>JAXCHB010000020.1:0-622500 GCA_036926305.1 Uropetala carovei
GGAGAGAAGGAGGTGGGACATGTGGGGGAGAGAGGGAGGTGGGAGATGTGGAGGAGAGAAGGAGGTGGGACATGTGGGGGGAGAGAGGGAGGTGGGAGATGTGGGGGATAGAGGGAGGTGGGAGATGTGGGGAGAGAGGGAGGTGGGAGATGTGGGGGAGAGAGGAAGGTGGGAGATGTGGGGGACAGAGGGAGGTGGGAGATGTGGGGGAGAGAGGGAGGTGGGAGATGTGGGGGAGAGAGGGAGGTGGGGAGATGTGGGGGACAGAGGGAGGTGGGAGATGTGAGGGAGAGAGGGAGGTGGAGATGTGGGGGAGAGAGGAAGGTGGAGATGTGGGGAAGAGGGGAGATGTGGGAAGAGGGGGAGAGGAGAGGGAGAGAGGAGAGGTGGGAGATGTGGGGGTGAGAGGGAGGTGGGAGATGTGGGGACAGAGGGAGGTGGGAGATGTGGAGGAGAGAGAGAGGTGGGAGATGTGGAGGAGAGAGAGAGGTGGGAGATGTGGGGGAGAGAGGGAGGTGGGAGATGTGGGGGAGAGAGGGAGATGTGGAGGAGAGCGGGAGGTGGGAGATGTGGGGGAGAGAGGAAGGTGGGAGATGTGGGGGACAGAGGGAGGTGGGAGATGTGGGGGACAGAGGGAGGTGGAGAGAGAGGGAGATGTGGGGAGAGAGGGAGATGGGAGATGTGGGGGAGAGAGGGAGGTGGGAGATGTGGGGGATAGAGGGTGGTGGGAGATGTGGGGAGAGAGGGAGGTGGGAGATGTGGGGGAGAGAGGAAGGTGGGAGATGTGGGGGAGAGAGGGAGGTGGGAGATGTGGGGGAGAGAGGGAGGTGGAGATGTGGGGGAGGAGGAAGGTGGGAGATGTGGGGGAGGAGAGGAAGGTGGGAGATGTGGGGAAGAGGGGAAGGTGGGAGATGTGGGGGAGAGAGGGAGGTGGGAGATGTGGAGGAGAGAGAGAGGTGGGAGATGGGGGGTGAGAGGAGGTGGGAGATGTGGGGGTGAGAGGGAGGGGGGAGATGTGGGGGACAGAGGGAGGTGGGAGATGTGAGGGAGAGAGGGAGGTGGGAGATGTGGGGGAGAGGGAAGGTGGGAGATGTGGGGAAGAGGGAAGGTGGGGATGTGGGGGAGAGAGGGAGGTGGGAGATGTGGAGGAGAGAGAGAGGTGGAAGATGTGGGGGTGAGAGGGAGGTGGAAGATGTGGGGGTGAGAGGGAGATGGGAGATGTGGGGGACAGAGGGAGGTGGGAGATGTGGAGGAGAGAGAGAGGTGGGAGATGTGGAGGAGAGAGAGAGGTGGGAGATGTGGGGGAGAGAGGGAGGTGGGAGATGTGGGGGAGAGAGGGAGGTGGGAGATGTGGGGGAGAGAGGGAGATGTGGGGAGAGAGGAAGGTGGGAGATGTGGGGGACAGAGGGAGGTGGGAGATGTGGGGACAGAGGGAGGTGGGAGAGAGAGGGAGATGTGGGGGAGAGAGGGAGATGGGAGATGTGGGGGAGAGAGGGAGGTGGGAGATGTGGGGGATAGAGGGAGGTGGGAGATGTGGGGGAGAGAGGGAGGTGGGGGATGTGGGGGACAGAGGGAGGTGGGAGAAGTGGAGGAGAGAGATGTGGGGGAGAGAGGGTGGTGGGAGATGTGGGGGAGAGAGGGAGGTGGGAGATGTGGAGGAGAGAGAGATGTGGGGGAGAGAGGGAGGGGAGATGTGGAGGAGAGCGGTAGGTGGGAGATGTGGGGGAGAGAGGAAGGTGGGAGATGTGGGGAGAAAGGGAAGTGGGAGATGTGGGGGAGAGAGGGAGGTGGGAGATGTGGGGGAGAGAGGGATGTGGGAGATGTGGGGAAGGGGGGAAAGTGGGAGATGTGGGGGAGAGAGGGAGGTGAGATGTGGAGGAGAGAAGGAGGTGGGAGATGTGGGGGGAGAGAGGGAGGTGGGAGATGTGGCGGGAGAGGGAGATGTGGGGAGAGAGGGAGATGTGGAGGAGGCGGGAGGTGGGAGATGTGGGGGAGAGAGGGAGGTTGGAGATGTGGGGGACAGAGGGAGGTGGAGATGTGGGGGAGAGAGGGAGATGTGGGGGAGAGAGGAAGGTGGGAGATGTGGGGAGAAAGGGACGTGGGTGATGTGAGGGAGAGAGGAAGGTGGGAGATGTGGGGGACAGAGGGAGGTGGGAGATGTGGGGGAGAGAGGGAGATGTGGGGGAGAGAGGAAGGTGGGAGATGTGGGGAGAAAGGGACGTGGGTGATGTGAGGGGAGAGAGGGAGATGTGGGGGAGAGAGGGAGGTGCGAGATGTGGGGGAGAGAGGGAGGTGCGAGATGTGGGGGAGAGAGGAAGGTGGGAGATGTGGGGAGAAAGGGAAGTGGGTGATGTTGGGGGAGAAAGGGAAGTGGGTGATGTGGGGGAGAGAGGGAGGTGGAGATGTGGGGAGAGAGGGAGGTGGGAGATGTGGAGGAGAGAAGGAGTTGGGAGATGTGGGGGAGAGAGGGAGGTGGGAGATGTGGAGGAGAGAAGGAGTTGGGAGATGTCGGGGAGAGAGGGAGGTGGGAGATGTGGGGGAGAGAGGAAGGTGGGAGATGTGGGGGACAGAGGGAGGTGGGAGATGTGGGGGACGAGGGAGGTGGGAGATGTGGGGAGAGAGGGAGATGTGGGGGAGAGAGGAAGGTGTGAGATGTGGGGAGAAAGGGAAGTGGGAGATGTGGGGAGAGAGGGAGATGTGGGGGAGAGAGGAAGGTGGGAGATGTGGGGAGAAAGGGAAGTGGGTGATGTGATGGAGAGAGGGAGGTGGGAGATGTGGGGGAGAGAGGGAGGTGGGAGATGTGGAGGAGAGAAGGAGGTGCGAGAGAGGGAGGTGGGAGATGTGGGGGAGAGAAGGAGGTGGGAGATGTGGGGAGAAAGGAAGTGGGTGATGTGGGGGAGAAAGGGAAGTGGGTGATGTGGGGGGGAGAGGGAGGTGGGAGATGTGGGTGAGAGAGGGAGGTGGGACATGTGGGGGAGAGAGGGAGGTGGGAGATGTGGGGGACAGAGGAAGGTGTGAGATGTGGGGGAACAGAGGGAGGTGGGAGATGTGGAGGAGAGAAGGAGGTGGGACATGTGGGGGAGAGAGGGAGGTGGGAGATGTGGAGGAGAGAAGGAGGTGGGACATGTGGGGGAGAGAGGGAGGTGGGAGATGTGGGGGAGAGGGAAGGTGGGAGATGTGGGGAACAGAGGGAGGTGGGAGATGTGGGGAGAGAGGGAGGTGGGAGATGTGGGGGACAGAGGGAGGTGGGAGATGTGGGGGAGAGAGGGAGGTGGGAGATGTGGGGGAGAGAGGGAGGTGGGAGATGTGAGGAGAAGGGAAGTGGGAGATGTGGGGAGAAGGGAAGTGGGAGATGTGGGGGAGAGAGGGAGGTGGGAGATGTGGGGGAGAGAGGGAGGTGGGAGATGTGGGGGGAGAGGTAGGTGGGAGATGTGGGGGACAGAGGGAGGTGGGAGATGTGGGGGACAGAGGGAGGTGGGAGATGTTAGGGAGAGAGGGTGGGAGATGTGGGGGGAGAGAGGGAGATGTGGAGGAGGCGGGAGGTGGGAGATGTGGGGGAGAGGGAGGTGGGAGATGTGGAGGAGAGAAGGAGGTGGGAGATGTGGAGAGAGAGGGAGGTGGGAGATGTGGGGAGCGGGGAGGTGGGAGATGTGGGGAACAGAGGGAGGTGGGAGATGTGGGGGAGAGACGGAGGTGGGAGATGTGGGGGACAGAGGGAGGTGGAGATGTGGGGGAGAGAGGGAGGTGGGAGATGTGGGGGACAGAGGGAGGTGGGAGATGTGGGGGAGAGAGGGGGGTGGGAGATGTGGGGGAGAGAGGGAGGTGGGAGATGTGGGGGAGAGTGGGTGTTGGGAGATGTGGGGGAGAGAGGAAGGTGGGAGATGTGGGGGAAAGAGGAAGGTGGAGATGTGGGGAAGGTGGGAGATGTGGGGAAGAGGGGAAGGTGGGAGATGTGGGGGAGGACAGAGGGAGGTGGGAGATGTGGAGGAGAGAGTGATGTGGGGGAGAGAGGGAGGTGGGAGATGTGGAGGAGAGAGAGATGTGGGGGAGAGGAGGGAGGTGGGAGATGTGGGGGGAAAGGGAAGTGGGTGATGTGAGGGAGAGAGGGAGGTGGGTGATGTGGGGGAGAGAGGGAGGTGGGAGATGTGGAGGAGAGAAGGAGGTGGGAGAGAGGGTGGTGGGAGATGTGGGAATGTGGGAAGAGGGGAAGGTGGAGATGTGGGGGAGAGAGGGAGGTGGGAGATGTGGGGGAGAGAGGGAGGTGGGAAATGTGCGGGAGAGAGGGAGGTGGGAGATGTGGGGGAGAGAGGGAGGTGGGAGATGTGGAGGAGAGAGAGATGTGGGGGAGAGAGGGAGGTGGGAGATGTGGGGAGAAAGGGAAGTGGGTGATGTCGGGGAGAGAGGGAGGTGGGAGATGTGGGGGAGAGAGGGAGGTGGGAGATGTGGGGGAGAGAGGAAGGTGGGAGATGTGGGGAAGAGGGGAATGTGGGAGATGTGGGGGAGAGAGTGTGGGAGATGTGGAAGAGAGTGGGAGATGTGGGGGAGAGGGGTCGGAGATGTGGGGGAGAGAGGAAGGTGGGAGATGTGGGGAAGAGGGGAATGTGGGAGATGTGGGGGAGAGAGGGTGGTGGGAGATGTGGGTGGGAGATGTGGGGGAGAGAGGGTGGTGGGAGATGTGGAGGAGAGAGAGAGGTGGGAGATGTGGGAGATGTGGGGTAAGAGGGAGGTGGGAGATGTGGGGGACAGAGGGAGGTGGGAGATGTGGAGGAGAGAGAGATGTGGGGGAGAGAGGGAGGTGGGGGATGTGGGGCAGAGAGGGAGGTGGGATATGTGGAGGAGAGAGAGATGTGGGGGAGAGACGGAGGTGGGAGATGTGGGGAGAAAGGGAAGTGGGAGATGTGGGGGAGAGAGGGTGGTGGGAGATGTGGAGGAGAGAGAGAGGTGGGAGATGTGGGGGTAAGAGGGAGGTTGGAGATGTGGGGGACAGAGGGAGGTGGGAGATGTGGAGGAGAGAGAGATGTGGGGGAGAGAGGGAGGTGGGAGATGTGGGGGAGAGAGGAAGGTGGGAGATGTGGGGAACAGAGGGAGGTGGGAGATGTGGGGGACAGAGGGAGGTGGGAGATGTGGGGGAGAGAGGGAGGTGGGAGATGTGGGGGACAGAGGGAGGTGGGAAATGTGCGGGAGAGAGGGTGGTGGGAAATGTGCGGGAGAGAGGGAGGTGGGAGATGTGGGGGAGAGAGGGAGGTGGGAGATGTGGGGGAGAGAGGGAGGTGGGAGATGTGGAGGAGAGAGGGAGGTGGGAGATGTGGGGAGAAAGGGAAGTGGGTGATGTGGGGGAGAGAGGGAGGTGCGAGATGTGGGGGAGAGAGGAAGGTAGGAGATGTGGGGAGAAAGGGAAGTGGGAGATGCGGGGGAGAAAGGGAAGTGGGTGATGTGGGGGAGAGAGGGAGGTGGGAGATGTGGGGGAGAGAGGGAGGTGGGAGATGTGGAGGAGAGAAGGAGGTGGGAGATGTAGGGGAGAGAGGGAGGCGGGAGATGTGGGGGAGAGAGGGAGATATATAGGTACGTATACACCTATATATCATGTGTAAGAAGCCTCTATATAGTGTTAGAAGCGTCCATATCTAATAGATATACTACATTTATCGTATCTATCTTCTTGCATGTTAGCTATATAGGTACTGTTAAGATGGATCTAGGACAATTCACCGACCACAATTCACCGAAGGAAAATTCACCGACCACAATTCACCGACGGAAAATTCACCGAAACCACAATTCACCGAATCACATTTGTTTGCGCGCACATTCTTTCCTCGCTCTTTATTTTTCGTCTTCTTTCCTCGCACTTTTTTTTCCTTGTTCTTTTTTTATCGCGCATTCTTATTTTTCACGATTCACGCGCATTCTATTTTTTCTCGCCCTTTCGTATTTTTTCACGCCCATTCGTGTTCTTTCAGGCCCATATTATTTTCTTTATCGCTCATAATTTTTTCTTTCCAATCATCTTTTCGTTTCGAAATTTATCTTTCCCAGTCGTTTTACTCGCACACAAGTTTTGCGCAGGTTTTTTCATGCTTAATAATTCTATTTTTTCCATTTTTATGTCTTTAATAAGTTAAACCCGAAAGACTATTATTTTAATGGTCTTTCGGGTTTAACTCATTAAAGACATAAAAATGGAAAAAATAGAATTTTTTTAAAGACGGCAAAAGTAAAATCGAACTTGAAAAAAAATGCGTGCCCGGCCGTCCCGGGGTCGACACTCCAGGAGTAATGGGCAAAGTGACAGCCACCAGTACAGTAAGCGGGCCCGAACCCAATCGTTGACACTGCGCTACTGGGAAAAAGTCTCCGTAATAGGAGCGGCTATTAAGGAAAGCCTTTTTCCAGAACTCGCAAGAGTCGCGGACAGGATTCGAACCCGCTTACGTAGAGTACTAGTAGACTGTCACACGCACCACTACTCCAACATGTCGACATGGAAAAGTCGTGCAAAAGTTGGCCTGGCTCTTCCGAACCGAGGCCAGCGAGAGGGGGGAAGGTCGTGAGCAAGCGGGGAGGGTGGGATAGAAAGAGGGGTAAGGTAGAACACTTTCGTCGGAGCTCCAGTCATAGCGAGTGTTGTATGCAGGGTCCTGGCTCTTTCATAGCAGGATGGGGACCGTCTGAGGAGCCAATAGAAAATTCCACATTTGACGTCACGTGGTTCGTTGTCGTCGCGGGTTTGTTGATTCAAATCAGTTGAAGCGGTTTTAACTGTTGTAGGAGGTATAGCGTTGTGTAACGTGTTAAAACTAATTTTTAAAGTGAGTTGGAGTATTGGTCAGAGGTGAAGATATGGGTGGCTCGAAGTGCCGTGTCCCCAATTGCCGCGAAAAGTTGGTTACTGTAGTTAGGTAAGTTTTTTGACAAAAATCAATCATTCTTTTCACGAAATGTATTTTACGAAAACCTCTTACATGTACGTATTTTTTCGAAATTTTCATTTAGCAAGTCTAATTTTGGAATGAACGCTAATAATCTTGTGTTTCTGATAAATTACGTTAAAATATAATGAATTATACGATGTCATTGTCTCAAAAGTATTCGTATACGTTGTTTTGATTGCTGTCCGACATATTCGTTATAGTATACAATGTATAATGATCTTCTATATAATTTACAACAATGTATGAAAGTAAAACATGGGAAAGAACTTCAGTAATCGTGTTTCTGATAAATTTCGTCTAAATTTATTGAATTAATCGATTTCATTGCCCCAAAAGTATTCGTTTACATTGTTTCGTGTGTTGTCCGACATTATTGTTACAAACGAAAGTAAGTTTAACGTTTTTGGATTCGATGTCAGGGTTATAGTGTGGAGTAAATGAAATAATGAGTGAAATGTTTGAAATTTTCGCTTCACAGTAATGGCTGGGAGTTGTATGTCAGCGAATGGAGTTTAATATTTACAATATATTTAATAGACATTAAAGTTTGTAGATATTTTAAAATAGATTTGGTAAGAGAGTGCTATAAAAGTGTGTTTTGCTGATACATTTAAATTTTATGAAGACAATGACACAAAATATGTCTATATTTTATAAATGATCCAGGTTCCCTCATCCCACTTCCGACTCAAATCGGCGATTTGATGTTCGGGTAAAGCTGGTTGGGGATCCTAAACTACTCTCCATGGACCGGATGAAGCTTTATAACAATAAAAGAATTAGCCTAATGCATTTCTCCCTGAGGAGTTTTATTGTAGGCACCTGGAAGCTTAGGAAGGATTCCATTCCAGATTTAAGACTCCCAGGTAAATAAATTTAATAATGTTTTGCATACACATTGTTTGTCTAGTATCAACTGTGTTTTTGTGTTTTCATGCATATTTTCCAAGCATGCTATGTGTAGTGTTTAGTGGTAGTTGGACAAATGTTGAACTTGTATTTTCTTTCTGCAGCAGCTATGCCAGAAGCTGTAGAGGCACAGGCTGGGCCCTCGGAGAACAATCAGCTGGCTCCTCCTGTGCTCTCCTCTTCATCTGGTAGGTGCCTCTTGCATTTCCTATACATCATGCAAAACATATTAATAGTAGTGCATCTGACCATTTTCCTGTTCTTCATTGCAAGTTATTTAATAATGTTTAGTGGTAGTTGGATGAATGTTGAACTTGTATTTTCTTTCTGCTGCAACTATGCCAGAAGCTGGGCCCTCAGGGTTTCAGACTCTATGCAGGCATAGTAATGCCATTGGGGAGAACCTAATGAGGTATATTAATATTTATTTATTGAAAATATTTGTCATATACCAAAGACTATATCATGTTGTGTTAGGAGAAACGATGATTATTTCGATTCTTATTATTGTTATTTCACTGTTTATTATTAAAGGGCTCCAATTAACGAAGGTGTCTTGTGTGGACTTGGCATCAGGAAGTCAGTTGAATTGTCACCCAAAGCTAGGTCTTTGTATAAAGCTAATAAGCTAATGAGGAGGAGGGCTTTACGCTCCTCCAAAAAACTTCTTAGTTTTAGAAGAAGACTGAAAGTTGCAGATTCTGCTTCTCACTTTGATGTTGGTGCTCTTGAAAACCTTCCACGGACTCTCTCATCATTTCTGCATTGTCAGTTAACGGAATACCACAAGAAAGGCAAAGGCCGTAGGTTCACTTTAGATTATAAGGTTCGGTCTCTCTCTTCTGAAAAGGAGTGGGAGGGCATATGACTACTTATCTAAATTGTTTGTGCTTCCTTCTCGGAGAACACTGATGCGATTGCTATCTCGCTTACCTTTTTCCACGGGCATTAACAATGCTATGTTTGATCATTTGTCTCTCACAGTCAAAAAGAAGGTGAAAGACATGGATCGACATTGCATTTTAATGTTCGATGAGATTCATCTGACTCCTCATTTAGATTTTCAAGAAACCTTGATTTCATTGAGGGTTTTAAAGATTTAGGTGGGGGGAACAGGGCACAAAGATTTGCGGATAGGGCTTTAGTGTTTATGGTGAGAGGCCTGAGAAGGAAATTCAAACAGCCTGTGGCTTATGTTTTTCCTGCGGGTGCAATAAAAACCCTGGATTTGTCAAAATTAATCAAAAGTGTTATTAGTAATTTAAGCAATTCTGTCTTAAAGTCAATGCAACTGTCTGTGACCAGGGCTCCACAAATGTTGCTGCTATTAATAAATTATGCGCAGAGACAAGAGAGTCCGTGCTGAGGTGGGGAATACAGAGGAGAGTATTGTTGTGTTAACGACATTCAAGTTATTCCTCAGTTTGACCCACCCCATCTGTTGAAGGGGGTTAGAAATGGCCTCATCACCAAGGATGTGAAGTTTTGTCTGGGTGGTGTCAACAAAACTGCTTCATGGTGCCACATCCTTCAAGTATATGCCATAGACTGCAGGCAGCAGAGGCTTGTGCCAAGGCTCACAGACTACCATGTTGTCCCTGAGAAGATCAAGAAAATGAAGGTGAAATACTGCACACAGGTGTTTAGTCAAAGGTTGTCAGCAGTAATGCAGCTACTGCCTGAAAGATGTAGGTGTTTCATTGTAAATGTGAATATTGCAAACTCATTATGATTCCTTCAGAAATCTAATTGTGTTCTGTATTTTCTTTCCAGCTTGTGGAGGAGACATCGAGCCAGAGGCTGCTGACACAGCATATCTCCTGGGGTTTTTTGAAAAACTGTTTGACAGTGTCAATGGAATGTCAAAAAATCTCCCAGCTGACAAACCTCTTCTGTGTGCAGTAAGATCATCTTCAGGGGCTTACGGACAATTCACCGAAGGAAAATTCACCGACGGAAAATTCACCGAAACCACAATTCACCGAAAGGTAAATTCACCGACCCACAATTGATCGAATGCAGTATTCACCGAAATTTCCAATTCACCTTATGAAGACGGGGAAGAGCGGAAGTAATATAAGCGGAATGTTGGCAACAATGACACGTAACAATAAACCGTTAACGTTTAAGGAGGAATGGGTATGGGGAAGATAGAAGGAAGATGGAATAGTATGACAAAATGAAATAATGGCATCATGGATATCCTTCCATTACAAATAACTCGTACATGAATAATAAATAAACAAATTAAACTCACGGGAGTAGGGGGAGAAGAAGGGGAAGGTTAAACATTAAAGAAAGTAATACTGGCACCATGGGTGTCAATCGATTGCAAATAACTCGTAGATGAATAATTAACAATAAAAAAACAAATTACGCACTCAACGCTTATGGTAGGGGGAGGGAAGGGGGAAGGTTAAGCATTTAAAAACAGAATACTAGCACCATGGGTGTCATTCGATTGCAAATAACTCGTAGAGGAATAATAAACATATACTCAATAAATTACGCAACCAAGGCTTATGGTAGGGGGAGGGAAGGGGGAAGGTTAAAATCCAAAAACAGAATACTAGCACCATGGGTGTCATTCGATTGCAAATAACTCGTACATAAATAATTAACAATAAATAAACAAATTACGCACTCTACGCTTATGGTAGGGGGAGGGAAGGGGGAAGGTTAAACATTTAAAAACATAATACTAGCACCATGGGTGTCATTCGATTTCAAATAACTCGTTTGTGAATAACAAACAATAAATAAACAAATTACGCACTCAAAGCTTATGGTATGGGGAGGAAAGGGGGAAGGTTCAACATTTAAAAACAGAATACTAGCACCATGGGTGTCTTTCGATTGCAAATAACTCGTTCATGAATAATTAACAATAAATAAACAAATTACGCACTCAAAGTTTATGGTATGGGGAGGAAAGGGGGAAGGTTCAACATTTAAAAACAGAATACTAGCACCATGGGTGTCATTCGATTGCAAATAACTCGCATGTGAACAATAAACAATAAATAAACAAATTACGCACTCAACGCTTATGGTAGGGGAAGGGAAGGGGGAAGGTTAAACATTCAAAAACAGAATACTAGCACCATCGGTGTCATTCGACTGTAAATAACTCGTATGTGAATAATAAACAATAAATAAACAAATTACGCACTCAAAACTTATGGTATGGGTAGGAAAGGGGGAAGGTTAAACATTTAAAAACAGAATACTAGCACCATGGGTGTCATTCGATTACAAATAACTCACAGATGAATAATTAACAATAAATAAACAAATTACGCACTCAACGCTTATGGTAGGGGGAGGGAAGGGGGAAGGTTAAATATTCAAAAACAGAATACTAGCACCATGGGTGTCATTCGACTGTATATAACTCGTATGTGAGTAATAAACAATAAATAAACAAATTACGCACTCATAGCTTATGGTATGGGGAGGAAAGGGGGAAGGTTAATCATTTAAAAACAGAATACTAACACTGTGGGTGTCATTCGATTTCAAATAACCCGTAGGTGAAAAAGAAATAATAAATAAACAAATTATGTTCTCAACGCTTATGGGAGGGGAGGAGAGGGGGAGGTCAAACAATAAAAATCTTAATAATGTCACCATGGGTGTTATTCGATTGCGAATAACTCGTAGATGAATAATCTATATATATATATATATATATATATATATATATATATATATATATATATATATATATATATATATATATATAATGTTTGTATGTAATATTAAAGCGCAATAACTACGTTACGTAGAAACAAGTGTAAGGTAACATTTTAATCGGATGAACGAATACGTGTGTGTAGTAAGGTTTTTATTTCGATTTGATTGGAATGCCGAATTAAAAGACAATAATTTATTTTTTCATTCGAATTACAAAGGGACTTGTGCAGCTTTTTTTCACTTGAATTTTAAATTTACTTAGAAATATGGTACGAACCTGAGACTTGAATAATTCTATGAAGAATAAAAAAATGTTTATTTTTATCGGAGGCATAATTCGAATTCTTATCAAATTATCATAGAAATGCAATTAGAATCAATAAAATACGTGATTTTATCAGTTTTATTAGAATACCCATTATAAGCTACCATGACAACCCCCTTTGTCGCCGCAAGTGACAGTCCAAAGCATTTATATTGAAAATGTTTTAGCGTAATGTCGTTTTTCAATTTCTCTGTGCCAGATTACATTGTGGCGTACAGTTCTCCAAAGCAAGATATTTTTAAAACTACGTAAATAACTTAAATATTTGGACGTAGATTTTCCACAGATTGTGATAGGATAAACAGTTTCATTGTTTCCTAAATATTGTTGATGTAGACAATTTTCTTGTTACAGAACTCGTGGATGAGAGAATCGAGCTAATGGTCTGAGGGTAATATTCACTCTTTTTCTTAAACGTTCCCTATTTCCTTTTTTGTCTTTCATTAAATTTAATCATTTCGTAAGTTCCTTTAGTGATTTATTTTTTGATGATTATTGTGTTCTTGCTGATTTTACTTAGTTTTCGTTTTTAAGAAATCGTCACAAAACTTCGCATAGGTATATAATTTTACCGTGCAGGTAACATAGGTTATAATGATGGCGATAAGAATTGCGAAGAAAGAAACACAAAGTGTGGCATAGAGTTCTCCAAAGCGAACTGTTTTTAAAACTACGTAAGTAACTTAAGTAATCATGAAGTTTAGTCACTTTTATTATTCGAGGATTTCCAAACTAATTAAGTTTAGTCACTTTTATTACAAAGGGTTTCCAAGCTCAAGTTCAGTCACTTTTATTATGTAAATTGATATGTATACTTCAAACAACAATCAGTTCATGTTGCTATAAATAATATATTTCGGTACTGGTCGGTTATCCTCCTGCATATTACATTCCATAATGAAGACACTAAAATACATGATGACCAAAATGTTTTATTTATGGAAAATTTTAGATTATGCTTTCTGCTATGTCCAAGGCCGGCAGAACGGGGAAGCCAAACAGGCAATTGCCTAGGGTAACATAGTAAGGAGGGCTCCATAAAGAGCAGAAGTTTCCATGCCATGACACTTTTTCATGCAAGTAATATATTTACACATTCACTTTTTATCTTAAAAAAGAGAGAGAGTAAACGCTACATCCTTCCTTCGCGATATCCTCAAATCTATTTTCAGTGACTAACTTTATCAGGTAGCGAGCTTATACACCGATATTACTCCCTCTCGTTTACCGCACATTGCAGTGGGGATAGAAAAAGATTGCAAGCGAAATAGTGTATAGCCGTGGCAGAGAAAAAGTGGGTAAACAAATAAGAGCTAGCGTTAAGAATAGACGGAATCGTAGAAAGGTGCTTTTACTTACTGTAATACAATGTATTTCATCAGTCTGCTCTTCCCTTACCGTTTTCCTCTACGTTTATTACTGATTGTTATTAATATCGTTTGCTCCCCATTATCCTCTCTTTGTAAATCTACGATTTTCGATTAGTTGTTTATTTAATTTGAATCAAAAGAGCCCCTTTATATGGACGAAAAGGAAGAATGTAAGATGCAAAACATTTTTTAAAAAAAAGGAATGTAACTCGCGATGCACACTTTGCCCAGGTTCGAGTAACCAGATAAGCTCTTAAACCTTGACGGAGCCTCCTGGATTTCTCCGCAAGTTCGCCTAAACTTAAAAGAAAACAGTTTTTACAAGACCTTCTAACCCAGCACGAAATTATAATTAATACACCCTCCAAGTTCTTCGGTTCGATTCCCAAATCTTTACCGGAAGTGTACTGTGTTTGGATTTTTTTAACATTCTTGATCAAGAAAGTATGAAACAATTCTTATCAAAACAATCGTAAGTTTTCCTACAAGTATTCTTAAATAGGTAAACACTATCAGTTAAGTATTTAATTCATTTTTCTTCAGTTTCCCTATTCTTTATATGGTTCATCTATTTGATTATAAGTTGTGCCCTTATTTACAATTTTTAATTTTGAAATATTAGTGGTTGCTGAAAATTGCAAAATTTAGAAATTTCATAACACTATTTAAGTTATTTAACGACAATGAGGGCAAGAAAAACACAATTCTTATTTGATTTTTATTATTGTTGTTTTTTTAATATCCATGTCTGTGTTAATAATAATAATTTGTACATACATATACATCTCTGTATTCTTTCTTTTCTAAAAATAATGACTACCTACTTGTCTTTAACCTTCGATTATTATTTCATCTGCATTTCACGAGTATTTGTGTTGTGTGAAACTTTGCCTACAAAAAAAATACCTTTACTTTCAAAATTATTTCAATTCATCTTCAATAATGTGCACCTCACCAATCCTAAAACTATGTACAAGCAGTTTAAACTAGCCGTCTCAGCAGGATTTGGAGTATAGTACGTGTAATTCTTGTGGAAGAAGTTGACGTACCAACCAACTTACAAGTCTTAAAGTTTTGATTTGTGTAATCTCTTACTAAGGTAATATTCTTCCAATGGCCACTTTTAACACTGTTACGTACACTAAACATCATTCTAAGCGATGATGACAAATTTCACTTATTGTTAATAAAACCGATTTTTATTAATATTTATTACATTACACACCGGTGCTATATGTAATTACTAATAAAATAAATTTTCATCTATTAGAGTTTTAGTATAATTTAAATGGGAGTAAAATAAAATTTTGCCCAGGGTGCCCGAATGTCTTGCTCCGGCCCTGGACTTGCCATCCCACGATTTTATAACCCATTCACACAAAACATTAGGATGGCTGACACACACATTTCCAACCTTCCTAAAAGTTTTTTCTCCCTTAACCATCCACTTATTCCATTTCGCACGAACGTTTTGAATCTAATGCTTTGGAGAAGTCGTAAAAAAGACCTATTGTTTCCCGTTTGTTGTACAGGGTTCAGCATACTTCAGAAAGAAAATCAAATATTCCTGTCGCACTTGATTTCTTTTTCCTGAAGCCACGTTGAGGAGGAGGAGTCAAGCTATAATGGTCAAGACACATTACGAGTCTGGCTTCCATGACATTTCAAAAATTTTGGAGAAAGAGGTGTGAAGAGATAATGGTCTATAGTTTTATGGATTACTTATGCATGGGTATTATTAGGCTTCCTCAGTTTTGAGGGAAATATTTCATGCACTACTGATTCATTTATTATATGTGCGAGGGGATCACAGATGTGTTGATTGCATTTCTGGAGAAGGGTACCTGGAAGTGTATTTTCTCCTGCACAGTGTTTGGTGCCTATTTTCCTAAACATTGTGTTTAGTTCTTTTTTGTAACTCATTTACAAGTGCCTTATAATTTTAATCCTCGTATGGGGGAATAACGGGCCCCTAAGATTTCCAATTTTACAATATCGGATTTCTTCCATCCGTTCTATCTAAAAACCCATAATTTTGCAAAATTTCTATATCCGCGTCAAATTTCAACTCTCTAGGTCACATGGAGCTGCCTCATCTTTTTCGTTCTCGTATGGGGCACTAATGCGGCAAAACAGTCCCAAAACTGGGGATTATATCAATATCGTATTTCCTTCATCAGTCGTACTCTAATATTAATGGTATTTTAATATAACCCTCTCTTTCCCATTAAAAGCTTTGAGCTCCTTGCCAAGTAAACCGATTCTTGCGACCCAGAAAAATCACCACTTTTTCCGGAGAAAACCAAAAATTTACGCTAATTCTACTCGGATTTGAATTCCGTCTTCAAAAATAAGAAACTACTCTTGCTATCCTATCCGATAGTTACAGTGCCGAGTTCGAATTTTGACGGGAAATAATTTTAAAATTCAAATATATAAACCTCTACACCCATTTACGTGTTTTCTTATGGGCCAATATAGCCCCTCAAAATATTAATTTCCAAAATTTTGGACTTTTTCCTTCGGTCGTGACCAAAAACCTATAATCCTACCAAATTTCAAGTTTCTGGCACATCTGGAAGTGCCCCATAATTTTCTATACTCCTATATATAGGTACGTATACACCTATATATCATGTGTAAGAAGCCTCTATATAGTGTTAGAAGCGTTCATATCTAATAGATATACTACATTTATCGTATCTATCTTCTTGCATGTTAGCTATATAGGTACTGTTAAGATTTTATCAGCCATGGGAAAGTTCTCATGCCATATGATGCGTGCAACAATGAAAATACGCAACAATGCTGTCCTTCCTTGGCAACTCAATCAATAGTGCGGTGTCACGGGAGCGAGAGAGAGCGAGCGAGCGATATTTCAAATTAATCATTTTTATATTAGGATGGGGCAATTGCTATGTCATACGGTGTCACAGCATACTCCTGACGACCCTAGTATACAAATGAACGACGTGGAAGATAACAGAGGAGTCCAAATTCGAAATATCGTTTTGCAAAGTTATAAACACAATTTGGCGAAGCAGGTTAATACGAAGGAAAAGAAAGTGTACAAGCTGAATGAGAGGTTGAAAAAGGGGATTGAGAGGTTAAAAATAGAAGAAGCAGAAGTAGAGAACAAGGTTGAGGATCATAGGAGAAGCGAGCCAACACGGATGGGAGCTGCCTGCCAGAATGACAGGCCCAGCCTAGGACGACTTCCACAGGATTCCGGCCTAGCTTCACCCCCAGCCCAAACCGCAGGTGGTCCTGGTACACCACCCCTCTATCCCCCGAGCTCCACCGCCGAAGATAAATCCCCCCGGAGGACGCGGCCGAAGAAAACCCGGCCCACGCACGCCATGTCCTTCAGCTCCCTGGACCTGCGTCGCCAGGCGATTCTGAGGCATTGGTTCCGGGCATGGCCGACGTATTCCTCCGCCGGCAAGATTCCGGGGATCTTTACGACGCTCTCCCCTGGGAGGATTTTACACAGGATGCCACGTATTCTGCCTCTGATTTGGGAGCCACGAGGATGACGAAAAAGTGACCTAGCGGCATCCCTTTCGCCTGCCCAGGACACTCATCGATCAAATCGCCATATTTGGTGAACATTCGTTAAATGTGAGTAATTTCGAACGGAAGGCGAAAATCGACCATAAGAATAACAAACCTGCTACGTTCGTTCGTCTTTAAAATACTCCACGTACGCTGATTCTAGCTCAATCTTTTCTAAATTTCATCTGCAAAACAGTGAAGGCCTGGACGTCGAAATATCGCATTTTACGTCTTGTCTTAAGGGAAATCATCTCCTCAGTCCAACCCGGGTCTTATTTCGAGATTTTTTTTCCTCCGTTGCATTTTAATGCGTCATTCATGCATTCCTGACAAATTTCAAACTCATACCTATTCGGAGTTTATCTTGAATCGTGTCTACAGAGTGGCTGCAAATGTCAGCAGACAAGAAAACAAGAATCCTATGCCGATTATATCCTAATGTAGACTACTGTAATTCTCCCTCAAATGAGACGGATAGGGGTGGATTACGCATTGCGTCAAAATAACTGACAAAATTAACGAAACCAACTTTCAACTGCACTCAGACGTAACAAAATTAATATAAAATCCACATTACAGAATGTTTCAGAAAGTTTCAATATATATATATATTGATGTGCATATAAAAGTTGTTTGGCAAAGATTTCTGTTGATATGAATATACTCAATAATTCTACAAGAACATCCGTTCATTTTTCTCGATTCTATTACGGAACTTATATAAGATTTTATTTTCTGACACTTTTTTCGTGTTCTTTTATCTTGTTTAAGTCACTCTTTCATTGAAATTCATTTTTCCGTCTCTTTCTCTATTTTTCTGCGCTCACCAATACAGAGGACAAATCATCCGTTCTTGCTGGGATGGGGACCGAACCCTGTATTTCACATTGCCTTAATTACTTCTCTTTAAATTAGAGTATTTCCTTCCCTATCAGTTTTTGTCGTTGGAGTGGCCGTTATCAAGAAAATCAAACAAAAATTTCTCAATTCCAGTTGAATTGGATGGTTTCTTCTTCACTGTTGCTAACATAACCAATCTCTCAAACAAACCTTCAATTTACTTACGTGTGCATGAAATATTTTAAATAGGAAGATAATGGATTATCTATGACTAAGAAAAGAACTTTAAAATGCTATTTCCCTTACGTACAAGTTTCTTACTATCACTCCATTGCACGAAACGAGCCCATCACTGATACGTTGTACACTTTCCTAAATTGTTCATAAATAAATTTTCTATAGATGATTTATTGTTAGTAGGTCTTTTTGGTAAACGTTGAAGATAAACTGAACACCTAATTTTTAAATAAAAAAGACTTTAAAATATTTTTCATTTATATTCTTTGTGCTATATTTTATTTACTTTTATTTGGCTATTTATTGATGTATTATCGTCTCTAATGTACATTGTCTTAAAAATGGCCATGTTTGCCATTTAAATATTTTGAATGCTGAAAAAGTACATTTATTATAAAGTAATCCAAGCTTCCATCAATAATATAGATATAGCTCAGTAGCCCAGATGCCCTCAATCAAGGATGGTAAATGTACGGCACATGTGCCAGAAAGGGCACACTTAGAATTTTACTTGCCACGCGTAATCTTGTTATTTTCTATATAAAATATGAAGTTTCTTAGAGAAGGAGTAAACTAGTGGCACGCTTACTAAAATTCCCATGATTCAAATCACTGTCTTCGCATGCAACGCAAAAATCATTTGCCATCCCTGCCCTACATCATCTCATCATATAGATTGTGTTTACACTATGATAATTGTACAATGTTACAGGAATGAATAAATAATACACTGTCTTTATCAAAAAGTGAATTTTTTGCTAACATTCTTTAACTCAAATTTTACTGTTGAAATAAATTATAACCGACAATAATAACCTACTACGCATATATGACGAATCTGAAAAAATCTCCGTACAAAATACCTCCTTACAACAAACTGCCTTCCTTCAAATTCGTTATAAATAGGTCTAACTGTATTCCGGCGATTTTTTTGTCCTTCTTAATCCTTTTCCCTACCATCTTTCACTTTTTGCTTTACTTTATCATGTTTCAATGAGTCGCATTCTTTTTCTTCGTAACTTTACAAAGCTTCCTTCATTAATTATTCTCATCATCCGCCTCAAAATATTTTCTGTTTTTATTTATTCTCATTCTTCCTATCTAACAAACTAATGATCTATTTCTTTGTCATCTTCCAATCGGTTATCATGAGACTTTGGAGACTAAGCTAATTACCACGGCTCATGAAATTAAAATATCCTACAATTTACGAGTAATTAACTCCTTATAACATCGATTATTGAGAAATTACATTAACCTGCTTTTTTCATTTCAGCAATACCACTTGAACCGAAGAGAGTGTTCCATCAGATATCATTGAACCGTTGGCCAGCCTTGAAGTGACATTATTTCAGAAATTGCCAGGCATCAAGCATCCAGTTTATTTTTTTGTTTATGTAATTGTCTACAGAAAACCTATAATAAATCACGTTGTAACCATTCCTGTTTCAAATATAATTATTCTCATCCCCGGATTGGTGAAGTTATGCAGTGTTCTAGTGTTAATACTGATGGTATACAGGTTTACCTTGCAGAACCAACCAGAAGTGGTTTACTAACAATCATACATATGTACTTGTTCCACGTTTACGTCAACGATCTCCTTCAAAATATAACTACCGACATACATACATCTTTTTGATGAAGACTGCATAATGGAAAACGAAAACGATAGGAACAGTTTACAAGGGGATTTAGAGAATGGATTACAAATACTAAAATGGAAATAAAGGAAGCTTATAACACTTACTAAAAGAACACTTAAGGGATCTAGGCAGTATGAGCTAGTGGTAGACGTTCATTCTAAAAGTGAGTACAGGGAGGCCCCACCAAACATCATCCCACTAAACGCCGTTCCACTTTAACGTCCTATATTTATTGCTTCTGCTGAACGTTTAAATGGTTCACCTTAAGGTCCATCCCTTTGCGTTTTCGTGATGATTGTCCTCAGACTGGGTGCAAAAGTTGTACACGTAATTAAAACATCTAAAACTTACTCTAGGTAATTATTGAATGTGTTATTAAAGTTATGAGTAGGCAAGATGAAAGTGTGTTTTTACAAAGTGTTTATTGTACAAGCCATTGAAATCTTTAAAAAAAGTTGTACTTTGTATGACAAGGACGTAAAAACCTAACCTTCCCTTATCCCATCCATCCTTATGGGAGATAACTCCACTCTTAATGTCGTTTTGTTGGAACGCAACCAGGCAGTTAAGCGAGGACCCTTTGTACTGTAAATATTTAGGAATTAATATCTCAACTAATTTTGGGTGGGAAAGGTACATCGATCATGTTGTGGGAAAGTATACTGTACTCTCAACTACAGTCCTGCACTGGTCGATCCTTTGGAGTTAATTACAGGGCCTGTATTTAAAAATCACGCGATTTAAGCTGTTCCTCCGTAATATCTCACGGGCCAAGAATATAACGCCCGTATTAAGGATCCCACTCTGGATCAGACTCTAAAGATTTTACCTCATTATCATCATCCCACAAGAAATTATCTTCCTTCCCATCACTGGAATTCCTTATTCAGCATTTTTTGAACGACTTGATTATGCTTTCTGCTATGTCCAAGGCCGGCGGAACGGGGAAGCCAAACAGGCAATTGCCTAGGGTAACATAGTAAGGAGGGCTCCATAAAGAGCAGAAGTTTCCATGCCATGACACATTTTCATGCAAGTAATATATTTACACATTCACTTTTTATCTTAAAAAAGAGAGAGAGTAAACGCTACATCCTTCCTTCGCGATATCCTCAAATCTATTTTCAGTGACTAACTTTATCAGGTAGCGAGCTTATACACCGATATTACTCCCTCTCGTTTACCGCACATTGCAGTGGGGATAGAAAAAGATTGCAAGCGAAATAGCGTATAGCCGTGGCAGAGAAAAAGTGGGTAAACAAATAAGAGCTAGCGTTAAGAATAGACGGAATCGTAGAAAGGTGCTTTTACTTACTGTAATACAATGTATTTCATCAGTCTGCTCTTCCCTTACCGTTTTCCTCTACGTTTATTACTGATTGTTATTAATATCGTTTGCTCCCCATTATCCTCTCTTTGTAAATCTACGATTTTCGATTAGTTGTTTATTTAATTTGAATCAAAAGAGCCCCTTTATATGGACGAAAAGGAAGAATGTAAGATGCAAAACATTTTTAAAAAAAAGGAATGTAACTCGCGATGCACACTTTGCCCAGGTTCGAGTAACCAGATAAGCTCTTAAACCTTGACGGAGCCTCCTGGATTTCTCCGCAAGTTCGCCTAAACTTAAAAGAAAACAGTTTTTACAAGACCTTCTAACCCAGCACGAAATTATAATTAATACACCCTCCAAGTTCTTCGGTTCGATTCCCAAATCTTTACCGGAAGTGTACTGTGTTTGGATTTTTTTAACATTCTTGATCAAGAAAGTATGAAACAATTCTTATCAAAACAATCGTAAGTTTTCCTACAAGTATTCTTAAATAGGTAAACACTATCAGTTAAGTATTTAATTCATTTTTCTTCAGTTTCCCTATTCTTTATATGGTTCATCTATTTGATTATAAGTTGTGCCCTTATTTACAATTTTTAATTTTGAAATATTAGTGGTTGCTGAAAATTGCAAAATTTAGAAATTTCATAACACTATTTAAGTTATTTAACGACAATGAGGGCAAGAAAAACACAATTCTTATTTGATTTTTATTATTGTTGTTTTTTTAATATCCATGTCTGTGTTAATAATAATAATTTGTACATACATATACATCTCTGTATTCTTTCTTTTCTAAAAATAATGACTACCTACTTGTCTTTAACCTTCGATTATTATTTCATCTGCATTTCACGAGTATTTGTGTTGTGTGAAACTTTGCCTACAAAAAAAATACCTTTACTTTCAAAATTATTTCAATTCATCTTCAATAATGTGCACCTCACCAATCCTAAAACTATGTACAAGCAGTTTAAACTAGCCGTCTCAGCAGGATTTGGAGTATAGTACGTGTAATTCTTGTGGAAGAAGTTGACGTACCAACCAACTTACAAGTCTTAAAGTTTTGATTTGTGTAATCTCTTACTAAGGTAATATTCTTCCAATGGCCACTTTTAACACTGTTACGTACACTAAACATCATTCTAAGCGATGATGACAAATTTCACTTATTGTTAATAAAACCGATTTTTATTAATATTTATTACATTACACACCGGTGCTATATGTAATTACTAATAAAATAAATTTTCATCTATTAGAGTTTTAGTATAATTTAAATGGGAGTAAAATAAAATTTTGCCCAGGGTGCCCGAATGTCTTGCTCCGGCCCTGGACTTGCCATCCCACGATTTTATAACCCATTCACACAAAACATTAGGATGGCTGACACACACATTTCCAACCTTCCTAAAAGTTTTTTCTCCCTTAACCATCCACTTATTCCATTTCGCACGAACGTTTTGAATCTAATGCTTTGGAGAAGTCGTAAAAAAGACCTATTGTTTCCCGTTTGTTGTACAGGGTTCAGCATACTTCAGAAAGAAAATCAAATATTCCTGTCGCACTTGATTTCTTTTTCCTGAAGCCACGTTGAGGAGGAGGAGTCAAGCTATAATGGTCAAGACACATTACGAGTCTGGCTTCCATGACATTTCAAAAATTTTGGAGAAAGAGGTGTGAAGAGATAATGGTCTATAGTTTTATGGATTACTTATGCATGGGTATTATTAGGCTTCCTCAGTTTTGAGGGAAATATTTCATGCACTACTGATTCATTTATTATATGTGCGAGGGGATCACAGATGTGTTGATTGCATTTCTGGAGAAGGGTACCTGGAAGTGTATTTTCTCCTGCACAGTGTTTGGTGCCTATTTTCCTAAACATTGTGTTTAGTTCTTTTTTGTAACTCATTTACAAGTGCCTTATAATTTTAATCCTCGTATGGGGGAATAACGGGCCCCTAAGATTTCCAATTTTACAATATCGGATTTCTTCCATCCGTTCTATCTAAAAACCCATAATTTTGCAAAATTTCTATATCCGCGTCAAATTTCAACTCTCTAGGTCACATGGAGCTGCCTCATCTTTTTCGTTCTCGTATGGGGCACTAATGCGGCAAAACAGTCCCAAAACTGGGGATTATATCAATATCGTATTTCCTTCATCAGTCGTACTCTAATATTAATGGTATTTTAATATAACCCTCTCTTTCCCATTAAAAGCTTTGAGCTCCTTGCCGAGTAAACCGATTCTTGCGACCCAGAAAAATCACCACTTTTTCCGGAGAAAACCAAAAATTTACGCTAATTCTACTCGGATTTGAATTCCGTCTTCAAATATAAGAAACTACTCTTGCTATCCTATCCGATAGTTACAGTGCCGAGTTCGAATTTTGACGGGAAATAATTTTAAAATTCAAATATATAAACCTCTACACCCATTTACGTGTTTTCTTATGGGCCAATATAGCCCCTCAAAATATTAATTTCCAAAATTTTGGACTTTTTCCTTCGGTCCTGACCAAAAACCTATAATCCTACCAAATTTCAAGTTTCTGGCACATCTGGAAGTGCCCCATAATTTTCTATACTCCTATATATAGGTACGTATACACCTATATATCATGTGTAAGAAGCCTCTATATAGTGTTAGAAGCGTTCATATCTAATAGATATACTACATTTATCGTATCTATCTTCTTGCATGTTAGCTATATAGGTACTGTTAAGATTTTATCAGCCATGGGAAAGTTCTCATGCCATACGATGCGTGCAACAATGAAAATACGCAACAATGCTGTCCTTCCTTGGCAACTCAATCAATAGTGCGGTGTCACGGGAGCGAGAGAGAGCGAGCGAGCGATATTTCAAATTAATCATTTTTATATTAGGATGGGGCAATTGCTATGTCATACGGTGTCACAGCATACTCCTGACGACCCTAGTATACAAATGAACGACGTGGAAGATAACAGAGGAGTCCAAATTCGAAATATCGTTTTGCAAAGTTATAAACACAATTTGGCGAAGCAGGTTAATACGAAGGAAAAGAAAGTGTACAAGCTGAATGAGAGGTTGAAAAAGGGGATTGAGAGGTTAAAAATAGAAGAAGCAGAAGTAGAGAACAAGGTTGAGGATCATAGGAGAAGCGAGCCGACACGGATGGGAGCTGGCTGCCAGAATGACAGGCCCAGCCTAGGACGACTTCCACAGGATTCCGGCCTAGCTTCACCCCCAGCCCAAACCGCAGGTGGTCCTGGTACACCACCCCTCTATCCCCCGAGCTCCACCGCCGAAGATAAATCCCCCCGGAGGACGCGGCCGAAGAAAACCCGGCCCACGCACGCCATGTCCTTCAGCTCCCTGGACCTGCGTCGCCAGGCGATTCTGAGGCATTGGTTCCGGGCATGGCCGACGTATTCCTCCGCCGGCAGGATTCCGGGGATCTTTACGACGCTCTCCCCTGGGAGGATTTTACACAGGATGCCACGTATTCTGCCTCTGATTTGGGAGCCACGAGGATGACGAAAAAGTGACCTAGCGGCATCCCTTTCGCCTGCCCAGGACACTCATCGATCAAATCGCCATATTTGGTGAACATTCGTTAAATGTGAGTAATTTCGAACGGAAGCCGAAAATCGACCATAAGAATAACAAACCTGCTACGTTCGTTCGTCTTTAAAATACTCCACGTACGCTGATTCTAGCTCAATCTTTTCTAAATTTCATCTGCAAAACAGTGAAGGCCTGGACGTCGAAATATCGCATTTTACGTCTTGTCTTAAGGGAAATCACCTCCTCAGTCCAACCCGGGTCTTATTTCGAGATTTTTTTTCCTCCGTTGCATTTTAATGCGTCATTCATGCATTCCTGACAAATTTCAAACTCATACCTATTCGGAGTTTATCTTGAATCGTGTCTACAGAGTGGCTGCAAATGTCAGCAGACAAGAAAACAAGAATCCTATGCCGATTATATCCTAATGTAGACTACTGTAATTCTCCCTCAAATGAGACGGATAGGGGTGGATTACGCATTGCGTCAAAATAACTGACAAAATTAACGAAACCAACTTTCAACTGCACTCAGACGTAACAAAATTAATATAAAATCCACATTACAGAATGTTTCAGAAAGTTTCAATATATATATATTGATGTGCATATAAAAGTTGTTTGGCAAAGATTTCTGTTGATATGAATATACTCAATAATTCTATAAGAACATCCGTTCATTTTTCTCGATTCTATTACGGAACTTATATAAGATTTTATTTTCTGAAACTTTTTTCGTGTTCTTTTATCTTGTTTAAGTCACTCTTTCATTGAAATTCATTTTTCCGTCTCTTTCTCTATTTTTCTGCGCTCACCAATACAGAGGACAAATCATCCGTTCTTGCTGGGATGGGGACCGAACCCTGTATTTCACATTGCCTTAATTACTTCTCTTTAAATTAGAGTATTTCCTTCCCTATCAGTTTTTGTCGTTGGAGTGGCCGTTATCAAGAAAATCAAACAAAAATTTCTCAATTCCAGTTGAATTGGATGGTTTCTTCTTCACTGTTGCTAACATAACCAATCTCTCAAACAAACCTTCAATTTACTTACGTGTGCATGAAATATTTTAAATAGGAAGATAATGGATTATCTATGACTAAGAAAAGAACTTTAAAATGCTATTTCCCTTACGTACAAGTTTCTTACTAACACTCCATTGCACGAAACGAGCCCATCACTGATACGTTGTACACTTTCCTAAATTGTTCATAAATAAATTTTCTATAGATGATTTATTGTTAGTAGGTCTTTTTGGTAAACGTTGAAGATAAACTGAACACCTAATTTTTAAATAAAAAAGACTTTAAAATATTTTTCATTTATATTCTTTGTGCTATATTTTATTTACTTTTATTTGGCTATTTATTGATGTATTATCGTCTCTAATGTACATTGTCTTAAAAATGGCCATGTTTGCCATTTAAATATTTTGAATGCTGAAAAAGTACATTTATTATAAAGTAATCCAAGCTTCCATCAATAATATAGATATAGCTCAGTAGCCCAGATGCCCTCAATCAAGGATGGTAAATGTACGGCACATGTGCCAGAAAGGGCACACTTAGAATTTTACTTGCCACGCGTAATCTTGTTATTTTCTATATAAAATATGAAGTTTCTTAGAGAAGGAGAAAACTAGTGGCACGCTTACTAAAATTCCCATGATTCAAATCACTGTCTTCGCATGCAACGCAAAAATCATTTGCCATCCCTGCCCTACATCATCTCATCATATAGATTGTGTTTACACTATGATAATTGTACAATGTTACAGGAATGAATAAATAATACACTGTCTTTATCAAAAAGTGAATTTTTTGCTAACATTCTTTAACTCAAATTTTACTGTTGAAATAAATTATAACCGACAATAATAACCTACTACGCATATATGACGAATCTGAAAAAATCTCCGTACAAAATACCTCCTTACAACAAACTGCCTTCCTTCAAATTCGTTATAAATAGGTCTAACTGTATTCCGGCGATTTTTTTGTCCTTCTTAATCCTTTTCCCTACCATCTTTCACTTTTTGCTTTACTTTATCATGTTTCAATGAGTCGCATTCTTTTTCTTCGTAACTTTACAAAGCTTCCTTCATTAATTATTCTCATCATCCGCCTCAAAATATTTTCTGTTTTTATTTATTCTCATTCTTCCTATCTAACAAACTAATGATCTATTTCTTTGTCATCTTCCAATCGGTTATCATGAGACTTTGGAGACTAAGCTAATTACCACGGCTCATGAAATTAAAATATCCTACAATTTACGAGTAATTAACTCCTTATAACATCGATTATTGAGAAATTACATTAACCTGCTTTTTTCATTTCAGCAATACCACTTGAACCGAAGAGAGTGTTCCATCAGATATCATTGAACCGTTGGCCAGCCTTGAAGTGACATTATTTCAGAAATTGCCAGGCATCAAGCATCCAGTTTATTTTTTTGTTTATGTAATTGTCTACAGAAAACCTATAATAAATCACGTTGTAACCATTCCTGTTTCAAATATAATTATTCTCATCCCCGGATTGGTGAAGTTATGCAGTGTTCTAGTGTTAATACTGATGGTATACAGGTTTACCTTGCAGAACCAACCAGAAGTGGTTTACTAACAATCATACATATGTACTTGTTCCACGTTTACGTCAACGATCTCCTTCAAAATATAACTACCGACATACATACATCTTTTTGATGAAGACTGCATAATGGAAAACGAAAACGATAGGAACAGTTTACAAGGGGATTTAGAGAATGGATTACAAATACTAAAATGGAAATAAAGGAAGCTTATAACACTTACTAAAAGAACACTTAAGGGATCTAGGCAGTATGAGCTAGTGGTAGACGTTCATTCTAAAAGTGAGTACAGGGAGGCCCCACCAAACATCATCCCACTAAACGCCGTTCCACTTTAACGTCCTATATTTATTGCTTCTGCTGAACGTTTAAATGGTTCACCTTAAGGTCCATCCCTTTGCGTTTTCGTGATGATTGTCCTCAGACTGGGTGCAAAAGTTGTACACGTAATTAAAACATCTAAAACTTACTCTAGGTAATTATTGAATGTGTTATTAAAGTTATGAGTAGGCAAGATGAAAGTGTGTTTTTACAAAGTGTTTATTGTACAAGCCATTGAAATCTTTAAAAAAAGTTGTACTTTGTATGACAAGGACGTAAAAACCTAACCTTCCCTTATCCCATCCATCCTTATGGGAGATAACTCCACTCTTAATGTCGTTTTGTTGGAACGCAACCAGGCAGTTAAGCGAGGACCCTTTGTACTGTAAATATTTAGGAATTAATATCTCAACTAATTTTGGGTGGGAAAGGTACATCGATCATGTTGTGGGAAAGTATACTGTACTCTCAACTACAGTCCTGCACTGGTCGATCCTTTGGAGTTAATTACAGGGCCTGTATTTAAAAATCACGCGATTTAAGCTGTTCCTCCGTAATATCTCACGGGCCAAGAATATAACGCCCGTATTAAGGATCCCACTCTGGATCAGACTCTAAAGATTTTACCTCATTATCATCATCCCACAAGAAATTATCTTCCTTCCCATCACTGGAATTCCTTATTCAGCATTTTTTGAACGACTTGATTATGCTTTCTGCTATGTCCAAGGCCGGCGGAACGGGGAAGCCAAACAGGCAATTGCCTAGGGTAACATAGTAAGGAGGGCTCCATAAAGAGCAGAAGTTTCCATGCCATGACACATTTTCATGCAAGTAATATATTTACACATTCACTTTTTATCTTAAAAAAGAGAGAGAGTAAACGCTACATCCTTCCTTCGCGATATCCTCAAATCTATTTTCAGTGACTAACTTTATCAGGTAGCGAGCTTATACACCGATATTACTCCCTCTCGTTTACCGCACATTGCAGTGGGGATAGAAAAAGATTGCAAGCGAAATAGCGTATAGCCGTGGCAGAGAAAAAGTGGGTAAACAAATAAGAGCTAGCGTTAAGAATAGACGGAATCGTAGAAAGGTGCTTTTACTTACTGTAATACAATGTATTTCATCAGTCTGCTCTTCCCTTACCGTTTTCCTCTACGTTTATTACTGATTGTTATTAATATCGTTTGCTCCCCATTATCCTCTCTTTGTAAATCTACGATTTTCGATTAGTTGTTTATTTAATTTGAATCAAAAGAGCCCCTTTATATGGACGAAAAGGAAGAATGTAAGATGCAAAACATTTTTAAAAAAAAGGAATGTAACTCGCGATGCACACTTTGCCCAGGTTCGAGTAACCAGATAAGCTCTTAAACCTTGACGGAGCCTCCTGGATTTCTCCGCAAGTTCGCCTAAACTTAAAAGAAAACAGTTTTTACAAGACCTTCTAACCCAGCACGAAATTATAATTAATACACCCTCCAAGTTCTTCGGTTCGATTCCCAAATCTTTACCGGAAGTGTACTGTGTTTGGATTTTTTTAACATTCTTGATCAAGAAAGTATGAAACAATTCTTATCAAAACAATCGTAAGTTTTCCTACAAGTATTCTTAAATAGGTAAACACTATCAGTTAAGTATTTAATTCATTTTTCTTCAGTTTCCCTATTCTTTATATGGTTCATCTATTTGATTATAAGTTGTGCCCTTATTTACAATTTTTAATTTTGAAATATTAGTGGTTGCTGAAAATTGCAAAATTTAGAAATTTCATAACACTATTTAAGTTATTTAACGACAATGAGGGCAAGAAAAACACAATTCTTATTTGATTTTTATTATTGTTGTTTTTTTAATATCCATGTCTGTGTTAATAATAATAATTTGTACATACATATACATCTCTGTATTCTTTCTTTTCTAAAAATAATGACTACCTACTTGTCTTTAACCTTCGATTATTATTTCATCTGCATTTCACGAGTATTTGTGTTGTGTGAAACTTTGCCTACAAAAAAAATACCTTTACTTTCAAAATTATTTCAATTCATCTTCAATAATGTGCACCTCACCAATCCTAAAACTATGTACAAGCAGTTTAAACTAGCCGTCTCAGCAGGATTTGGAGTATAGTACGTGTAATTCTTGTGGAAGAAGTTGACGTACCAACCAACTTACAAGTCTTAAAGTTTTGATTTGTGTAATCTCTTACTAAGGTAATATTCTTCCAATGGCCACTTTTAACACTGTTACGTACACTAAACATCATTCTAAGCGATGATGACAAATTTCACTTATTGTTAATAAAACCGATTTTTATTAATATTTATTACATTACACACCGGTGCTATATGTAATTACTAATAAAATAAATTTTCATCTATTAGAGTTTTAGTATAATTTAAATGGGAGTAAAATAAAATTTTGCCCAGGGTGCCCGAATGTCTTGCTCCGGCCCTGGACTTGCCATCCCACGATTTTATAACCCATTCACACAAAACATTAGGATGGCTGACACACACATTTCCAACCTTCCTAAAAGTTTTTTCTCCCTTAACCATCCACTTATTCCATTTCGCACGAACGTTTTGAATCTAATGCTTTGGAGAAGTCGTAAAAAAGACCTATTGTTTCCCGTTTGTTGTACAGGGTTCAGCATACTTCAGAAAGAAAATCAAATATTCCTGTCGCACTTGATTTCTTTTTCCTGAAGCCACGTTGAGGAGGAGGAGTCAAGCTATAATGGTCAAGACACATTACGAGTCTGGCTTCCATGACATTTCAAAAATTTTGGAGAAAGAGGTGTGAAGAGATAATGGTCTATAGTTTTATGGATTACTTATGCATGGGTATTATTAGGCTTCCTCAGTTTTGAGGGAAATATTTCATGCACTACTGATTCATTTATTATATGTGCGAGGGGATCACAGATGTGTTGATTGCATTTCTGGAGAAGGGTACCTGGAAGTGTATTTTCTCCTGCACAGTGTTTGGTGCCTATTTTCCTAAACATTGTGTTTAGTTCTTTTTTGTAACTCATTTACAAGTGCCTTATAATTTTAATCCTCGTATGGGGGAATAACGGGCCCCTAAGATTTCCAATTTTACAATATCGGATTTCTTCCATCCGTTCTATCTAAAAACCCATAATTTTGCAAAATTTCTATATCCGCGTCAAATTTCAACTCTCTAGGTCACATGGAGCTGCCTCATCTTTTTCGTTCTCGTATGGGGCACTAATGCGGCAAAACAGTCCCAAAACTGGGGATTATATCAATATCGTATTTCCTTCATCAGTCGTACTCTAATATTAATGGTATTTTAATATAACCCTCTCTTTCCCATTAAAAGCTTTGAGCTCCTTGCCGAGTAAACCGATTCTTGCGACCCAGAAAAATCACCACTTTTTCCGGAGAAAACCAAAAATTTACGCTAATTCTACTCGGATTTGAATTCCGTCTTCAAATATAAGAAACTACTCTTGCTATCCTATCCGATAGTTACAGTGCCGAGTTCGAATTTTGACGGGAAATAATTTTAAAATTCAAATATATAAACCTCTACACCCATTTACGTGTTTTCTTATGGGCCAATATAGCCCCTCAAAATATTAATTTCCAAAATTTTGGACTTTTTCCTTCGGTCCTGACCAAAAACCTATAATCCTACCAAATTTCAAGTTTCTGGCACATCTGGAAGTGCCCCATAATTTTCTATACTCCTATATATAGGTACGTATACACCTATATATCATGTGTAAGAAGCCTCTATATAGTGTTAGAAGCGTTCATATCTAATAGATATACTACATTTATCGTATCTATCTTCTTGCATGTTAGCTATATAGGTACTGTTAAGATTTTATCAGCCATGGGAAAGTTCTCATGCCATACGATGCGTGCAACAATGAAAATACGCAACAATGCTGTCCTTCCTTGGCAACTCAATCAATAGTGCGGTGTCACGGGAGCGAGAGAGAGCGAGCGAGCGATATTTCAAATTAATCATTTTTATATTAGGATGGGGCAATTGCTATGTCATACGGTGTCACAGCATACTCCTGACGACCCTAGTATACAAATGAACGACGTGGAAGATAACAGAGGAGTCCAAATTCGAAATATCGTTTTGCAAAGTTATAAACACAATTTGGCGAAGCAGGTTAATACGAAGGAAAAGAAAGTGTACAAGCTGAATGAGAGGTTGAAAAAGGGGATTGAGAGGTTAAAAATAGAAGAAGCAGAAGTAGAGAACAAGGTTGAGGATCATAGGAGAAGCGAGCCGACACGGATGGGAGCTGGCTGCCAGAATGACAGGCCCAGCCTAGGACGACTTCCACAGGATTCCGGCCTAGCTTCACCCCCAGCCCAAACCGCAGGTGGTCCTGGTACACCACCCCTCTATCCCCCGAGCTCCACCGCCGAAGATAAATCCCCCCGGAGGACGCGGCCGAAGAAAACCCGGCCCACGCACGCCATGTCCTTCAGCTCCCTGGACCTGCGTCGCCAGGCGATTCTGAGGCATTGGTTCCGGGCATGGCCGACGTATTCCTCCGCCGGCAGGATTCCGGGGATATTTACGACGCTCTCCCCTGGGAGGATTTTACACAGGATGCCACGTATTCTGCCTCTGATTTGGGAGCCACGAGGATGACGAAAAAGTGACCTAGCGGCATCCCTTTCGCCTGCCCAGGACACTCATCGATCAAATCGCCATATTTGGTGAACATTCGTTAAATGTGAGTAATTTCGAACGGAAGCCGAAAATCGACCATAAGAATAACAAACCTGCTACGTTCGTTCGTCTTTAAAATACTCCACGTACGCTGATTCTAGCTCAATCTTTTCTAAATTTCATCTGCAAAACAGTGAAGGCCTGGACGTCGAAATATCGCATTTTACGTCTTGTCTTAAGGGAAATCACCTCCTCAGTCCAACCCGGGTCTTATTTCGAGATTTTTTTTCCTCCGTTGCATTTTAATGCGTCATTCATGCATTCCTGACAAATTTCAAACTCATACCTATTCGGAGTTTATCTTGAATCGTGTCTACAGAGTGGCTGCAAATGTCAGCAGACAAGAAAACAAGAATCCTATGCCGATTATATCCTAATGTAGACTACTGTAATTCTCCCTCAAATGAGACGGATAGGGGTGGATTACGCATTGCGTCAAAATAACTGACAAAATTAACGAAACCAACTTTCAACTGCACTCAGACGTAACAAAATTAATATAAAATCCACATTACAGAATGTTTCAGAAAGTTTCAATATATATATATTGATGTGCATATAAAAGTTGTTTGGCAAAGATTTCTGTTGATATGAATATACTCAATAATTCTATAAGAACATCCGTTCATTTTTCTCGATTCTATTACGGAACTTATATAAGATTTTATTTTCTGAAACTTTTTTCGTGTTCTTTTATCTTGTTTAAGTCACTCTTTCATTGAAATTCATTTTTCCGTCTCTTTCTCTATTTTTCTGCGCTCACCAATACAGAGGACAAATCATCCGTTCTTGCTGGGATGGGGACCGAACCCTGTATTTCACATTGCCTTAATTACTTCTCTTTAAATTAGAGTATTTCCTTCCCTATCAGTTTTTGTCGTTGGAGTGGCCGTTATCAAGAAAATCAAACAAAAATTTCTCAATTCCAGTTGAATTGGATGGTTTCTTCTTCACTGTTGCTAACATAACCAATCTCTCAAACAAACCTTCAATTTACTTACGTGTGCATGAAATATTTTAAATAGGAAGATAATGGATTATCTATGACTAAGAAAAGAACTTTAAAATGCTATTTCCCTTACGTACAAGTTTCTTACTAACACTCCATTGCACGAAACGAGCCCATCACTGATACGTTGTACACTTTCCTAAATTGTTCATAAATAAATTTTCTATAGATGATTTATTGTTAGTAGGTCTTTTTGGTAAACGTTGAAGATAAACTGAACACCTAATTTTTAAATAAAAAAGACTTTAAAATATTTTTCATTTATATTCTTTGTGCTATATTTTATTTACTTTTATTTGGCTATTTATTGATGTATTATCGTCTCTAATGTACATTGTCTTAAAAATGGCCATGTTTGCCATTTAAATATTTTGAATGCTGAAAAAGTACATTTATTATAAAGTAATCCAAGCTTCCATCAATAATATAGATATAGCTCAGTAGCCCAGATGCCCTCAATCAAGGATGGTAAATGTACGGCACATGTGCCAGAAAGGGCACACTTAGAATTTTACTTGCCACGCGTAATCTTGTTATTTTCTATATAAAATATGAAGTTTCTTAGAGAAGGAGAAAACTAGTGGCACGCTTACTAAAATTCCCATGATTCAAATCACTGTCTTCGCATGCAACGCAAAAATCATTTGCCATCCCTGCCCTACATCATCTCATCATATAGATTGTGTTTACACTATGATAATTGTACAATGTTACAGGAATGAATAAATAATACACTGTCTTTATCAAAAAGTGAATTTTTTGCTAACATTCTTTAACTCAAATTTTACTGTTGAAATAAATTATAACCGACAATAATAACCTACTACGCATATATGACGAATCTGAAAAAATCTCCGTACAAAATACCTCCTTACAACAAACTGCCTTCCTTCAAATTCGTTATAAATAGGTCTAACTGTATTCCGGCGATTTTTTTGTCCTTCTTAATCCTTTTCCCTACCATCTTTCACTTTTTGCTTTACTTTATCATGTTTCAATGAGTCGCATTCTTTTTCTTCGTAACTTTACAAAGCTTCCTTCATTAATTATTCTCATCATCCGCCTCAAAATATTTTCTGTTTTTATTTATTCTCATTCTTCCTATCTAACAAACTAATGATCTATTTCTTTGTCATCTTCCAATCGGTTATCATGAGACTTTGGAGACTAAGCTAATTACCACGGCTCATGAAATTAAAATATCCTACAATTTACGAGTAATTAACTCCTTATAACATCGATTATTGAGAAATTACATTAACCTGCTTTTTTCATTTCAGCAATACCACTTGAACCGAAGAGAGTGTTCCATCAGATATCATTGAACCGTTGGCCAGCCTTGAAGTGACATTATTTCAGAAATTGCCAGGCATCAAGCATCCAGTTTATTTTTTTGTTTATGTAATTGTCTACAGAAAACCTATAATAAATCACGTTGTAACCATTCCTGTTTCAAATATAATTATTCTCATCCCCGGATTGGTGAAGTTATGCAGTGTTCTAGTGTTAATACTGATGGTATACAGGTTTACCTTGCAGAACCAACCAGAAGTGGTTTACTAACAATCATACATATGTACTTGTTCCACGTTTACGTCAACGATCTCCTTCAAAATATAACTACCGACATACATACATCTTTTTGATGAAGACTGCATAATGGAAAACGAAAACGATAGGAACAGTTTACAAGGGGATTTAGAGAATGGATTACAAATACTAAAATGGAAATAAAGGAAGCTTATAACACTTACTAAAAGAACACTTAAGGGATCTAGGCAGTATGAGCTAGTGGTAGACGTTCATTCTAAAAGTGAGTACAGGGAGGCCCCACCAAACATCATCCCACTAAACGCCGTTCCACTTTAACGTCCTATATTTATTGCTTCTGCTGAACGTTTAAATGGTTCACCTTAAGGTCCATCCCTTTGCGTTTTCGTGATGATTGTCCTCAGACTGGGTGCAAAAGTTGTACACGTAATTAAAACATCTAAAACTTACTCTAGGTAATTATTGAATGTGTTATTAAAGTTATGAGTAGGCAAGATGAAAGTGTGTTTTTACAAAGTGTTTATTGTACAAGCCATTGAAATCTTTAAAAAAAGTTGTACTTTGTATGACAAGGACGTAAAAACCTAACCTTCCCTTATCCCATCCATCCTTATGGGAGATAACTCCACTCTTAATGTCGTTTTGTTGGAACGCAACCAGGCAGTTAAGCGAGGACCCTTTGTACTGTAAATATTTAGGAATTAATATCTCAACTAATTTTGGGTGGGAAAGGTACATCGATCATGTTGTGGGAAAGTATACTGTACTCTCAACTACAGTCCTGCACTGGTCGATCCTTTGGAGTTAATTACAGGGCCTGTATTTAAAAATCACGCGATTTAAGCTGTTCCTCCGTAATATCTCACGGGCCAAGAATATAACGCCCGTATTAAGGATCCCACTCTGGATCAGACTCTAAAGATTTTACCTCATTATCATCATCCCACAAGAAATTATCTTCCTTCCCATCACTGGAATTCCTTATTCAGCATTTTTTGAACGACTTGATTATGCTTTCTGCTATGTCCAAGGCCGGCGGAACGGGGAAGCCAAACAGGCAATTGCCTAGGGTAACATAGTAAGGAGGGCTCCATAAAGAGCAGAAGTTTCCATGCCATGACACTTTTTCATGCAAGTAATATATTTACACATTCACTTTTTATCTTAAAAAAGAGAGAGAGTAAACGCTACATCCTTCCTTCGCGATATCCTCAAAACTATTTTCAGTGACTAACTTTATCAGGTAGCGAGCTTATACACCGATATTACTCCCTCTCGTTTACCGCACATTGCAGTGGGGATAGAAAAAGATTGCAAGCGAAATAGCGTATAGCCGTGGCAGAGAAAAAGTGGGTAAACAGATAAGAGCTAGCGTTAAGAATAGACGGAATCGTAGAAAGGTGCTTTTACTTACTGTAATACAATGTATTTCATCAGTCTGCTCTTCCCTTACCGTTTTCCTCTACGTTTATTACTGATTGTTATTAATATCGTTTGCTCCCCATTATCCTCTCTTTGTAAATCTACGATTTTCGATTAGTTGTTTATTTAATTTGAATCAAAAGAGCCCCTTTATATGGACGAAAAGGAAGAATGTAAGATGCAAAACATTTTTTAAAAAAAAGGAATGTAACTCGCGATGCACACTTTGCCCAGGTTCGAGTAACCAGATAAGCTCTTAAACCTTGACGGAGCCTCCTGGATTTCTCCGCAAGTTCGCCTAAACTTAAAAGAAAACAGTTTTTACAAGACCTTCTAACCCAGCACGAAATTATAATTAATACACCCTCCAAGTTCTTCGGTTCGATTCCCAAATCTTTACCGGAAGTGTACTGTGTTTGGATTTTTTTAACATTCTTGATCAAGAAAGTATGAAACAATTCTTATCAAAACAATCGTAAGTTTTCCTACAAGTATTCTTAAATAGGTAAACACTATCAGTTAAGTATTTAATTCATTTTTCTTCAGTTTCCCTATTCTTTATATGGTTCATCTATTTGATTATAAGTTGTGCCCTTATTTACAATTTTTAATTTTGAAATATTAGTGGTTGCTGAAAATTGCAAAATTTAGAAATTTCATAACACTATTTAAGTTATTTAACGACAATGAGGGCAAGAAAAACACAATTCTTATTTGATTTTTATTATTGTTGTTTTTTTAATATCCATGTCTGTGTTAATAATAATAATTTGTACATACATATACATCTCTGTATTCTTTCTTTTCTAAAAATAATGACTACCTACTTGTCTTTAACCTTCGATTATTATTTCATCTGCATTTCACGAGTATTTGTGTTGTGTGAAACTTTGCCTACAAAAAAAATACCTTTACTTTCAAAATTATTTCAATTCATCTTCAATAATGTGCACCTCACCAATCCTAAAACTATGTACAAGCAGTTTAAACTAGCCGTCTCAGCAGGATTTGGAGTATAGTACGTGTAATTCTTGTGGAAGAAGTTGACGTACCAACCAACTTACAAGTCTTAAAGTTTTGATTTGTGTAATCTCTTACTAAGGTAATATTCTTCCAATGGCCACTTTTAACACTGTTACGTACACTAAACATCATTCTAAGCGATGATGACAAATTTCACTTATTGTTAATAAAACCGATTTTTATTAATATTTATTACATTACACACCGGTGCTATATGTAATTACTAATAAAATAAATTTTCATCTATTAGAGTTTTAGTATAATTTAAATGGGAGTAAAATAAAATTTTGCCCAGGGTGCCCGAATGTCTTGCTCCGGCCCTGGACTTGCCATCCCACGATTTTATAACCCATTCACACAAAACATTAGGATGGCTGACACACACATTTCCAACCTTCCTAAAAGTTTTTTCTCCCTAAACCATCCACTTATTCCATTTCGCACGAACGTTTTGAATCTAATGCTTTGGAGAAGTCGTAAAAAAGACCTATTGTTTCCCGTTTGTTGTACAGGGTTCAGCATACTTCAGAAAGAAAATCAAATATTCCTGTCGCACTTGATTTCTTTTTCCTGAAGCCACGTTGAGGAGGAGGAGTCAAGCTATAATGGTCAAGACACATTACGAGTCTGGCTTCCATGACATTTCAAAAATTTTGGAGAAAGAGGTGTGAAGAGATAATGGTCTATAGTTTTATGGATTACTTATGCATGGGTATTATTAGGCTTCCTCAGTTTTGAGGGAAATATTTCATGCACTACTGATTCATTTATTATATGTGCGAGGGGATCACAGATGTGTTGATTGCATTTCTGGAGAAGGGTACCTGGAAGTGTATTTTCTCCTGCACAGTGTTTGGTGCCTATTTTCCTAAACATTGTGTTTAGTTCTTTTTTGTAACTCATTTACAAGTGCCTTATAATTTTAATCCTCGTATGGGGGAATAACGGGCCCCTAAGATTTCCAATTTTACAATATCGGATTTCTTCCATCCGTTCTATCTAAAAACCCATAATTTTGCAAAATTTCTATATCCGCGTCAAATTTCAACTCTCTAGGTCACATGGAGCTGCCTCATCTTTTTCGTTCTCGTATGGGGCACTAATGCGGCAAAACAGTCCCAAAACTGGGGATTATATCAATATCGTATTTCCTTCATCAGTCGTACTCTAATATTAATGGTATTTTAATATAACCCTCTCTTTCCCATTAAAAGCTTTGAGCTCCTTGCCAAGTAAACCGATTCTTGCGACCCAGAAAAATCACCACTTTTTCCGGAGAAAACCAAAAATTTACGCTAATTCTACTCGGATTTGAATTCCGTCTTCAAAAATAAGAAACTACTCTTGCTATCCTATCCGATAGTTACAGTGCCGAGTTCGAATTTTGACGGGAAATAATTTTAAAATTCAAATATATAAACCTCTACACCCATTTACGTGTTTTCTTATGGGCCAATATAGCCCCTCAAAATATTAATTTCCAAAATTTTGGACTTTTTCCTTCGGTCGTGACCAAAAACCTATAATCCTACCAAATTTCAAGTTTCTGGCACATCTGGAAGTGCCCCATAATTTTCTATACTCCTATATATAGGTACGTATACACCTATATATCATGTGTAAGAAGCCTCTATATAGTGTTAGAAGCGTTCATATCTAATAGATATACTACATTTATCGTATCTATCTTCTTGCATGTTAGCTATATAGGTACTGTTAAGATTTTATCAGCCATGGGAAAGTTCTCATGCCATACGATGCGTGCAACAATGAAAATACGCAACAATGCTGTCCTTCCTTGGCAACTCAATCAATAGTGCGGTGTCACGGGAGCGAGAGAGAGCGAGCGAGCGAGCGATATTTCAAATTAATCATTTTTATATTAGGATGGGGCAATTGCTATGTCATACGGTGTCACAGCATACTCCTGACGACCCTAGTATACAAATGAACGAGGTGGAAGATAACAGAGGAGTCCAAATTCGAAATATCGTTTTGCAAAGTTATAAACACAATTTGGCGAAGCAGGTTAATACGAAGGAAAAGAAAGTGTACAAGCTGAATGAGAGGTTGAAAAAGGGGATTGAGAGGTTAAAAATAGAAGAAGCAGAAGTAGAGAACAAGGTTGAGGATCATGGGAGAAGCGAGCCGACACGGATGGGAGCTGGCTGCCAGAATGACAGGCCCAGCCTAGGACGACTTCCACAGGATTCCGGCCTAGCTTCACCCCCAGCCCAAACCGCAGGTGGTCCTGGTACACCACCCCTCTATCCCCCGAGCTCCACCGCCGAAGATAAATCCCCCCGGAGGACGCGGCCGAAGAAAACCCGGCCCACGCACGCCATGTCCTTCAGCTCCCTGGACCTGCGTCGCCAGGCGATTCTGAGGCATTGGTTCCGGGCATGGCCGACGTATTCCTCCGCCGGCAGGATTCCGGGGATCTTTACGACGCTCTCCCCTGGGAGGATTTTACACAGGATGCCACGTATTCTGCCTCTGATTTGGGAGCCACGAGGATGACGAAAAAGTGACCTAGCGGCATCCCTTTCGCCTGCCCAGGACACTCATCGATCAAATCGCCATATTTGGTGAACATTCGTTAAATGTGAGTAATTTCGAACGGAAGGGAAAATCGACCATAAGAATAACAAACCTGCTACGTTCGTTCGTCTTTAAAATACTCCACGTACGCTGATTCTAGCTCAATCTTTTCTAAATTTCATCTGCAAAACAGTGAAGGCCTGGACGTCGAAATATCGCATTTTACGTCTTGTCTTAAGGTAAATCATCTCCTCAGTCCAACCCGGGTCTTATTTCGAGATTTTTTTTCCTCCGTTGCATTTTAATGCGTCATTCATGCATTCCTGACAAATTTCAAACTCATACCTATTCGGAGTTTATCTTGAATCGTGTCTACAGAGTGGCTGCAAATGTCAGCAGACAAGAAAACAAGAATCCTATGCCGGTTATATCCTAATGTAGACTACTGTAATTCTCCCTCAAATGAGACGGATAGGGGTGGATTACGCAAAATAATTGCGTCAAAATAACTGACAAAATTAACGAAACCAACTTTCAACTGCACTCAGACGTAACAAAATTAATATAAAATCTACATTACAGAATGTTTCAGAAAGTTTCAATATATATATATATTGATGTGCATATAAAAGTTGTTTGGCAAAGATTTCTGTTGATATGAATATACTCAATAATTCTATAAGAACATCCGTTCATTTTTCTCGATTCTATTACGGAACTTATATAAGATTTTATTTTCTGACACTTTTTTCGTGTTCTTTTATCTTGTTTAAGTCACTCTTTCATTGAAATTCATTTTTCCGTCTCTTTCTCTATTTTTCTGCGCTCACCAATACAGAGGACAAATCATCCGTTCTTGCTGGGATGGGGACCGAACCCTGTATTTCACATTGCCTTAATTACTTCTCTTTAAATTAGAGTATTTCCTTCCCTATCAGTTTTTGTCGTTGGAGTGGCCGTTACCAAGAAAATCAAACAAAAATTTCTCAATTCCAGTTGAATTGGATGGTTTCTTCTTCACTGTTGCTAACATAACCAATCTCTCAAACAAACCTTCAATTTACTTACGTGTGCATGAAATATTTTAAATAGGAAGATAATGGATTATCTATGACTAAGAAAAGAACTTTAAAATGCTATTTCCCTTACGTACAAGTTTCTTACTAACACTCCATTGCACGAAACGAGCCCATCACTGATACGTTGTACACTTTCCTAAATTGTTCATAAATAAATTTTCTATAGATGATTTATTGTTAGTAGGTCTTTTTGGTAAACGTTGAAGATAAACTGAACACCTAATTTTTAAATAAAAAAGACTTTAAAATATTTTTCATTTATATTCTTTGTGCTATATTTTATTTACTTTTATTTGGCTATTTATTGATGTATTATCGTCTCTAATGTACATTGTCTTAAAAATGGCCATGTTTGCCATTTAAATATTTTGAATGCTGAAAAAGTACATTTATTATAAAGTAATCCAAGCTTCCATCAATAATATAGATATAGCTCAGTAGCCCAGATGCCCTCAATCAAGGATGGTAAATGTACGGCACATGTGCCAGAAAGGGCACACTTAGAATTTTACTTGCCACGCGTAATCTTGTTATTTTCTATATAAAATATGAAGTTTCTTAGAGAAGGAGAAAACTAGTGGCACGCTTACTAAAATTCCCATGATTCAAATCACTGTCTTCGCATGCAACGCAAAAATCATTTGCCATCCCTGCCCTACATCATCTCATCATATAGATTGTGTTTACACTATGATAATTGTACAATGTTACAGGAATGAATAAATAATACACTGTCTTTATCAAAAAGTGAATTTTTTGCTAACATTCTTTAACTCAAATTTTACTGTTGAAATAAATTATAACCGACAATAATAACCTACTACGCATATATGACGAATCTGAAAAAATCTCCGTACAAAATACCTCCTTACAACAAACTGCCTTCCTTCAAATTCGTTATAAATAGGTCTAACTGTATTCCGGCGATTTTTTTGTCCTTCTTAATCCTTTTCCCTACCATCTTTCACTTTTTGCTTTACTTTATCATGTTTCAATGAGTCGCATTCTTTTTCTTCGTAACTTTACAAAGCTTCCTTCATTAATTATTCTCATCATCCGCCTCAAAATATTTTCTGTTTTTATTTATTCTCATTCTTCCTATCTAACAAACTAATGATCTATTTCTTTGTCATCTTCCAATCGGTTATCATGAGACTTTGGAGACTAAGCTAATTACCACGGCTCATGAAATTAAAATATCCTACAATTTACGAGTAATTAACTCCTTATAACATCGATTATTGAGAAATTACATTAACCTGCTTTTTTCATTTCAGCAATACCACTTGAACCGAAGAGAGTGTTCCATCAGATATCATTGAACCGTTGGCCAGCCTTGAAGTGACATTATTTCAGAAATTGCCAGGCATCAAGCATCCAGTTTATTTTTTTGTTTATGTAATTGTCTACAGAAAACCTATAATAAATCACGTTGTAACCATTCCTGTTTCAAATATAATTATTCTCATCCCCGGATTGGTGAAGTTATGCAGTGTTCTAGTGTTAATACTGATGGTATACAGGTTTACCTTGCAGAACCAACCAGAAGTGGTTTACTAACAATCATACATATGTACTTGTTCCACGTTTACGTCAACGATCTCCTTCAAAATATAACTACCGACATACATACATCTTTTTGATGAAGACTGCATAATGGAAAACGAAAACGATAGGAACAGTTTACAAGGGGATTTAGAGAATGGATTACAAATACTAAAATGGAAATAAAGGAAGCTTATAACACTTACTAAAAGAACACTTAAGGGATCTAGGCAGTATGAGCTAGTGGTAGACGTTCATTCTAAAAGTGAGTACAGGGAGGCCCCACCAAACATCATCCCACTAAACGCCGTTCCACTTTAACGTCCTATATTTATTGCTTCTGCTGAACGTTTAAATGGTTCACCTTAAGGTCCATCCCTTTGCGTTTTCGTGATGATTGTCCTCAGACTGGGTGCAAAAGTTGTACACGTAATTAAAACATCTAAAACTTACTCTAGGTAATTATTGAATGTGTTATTAAAGTTATGAGTAGGCAAGATGAAAGTGTGTTTTTACAAAGTGTTTATTGTACAAGCCATTGAAATCTTTAAAAAAAGTTGTACTTTGTATGACAAGGACGTAAAAACCTAACCTTCCCTTATCCCATCCATCCTTATGGGAGATAACTCCACTCTTAATGTCGTTTTGTTGGAACGCAACCAGGCAGTTAAGCGAGGACCCTTTGTACTGTAAATATTTAGGAATTAATATCTCAACTAATTTTGGGTGGGAAAGGTACATCGATCATGTTGTGGGAAAGTATACTGTACTCTCAACTACAGTCCTGCACTGGTCGATCCTTTGGAGTTAATTACAGGGCCTGTATTTAAAAATCACGCGATTTAAGCTGTTCCTCCGTAATATCTCACGGGCCAAGAATATAACGCCCGTATTAAGGATCCCACTCTGGATCAGACTCTAAAGATTTTACCTCATTATCATCATCCCACAAGAAATTATCTTCCTTCCCATCACTGGAATTCCTTATTCAGCATTTTTTGAACGACTTGATTATGCTTTCTGCTATGTCCAAGGCCGGCGGAACGGGGAAGCCAAACAGGCAATTGCCTAGGGTAACATAGTAAGGAGGGCTCCATAAAGAGCAGAAGTTTCCATGCCATGACACTTTTTCATGCAAGTAATATATTTACACATTCACTTTTTATCTTAAAAAAGAGAGAGAGTAAACGCTACATCCTTCCTTCGCGATATCCTCAAAACTATTTTCAGTGACTAACTTTATCAGGTAGCGAGCTTATACACCGATATTACTCCCTCTCGTTTACCGCACATTGCAGTGGGGATAGAAAAAGATTGCATGCGAAATAGCGTATAGCCGTGGCAGAGAAAAAGTGGGTAAACAGATAAGAGCTAGCATTAAGAATAGACGGAATCGTAGAAAGGTGCTTTTACTTACTGTAATACAATGTATTTCATCAGTCTGCTCTTCCCTTACCGTTTTCCTCTACGTTTATTACTGATTGTTATTAATATCGTTTGCTCCCCATTATCCTCTCTTTGTAAATCTACGATTTTCGATTAGTTGTTTATTTAATTTGAATCAAAAGAGCCCCTTTATATGGACGAAAAGGAAGAATGTAAGATGCAAAACATTTTTTAAAAAAAAGGAATGTAACTCGCGATGCACACTTTGCCCAGGTTCGAGTAACCAGATAAGCTCTTAAACCTTGACGGAGCCTCCTGGATTTCTCCGCAAGTTCGCCTAAACTTAAAAGAAAACAGTTTTTACAAGACCTTCTAACCCAGCACGAAATTATAATTAATACACCCTCCAAGTTCTTCGGTTCGATTCCCAAATCTTTACCGGAAGTGTACTGTGTTTGGATTTTTTTAACATTCTTGATCAAGAAAGTATGAAACAATTCTTATCAAAACAATCGTAAGTTTTCCTACAAGTATTCTTAAATAGGTAAACACTATCAGTTAAGTATTTAATTCATTTTTCTTCAGTTTCCCTATTCTTTATATGGTTCATCTATTTGATTATAAGTTGTGCCCTTATTTACAATTTTTAATTTTGAAATATTAGTGGTTGCTGAAAATTGCAAAATTTAGAAATTTCATAACACTATTTAAGTTATTTAACGACAATGAGGGCAAGAAAAACACAATTCTTATTTGATTTTTATTATTGTTGTTTTTTTAATATCCATGTCTGTGTTAATAATAATAATTTGTACATACATATACATCTCTGTATTCTTTCTTTTCTAAAAATAATGACTACCTACTTGTCTTTAACCTTCGATTATTATTTCATCTGCATTTCACGAGTATTTGTGTTGTGTGAAACTTTGCCTACAAAAAAAATACCTTTACTTTCAAAATTATTTCAATTCATCTTCAATAATGTGCACCTCACCAATCCTAAAACTATGTACAAGCAGTTTAAACTAGCCGTCTCAGCAGGATTTGGAGTATAGTACGTGTAATTCTTGTGGAAGAAGTTGACGTACCAACCAACTTACAAGTCTTAAAGTTTTGATTTGTGTAATCTCTTACTAAGGTAATATTCTTCCAATGGCCACTTTTAACACTGTTACGTACACTAAACATCATTCTATGCGATGATGACAAATTTCACTTATTGTTAATAAAACCGATTTTTATTAATATTTATTACATTACACACCGGTGCTATATGTAATTACTAATAAAATAAATTTTCATCTATTAGAGTTTTAGTATAATTTAAATGGGAGTAAAATAAAATTTTGCCCAGGGTGCCCGAATGTCTTGCTCCGGCCCTGGACTTGCCATCCCACGATTTTATAACCCATTCACACAAAACATTAGGATGGCTGACACACACATTTCCAACCTTCCTAAAAGTTTTTTCTCCCTAAACCATCCACTTATTCCATTTCGCACGAACGTTTTGAATCTAATGCTTTGGAGAAGTCGTAAAAAAGACCTATTGTTTCCCGTTTGTTGTACAGGGTTCAGCATACTTCAGAAAGAAAATCAAATATTCCTGTCGCACTTGATTTCTTTTTCCTGAAGCCACGTTGAGGAGGAGGAGTCAAGCTATAATGGTCAAGACACATTACGAGTCTGGCTTCCATGACATTTCAAAAATTTTGGAGAAAGAGGTGTGAAGAGATAATGGTCTATAGTTTTATGGATTACTTATGCATGGGTATTATTAGGCTTCCTCAGTTTTGAGGGAAATATTTCATGCACTACTGATTCATTTATTATATGTGCGAGGGGATCACAGATGTGTTGATTGCATTTCTGGAGAAGGGTACCTGGAAGTGTATTTTCTCCTGCACAGTGTTTGGTGCCTATTTTCCTAAACATTGTGTTTAGTTCTTTTTTGTAACTCATTTACAAGTGCCTTATAATTTTAATCCTCGTATGGGGGAATAACGGGCCCCTAAGATTTCCAATTTTACAATATCGGATTTCTTCCATCCGTTCTATCTAAAAACCCATAATTTTGCAAAATTTCTATATCCGCGTCAAATTTCAACTCTCTAGGTCACATGGAGCTGCCTCATCTTTTTCGTTCTCGTATGGGGCACTAATGCGGCAAAACAGTCCCAAAACTGGGGATTATATCAATATCGTATTTCCTTCATCAGTCGTACTCTAATATTAATGGTATTTTAATATAACCCTCTCTTTCCCATTAAAAGCTTTGAGCTCCTTGCCAAGTAAACCGATTCTTGCGACCCAGAAAAATCACCACTTTTTCCGGAGAAAACCAAAAATTTACGCTAATTCTACTCGGATTTGAATTCCGTCTTCAAAAATAAGAAACTACTCTTGCTATCCTATCCGATAGTTACAGTGCCGAGTTCGAATTTTGACGGGAAATAATTTTAAAATTCAAATATATAAACCTCTACACCCATTTACGTGTTTTCTTATGGGCCAATATAGCCCCTCAAAATATTAATTTCCAAAATTTTGGACTTTTTCCTTCGGTCGTGACCAAAAACCTATAATCCTACCAAATTTCAAGTTTCTGGCACATCTGGAAGTGCCCCATAATTTTCTATACTCCTATATATAGGTACGTATACACCTATATATCATGTGTAAGAAGCCTCTATATAGTGTTAGAAGCGTTCATATCTAATAGATATACTACATTTATCGTATCTATCTTCTTGCATGTTAGCTATATAGGTACTGTTAAGATTTTATCAGCCATGGGAAAGTTCTCATGCCATACGATGCGTGCAACAATGAAAATACGCAACAATGCTGTCCTTCCTTGGCAACTCAATCAATAGTGCGGTGTCACGGGAGCGAGAGAGAGCGAGCGAGCGAGCGATATTTCAAATTAATCATTTTTATATTAGGATGGGGCAATTGCTATGTCATACGGTGTCACAGCATACTCCTGACGACCCTAGTATACAAATGAACGAGGTGGAAGATAACAGAGGAGTCCAAATTCGAAATATCGTTTTGCAAAGTTATAAACACAATTTGGCGAAGCAGGTTAATACGAAGGAAAAGAAAGTGTACAAGCTGAATGAGAGGTTGAAAAAGGGGATTGAGAGGTTAAAAATAGAAGAAGCAGAAGTAGAGAACAAGGTTGAGGATCATGGGAGAAGCGAGCCGACACGGATGGGAGCTGGCTGCCAGAATGACAGGCCCAGCCTAGGACGACTTCCACAGGATTCCGGCCTAGCTTCACCCCCAGCCCAAACCGCAGGTGGTCCTGGTACACCACCCCTCTATCCCCCGAGCTCCACCGCCGAAGATAAATCCCCCCGGAGGACGCGGCCGAAGAAAACCCGGCCCACGCACGCCATGTCCTTCAGCTCCCTGGACCTGCGTCGCCAGGCGATTCTGAGGCATTGGTTCCGGGCATGGCCGACGTATTCCTCCGCCGGCAGGATTCCGGGGATCTTTACGACGCTCTCCCCTGGGAGGATTTTACACAGGATGCCACGTATTCTGCCTCTGATTTGGGAGCCACGAGGATGACGAAAAAGTGACCTAGCGGCATCCCTTTCGCCTGCCCAGGACACTCATCGATCAAATCGCCATATTTGGTGAACATTCGTTAAATGTGAGTAATTTCGAACGGAAGGGAAAATCGACCATAAGAATAACAAACCTGCTACGTTCGTTCGTCTTTAAAATACTCCACGTACGCTGATTCTAGCTCAATCTTTTCTAAATTTCATCTGCAAAACAGTGAAGGCCTGGACGTCGAAATATCGCATTTTACGTCTTGTCTTAAGGTAAATCATCTCCTCAGTCCAACCCGGGTCTTATTTCGAGATTTTTTTTCCTCCGTTGCATTTTAATGCGTCATTCATGCATTCCTGACAAATTTCAAACTCATACCTATTCGGAGTTTATCTTGAATCGTGTCTACAGAGTGGCTGCAAATGTCAGCAGACAAGAAAACAAGAATCCTATGCCGGTTATATCCTAATGTAGACTACTGTAATTCTCCCTCAAATGAGACGGATAGGGGTGGATTACGCAAAATAATTGCGTCAAAATAACTGACAAAATTAACGAAACCAACTTTCAACTGCACTCAGACGTAACAAAATTAATATAAAATCTACATTACAGAATGTTTCAGAAAGTTTCAATATATATATATATTGATGTGCATATAAAAGTTGTTTGGCAAAGATTTCTGTTGATATGAATATACTCAATAATTCTATAAGAACATCCGTTCATTTTTCTCGATTCTATTACGGAACTTATATAAGATTTTATTTTCTGACACTTTTTTCGTGTTCTTTTATCTTGTTTAAGTCACTCTTTCATTGAAATTCATTTTTCCGTCTCTTTCTCTATTTTTCTGCGCTCACCAATACAGAGGACAAATCATCCGTTCTTGCTGGGATGGGGACCGAACCCTGTATTTCACATTGCCTTAATTACTTCTCTTTAAATTAGAGTATTTCCTTCCCTATCAGTTTTTGTCGTTGGAGTGGCCGTTACCAAGAAAATCAAACAAAAATTTCTCAATTCCAGTTGAATTGGATGGTTTCTTCTTCACTGTTGCTAACATAACCAATCTCTCAAACAAACCTTCAATTTACTTACGTGTGCATGAAATATTTTAAATAGGAAGATAATGGATTATCTATGACTAAGAAAAGAACTTTAAAATGCTATTTCCCTTACGTACAAGTTTCTTACTAACACTCCATTGCACGAAACGAGCCCATCACTGATACGTTGTACACTTTCCTAAATTGTTCATAAATAAATTTTCTATAGATGATTTATTGTTAGTAGGTCTTTTTGGTAAACGTTGAAGATAAACTGAACACCTAATTTTTAAATAAAAAAGACTTTAAAATATTTTTCATTTATATTCTTTGTGCTATATTTTATTTACTTTTATTTGGCTATTTATTGATGTATTATCGTCTCTAATGTACATTGTCTTAAAAATGGCCATGTTTGCCATTTAAATATTTTGAATGCTGAAAAAGTACATTTATTATAAAGTAATCCAAGCTTCCATCAATAATATAGATATAGCTCAGTAGCCCAGATGCCCTCAATCAAGGATGGTAAATGTACGGCACATGTGCCAGAAAGGGCACACTTAGAATTTTACTTGCCACGCGTAATCTTGTTATTTTCTATATAAAATATGAAGTTTCTTAGAGAAGGAGAAAACTAGTGGCACGCTTACTAAAATTCCCATGATTCAAATCACTGTCTTCGCATGCAACGCAAAAATCATTTGCCATCCCTGCCCTACATCATCTCATCATATAGATTGTGTTTACACTATGATAATTGTACAATGTTACAGGAATGAATAAATAATACACTGTCTTTATCAAAAAGTGAATTTTTTGCTAACATTCTTTAACTCAAATTTTACTGTTGAAATAAATTATAACCGACAATAATAACCTACTACGCATATATGACGAATCTGAAAAAATCTCCGTACAAAATACCTCCTTACAACAAACTGCCTTCCTTCAAATTCGTTATAAATAGGTCTAACTGTATTCCGGCGATTTTTTTGTCCTTCTTAATCCTTTTCCCTACCATCTTTCACTTTTTGCTTTACTTTATCATGTTTCAATGAGTCGCATTCTTTTTCTTCGTAACTTTACAAAGCTTCCTTCATTAATTATTCTCATCATCCGCCTCAAAATATTTTCTGTTTTTATTTATTCTCATTCTTCCTATCTAACAAACTAATGATCTATTTCTTTGTCATCTTCCAATCGGTTATCATGAGACTTTGGAGACTAAGCTAATTACCACGGCTCATGAAATTAAAATATCCTACAATTTACGAGTAATTAACTCCTTATAACATCGATTATTGAGAAATTACATTAACCTGCTTTTTTCATTTCAGCAATACCACTTGAACCGAAGAGAGTGTTCCATCAGATATCATTGAACCGTTGGCCAGCCTTGAAGTGACATTATTTCAGAAATTGCCAGGCATCAAGCATCCAGTTTATTTTTTTGTTTATGTAATTGTCTACAGAAAACCTATAATAAATCACGTTGTAACCATTCCTGTTTCAAATATAATTATTCTCATCCCCGGATTGGTGAAGTTATGCAGTGTTCTAGTGTTAATACTGATGGTATACAGGTTTACCTTGCAGAACCAACCAGAAGTGGTTTACTAACAATCATACATATGTACTTGTTCCACGTTTACGTCAACGATCTCCTTCAAAATATAACTACCGACATACATACATCTTTTTGATGAAGACTGCATAATGGAAAACGAAAACGATAGGAACAGTTTACAAGGGGATTTAGAGAATGGATTACAAATACTAAAATGGAAATAAAGGAAGCTTATAACACTTACTAAAAGAACACTTAAGGGATCTAGGCAGTATGAGCTAGTGGTAGACGTTCATTCTAAAAGTGAGTACAGGGAGGCCCCACCAAACATCATCCCACTAAACGCCGTTCCACTTTAACGTCCTATATTTATTGCTTCTGCTGAACGTTTAAATGGTTCACCTTAAGGTCCATCCCTTTGCGTTTTCGTGATGATTGTCCTCAGACTGGGTGCAAAAGTTGTACACGTAATTAAAACATCTAAAACTTACTCTAGGTAATTATTGAATGTGTTATTAAAGTTATGAGTAGGCAAGATGAAAGTGTGTTTTTACAAAGTGTTTATTGTACAAGCCATTGAAATCTTTAAAAAAAGTTGTACTTTGTATGACAAGGACGTAAAAACCTAACCTTCCCTTATCCCATCCATCCTTATGGGAGATAACTCCACTCTTAATGTCGTTTTGTTGGAACGCAACCAGGCAGTTAAGCGAGGACCCTTTGTACTGTAAATATTTAGGAATTAATATCTCAACTAATTTTGGGTGGGAAAGGTACATCGATCATGTTGTGGGAAAGTATACTGTACTCTCAACTACAGTCCTGCACTGGTCGATCCTTTGGAGTTAATTACAGGGCCTGTATTTAAAAATCACGCGATTTAAGCTGTTCCTCCGTAATATCTCACGGGCCAAGAATATAACGCCCGTATTAAGGATCCCACTCTGGATCAGACTCTAAAGATTTTACCTCATTATCATCATCCCACAAGAAATTATCTTCCTTCCCATCACTGGAATTCCTTATTCAGCATTTTTTGAACGACTTGATTATGCTTTCTGCTATGTCCAAGGCCGGCGGAACGGCGTAGCAAAACAGGCAATTGCCTAGGGTAACATAGTAAGGAGGGCTCCATAAAGAGCAGAAGTTTCCATGCCATGACACTTTTTCATGCAAGTAATATATTTACACATTCACTTTTTATCTTAAAAAAGAGAGAGAGTAAACGCTACATCCTTCCTTCGCGATATCCTCAAAACTATTTTCAGTGACTAACTTTATCAGGTAGCGAGCTTATACACCGATATTACTCCCTCTCGTTTACCGCACATTGCAGTGGGGATAGAAAAAGATTGCAAGCGAAATAGCGTATAGCCGTGGCAGAGAAAAAGTGGGTAAACAGATAAGAGCTAGCGTTAAGAATAGACGGAATCGTAGAAAGGTGCTTTTACTTACTGTAATACAATGTATTTCATCAGTCTGCTCTTCCCTTACCGTTTTCCTCTACGTTTATTACTGATTGTTATTAATATCGTTTGCTCCCCATTATCCTCTCTTTGTAAATCTACGATTTTCGATTAGTTGTTTATTTAATTTGAATCAAAAGAGCCCCTTTATATGGACGAAAAGGAAGAATGTAAGATGCAAAACATTTTTAAAAAAAAAGGAATGTAACTCGCGATGCACACTTTGCCCAGGTTCGAGTAACCATATAAGCTCTTAAACCTTGACGGAGCCTCCTGGATTTCTCCGCAAGTTCTCCTAAACTTAAAAGAAAACAGTTTTTACAAGACCTTCTAACCCAGCACGAAATTATAATTAATACACCCTCCAAGTTCTTCGGTTCGATTCCCAAATCTTTACCGGAAGTGTACTGTGTTTGGATTTTTTTAACATTCTTGATCAAGAAAGTATGAAACAATTCTTATCAAAACAATCGTAAGTTTTCCTACAAGTATTCTTAAATAGGTAAACACTATCAGTTAAGTATTTAATTCATTTTTCTTCAGTTTCCCTATTCTTTATATGGTTCATCTATTTGATTATAAGTTGTGCCCTTATTTACAATTTTTAATTTTGAAATATTAGTGGTTGCTGAAAATTGCAAAATTTAGAAATTTCATAACACTATTTAAGTTATTTAACGACAATGAGGGCAAGAAAAACACAATTCTTATTTGATTTTTATTATTGTTGTTTTTTTAATATCCATGTCTGTGTTAATAATAATAATTTGTACATACATATACATCTCTGTATTCTTTCTTTTCTAAAAATAATGACTACCTACTTGTCTTTAACCTTCTATTATTATTTCATCTGCATTTCACGAGTATTTGTGTTGTGTGAAACTTTGCCTACAAAAAAAATACCTTTACTTTCAAAATTATTTCAATTCATCTTCAATAATGTGCACCTCACCAATCCTAAAACTATGTACAAGCAGTTTAAACTAGCCGTCTCAGCAGGATTTGGAGTATAGTACGTGTAATTCTTGTGGAAGAAGTTGACGTACCAACCAACTTACAAGTCTTAAAGTTTTGATTTGTGTAATCTCTTACTAAGGTAATATTCTTCCAATGGCCACTTTTAACACTGTTACGTACACTAAACATCATTCTAAGCGATGATGACAAATTTCACTTATTGTTAATAAAACCGATTTTTATTAATATTTATTACATTACACACCGGTGCTATATGTAATTACTAATAAAATAAATTTTCATCTATTAGAGTTTTAGTATAATTTAAATGGGAGTAAAATAAAATTTTGCCCAGGGTGCCCGAATGTCTTGCTCCGGCCCTGGACTTGCCATCCCACGATTTTATAACCCATTCACACAAAACATTAGGATGGCTGACACACACATTTCCAACCTTCCTAAAAGTTTTTTCTCCCTAAACCATCCACTTATTCCATTTCGCACGAACGTTTTGAATCTAATGCTTTGGAGAAGTCGTAAAAAAGACCTATTGTTTCCCGTTTGTTGTACAGGGTTCAGCATACTTCAGAAAGAAAATCAAATATTCCTGTCGCACTTGATTTCTTTTTCCTGAAGCCACGTTGAGGAGGAGGAGTCAAGCTATAATGGTCAAGACACATTACGAGTCTGGCTTCCATGACATTTCAAAAATTTTGGAGAAAGAGGAGTGAAGAGATAATGGTCTATAGTTTTATGGATTACTTATGCATGGGTATTATTAGGCTTCCTCAGTTTTGAGGGAAATATTTCATGCACTACTGATTCATTTATTATATGTGCGAGGGGATCACAGATGTGTTGATTGCATTTCTGGAGAAGGGTACCTGGAAGTGTATTTTATCCTGCACAGTGTTTGGTGCTTATTTTCCTAAACATTGTGTTTAGTTCTTTTTTGTAACTCATTTACAAGTGCCTTATAATTTTAATCCTCGTATGGGGGAATAACGGGCCCCTAAGATTTCCAATTTTACAATATCGGATTTCTTCCATCCGTTCTATCTAAAAACCCATAATTTTGCAAAATTTCTATATCCGCGTCAAATTTCAACTCTCTAGGTCACATGGAGCTGCCTCATCTTTTTCGTTCTCGTATGGGGCACTAATGCGGCAAAACAGTCCCAAAACTGGGGATTATATCAATATCGTATTTCCTTCATCAGTCGTACTCTAATATTAATGGTATTTTAATATAACCCTCTCTTTCCCATTAAAAGCTTTGAGCTCCTTGCCAAGTAAACCGATTCTTGCGACCCAGAAAAATCACCACTTTTTCCGGAGAAAACCAAAAATTTACGCTAATTCTACTCGGATTTGAATTCCGTCTTCAAAAATAAGAAACTACTCTTGCTATCCTATCCGATAGTTACAGTGCCGAGTTCGAATTTTGACGGGAAATAATTTTAAAATTCAAATATATAAACCTCTACACCCATTTACGTGTTTTCTTATGGGCCAATATAGCCCCTCAAAATATTAATTTCCAAAATTTTGGACTTTTTCCTTCGGTCGTGACCAAAAACCTATAATCCTACCAAATTTCAAGTTTCTGGCACATCTGGAAGTGCCCCATAATTTTCTATACTCCTATATATAGGTACGTATACACCTATATATCATGTGTAAGAAGCCTCTATATAGTGTTAGAAGCGTTCATATCTAATAGATATACTACATTTATCGTATCTATCTTCTTGCATGTTAGCTATATAGGTACTGTTAAGATTTTATCAGCCATGGGAAAGTTCTCATGCCATACGATGCGTGCAACAATGAAAATACGCAACAATGCTGTCCTTCCTTGGCAACTCAATCAATAGTGCGGTGTCACGGGAGCGAGAGAGAGCGAGCGAGCGAGCGATATTTCAAATTAATCATTTTTATATTAGGATGGGGCAATTGCTATGTCATACGGTGTCACAGCATACTCCTGACGACCCTAGTATACAAATGAACGACGTGGAAGATAACAGAGGAGTCCAAATTCGAAATATCGTTTTGCAAAGTTATAAACACAATTTGGCGAAGCAGGTTAATACGAAGGAAAAGAAAGTGTACAAGCTGAATGAGAGGTTGAAAAAGGGGATTGAGAGGTTAAAAATAGAAGAAGCAGAAGTAGAGAACAAGGTTGAGGATCATGGGAGAAGCGAGCCGACACGGATGGGAGCTGGCTGCCAGAATGACAGGCCCAGCCTAGGACGACTTCCACAGGATTCCGGCCTAGCTTCACCCCCAGCCCAAACCGCAGGTGGTCCTGGTACACCACCCCTCTATCCCCCGAGCTCCACCGCCGAAGATAAATCCCCCCGGAGGACGCGGCCGAAGAAAACCCGGCCCACGCACGCCATGTCCTTCAGCTCCCTGGACCTGCGTCGCCAGGCGATTCTGAGGCATTGGTTCCTGGCATGGCCGACGTATTCCTCCGCCGGCAGGATTCCGGGGATCTTTACGACGCTCTCCCCTGGGAGGATTTTACACAGGATGCCACGTATTCTGCCTCTGATTTGGGAGCCACGAGGATGACGAAAAAGTGACCTAGCGGCATCCCTTTCGCCTGCCCAGGACACTCATCGATCAAATCGCCATATTTGGTGAACATTCGTTAAATGTGAGTAATTTCGAACGGAAGGGAAAATCGACCATAAGAATAACAAACCTGCTACGTTCGTTCGTCTTTAAAATACTCCACGTACGCTGATTCTAGCTCAATCTTTTCTAAATTTCATCTGCAAAACAGTGAAGGCCTGGACGTCGAAATATCGCATTTTACGTCTTGTCTTAAGGTAAATCATCTCCTCAGTCCAACCCGGGTCTTATTTCGAGATTTTTTTTCCTCCGTTGCATTTTAATGCGTCATTCATGCATTCCTGACAAATTTCAAACTCATACCTATTCGGAGTTTATCTTGAATCGTGTCTACAGAGTGGCTGCAAATGTCAGCAGACAAGAAAACAAGAATCCTATGCCGGTTATATCCTAATGTAGACTACTGTAATTCTCCCTCAAATGAGACGGATAGGGGTGGATTACGCAAAATAATTGCGTCAAAATAACTGACAAAATTAACGAAACCAACTTTCAACTGCACTCAGACGTAACAAAATTAATATAAAATCTACATTACAGAATGTTTCAGAAAGTTTCAATATATATATATATTGATGTGCATATAAAAGTTGTTTGGCAAAGATTTCTGTTGATATGAATATACTCAATAATTCTATAAGAACATCCGTTCATTTTTCTCGATTCTATTACGGAACTTATATAAGATTTTATTTTCTGACACTTTTTTCGTGTTCTTTTATCTTGTTTAAGTCACTCTTTCATTGAAATTCATTTTTCCGTCTCTTTCTCTATTTTTCTGCGCTCACCAATACAGAGGACAAATCATCCGTTCTTGCTGGGATGGGGACCGAACCCTGTATTTCACATTGCCTTAATTACTTCTCTTTAAATTAGAGTATTTCCTTCCCTATCAGTTTTTGTCGTTGGAGTGGCCGTTACCAAGAAAATCAAACAAAAATTTCTCAATTCCAGTTGAATTGGATGGTTTCTTCTTCACTGTTGCTAACATAACCAATCTCTCAAACAAACCTTCAATTTACTTACGTGTGCATGAAATATTTTAAATAGGAAGATAATGGATTATCTATGACTAAGAAAAGAACTTTAAAATGCTATTTCCCTTACGTACAAGTTTCTTACTATCACTCCATTGCACGAAACGAGCCCATCACTGATACGTTGTACACTTTCCTAAATTGTTCATAAATAAATTTTCTATAGATGATTTATTGTTAGTAGGTCTTTTTGGTAAACGTTGAAGATAAACTGAACACCTAATTTTTACATAAAAAAGACTTTAAAATATTTTTCATTTATATTCTTTGTGCTATATTTTATTTACTTTTATTTGGCTATTTATTGATGTATTATCGTCTCTAATGTACATTGTCTTAAAAATGGCCATGTTTGCCATTTAAATATTTTGAATGCTGAAAAAGTACATTTATTATAAAGTAATCCAAGCTTCCATCAATAATATAGATATAGCTCAGTAGCCCAGATGCCCTCAATCAAGGATGGTAAATGTACGGCACATGTGCCAGAAAGGGCACACTTAGAATTTTACTTGCCACGCGTAATCTTGTTATTTTCTATATAAAATATGAAGTTTCTTAGAGAAGGAGAAAACTAGTGGCACGCTTACTAAAATTCCCATGATTCAAATCACTGTCTTCGCATGCAACGCAAAAATCATTTGCCATCCCTGCCCTACATCATCTCATCATATAGATTGTGTTTACACTATGATAATTGTACAATGTTACAGGAATGAATAAATAATACACTGTCTTTATCAAAAAGTGAATTTTTTGCTAACATTCTTTAACTCAAATTTTACTGTTGAAATAAATTATAACCGACAATAATAACCTACTACGCATATATGACGAATCTGAAAAAATCTCCGTACAAAATACCTCCTTACAACAAACTGCCTTCCTTCAAATTCGTTATAAATAGGTCTAACTGTATTCCGGCGATTTTTTTGTCCTTCTTAATCCTTTTCCCTACCATCTTTCACTTTTTGCTTTACTTTATCATGTTTCAATGAGTCGCATTCTTTTTCTTCGTAACTTTACAAAGCTTCCTTCATTAATTATTCTCATCATCCGCCTCAAAATATTTTCTGTTTTTATTTATTCTCATTCTTCCTATCTAACAAACTAATGATCTATTTCTTTGTCATCTTCCAATCGGTTATCATGAGACTTTGGAGACTAAGCTAATTACCACGGCTCATGAAATTAAAATATCCTACAATTTACGAGTAATTAACTCCTTATAACATCGATTATTGAGAAATTACATTAACCTGCTTTTTTCATTTCAGCAATACCACTTGAACCGAAGAGAGTGTTCCATCAGATATCATTGAACCGTTGGCCAGCCTTGAAGTGACATTATTTCAGAAATTGCCAGGCATCAAGCATCCAGTTTATTTTTTTGTTTATGTAATTGTCTACAGAAAACCTATAATAAATCACGTTGTAACCATTCCTGTTTCAAATATAATTATTCTCATCCCCGGATTGGTGAAGTTATGCAGTGTTCTAGTGTTAATACTGATGGTATACAGGTTTACCTTGCAGAACCAACCAGAAGTGGTTTACTAACAATCATACATATGTACTTGTTCCACGTTTACGTCAACGATCTCCTTCAAAATATAACTACCGACATACATACATCTTTTTGATGAAGACTGCATAATGGAAAACGAAAACGATAGGAACAGTTTACAAGGGGATTTAGAGAATGGATTACAAATACTAAAATGGAAATAAAGGAAGCTTATAACACTTACTAAAAGAACACTTAAGGGATCTAGGCAGTATGAGCTAGTGGTAGACGTTCATTCTAAAAGTGAGTACAGGGAGGCCCCACCAAACATCATCCCACTAAACGCCGTTCCACTTTAACGTCCTATATTTATTGCTTCTGCTGAACGTTTAAATGGTTCACCTTAAGGTCCATCCCTTTGCGTTTTCGTGATGATTGTCCTCAGACTGGGTGCAAAAGTTGTACACGTAATTAAAACATCTAAAACTTACTCTAGGTAATTATTGAATGTGTTATTAAAGTTATGAGTAGGCAAGATGAAAGTGTGTTTTTACAAAGTGTTTATTGTACAAGCCATTGAAATCTTTAAAAAAAGTTGTACTTTGTATGACAAGGACGTAAAAACCTAACCTTCCCTTATCCCATCCATCCTTATGGGAGATAACTCCACTCTTAATGTCGTTTTGTTGGAACGCAACCAGGCAGTTAAGCGAGGACCCTTTGTACTGTAAATATTTAGGAATTAATATCTCAACTAATTTTGGGTGGGAAAGGTACATCGATCATGTTGTGGGAAAGTATACTGTACTCTCAACTACAGTCCTGCACTGGTCGATCCTTTGGAGTTAATTACAGGGCCTGTATTTAAAAATCACACGATTTAAGCTGTTCCTCCGTAATATCTCACGGGCCAAGAATATAACGCCCGTATTAAGGATCCCACTCTGTATCAGACTCTAAAGATTTTACCTCATTATCATCATCCCACAAGAAATTATCTTCCTTCCCATCACTGGAATTCCTTATTCAGCATTTTTTGAACGACTTGATTATGCTTTCTGCTATGTCCAAGGCCGGCGGAACGGGGAAGCCAAACAGGCAATTGCCTAGGGTAACATAGTAAGGAGGGCTCCATAAAGAGCAGAAGTTTCCATGCCATGACACTTTTTCATGCAAGTAATATATTTACACATTCACTTTTTATCTTAAAAAAGAGAGAGAGTAAACGCTACATCCTTCCTTCGCGATATCCTCAAATCTATTTTCAGTGACTAACTTTATCAGGTAGCGAGCTTATACACCGATATTACTCCCTCTCGTTTACCGCACATTGCAGTGGGGATAGAAAAAGATTGCAAGCGAAATAGCGTATAGCCGTGGCAGAGAAAAAGTGGGTAAACAAATAAGAGCTAGCGTTAAGAATAGACGGAATCGTAGAAAGGTGCTTTTACTTACTGTAATACAATGTATTTCATCAGTCTGCTCTTCCCTTACCGTTTTCCTCTACGTTTATTACTGATTGTTATTAATATCGTTTGCTCCCCATTATCCTCTCTTTGTAAATCTACGATTTTCGATTAGTTGTTTATTTAATTTGAATCAAAAGAGCCCCTTTATATGGACGAAAAGGAAGAATGTAAGATGCAAACATTTTTTAAAAAAAAGGAATGTAACTCGCGATGCACACTTTGCCCAGGTTCGAGTAACCAGATAAGCTCCTAAACCTTGACGGAGCCTCCTGGATTTCTCCGCAAGTTCGCCTAAACTTAAAAGAAAACAGTTTTTACAAGACCTTCTAACCCAGCACGAAATTATAATTAATACACCCTCCAAGTTCTTCGGTTCGATTCCCAAATCTTTACCGGAAGTGTACTGTGTTTGGATTTTTTTAACATTCTTGATCAAGAAAGTATGAAACAATTCTTATCAAAACAATCGTAAGTTTTCCTACAAGTATTCTTAAATAGGTAAACACTATCAGTTAAGTATTTAATTCATTTTTCTTCAGTTTCCCTATTCTTTATATGGTTCATCTATTTGATTATAAGTTGTGCCCTTATTTACAATTTTTAATTTTGAAATATTAGTGGTTGCTGAAAATTGCAAAATTTAGAAATTTCATAACACTATTTAAGTTATTTAACGACAATGAGGGCAAGAAAAACACAATTCTTATTTGATTTTTATTATTGTTGTTTTTTTAATATCCATGTCTGTGTTAATAATAATAATTTGTACATACATATACATCTCTGTATTCTTTCTTTTCTAAAAATAATGACTACCTACTTGTCTTTAACCTTCTATTATTATTTCATCTGCATTTCACGAGTATTTGTGTTGTGTGAAACTTTGCCTACAAAAAAATACCTTTACTTTCAAAATTATTTCAATTCATCTTCAATAATGTGCACCTCACCAATCCTAAAACTATGTACAAGCAGTTTAAACTAGCCGTCTCAGCAGGATTTGGAGTATAGTACGTGTAATTCTTGTGGAAGAAGTTGACGTACCAACCAACTTACAAGTCTTAAAGTTTTGATTTGTGTAATCTCTTACTAAGGTAATATTCTTCCAATGGCCACTTTTAACACTGTTACGTACACTAAACATCATTCTAAGCGATGATGACAAATTTCACTTATTGTTAATAAAACCGATTTTTATTAATATTTATTACATTACACACCGGTGCTACTGGACTGCACTTACGGTGCTATATGTAATTACTAATAAAATAAATTTTCATCTATTAGAGTTTTAGTATAATTTAAATGGGAGTAAAATAAAATTTTGCCCAGGGTGCCCGAATGTCTTGCTCCGGCCCTGGACTTGCCATCCCACGATTTTATAACCCATTCACACAAAACATTAGGATGGCTGACACACACATTTCCAACCTTCCTAAAAGTTTTTTCTCCCTAAACCATCCACTTATTCCATTTCGCACGAACGTTTTGAATCTAATGCTTTGGAGAAGTCGTAAAAAAGACCTATTGTTTCCCGTTTGTTGTACAGGGTTCAGCATACTTCAGAAAGAAAATCAAATATTCCTGTCGCACTTGATTTCTTTTTCCTGAAGCCACGTTGAGGAGGAGGAGTCAAGCTATAATGGTCAAGACACATTACGAGTCTGGCTTCCATGACATTTCAAAAATTTTGGAGAAAGAGGAGTGAAGAGATAATGGTCTATAGTTTTATGGATTACTTATGCATGGGTATTATTAGGCTTCCTCAGTTTTGAGGGAAATATTTCATGCACTACTGATTCATTTATTATATGTGCGAGGGGATCACAGATGTGTTGATTGCATTTCTGGAGAAGGGTACCTGGAAGTGTATTTTATCCTGCACAGTGTTTGGTGCTTATTTTCCTAAACATTGTGTTTAGTTCTTTTTTGTAACTCATTTACAAGTGCCTTATAATTTTAATCCTCGTATGGGGGAATAACGGGCCCCTAAGATTTCCAATTTTACAATATCGGATTTCTTCCATCCGTTCTATCTAAAAACCCATAATTTTGCAAAATTTCTATATCCGCGTCAAATTTCAACTCTCTAGGTCACATGGAGCTGCCTCATCTTTTTCGTTCTCGTATGGGGCACTAATGCGGCAAAACAGTCCCAAAACTGGGGATTATATCAATATCGTATTTCCTTCATCAGTCGTACTCTAATATTAATGGTATTTTAATATAACCCTCTCTTTCCCATTAAAAGCTTTGAGCTCCTTGCCAAGTAAACCGATTCTTGCGACCCAGAAAAATCACCACTTTTTCCGGAGAAAACCAAAAATTTACGCTAATTCTACTCGGATTTGAATTCCGTCTTCAAAAATAAGAAACTACTCTTGCTATCCTATCCGATAGTTACAGTGCCGAGTTCGAATTTTGACGGGAAATAATTTTAAAATTCAAATATATAAACCTCTACACCCATTTACGTGTTTTCTTATGGGCCAATATAGCCCCTCAAAATATTAATTTCCAAAATTTTGGACTTTTTCCTTCGGTCGTGACCAAAAACCTATAATCCTACCAAATTTCAAGTTTCTGGCACATCTGGAAGTGCCCCATAATTTTCTATACTCCTATATATAGGTACGTATACACCTATATATCATGTGTAAGAAGCCTCTATATAGTGTTAGAAGCGTTCATATCTAATAGATATACTACATTTATCGTATCTATCTTCTTGCATGTTAGCTATATAGGTACTGTTAAGATTTTATCAGCCATGGGAAAGTTCTCATGCCATATGATGCGTGCAACAATGAAAATACGCAACAATGCTGTCCTTCCTTGGCAACTCAATCAATAGTGCGGTGTCACGGGAGCGAGAGAGAGCGAGCGAGCGAGCGATATTTCAAATTAATCATTTTTATATTAGGATGGGGCAATTGCTATGTCATACGGTGTCACAGCATACTCCTGACGACCCTAGTATACAAATGAACGACGTGGAACATAACAGAGGAGTCCAAATTCGAAATATCGTTTTGCAAAGTTATAAACACAATTTGGCGAAGCAGGTTAATACGAAGGAAAAGAAAGTGTACAAGCTGAATGAGAGGTTGAAAAAGGGGATTGAGAGGTTAAAAATAGAAGAAGCAGAAGTAGAGAACAAGGTTGAGGATCATAGGAGAAGCGAGCCGACACGGATGGGAGCTGGCTGCCAGAATGACAGGCCCAGCCTAGGACGACTTCCACAGGATTCCGGCCTAGCTTCACCCCCAGCCCAAACCGCAGGTGGTCCTGGTACACCACCCCTCTATCCCCCGAGCTCCACCGCCGAAGATAAATCCCCCCGGAGGACGCGGCCGAAGAAAACCCGGCCCACGCACGCCATGTCCTTCAGCTCCCTGGACCTGCGTCGCCAGGCGATTCTGAGGCATTGGTTCCGGGCATGGCCGACGTATTCCTCCGCCGGCAGGATTCCGGGGATCTTTACGACGCTCTCCCCTGGGAGGATTTTACACAGGATGCCACGTATTCTGCCTCTGATTTGGGAGCCACGAGGATGACGAAAAAGTGACCTAGCGGCATCCCTTTCGCCTGCCCAGGACACTCATCGATCAAATCGCCATATTTCGTGAACATTCGTTAAATGTGAGTAATTTCGAACGGAAGGCGAAAATCGACCATAAGAATAACAAACCTGCTACGTTCGTTCGTCTTTAAAATACTCCACGTACGCTGATTCTAGCTCAATCTTTTCTAAATTTCATCTGCAAAACAGTGAAGGCCTGGACGTCGAAATATCGCATTTTACGTCTTGTCTTAAGGGAAATCACCTCCTCAGTCCAACCCGGGTCTTATTTCGAGATTTTTTTTCCTCCGTTGCATTTTAATGCGTCATTCATGCATTCCTGTCAAATTCAAAATCATACCTATTCGGAGTTTATCTTGAATCGTGTCTACAGAGTGGCTGCAAATGTCAGCAGACAAGAAAAGAAGAATCCTATGCCGATTATATCCTAATATAGACTACTGTAATTCTCCCTCAAATGAGACGGATAGGGGTGGATTACGCATTGCGTCAAAATAACTGACAAAATTAACGAAACCAACTTTCAACTGCACTCAGACGTAACAAAATTAATATAAAATCCACATTACAGAATGTTTCAGAAAGTTTCAATATATATATATATTGATGTGCATATAAAAGTTGTTTGGCAAAGATTTCTGTTGATATGAATATACTCAATAATTCTATAAGAACATCCGTTCATTTTTCTCGATTCTATTACGGAACTTATATAAGATTTTATTTTCTGACACTTTTTTCGTGTTCTTTTATCTTGTTTAAGTCACTCTTTCATTGAAATTCATTTTTCCGTCTCTTTCTCTATTTTTCTGCGCTCACCAATACAGAGGACAAATCATCCGTTCTTGCTGGGATGGGGACCGAACCCTGTATTTCACATTGCCTTAATTACTTCTCTTTAAATTAGAGTATTTCCTTCCCTATCAGTTTTTGTCATTGGAGTGGCCGTTATCAAGAAAATCAAACAAAAATTTCTCAATTCCAGTTGAATTGGATGGTTTCTTCTTCACTGTTGCTAACATAACCAATCTCTCAAACAAACCTTCAATTTACTTACGTGTGCATGAAATATTTTAAATAGGAAGATAATGGATTATCTATCTAAAATACTATTTCCCTTACGTACAAGTGTATCATTTCTTACTAACACTCCATTGCACAAAACGAGCCCATCACTGATACGTTGTACACTTTCCTAAATTGTTCATAAATAAATTTTCTATAGATGATTTATTGTTAGTAGGTCTTTTTGATAAACGTTGAAGATAAACTGAACACCTAATTTTTAAATAAAAAAGACTTTAAAATATTTTTCATTTATATTCTTTGTGCTATATTTTATTTACTTTTATTTGGCTATTTATTGATGTACTATCGTCTCTAATGTACATTGTCTTAAAAATGGCCATGTTTGCCATTTAAATATTTTGAATGCTGAAAAAGTACATTTATTATAAAGTAATCCAAGCTTCCATCAATAATATAGATATAGCTCAGTAGCCCAGATGCCCTCAATCAAGGATGGTAAATGTACGGCACATGTGCCAGAAAGGGCACACTTAGAATTTTACTTGCCACGCGTAATCTTGTTATTTTCTATATAAAATATGAAGTTTCTTAGAGAAGGAGTAAACTAGTGGCACGCTTACTAAAATTCCCATGATTCAAATCACTGTCTTCGCATGCAACGCAAAAATCATTTGCCATCCCTGCCCTACATCATCTCATCATATAGATTGTGTTTACACTATGATAATTGTACAATGTTACAGGAATGAATAAATAATACACTGTCTTTATCAAAAAGTGAATTTTTTGCTAACATTCTTTAACTCAAATTTTACTGTTGAAATAAATTATAACCGACAATAATAACCTACTACGCATATATGACGAATCTGAAAAAATCTCCGTACAAAATACCTCCTTACAACAAACTGCCTTCCTTCAAATTCGTTATAAATAGGTCTAACTGTATTCCGGCGATTTTTTTGTCCTTCTTAATCCTTTTCCCTACCATCTTTCACTTTTTGCTTTACTTTATCATGTTTCAATGAGTCGCATTCTTTTTCTTCGTAACTTTACAAAGCTTCCTTCATTAATTATTCTCATCATCCGCCTCAAAATATTTTCTGTTTTTATTTATTCTCATTCTTCCTATCTAACAAACTAATGATCTATTTCTTTGTCATCTTCCAATCGGTTATCATGAGACTTTGGAGACTAAGCTAATTACCACGGCTCATGAAATTAAAATATCCTACAATTTACGAGTAATTAACTCCTTATAACATCGATTATTGAGAAATTACATTAACCTGCTTTTTTCATTTCAGCAATACCACTTGAACCGAAGAGAGTGTTCCATCAGATATCATTGAACCGTTGGCCAGCCTTGAAGTGACATTATTTCAGAAATTGCCAGGCATCAAGCATCCAGTTTATTTTTTTGTTTATGTAATTGTCTACAGAAAACCTATAATAAATCACGTTGTAACCATTCCTGTTTCAAATATAATTATTCTCATCCCCGGATTGGTGAAGTTATGCAGTGTTCTAGTGTTAATACTGATGGTATACAGGTTTACCTTGCAGAACCAACCAGAAGTGGTTTACTAACAATCATACATATGTACTTGTTCCACGTTTACGTCAACGATCTCCTTCAAAATATAACTACCGACATACATACATCTTTTTGATGAAGACTGCATAATGGAAAACGAAAACGATAGGAACAGTTTACAAGGGGATTTAGAGAATGGATTACAAATACTAAAATGGAAATAAAGGAAGCTTATAACACTTACTAAAAGAACACTTAAGGGATCTAGGCAGTATGAGCTAGTGGTAGACGTTCATTCTAAAAGTGAGTACAGGGAGGCCCCACCAAACATCATCCCACTAAACGCCGTTCCACTTTAACGTCCTATATTTATTGCTTCTGCTGAACGTTTAAATGGTTCACCTTAAGGTCCATCCCTTTGCGTTTTCGTGATGATTGTCCTCAGACTGGGTGCAAAAGTTGTACACGTAATTAAAACATCTAAAACTTACTCTAGGTAATTATTGAATGTGTTATTAAAGTTATGAGTAGGCAAGATGAAAGTGTGTTTTTACAAAGTGTTTATTGTACAAGCCATTGAAATCTTTAAAAAAAGTTGTACTTTGTATGACAAGGACGTAAAAACCTAACCTTCCCTTATCCCATCCATCCTTATGGGAGATAACTCCACTCTTAATGTCGTTTTGTTGGAACGCAACCAGGCAGTTAAGCGAGGACCCTTTGTACTGTAAATATTTAGGAATTAATATCTCAACTAATTTTGGGTGGGAAAGGTACATCGATCATGTTGTGGGAAAGTATACTGTACTCTCAACTACAGTCCTGCACTGGTCGATCCTTTGGAGTTAATTACAGGGCCTGTATTTAAAAATCACGCGATTTAAGCTGTTCCTCCGTAATATCTCACGGGCCAAGAATATAACGCCCGTATTAAGGATCCCACTCTGGATCAGACTCTAAAGATTTTACCTCATTATCATCATCCCACAAGAAATTATCTTCCTTCCCATCACTGGAATTCCTTATTCAGCATTTTTTGAACGACTTGATTATGCTTTCTGCTATGTCCAAGGCCGGCGGAACGGGGAAGCCAAACAGGCAATTGCCTAGGGTAACATAGTAAGGAGGGCTCCATAAAGAGCAGAAGTTTCCATGCCATGACACATTTTCATGCAAGTAATATATTTACACATTCACTTTTTATCTTAAAAAAGAGAGAGAGTAAACGCTACATCCTTCCTTCGCGATATCCTCAAATCTATTTTCAGTGACTAACTTTATCAGGTAGCGAGCTTATACACCGATATTACTCCCTCTCGTTTACCGCACATTGCAGTGGGGATAGAAAAAGATTGCAAGCGAAATAGTGTATAGCCGTGGCAGAGAAAAAGTGGGTAAACAAATAAGAGCTAGCGTTAAGAATAGACGGAATCGTAGAAAGGTGCTTTTACTTACTGTAATACAATGTATTTCATCAGTCTGCTCTTCCCTTACCGTTTTCCTCTACGTTTATTACTGATTGTTATTAATATCGTTTGCTCCCCATTATCCTCTCTTTGTAAATCTACGATTTTCGATTAGTTGTTTATTTAATTTGAATCAAAAGAGCCCCTTTATATGGACGAAAAGGAAGAATGTAAGATGCAAAACATTTTTTAAAAAAAAGGAATGTAACTCGCGATGCACACTTTGCCCAGGTTCGAGTAACCAGATAAGCTCTTAAACCTTGACGGAGCCTCCTGGATTTCTCCGCAAGTTCGCCTAAACTTAAAAGAAAACAGTTTTTACAAGACCTTCTAACCAAGCACGAAATTATAATTAATACACCCTCCAAGTTCTTCGGTTCGATTCCCAAATCTTTACCGGAAGTGTACTGTGTTTGGATTTTTTTAACATTCTTGATCAAGAAAGTATGAAACAATTCTTATCAAAACAATCGTAAGTTTTCCTACAAGTATTCTTAAATAGGTAAACACTATCAGTTAAGTATTTAATTCATTTTTCTTCAGTTTCCCTATTCTTTATATGGTTCATCTATTTGATTATAAGTTGTGCCCTTATTTACAATTTTTAATTTTGAAATATTAGTGGTTGCTGAAAATTGCAAAATTTAGAAATTTCATAACACTATTTAAGTTATTTAACGACAATGAGGGCAAGAAAAACACAATTCTTATTTGATTTTTATTATTGTTGTTTTTTTAATATCCATGTCTGTGTTAATAATAATAATTTGTACATACATATACATCTCTGTATTCTTTCTTTTCTAAAAATAATGACTACCTACTTGTCTTTAACCTTCGATTATTATTTCATCTGCATTTCACGAGTATTTGTGTTGTGTGAAACTTTGCCTACAAAAAAAATACCTTTACTTTCAAAATTATTTCAATTCATCTTCAATAATGTGCACCTCACCAATCCTAAAACTATGTACAAGCAGTTTAAACTAGCCGTCTCAGCAGGATTTGGAGTATAGTACGTGTAATTCTTGTGGAAGAAGTTGACGTACCAACCAACTTACAAGTCTTAAAGTTTTGATTTGTGTAATCTCTTACTAAGGTAATATTCTTCCAATGGCCACTTTTAACACTGTTACGTACACTAAACATCATTCTAAGCGATGATGACAAATTTCACTTATTGTTAATAAAACCGATTTTTATTAATATTTATTACATTACACACCGGTGCTATATGTAATTACTAATAAAATAAATTTTCATCTATTAGAGTTTTAGTATAATTTAAATGGGAGTAAAATAAAATTTTGCCCAGGGTGCCCGAATGTCTTGCTCCGGCCCTGGACTTGCCATCCCACGATTTTATAACCCATTCACACAAAACATTAGGATGGCTGACACACACATTTCTAACCTTCCTAAAAGTTTTTTCTCCCTTAACCATCCACTTATTCCATTTCGCACGAACGTTTTGAATCTAATGCTTTGGAGAAGTCGTAAAAAAGACCTATTGTTTCCCGTTTGTTGTACAGGGTTCAGCATACTTCAGAAAGAAAATCAAATATTCCTGTCGCACTTGATTTCTTTTTCCTGAAGCCACGTTGAGGAGGAGGAGTCAAGCTATAATGGTCAAGACACATTACGAGTCTGGCTTCCATGACATTTCAAAAATTTTGGAGAAAGAGGAGTGAAGAGATAATGGTCTATAGTTTTATGGATTACTTATGCATGGGTATTATTAGGCTTCCTCAGTTTTGAGGGAAATATTTCATGCACTACTGATTCATTTATTATATGTGCGAGGGGATCAGAGATGTGTTGTGATTGCATTTCTGGAGAAGGGTACCTGGAAGTGTATTTTCTCCTGCACAGTGTTTGGTGCTTATTTTCCTAAACATTGTGTTTAGTTCTTTTTTGTAACTCATTTACAAGTGCCTTATAATTTTAATCCTCGTATGGGGGAATAACGGGCCCCTATGATTTCCAATTTTACAATATCGGATTTCTTCCATCCGTTCTATCTAAAAACCCATAATTTTGCAAAATTTCTATATCCGCGTCAAATTTCAACTCTCTAGGTCACATGGAGCTGCCTCATCTTTTTCGTTCTCGTCTGGGGCACTAATGCGGCAAAACAGTCCCAAAACTGGGGATTATATCATTATCGTATTTCCTTCATCAGTCGTACACTAATATTAATGGTATTTTAATATAACCCTCTCTTTCCCATTAAAAGCTTTGAGCTCCTTGCCAAGTAAACCGATTCTTGCGACCCAGAAAAATCACCACTTTTTCCGGAGAAAACCAAAAATTTACGCTAATTCTACTCGGATTTGAATTCCGTCTTCAAAAATAAGAAACTACTCTTGCTATCCTATCCGATAGTTACAGTGCCGAGTTCGAATTTTGACGGGAAATAATTTTAAAATTCAAATATATAAACCTCTACACCCATTTACGTGTTTTCTTATGGGCCAATATAGCCCCTCAAAATATTAATTTCCAAAGTTTTGGACTTTTTCCTTCGGTCGTGACCAAAAACCTATAATCCTACCAAATTTCAAGTTTCTGGCACATCTGGAAGTGCCCCATAATTTTCTATACTCCTATATATAGGTACGTATACACCTATATATCATGTGTAAGAAGCCTCTATATAGTGTTAGAAGCGTTCATATCTAATAGATATACTACATTTATCGTATCTATCTTCTTGCATGTTAGCTATATAGGTACTGTTAAGATTTTATCAGCCATGGGAAAGTTCTCATGCCATATGATGCGTGCAACAATGAAAATACGCAACAATGCTGTCCTTCCTTGGCAACTCAATCAATATTGCGGTGTCACGGGAGCGAGAGAGAGCGAGCGAGCGAGCGATATTTCAAATTAATCATTTTTATATTAGGATGGGGCAATTGCTATGTCATACGGTGTCACAGCATACTCCTGACGACCCTAGTATATAAATGAACGACGTGGAAGATAACAGAGGAGTCCAAATTCGAAATATCGTTTTGCAAAGTTATAAACACAATTTGGCGAAGCAGGTTAATACGAAGGAAAAGAAAGTGTACAAGCTGAATGAGAGGTTGAAAAAGGGTATTGAGAGGTTAAAAATAGAAGAAGCAGAAGTAGAGAACAAGGTTGAGGATCATAGGAGAAGCGAGCCGACACGGATGGGAGCTGGCTGCCAGAATGACAGGCCCAGCCTAGGACGACTTCCACAGGATTCCCGCCTAGCTTCACCCCCAGCCCAAACCGCAGGTGGTCCTGGTACACCACCCCTCTATCCCCCGAGCTCCACCGCCGAAGATAAATCCCCCCGGAGGACGCGGCCGAGGAAAACCCGGCCCACGCACGCCATGTCCTTCAGCTCCCTGGACCTGCGTCGCCAGGCGATTCTGAGGCATTGGTTCCGGGCATGGCCGACGTATTCCTCCGCCGGCAGGATTCCGGGGATCTTTACGACGCTCTCCCCTGGGAGGATTTTACACAGGATGCCACGTATTCTGCCTCTGATTTGGGAGCCACGAGGATGACGAAAAAGTGACCTAGCGGCATCCCTTTCGCCTGCCCAGGACACTCATCGATCAAATCGCCATATTTGGTGAACATTCGTTAAATGTGAGTAATTTCGAACGGAAGGCGAAAATCGACCATAAGAATAACAAACCTGCTACGTTCGTTCGTCTTTAAAATACTCCACGTACGCTGATTCTAGCTCAATCTTTTCTAAATTTCATCTGCAAAACAGTGAAGGCCTGGACGTCGAAATATCGCATTTTACGTCTTGTCTTAAGGGAAATCATCTCCTCAGTCCAACCCGGGTCTTATTTCGAGATTTTTTTTCCTCCGTTGCATTTTAATGCGTCATTCATGCATTCCTGACAAATTTCAAACTCATACCTATTCGGAGTTTATCTTGAATCGTGTCTACAGAGTGGCTGCAAATGTCAGCAGACAAGAAAACAAGAATCCTATGCCGATTATATCCTAATGTAGACTACTGTAATTCTCCCTCAAATGAGACGGATAGGGGTGGATTACGCATTGCGTCAAAATAACTGACAAAATTAACGAAACCAACTTTCAACTGCACTCAGACGTAACAAAATTAATATAAAATCCACATTACAGAATGTTTCAGAAAGTTTCAATATATATATATATTGATGTGCATATAAAAGTTGTTTGGCAAAGATTTCTGTTGATATGAATATACTCAATAATTCTATAAGAACATCCGTTCATTTTTCTCGATTCTATTACGGAACTTATATAAGATTTTTTTTTCTGACACTTTTTTCGTGTTCTTTTATCTTGTTTAAGTCACTCTTTCATTGAAATTCATTTTTCCGTCTCTTTCTCTATTTTTCTGCGCTCACCAATACAGAGGACAAATCATCCGTTCTTGCTGGGATGGGGACCGAACCCTGTATTTCACATTGCCTTAATTACTTCTCTTTAAATTAGAGTATTTCCTTCCCTATCAGTTTTTGTCGTTGGAGTGGCCGTTATCAAGAAAATCAAACAAAAATTTCTCAATTCCAGTTGAATTGGATGGTTTCTTCTTCACTGTTGCTAACATAACCAATCTCTCAAACAAACCTTCAATTTACTTACGTGTGCATGAAATATTTTAAATAGGAAGATAATGGATTATCTATGACTAAGAAAAGAACTTTAAAATACTATTTCCCTTACGTACAAGTGTATCATTTCTTACTAACACTCCATTGCACAAAACGAGCCCATCACTGATACGTTGTACACTTTCCTAAATTGTTCATAAATAAATTTTCTATAGATGATTTATTGTTAGTAGGTCTTTTTGGTAAACGTTGAAGATAAACTGAACACCTAATTTTTACATAAAAAAGACTTTAAAATATTTTTCATTTATATTCTTTGTGCTATATTTTATTTACTTTTATTTGGCTATTTATTGATGTATTATCGTCTCTAATGTACATTGTCTTAAAAATGGCCATGTTTGCCATTTAAATATTTTGAATGCTGAAAAAGTACATTTATTATAAAGTAATCCAAGCTTCCATCAATAATATAGATATAGCTCAGTAGCCCAGATGCCCTCAATCAAGGATGGTAAATGTACGGCACATGTGCCAGAAAGGGCACACTTAGAATTTTACTTGCCACGCATAATCTTGTTATTTTCTATATAAAATATGAAGTTTCTTAGAGAAGGAGTAAACTAGTGGCACGCTTACTAAAATTCCCATGATTCAAATCACTGTCTTCGCATGCAACGCAAAAATCATTTGCCATCCCTGCCCTACATCATCTCATCATATAGATTGTGTTTACACTATGATAATTGTACAATGTTACAGGAATGAATAAATAATACACTGTCTTTATCAAAAAGTGAATTTTTTGCTAACATTCTTTAACTCAAATTTTACGGTTGAAATAAATTATAACCGACAATAATAACCTACTACGCATATATGACGAATCTGAAAAAATCTCCGTACAAAATACCTCCTTACAACAAACTGCCTTCCTTCAAATTCGTTATAAATAGGTCTAACTGTATTCCGGCGATTTTTTTGTCCTTCTTAATCCTTTTCCCTACCATCTTTCACTTTTTGCTTTACTTTATCATGTTTCAATGAGTCGCATTCTTTTTCTTCGTAACTTTACAAAGCTTCCTTCATTAATTATTCTCATCATCCGCCTCAAAATATTTTCTGTTTTTATTTATTCTCATTCTTCCTATCTAACAAACTAATGATCTATTTCTTTGTCATCTTCCAATCGGTTATCATGAGACTTTGGAGACTAAGCTAATTACCACGGCTCATGAAATTAAAATATCCTACAATTTACGAGTAATTAACTCCTTATAACATCGATTATTGAGAAATTACATTAACTTGCTTTTTTCATTTCAGCAATACCACTTGAACCGAAGAGAGTGTTCCATCAGATATCATTGAACCGTTGGCCAGCCTTGAAGTGACATTATTTCAGAAATTGCCAGGCATCAAGCATCCAGTTTATTTTTTTGTTTATGTAATTGTCTACAGAAAACCTATAATAAATCACGTTGTAACCATTCCTGTTTCAAATATAATTATTCTCATCCCCGGATTGGTGAAGTTATGCAGTGTTCTAGTGTTAATACTGATGGTATACAGGTTTACCTTGCAGAACCAACCAGAAGTGGTTTACTAACAATCATACATATGTACTTGTTCCACGTTTACGTCAACGATCTCCTTCAAAATATAACTACCGACATACATACATCTTTTTGATGAAGACTGCATAATGGAAAACGAAAACGATAGGAACAGTTTACAAGGGGATTTAGAGAATGGATTACAAATACTAAAATGGAAATAAAGGAAGCTTATAACACTTACTAAAAGAACACTTAAGGGATCTAGGCAGTATGAGCTAGTGGTAGACGTTCATTCTAAAAGTGAGTACAGGGAGGCCCCACCAAACATCATCCCACTAAACGCCGTTCCACTTTAACGTCCTATATTTATTGCTTCTGCTGAACGTTTAAATGGTTCACCTTAAGGTCCATCCCTTTGCGTTTTCGTGATGATTGTCCTCAGACTGGGTGCAAAAGTTGTACACGTAATTAAAACATCTAAAACTTACTCTAGGTAATTATTGAATGTGTTATTAAAGTTATGAGTAGGCAAGATGAAAGTGTGTTTTTACAAAGTGTTTATTGTACAAGCCATTGAAATCTTTAAAAAAAGTTGTACTTTGTATGACAAGGACGTAAAAACCTAACCTTCCCTTATCCCATCCATCCTTATGGGAGATAACTCCACTCTTAATGTCGTTTTGTTGGAACGCAACCAGGCAGTTAAGCGAGGACCCTTTGTACTGTAAATATTTAGGAATTAATATCTCAACTAATTTTGGGTGGGAAAGGTACATCGATCATGTTGTGGGAAAGTATACTGTACTCTCAACTACAGTCCTGCACTGGTCGATCCTTTGGAGTTAATTACAGGGCCTGTATTTAAAAATCACGCGATTTAAGCTGTTCCTCCGTAATATCTCACGGGCCAAGAATATAACGCCCGTATTAAGGATCCCACTCTGGATCAGACTCTAAAGATTTTACCTCATTATCATCATCCCACAAGAAATTATCTTCCTTCCCATCACTGGAATTCCTTATTCAGCATTTTTTGAACGACTTGATTATGCTTTCTGCTATGTCCAAGGCCGGCGGAACGGGGAAGCCAAACAGGCAATTGCCTAGGGTAACATAGTAAGGAGGGCTCCATAAAGAGCAGAAGTTTCCATGCCATGACACTTTTTCATGCAAGTAATATATTTACACATTCACTTTTTATCTTAAAAAAGAGAGAGAGTAAACGCTACATCCTTCCTTCGCGATATCCTCAAATCTATTTTCAGTGACTAACTTTATCAGGTAGCGAGCTTATACACCGATATTACTCCCTCTCGTTTACCGCACATTGCAGTGGGGATAGAAAAAGATTGCAAGCGAAACAGTGTATAGCCGTGGCAGAGAAAAAGTGGGTAAACAAATAAGAGCTAGCGTTAAGAATAGACGGAATCGTAGAAAGGTGCTTTTACTTACTGTAATACAATGTATTTCATCAGTCTGCTCTTCCCTTACCGTTTTCCTCTACGTTTATTACTGATTGTTATTAATATCGTTTGCTCCCCATTATCCTCTCTTTGTAAATCTACGATTTTCGATTAGTTGTTTATTTAATTTGAATCAAAAGAGCCCCTTTATATGGACGAAAAGGAAGAATGTAAGATGCAAAACATTTTTTAAAAAAAAGGAATGTAACTCGCGATGCACACTTTGCCCAGGTTCGAGTAACCAGATAAGCTCTTAAACCTTGACGGAGCCTCCTGGATTTCTCCGCAAGTTCGCCTAAACTTAAAAGAAAACAGTTTTTACAAGACCTTCTAACCCAGCACGAAATTATAATTAATACACCCTCCAAGTTCTTCGGTTCGATTCCCAAATCTTTACCGGAAGTGTACTGTGTTTGGATTTTTTTAACATTCTTGATCAAGAAAGTATGAAACAATTCTTATCAAAACAATCGTAAGTTTTCCTACAAGTATTCTTAAATAGGTAAACACTATCAGTTAAGTATTTAATTCATTTTTCTTCAGTTTCCCTATTCTTTATATGGTTCATCTATTTGATTATAAGTTGTGCCCTTATTTACAATTTTTAATTTTGAAATATTAGTGGTTGCTGAAAATTGCAAAATTTAGAAATTTCATAACACTATTTAAGTTATTTAACGACAATGAGGGCAAGAAAAACACAATTCTTATTTGATTTTTATTATTGTTGTTTTTTTAATATCCATGTCTGTGTTAATAATAATAATTTGTACATACATATATATCTCTGTATTCTTTCTTTTCTAAAAATAATGACTACCTACTTGTCTTTAACCTTCTATTATTATTTCATCTGCATTTCACGAGTATTTGTGTTGTGTGAAACTTTGCCTACAAAAAAAATAACTTTACTTTCAAAATTATTTCAATTCATCTTCAATAATGTGCACCTCACCAATCCTAAAACTATGTACAAGCAGTTTAAACTAGCCGTCTCAGCAGGATTTGGAGTATAGTACGTGTAATTCTTGTGGAAGAAGTTGACGTACCAACCAACTTACAAGTCTTAAAGTTTTGATTTGTGTAATCTCTTACTAAGGTAATATTCTTCCAATGGCCACTTTTAACACTGTTACGTACACTAAACATCATTCTAAGCGATGATGACAAATTTCACTTATTGTTAATAAAACCGATTTTTATTAATATTTATTACATTACACACCGGTGCTACTGGACTGCACTTACGGTGCTATATGTAATTACTAATAAAATAAATTTTCATCTATTAGAGTTTTAGTATAATTTAAATGGGAGTAAAATAAAATTTTGCCCAGGGTGCCCGAATGTCTTGCTCCGGCCCTGGACTTGCCATCCCACGATTTTATAACCCATTCACACAAAACATTAGGATGGCTGACACACACATTTCCAACCTTCCTAAAAGTTTTTTCTCCCTTAACCATCCACTTATTCCATTTCGCACGAACGTTTTGAATCTAATGCTTTGGAGAAGTCGTAAAAAAGACCTATTGTTTCCCGTTTGTTGTACAGGGTTCAGCATACTTCAGAAAGAAAATCAAATATTCCTGTCGCACTTGATTTCTTTTTCCTGAAGCCACGTTGAGGAGGAGGAGTCAAGCTATAATGGTCAAGACACATTACGAGTCTGGCTTCCATGACATTTCAAAAATTTTGGAGAAAGAGGAGTGAAGAGATAATGGTCTATAGTTTTATGGATTACTTATGCATGGGTATTATTAGGCTTCCTCAGTTTTGAGGGAAATATTTCATGCACTACTGATTCATTTATTATATGTGCGAGGGGATCACAGATGTGTTGATTGCATTTCTGGAGAAGGGTACCTGGAAGTGTATTTTCTCCTGCACAGTGTTTGGTGCTTATTTTCCTAAACATTGTGTTTAGTTCTTTTTTGTAACTCATTTACAAGTGCCTTATAATTTTAATCCTCGTATGGGGGAATAACGGGCCCCTAAGATTTCCAATTTTACAATATCGGATTTCTTCCATCCGTTCTATCTAAAAACCCATAATTTTGCAAAATTTCTATATCCGCGTCAAATTTCAACTCTCTAGGTCACATGGAGCTGCCTCATCTTTTTCGTTCTCGTATGGGGCACTAATGCGGCAAAACAGTCCCAAAACTGGGGATTATATCAATATCGTATTTCCTTCATCAGTCGTACTCTAATATTAATGGTATTTTAATATAACCCTCTCTTTCCCATTAAAAGCTTTGAGCTCCTTGCCGAGTAAACCGATTCTTGCGACCCAGAAAAATCACCACTTTTTCCGGAGAAAACCAAAAATTTACGCTAATTCTACTCGGATTTGAATTCCGTCTTCAAAAATAAGAAACTACTCTTGCTATCCTATCCGATAGTTACAGTGCCGAGTTCGAATTTTGACGGGAAATAATTTTAAAATTCAAATATATAAACCTCTACACCCATTTACGTGTTTTCTTATGGGCCAATATAGCCCCTCAAAATATTAATTTCCAAAATTTTGGACTTTTTCCTTCGGTCGTGACCAAAAACCTATAATCCTACCAAATTTCAAGTTTCTGGCACATCTGGAAGTGCCCCATAATTTTCTATACTCCTATATATAGGTACGTATACACCTATATATCATGTGTAAGAAGCCTCTATATAGTGTTAGAAGCGTTCATATCTAATAGATATACTACATTTATCGTATCTATCTTCTTGCATGTTAGCTATATAGGTACTGTTAAGATTTTATCAGCCATGGGAAAGTTCTCATGCCATATGATGCGTGCAACAATGAAAATACGCAACAATGCTGTCCTTCCTTGGCAACTCAATCAATAGTGCGGTGTCACGGGAGCGAGAGAGAGCGAGCGAGCGAGCGATATTTCAAATTAATCATTTTTATATTAGGATGGGGCAATTGCTATGTCATACGGTGTCACAGCATACTCCTGACGACCCTAGTATACAAATGAACGACGTGGAAGATAACAGAGGAGTCCAAATTCGAAATATCGTTTTGCAAAGTTATAAACACAATTTGGCGAAGCAGGTTAATACGAAGGAAAAGAAAGTGTACAAGCTGAATGAGAGGTTGAAAAAGGGGATTGAGAGGTTAAAAATAGAAGAAGCAGAAGTAGAGAACAAGGTTGAGGATCATAGGAGAAGCGAGCCGACACGGATGGGAGCTGGCTGCAAGAATGACAGGCCCAGCCTAGGACGACTTCCACAGGATTCCGGCCTAGCTTCACCCCCAGCCCAAACCGCAGGTGGTCCTGGTACACCACCCCTCTATCCCCCGAGCTCCACCGCCGAAGATAAATCCCCCCGGAGGACGCGGCCGAAGAAAACCCGGCCCACTCACGCCATGTCCTTCAGCTCCCTGGACCTGCGTCGCCAGGCGATTCTGAGGCATTGGTTCCGGGCATGGCCGACGTATTCCTCCGCCGGCAGGATTCCGGGGTTCTTTACGACGCTCTCCCCTGGGAGGATTTTACACAGGATGCCACGTATTCTGCCTCTGATTTGGGAGCCACGAGGATGACGAAAAAGTGACCTAGCGGCATCCCTTTCGCCTGCCCAGGTCACTCATCGATCAAATCGCCATATTTGGTGAACATTCGTTAAATGTGAGTAATTTCGAACGGAAGGCGAAAATCGACCATAAGAATAACAAACCTGCTACGTTCGTTCGTCTTTAAAATACTCCACGTACGCTGATTCTAGCTCAATCTTTTCTAAATTTCATCTGCAAAACAGTGAAGGCCTGGACGTCGAAATATCGCATTTTACGTCTTGTCTTAAGGGAAATCATCTCCTCAGTCCAACCCGGGTCTTATTTCGAGATTTTTTTTCCTCCGTTGCATTTTAATGCGTCATTCATGCATTCCTGACAAATTTCAAACTCATACCTATTCGGAGTTTATCTTGAATCGTGTCTACAGAGTGGCTGCAAATGTCAGCAGACAAGAAAACAAGAATCCTATGCCGATTATATCCTAATGTAGACTACTGTAATTCTCCCTCAAATGAGACGGATAGGGGTGGATTACGCATTGCGTCAAAATAACTGACAAAATTAACGAAACCAACTTTCAACTGCACTCAGACTTAACAAAATTAATATAAAATCCACATTACAGAATGTTTCAGAAAGTTTCAATATATATATATATTGATGTGCATATAAAAGTTGTTTGGCAAAGATTTCTGTTGATATGAATATACTCAATAATTCTATAAGAACATCCGTTCATTTTTCTCGATTCTATTACGGAACTTATATAAGATTTTTTTTTCTGACACTTTTTTCGTGTTCTTTTATCTTGTTTAAGTCACTCTTTCATTGAAATTCATTTTTCCGTCTCTTTCTCTATTTTTCTGCGCTCACCAATACAGAGGACAAATCATCCGTTCTTGCTGGGATGGGGACCGAACCCTGTATTTCACATTGCCTTAATTACTTCTCTTTAAATTAGAGTATTTCCTTCCCTATCAGTTTTTGTCGTTGGAGTGGCCGTTATCAAGAAAATCAAACAAAAATTTCTCAATTCCAGTTGAATTGGATGGTTTCTTCTTCACTGTTGCTAACATAACCAATCTCTCAAACAAACCTTCAATTTACTTACGTGTGCATGAAATATTTTAAATAGGAAGATAATGGATTATCTATGACTAAGAAAAGAACTTTAAAATGCTATTTCCCTTACGTACAAGTTTCTTACTAACACTCCATTGCACGAAACGAGCCCATCACTGATACGTTGTACACTTTCCTAAATTGTTCATAAATAAATTTTCTATAGATGATTTATTGTTAGTAGGTCTTTTTGGTAAACATTGAAGATAAACTGAACACCTAATTTTTAAATAAAAAAGACTTTAAAATATTTTTCATTTATATTCTTTGTGCTATATTTTATTTACTTTTATTTGGCTATTTATTGATGTAATATCGTCTCTAATGTACATTGTCTTAAAAATGGCCATGTTTGCCATTTAAATATTTTGAATGCTGAAAAAGTACATTTATTATAAAGTAATCCAAGCTTCCATCAATAATATAGATATAGCTCAGTAGCCCAGATGCCCTCAATCAAGGATGGTAAATGTACGGCACATGTGCCAGAAAGGGCACACTTAGAATTTTACTTGCCACGCGTAATCTTGTTATTTTCTATATAAAATATGAAGTTTCTTAGAGAAGGAGTAAACTAGTGGCACGCTTACTAAAATTCCCATGATTCAAATCACTGTCTTCGCATGCAACGCAAAAATCATTTGCCATCCCTGCCCTACATCATCTCATCATATAGATTGTGTTTACACTATGATAATTGTACAATGTTACAGGAATGAATAAATAATACACTGTCTTTATCAAAAAGTGAATTTTTTGCTAACATTCTTTAACTCAAATTTTACGGTTGAAATAAATTATAACCGACAATAATAACCTACTACGCATATATGACGAATCTGAAAAAATCTCCGTACAAAATACCTCCTTACAACAAACTGCCTTCCTTCAAATTCGTTATAAATAGGTCTAACTGTATTCCGGCGATTTTTTTGTCCTTCTTAATCCTTTTCCCTACCATCTTTCACTTTTTGCTTTACTTTATCATGTTTCAATGAGTCGCATTCTTTTTCTTCGTAACTTTACAAAGCTTCCTTCATTAATTATTCTCATCATCCGCCTCAAAATATTTTCTGTTTTTATTTATTCTCATTCTTCCTATCTAACAAACTAATGATCTATTTCTTTGTCATCTTCCAATCGGTTATCATGAGACTTTGGAGACTAGGCTAATTACCACGGCTCATGAAATTAAAATATCCTACAATTTACGAGTAATTAACTCCTTATAACATCGATTATTGAGAAATTACATTAACTTGCTTTTTTCATTTCAGCAATACCACTTGAACCGAAGAGAGTGTTCCATCAGATATCATTGAACCGTTGGCCAGCCTTGAAGTGACATTATTTCAGAAATTGCCAGGCATCAAGCATCCAGTTTATTTTTTTGTTTATGTAATTGTCTACAGAAAACCTATAATAAATCACGTTGTAACCATTCCTGTTTCAAATATAATTATTCTCATCCCCGGATTGGTGAAGTTATGCAGTGTTCTAGTGTTAATACTGATGGTATACAGGTTTACCTTGCAGAACCAACCAGAAGTGGTTTACTAACAATCATACATATGTACTTGTTCCACGTTTACGTCAACGATCTCCTTCAAAATATAACTACCGACATACATACATCTTTTTGATGAAGACTGCATAATGGAAAACGAAAACGATAGGAACAGTTTACAAGGGGATTTAGAGAATGGATTACAAATACTAAAATGGAAATAAAGGAAGCTTATAACACTTACTAAAAGAACACTTAAGGGATCTAGGCAGTATGAGCTAGTGGTAGACGTTCATTCTAAAAGTGAGTACAGGGAGGCCCCACCAAACATCATCCCACTAAACGCCGTTCCACTTTAACGTCCTATATTTATTGCTTCTGCTGAACGTTTAAATGGTTCACCTTAAGGTCCATCCCTTTGCGTTTTCGTGATGATTGTCCTCAGACTGGGTGCAAAAGTTGTACACGTAATTAAAACATCTAAAACTTACTCTAGGTAATTATTGAATGTGTTATTAAAGTTATGAGTAGGCAAGATGAAAGTGTGTTTTTACAAAGTGTTTATTGTACAAGCCATTGAAATCTTTAAAAAAAGTTGTACTTTGTATGACAAGGACGTAAAAACCTAACCTTCCCTTATCCCATCCATCCTTATGGGAGATAACTCCACTCTCAATGTCGTTTTGTTGGAACGCAACCAGGCAGTTAAGCGAGGACCCTCTGTATTGTAAATATTTAGGAATTAATATCTCAACTAATTTTGGGTGGGAAAGGTACATCGATCATGTTGTGGGAAAGTATACTGTACTCTCAACTACAGTCCTGCACCGGTCGATCATTTGGAGTTAATTACAGGGCCTGTATTTAAAAATCACGCGATTTAAGCTGTTCCTCCGTAATATCTCACGGGCCAAGAATATAACGCCCGTATTAAGGATCCCACTCTGGATCAGACTCTAAAGATTTTACCTCATTATCATCATCCCACAAGAAATTATCTTCCTTCCCATCACTGGAATTCCTTATTCAGCATTTTTTGAACGACTTGATTATGCTTTCTGCTATGTCCAAGGCCGGCGGAACGGGGAAGCCAAACAGGCAATTGCCTAGGGTAACATAGTAAGGAGGGCTCCATAAAGAGCAGAAGTTTCCATGCCATGACACTTTTTCATGCAAGTAATATATTTACACATTCACTTTTTATCTTAAAAAAGAGAGAGAGTAAACGCTACATCCTTCCTTCGCGATATCCTCAAATCTATTTTCAGTGACTAACTTTATCAGGTAGCGAGCTTATACACCGATATTACTCCCTCTCGTTTACCGCACATTGCAGTGGGGATAGAAAAAGATTGCAAGCGAAATAGTGTATAGCCGTGGCAGAGAAAAAGTGGGTAAACAAATAAGAGCTAGCGTTAAGAATAGACGGAATCGTAGAAAGGTGCTTTTACTTACTGTAATACAATGTATTTCATCAGTCTGCTCTTCCCTTACCGTTTTCCTCTACGTTTATTACTGATTGTTATTAATATCGTTTGCTCCCCATTATCCTCTCTTTGTAAATCTACGATTTTCGATTAGTCGTTTATTTAATTTGAATCAAAAGAGCCCCTTTATATGGACGAAAAGGAAGAATGTAAGATGCAAAACATTTTTTAAAAAAAAGGAATGTAACTCGCGATGCACACTTTGCCCAGGTTCGAGTAACCAGATAAGCTCTTAAACCTTGACGGAGCCTCCTGGATTTCTCCGCAAGTTCGCCTAAACTTAAAAGAAAACAGTTTTTACAAGACCTTCTAACCCAGCACGAAATTATAATTAATACACCCTCCAAGTTCTTCGGTTCGATTCCCAAATCTTTACCGGAAGTGTACTGTGTTTGGATTTTTTTAACATTCTTGATCATGAAAGTATGAAACAATTCTTATCAAAACAATCGTAAGTTTTCCCACAAGTATTCTTAAATAGGTAAACACTATCAGTTAAGTATTTAATTCATTTTTCTTCAGTTTCCCTATTCTTTATATGGTTCATCTATTTGATTATAAGTTGTGCCCTTATTTACAATTTTTAATTTTGAAATATTAGTGGTTGCTGAAAATTGCAAAATTTAGAAATTTCATAACACTATTTAAGTTATTTAACGACAATGAGGGCAAGAAAAACACAATTCTTATTTGATTTTTATTATTGTTGTTTTTTTAATATCCATGTCTGTGTTAATAATAATAATTTGTACATACATATATATCTCTGTATTCTTTCTTTTCTAAAAATAATGACTACCTACTTGTCTTTAACCTTCTATTATTATTTCATCTGCATTTCACGAGTATTTGTGTTGTGTGAAACTTTGCCTACAAAAAAAATACCTTTACTTTCAAAATTATTTCAATTCATCTTCAATAATGTGCACCTCACCAATCCTAAAACTATGTACAAGCAGTTTAAACTAGCCGTCTCAGCAGGATTTGGAGTATAGTACGTGTAATTCTTGTGGAAGAAGTTGACGTACCAACCAACTTACAAGTCTTAAAGTTTTGATTTGTGTAATCTCTTACTAAGGTAATATTCTTCCAATGGCCACTTTTAACACTGTTACGTACACTAAACATCATTCTAAGCGATGATGACAAATTTCACTTATTGTTAATAAAACCGATTTTTATTAATATTTATTACATTACACACCGGTGCTACTGGACTGCACTTACGGTGCTATATGTAATTACTAATAAAATAAATTTTCATCTATTAGAGTTTTAGTATAATTTAAATGGGAGTAAAATAAAATTTTGCCCAGGGTGCCCGAATGTCTTGCTCCGGCCCTGGACTTGCCATCCCACGATTTTATAACCCATTCACACAAAACATTAGGATGGCTGACACACACATTTCCAACCTTCCTAAAAGTTTTTTCTCCCTTAACCATCCACTTATTCCATTTCGCACGAACGTTTTGAATCTAATGCTTTGGAGAAGTCGTAAAAAAGACCTATTGTTTCCCGTTTGTTGTACAGGGTTCAGCATACTTCAGAAAGAAAATCAAATATTCCTGTCGCACTTGATTTCTTTTTCCTGAAGCCACGTTGAGGAGGAGGAGTCAAGCTATAATGGTCAAGACACATTACGAGTCTGGCTTCCATGACATTTCAAAAATTTTGGAGAAAGAGGAGTGAAGAGATAATGGTCTATAGTTTTATGGATTACTTATGCATGGGTATTATTAGGCTTCCTCAGTTTTGAGGGAAATATTTCATGCACTACTGATTCATTTATTATATGTGCGAGGGGATCACAGATGTGTTGATTGCATTTCTGGAGAAGGGTACCTGGAAGTGTATTTTCTCCTGCACAGTGTTTGGTGCTTATTTTCCTAAACATTGTGTTTACTTCTTTTTTGTAACTCATTTACAAGTGCCTTATAATTTTAATCCTCGTATGGGGGAATAACGGGCCCCTAAGATTTCCAATTTTACAATATCGGATTTCTTCCATCCGTTCTATCTAAAAACCCATAATTTTGCAAAATTTCTATATCCGCGTCAAATTTCAACTCTCTAGGTCACATGGAGCTGCCTCATCTTTTTCGTTCTCGTATGGGGCACTAATGCGGCAAAACAGTCCCAAAACTGGGGATTATATCAATATCGTATTTCCTTCATCAGTCGTACTCTAATATTAATGGTATTTTAATATAACCCTCTCTTTCCCATTAAAAGCTTTGAGCTCCTTGCCGAGTAAACCGATTCTTGCGACCCAGAAAAATCACCACTTTTTCCGGAGAAAACCAAAAATTTACGCTAATTCTACTCGGATTTGAATTCCGTCTTCAAAAATAAGAAACTACTCTTGCTATCCTATCCGATAGTTACAGTGCCGAGTTCGAATTTTGACGGGAAATAATTTTAAAATTCAAATATATAAACCTCTACACCCATTTACGTGTTTTCTTATGGGCCAATATAGCCCCTCAAAATATTAATTTCCAAAATTTTGGACTTTTTCCTTCGGTCGTGACCAAAAACCTATAATCCTACCAAATTTCAAGTTTCTGGCACATCTGGAAGTGCCCCATAATTTTCTATACTCCTATATATAGGTACGTATACACCTATATATCATGTGTAAGAAGCCTCTATATAGTGTTAGAAGCGTTCATATCTAATAGATATACTACATTTATCGTATCTATCTTCTTGCATGTTAGCTATATAGGTACTGTTAAGATTTTATCAGCCATGGGAAAGTTCTCATGCCATATGATGCGTGCAACAATGAAAATACGCAACAATGATGTCCTTCCTTGGCAACTCAATCAATAGTGCGGTGTCACGGGAGCGAGAGAGAGCGAGCGAGCGAGCGAGCGATATTTCAAATTAATCATTTTTATATTAGGATGGGGCAATTGCTATGTCATACGGTGTCACAGCATACTCCTGACGACCCTAGTATACAAATGAACGACGTGGAAGATAACAGAGGAGTCCAAATTCGAAATATCGTTTTGCAAAGTTATAAACACAATTTGGCGAAGCAGGTTAATACGAAGGAAAAGAAAGTGTACAAGCTGAATGAGAGGTTGAAAAAGGGGATTGAGAGGTTAAAAATAAAAGAAGCAGAAGTAGAGAACAAGGTTGAGGATCATAGGAGAAGCGAGCCGACACGGATGGGAGCTGGCTGCCAGAATGACAGGCCCAGCCTAGGACGACTTCCACAGGATTCCGGCCTAGCTTCACCCCCAGCCCAAACCGCAGGTGGTCCTGGTACACCACCCCTCTATCCCCCGAGCTCCACCGCCGAAGATAAATCCCCCCGGAGGACGCGGCCGAAGAAAACCCGGCCCACGCACGCCATGTCCTTCAGCTCCCTGGACCTGCGTCGCCAGGCGATTCTGAGGCATTGGTTCCGGGCATGGCCGACGTATTCCTCCGCCGGCAGGATTCCGGGGATCTTTACGACGCTCTCCCCTGGGAGGATTTTACACAGGATGCCACGTATTCTGCCTCTGATTTGGGAGCCACGAGGATGACGAAAAAGTGACCTAGCGGCATCCCTTTCGCCTGCCCAGGACACTCATCGATCAAATCGCCATATTTGGTGAACATTCGTTAAATGTGAGTAATTTCGAACGGAAGGCGAAAATCGACCATAAGAATAACAAACCTGCTACGTTCGTTCGTCTTTAAAATACTCCATGTACGCTGATTCTAGCTCAATCTTTTCTAAATTTCATCTGCAAAACAGTGAAGGCCTGGACGTCGAAATATCGCAATTTACGTCTTGTCTTAAGGGAAATCATCTCCTCAGTCCAACCCGGGTCTTATTTCGAGATTTTTTTTCCTCCGTTGCATTTTAATGCGTCATTCATGCATTCCTGACAAATTTCAAACTCATACCTATTCGGAGTTTATCTTGAATCGTGTCTACAGAGTGGCTGCAAATGTCAGCAGACAAGAAAACAAGAATCCTATGCCGATTATATCCTAATGTAGACTACTGTAATTCTCCCTCAAATGAGACGGATAGGGGTGGATTACGCATTGCGTCAAAATAACTGACAAAATTAACGAAACCAACTTTCAACTGCACTCAGACGTAACAAAATTAATATAAAATCCACATTACAGAATGTTTCAGAAAGTTTCAATATATATATATTGATGTGCATATAAAAGTTGTTTGGCAAAGATTTCTGGTGATATGAATATACTCAATAATTCTATAAGAACATCCGTTCATTTTTCTCGATTCTATTACGGAACTTATATAAGATTTTATTTTCTGACACTTTTTTCGTGTTCTTTTATCTTGTTTAAGTCACTCTTTCATTGAAATTCATTTTTCCGTCTCTTTCTCTATTTTTCTGCGCTCACCAATACAGAGGACAAATCATCCGTTCTTGCTGGGATGGGGACCGAACCCTGTATTTCACATTGCCTTAATTACTTCTCTTTAAATTAGAGTATTTCCTTCCCTATCAGTTTTTGTCGTTGGAGTGGCCGTTATCAAGAAAATCAAACAAAAATTTCTCAATTCCAGTTGAATTGGATGGTTTCTTCTTCACTGTTGCTAACATAACCAATCTCTCAAACAAACCTTCAATTTACTTACGTGTGCATGAAATATTTTAAATAGGAAGATAATGGATTATCTATGACTAAGAAAAGAACTTTAAAATGCTATTTCCCTTACGTACAAGTTTCTTACTAACACTCCATTGCACGAAACGAGCCCATCACTGATACGTTGTACACTTTCCTAAATTGTTCATAAATAAATTTTCTATAGATGATTTATTGTTAGTAGGTCTTTTTGGTAAACGTTGAAGATAAACTGAACACCTAATTTTTAAATAAAAAAGACTTTAAAATATTTTTCATTTATATTCTTTGTGCTATATTTTATTTACTTTTATTTGGCTATTTATTGATGTATTATCGTCTCTAATGTACATTGTCTTAAAAATGGCCATGTTTGCCATTTAAATATTTTGAATGCTGAAAAAGTACATTTATTATAAAGTAATCCAAGCTTCCATCAATAATATAGATATAGCTCAGTAGCCCAGATGCCCTCAATCAAGGATGGTAAATGTACGGCACATGTGCCAGAAAGGGCACACTTAGAATTTTACTTGCCACGCGTAATCTTGTTATTTTCTATATAAAATATGAAGTTTCTTAGAGAAGGAGTAAACTAGTGGCACGCTTACTAAAATTCCCATGATTCAAATCACTGTCTTCGCATGCAACGCAAAAATCATTTGCCATCCCTGCCCTACATCATCTCATCATATAGATTGTGTTTACACTATGATAATTGTACAATGTTACAGGAATGAATAAATAATACACTGTCTTTATCAAAAAGTGAATTTTTTGCTAACATTCTTTAACTCAAATTTTACTGTTGAAATAAATTATAACCGACAATAATAACCTACTACGCATATATGACGAATCTGAAAAAATCTCCGTACAAAATACCTCCTTACAACAAACTGCCTTCCTTCAAATTCGTTATAAATAGGTCTAACTGTATTCCGGCGATTTTTTTGTCCTTCTTAATCCTTTTCCCTACCATCTTTCACTTTTTGCTTTACTTTATCATGTTTCAATGAGTCGCATACTTTTTCTTCGTAACTTTACAAAGCTTCCTTCATTAATTATTCTCATCATCCGCCTCAAAATATTTTCTGTTTTTATTTATTCTCATTCTTCCTATCTAACAAACTAATGATCTATTTCTTTGTCATCTTCCAATCGGTTATCATGAGACTTTGGAGACTAGGCTAATTACCACGGCTCATGAAATTAAAATATCCTACAATTTACGAGTAATTAACTCCTTATAACATCGATTATTGAGAAATTACATTAACCTGCTTTTTTCATTTCAGCAATACCACTTGAACCGAAGAGAGTGTTCCATCAGATATCATTGAACCGTTGGCCAGCCTTGAAGTGACATTATTTCAGAAATTGCCAGGCATCAAGCATCCAGTTTATTTTTTTGTTTATGTAATTGTCTACAGAAAACCTATAATAAATCACGTTGTAACCATTCCTGTTTCAAATATAATTATTCTCATCCCCGGATTGGTGAAGTTATGCAGTGTTCTAGTGTTAATACTGATGGTATACAGGTTTACCTTGCAGAACCAACCAGAAGTGGTTTACTAACAATCATACATATGTACTTGTTCCACGTTTACGTCAACGATCTCCTTCAAAATATAACTACCGACATACATACATCTTTTTGATGAAGACTGCATAATGGAAAACGAAAACGATAGGAACAGTTTACGAGGGGATTTAGAGAATGGATTACAAATACTAAAATGGAAATAAAGGAAGCTTATAACACTTACTAAAAGAACACTTAAGGGATCTAGGCAGTATGAGCTAGTGGTAGACGTTCATTCTAAAAGTGAGTACAGGGGGGCCCCACCAAACATCATCCCACTAAACGCCGTTCCACTTTAACGTCCTATATTTATTGCTTCTGCTGAACGTTTAAATGGTTCACCTTAAGGTCCATCCCTTTGCGTTTTCGTGATGATTGTCCTCAGACTGGGTGCAAAAGTTGTACACGTAATTAAAACATCTAAAAGTTACTCTAGGTAATTATTGAATGTGTTATTAAAGTTATGAGTAGGCAAGATGAAAGTGTGTTTTTACAAAGTGTTTATTGTACAAGCCATTGAAATCTTTAAAAAAAGTTGTACTTTGTATGACAAGGACGTAAAAACCTAACCTTCCCTTATCCCATCCATCCTTATGGGAGATAACTCCACTCTCAATGTCGTTTTGTTGGAACGCAACCAGGCAGTTAAGCGAGGACCCTCTGTATTGTAAATATTTAGGAATTAATATCTCAACTAATTTTGGGTGGGAAAGGTACATCGATCATGTTGTGGGAAAGTATACTGTACTCTCAACTACAGTCCTGCACCGGTCGATCATTTGGAGTTAATTACAGGGCCTGTATTTAAAAATCACGCGATTTAAGCTGTTCCTCCGTAATATCTCACGGGCCAAGAATATAACGCCCGTATTAAGGATCCCACTCTGGATCAGACTCTAAAGATTTTACCTCATTATCATCATCCCACAAGAAATTATCTTCCTTCCCATCACTGGAATTCCTTATTCAGCATTTTTTGAACGACTTGATTATGCTTTCTGCTATGTCCAAGGCCGGCGGAACGGGGAAGCCAAACAGGCAATTGCCTAGGGTAACATAGTAAGGAGGGCTCCATAAAGAGCAGAAGTTTCCATGCCATGACACTTTTTCATGCAAGTAATATATTTACACATTCACTTTTTATCTTAAAAAAGAGAGAGAGTAAACGCTACATCCTTCCTTCGCGATATCCTCAAATCTATTTTCAGTGACTAACTTTATCAGGTAGCGAGCTTATACACCGATATTACTCCCTCTCGTTTACCGCACATTGCAGTGGGGATAGAAAAAGATTGCAAGCGAAATAGTGTATAGCCGTGGCAGAGAAAAAGTGGGTAAAGAAATAAGAGCTAGCGTTAAGAATAGACGGAATCGTAGAAAGGTGCTTTTACTTACTGTAATACAATGTATTTCATCAGTCTGCTCTTCCCTTACCGTTTTCCTCTACGTTTATTACTGATTGTTATTAATATCGTTTGCTCCCCATTATCCTCTCTTTGTAAATCTACGATTTTCGATTAGTCGTTTATTTAATTTGAATCAAAAGAGCCCCTTTATATGGACGAAAAGGAAGAATGTAAGATGCAAAACATTTTTTAAAAAAAAGGAATGTAACTCGCGATGCACACTTTGCCCAGGTTCGAGTAACCAGATAAGCTCTTAAACCTTGACGGAGCCTCCTGGATTTCTCCGCAAGTTCGCCTAAACTTAAAAGAAAACAGTTTTTACAAGACCTTCTAACCCAGCACGAAATTATAATTAATACACCCTCCAAGTTCTTCGGTTCGATTCCCAAATCTTTACCGGAAGTGTACTGTGTTTGGATTTTTTTAACATTCTTGATCAAGAAAGTATGAAACAATTCTTATCAAAACAATCGTAAGTTTTCCTACAAGTATTCTTAAATAGGTAAACACTATCAGTTAAGTATTTAATTCATTTTTCTTCAGTTTCCCTATTCTTTATATGGTTCATCTATTTGATTATAAGTTGTGCCCTTATTTACAATTTTTAATTTTGAAATATTAGTGGTTGCTGAAAATTGCAAAATTTAGAAATTTCATAACACTATTTAAGTTATTTAACGACAATGAGGGCAAGAAAAACACAATTCTTATTTGATTTTTATTATTGTTGTTTTTTTAATATCCATGTCTGTGTTAATAATAATAATTTGTACATACATATACATCTCTGTATTCTTTCTTTTCTAAAAATAATGACTACCTACTTGTCTTTAACCTTCGATTATTATTTCATCTGCATTTCACGAGTATTTGTGTTGTGTGAAACTTTGCCTACAAAAAAAATACCTTTACTTTCAAAATTATTTCAATTCATCTTCAATAATGTGCACCTCACCAATCCTAAAACTATGTACAAGCAGTTTAAACTAGCCGTCTCAGCAGGATTTGGAGTATAGTACGTGTAATTCTTGTGGAAGAAGTTGACGTACCAACCAACTTACAAGTCTTAAAGTTTTGATTTGTGTAATCTCTTACTAAGGTAATATTCTTCCAATGGCCACTTTTAACACTGTTACGTACACTAAACATCATTCTAAGCGATGATGACAAATTTCACTTATTGTTAATAAAACCGATTTTTATTAATATTTATTACATTACACACCGGTGCTACTGGACTGCACTTACGGTGCTATATGTAATTACTAATAAAATAAATTTTCATCTATTAGAGTTTTAGTATAATTTAAATGGGAGTAAAATAAAATTTTGCCCAGGGTGCCCGAATGTCTTGCTCCGGCCCTGGACTTGCCATCCCACGATTTTATAACCCATTCACACAAAACATTAGGATGGCTGACACACACATTTCCAACCTTCCTAAAAGTTTTTTCTCCCTTAACCATCCACTTATTCCATTTCGCACGAACGTTTTGAATCTAATGCTTTGGAGAAGTCGTAAAAAAGACCTATTGTTTCCCGTTTGTTGTACAGGGTTCAGCATACTTCAGAAAGAAAATCAAATATTCCTGTCGCACTTGATTTCTTTTTCCTGAAGCCACGTTGAGGAGGAGGAGTCAAGCTATAATGGTCAAGACACATTACGAGTCTGGCTTCCATGACATTTCAAAAATTTTGGAGAAAGAGGAGTGAAGAGATAATGGTCTATAGTTTTATGGATTACTTATGCATGGGTATTATTAGGCTTCCTCAGTTTTGAGGGAAATATTTCATGCACTACTGATTCATTTATTATATGTGCGAGGGGATCACAGATGTGTTGATTGCATTTCTGGAGAAGGGTACCTGGAAGTGTATTTTCTCCTGCACAGTGTTTGGTGCTTATTTTCCTAAACATTGTGTTTACTTCTTTTTTGTAACTCATTTACAAGTGCCTTATAATTTTAATCCTCGTATGGGGGAATAACGGGCCCCTAAGATTTCCAATTTTACAATATCGGATTTCTTCCATCCGTTCTATCTAAAAACCCATAATTTTGCAAAATTTCTATATCCGCGTCAAATTTCAACTCTCTAGGTCACATGGAGCTGCCTCATCTTTTTCGTTCTCGTATGGGGCACTAATGCGGCAAAACAGTCCCAAAACTGGGGATTATATCAATATCGTATTTCCTTCATCAGTCGTACTCTAATATTAATGGTATTTTAATATAACCCTCTCTTTCCCATTAAAAGCTTTGAGCTCCTTGCCGAGTAAACCGATTCTTGCGACCCAGAAAAATCACCACTTTTTCCGGAGAAAACCAAAAATTTACGCTAATTCTACTCGGATTTGAATTCCGTCTTCAAAAATAAGAAACTACTCTTGCTATCCTATCCGATAGTTACAGTGCCGAGTTCGAATTTTGACGGGAAATAATTTTAAAATTCAAATATATAAACCTCTACACCCATTTACGTGTTTTCTTATGGGCCAATATAGCCCCTCAAAATATTAATTTCCAAAATTTTGGACTTTTTCCTTCGGTCGTGACCAAAAACCTATAATCCTACCAAATTTCAAGTTTCTGGCACATCTGGAAGTGCCCCATAATTTTCTATACTCCTATATATAGGTACGTATACACCTATATATCATGTGTAAGAAGCCTCTATATAGTGTTAGAAGCGTTCATATCTAATAGATATACTACATTTATCGTATCTATCTTCTTGCATGTTAGCTATATAGGTACTGTTAAGATTTTATCAGCCATGGGAAAGTACTCATGCCATATGATGCGTGCAACAATGAAAATACGCAACAATGCTGTCCTTCCTTGGCAACTCAATCAATAGTGCGGTGTCACGGGAGCGAGAGAGAGCGAGCGAGCGAGCGATATTTCAAATTAATCATTTTTATATTAGGATGGGGCAATTGCTATGTCATACGGTGTCACAGCATACTCCTGACGACCCTAGTATACAAATGAACGACGTGGAAGATAACAGAGGAGTCCAAATTCGAAATATCGTTTTGCAAAGTTATAAACACAATTTGGCGAAGCAGGTTAATACGAAGGAAAAGAAAGTGTACAAGCTGAATGAGAGGTTGAAAAAGGGGATTGAGAGGTTAAAAATAGAAGAAGCAGAAGTAGAGAACAAGGTTGAGGATCATAGGAGAAGCGAGCCGACACGGATGGGAGCTGGCTGCCAGAATGACAGGCCCAGCCTAGGACGACTTCCACAGGATTCCGGCCTAGCTTCACCCCCAGCCCAAACCGCAGGTGGTCCTGGTACACCACCCCTCTATCCCCCGAGCTCCACCGCCGAAGATAAATCCCCCCGGAGGACGCGGCCGAAGAAAACCCGGCCCACGCACGCCATGTCCTTCAGCTCCCTGGACCTGCGTCGCCAGGCGATTCTGAGGCATTGGTTCCGGGCATGGCCGACGTATTCCTCCGCCGGCAGGATTCCGGGGATCTTTACGACGCTCTCCCCTGGGAGGATTTTACACAGGATGCCACGTATTCTGCCTCTGATTTGGGAGCCACGAGGATGACGAAAAAGTGACCTAGCGGCATCCCTTTCGCCTGCCCAGGACACTCATCGATCAAATCGCCATATTTGGTGAACATTCGTTAAATGTGAGTAATTTCGAACGGAAGGCGAAAATCGACCATAAGAATAACAAACCTGCTACGTTCGTTCGTCTTTAAAATACTCCACGTACGCTGATTCTAGCTCAATCTTTTCTAAATTTCATCTGCAAAACAGTGAAGGCCTGGACGTCGAAATATCGCATTTTACGTCTTGTCTTAAGGGAAATCATCTCCTCAGTCCAACCCGGGTCTTATTTCGAGATTTTTTTTCCTCCGTTGCATTTTAATGCGTCATTCATGCATTCCTGACAAATTTCAAACTCATACCTATTCGGAGTTTATCTTGAATCGTGTCTACAGAGTGGCTGCAAATGTCAGCAGACAAGAAAACAAGAATCCTATGCCGATTATATCCTAATGTAGACTACTGTAATTCTCCCTCAAATGAGACGGATAGGGGTGGATTACGCATTGCGTCAAAATAACTGACAAAATTAACGAAACCAACTTTCAACTGCACTCAGACGTAACAAAATTAATATAAAATCCACATTACAGAATGTTTCAGAAAGTTTCAATATATATATATATTGATGTGCATATAAAAGTTGTTTGGCAAAGATTTCTGTTGATATGAATATACTCAATAATTCTATAAGAACATCCGTTCATTTTTCTCGATTCTATTACGGAACTTATATAAGATTTTATTTTCTGACACTTTTTTCGTGTTCTTTTATCTTGTTTAAGTCACTCTTTCATTGAAATTCATTTTTCCGTCTCTTTCTCTATTTTTCTGCGCTCACCAATACAGAGGACAAATCATCCGTTCTTGCTGGGATGGGGACCGAACCCTGTATTTCACATTGCCTTAATTACTTCTCTTTAAATTAGAGTATTTCCTTCCCTATCAGTTTTTGTCGTTGGAGTGGCCGTTATCAAGAAAATCAAACAAAAATTTCTCAATTCCAGTTGAATTGGATGGTTTCTTCTTCACTGTTGCTAACATAACCAATCTCTCAAACAAACCTTCAATTTACTTACGTGTGCATGAAATATTTTAAATAGGAAGATAATGGATTATCTATGACTAAGAAAAGAACTTTAAAATGCTATTTCCCTTACGTACAAGTTTCTTACTAACACTCCATTGCACGAAACGAGCCCATCACTGATACGTTGTACACTTTCCTAAATTGTTCATAAATAAATTTTCTATAGATGATTTATTGTTAGTAGGTCTTTTTGGTAAACGTTGAAGATAAACTGAACACCTAATTTTTAAATAAAAAAGACTTTAAAATATTTTTCATTTATATTCTTTGTGCTATATTTTATTTACTTTTATTTGGCTATTTATTGATGTATTATCGTCTCTAATGTACATTGTCTTAAAAATGGCCATGTTTGCCATTTAAATATTTTGAATGCTGAAAAAGTACATTTATTATAAAGTAATCCAAGCTTCCATCAATAATATAGATATAGCTCAGTAGCCCAGATGCCCTCAATCAAGGATGGTAAATGTACGGCACATGTGCCAGAAAGGGCACACTTAGAATTTTACTTGCCACGCGTAATCTTGTTATTTTCTATATAAAATATGAAGTTTCTTAGAGAAGGAGTAAACTAGTGGCACGCTTACTAAAATTCCCATGATTCAAATCACTGTCTTCGCATGCAACGCAAAAATCATTTGCCATCCCTGCCCTACATCATCTCATCATATAGATTGTGTTTACACTATGATAATTGTACAATGTTACAGGAATGAATAAATAATACACTGTCTTTATCAAAAAGTGAATTTTTTGCTAACATTCTTTAACTCAAATTTTACTGTTGAAATAAATTATAACCGACAATAATAACCTACTACGCATATATGACGAATCTGAAAAAATCTCCGTACAAAATACCTCCTTACAACAAACTGCCTTCCTTCAAATTCGTTATAAATAGGTCTAACTGTATTCCGGCGATTTTTTTGTCCTTCTTAATCCTTTTCCCTACCATCTTTCACTTTTTGCTTTACTTTATCATGTTTCAATGAGTCGCATTCTTTTTCTTCGTAACTTTACAAAGCTTCCTTCATTAATTATTCTCATCATCCGCCTCAAAATATTTTCTGTTTTTATTTATTCTCATTCTTCCTATCTAACAAACTAATGATCTATTTCTTTGTCATCTTCCAATCGGTTATCATGAGACTTTGGAGACTAGGCTAATTACCACGGCTCATGAAATTAAAATATCCTACAATTTACGAGTAATTAACTCCTTATAACATCGATTATTGAGAAATTACATTAACCTGCTTTTTTCATTTCAGCAATACCACTTGAACCGAAGAGAGTGTTCCATCAGATATCATTGAACCGTTGGCCAGCCTTGAAGTGACATTATTTCAGAAATTGCCAGGCATCAAGCATCCAGTTTATTTTTTTGTTTATGTAATTGTCTACAGAAAACCTATAATAAATCACGTTGTAACCATTCCTGTTTCAAATATAATTATTCTCATCCCCGGATTGGTGAAGTTATGCAGTGTTCTAGTGTTAATACTGATGGTATACAGGTTTACCTTGCAGAACCAACCAGAAGTGGTTTACTAACAAGCATACATATGTACTTGTTCCACGTTTACGTCAACGATCTCCTTCAAAATATAACTACCGACATACATACATCTTTTTGATGAAGACTGCATAATGGAAAACGAAAACGATAGGAACAGTTTACGAGGGGATTTAGAGAATGGATTACAAATACTAAAATGGAAATAAAGGAAGCTTATAACACTTACTAAAAGAACACTTAAGGGATCTAGGCAGTATGAGCTAGTGGTAGACGTTCATTCTAAAAGTGAGTACAGGGAGGCCCCACCAAACATCATCCCACTAAACGCCGTTCCACTTTAACGTCCTATATTTATTGCTTCTGCTGAACGTTTAAATGGTTCACCTTAAGGTCCATCCCTTTGCATTTTCGTGATGATTGTCCTCAGACTGGGTGCAAAAGTTGTACACGTAATTAAAACATCTAAAAGTTACTCTAGGTAATTATTGAATGTGTTATTAAAGTTATGAGTAGGCAAGATGAAAGTGTGTTTTTACAAAGTGTTTATTGTACAAGCCATTGAAATCTTTAAAAAAAGTTGTACTTTGTATGACAAGGACGTAAAAACCTAACCTTCCCTTATCCCATCCATCCTTATGGGAGATAACTCCACTCTCAATGTCGTTTTGTTGGAACGCAACCAGGCAGTTAAGCGAGGACCCTCTGTATTGTAAATATTTAGGAATTAATATCTCAACTAATTTTGGGTGGGAAAGGTACATCGATCATGTTGTGGGAAAGTATACTGTACTCTCAACTACAGTCCTGCACCGGTCGATCATTTGGAGTTAATTACAGGGCCTGTATTTAAAAATCACGCGATTTAAGCTGTTCCTCCGTAATATCTCACGGGCCAAGAATATAACGCCCGTATTAAGGATCCCACTCTGGATCAGACTCTAAAGATTTTACCTCATTATCATCATCCCACAAGAAATTATCTTCCTTCCCATCACTGGAATTCCTTATTCAGCATTTTTTGAACGACTTGATTATGCTTTCTGCTATGTCCAAGGCCGGCGGAACGGGGAAGCCAAACAGGCAATTGCCTAGGGTAACATAGTAAGGAGGGCTCCATAAAGAGCAGAAGTTTCCATGCCATGACACTTTTTCATGCAAGTAATATATTTACACATTCACTTTTTATCTTAAAAAAGAGAGAGAGTAAACGCTACATCCTTCCTTCGCGATATCCTCAAATCTATTTTCAGTGACTAACTTTATCAGGTAGCGAGCTTATACACCGATATTACTCCCTCTCGTTTACCGCACATTGCAGTGGGGATAGAAAAAGATTGCAAGCGAAATAGTGTATAGCCGTGGCAGAGAAAAAGTGGGTAAACAAATAAGAGCTAGCGTTAAGAATAGACGGAATCGTAGAAAGGTGCTTTTACTTACTGTAATACAATGTATTTCATCAGTCTGCTCTTCCCTTACCGTTTTCCTCTACGTTTATTACTGATTGTTATTAATATCGTTTGCTCCCCATTATCCTCTCTTTGTAAATCTACGATTTTCGATTAGTCGTTTATTTAATTTGAATCAAAAGAGCCCCTTTATATGGACGAAAAGGAAGAATGTAAGATGCAAAACATTTTTTAAAAAAAAGGAATGTAACTCGCGATGCACACTTTGCCCAGGTTCGAGTAACCAGATAAGCTCTTAAACCTTGACGGAGCCTCCTGGATTTTTCCGCAAGTTCGCCTAAACTTAAAAGAAAACAGTTTTTACAAGACCTTCTAACCCAGCACGAAATTATAATTAATACACCCTCCAAGTTCTTCGGATCGATTCCCAAATCTTTACCGGAAGTGTACTGTGTTTGGATTTTTTTAACATTCTTGATCAAGAAAGTATGAAACAATTCTTATCAAAACAATCGTAAGTTTTCCTACAAGTATTCTTAAATAGGTAAACACTATCAGTTAAGTATTTAATTCATTTTTCTTCAGTTTCCCTATTCTTTATATGGTTCATCTATTTGATTATAAGTTGTGCCCTTATTTACAATTTTTAATTTTGAAATATTAGTGGTTGCTGAAAATTGCAAAATTTAGAAATTTCATAACACTATTTAAGTTATTTAACGACAATGAGGGCAAGAAAAACACAATTCTTATTTGATTTTTATTATTGTTGTTTTTTTAATATCCATGTCTGTGTTAATAATAATAATTTGTACATACATATACATCTCTGTATTCTTTCTTTTCTAAAAATAATGACTACCTACTTGTCTTTAACCTTCTATTATTATTTCATCTGCATTTCACGAGTATTTGTGTTGTGTGAAACTTTGCCTACAAAAAAAATACCTTTACTTTCAAAATTATTTCAATTCATCTTCAATAATGTGCACCTCACCAATCCTAAAACTATGTACAAGCAGTTTAAACTAGCCGTCTCAGCAGGATTTGGAGTATAGTACGTGTAATTCTTGTGGAAGAAGTTGACGTACCAACCAACTTACAAGTCTTAAAGTTTTGATTTGTGTAATCTCTTACTAAGGTAATATTCTTCCAATGGCCACTTTTAACACTGTTACGTACACTAAACATCATTCTAAGCGATGATGACAAATTTCACTTATTGTTAATAAAACCGATTTTTATTAATATTTATTACATTACACACCGGTGCTACTGGACTGCACTTACGGTGCTATATGTAATTACTAATAAAATAAATTTTCATCTATTAGAGTTTTAGTATAATTTAAATGGGAGTAAAATAAAATTTTGCCCAGGGTGCCCGAATGTCTTGCTCCGGCCCTGGACTTGCCATCCCACGATTTTATAACCCATTCACACAAAACATTAGGATGGCTGACACACACATTTCCAACCTTCCTAAAAGTTTTTTCTCCCTTAACCATCCACTTATTCCATTTCGCACGAACGTTTTGAATCTAATGCTTTGGAGAAGTCGTAAAAAAGACCTATTGTTTCCCGTTTGTTGTACAGGGTTCAGCATACTTCAGAAAGAAAATCAAATATTCCTGTCGCACTTGATTTATTTTTCCTGAAGCCACGTTGAGGAGGAGGAGTCAAGCTATAATGGTCAAGACACATTACGAGTCTGGCTTCCATGACATTTCAAAAATTTTGGAGAAAGAGGAGTGAAGAGATAATGGTCTATAGTTTTATGGATTACTTATGCATGGGTATTATTAGGCTTCCTCAGTTTTGAGGGAAATATTTCATGCACTACTGATTCATTTATTATATGTGCGAGGGGATCACAGATGTGTTGATTGCATTTCTGGAGAAGGGTACCTGGAAGTGTATTTTCTCCTGCACAGTGTTTGGTGCTTATTTTCCTAAACATTGTGTTTAGTTCTTTTTTGTAACTCATTTACAAGTGCCTTATAATTTTAATCCTCGTATGGGGGAATAACGGGCCCCTAAGATTTCCAATTTTACAATATCGGATTTCTTCCATCCGTTCTATCTAAAAACCCATAATTTTGCAAAATTTCTATATCCGCGTCAAATTTCAACTCTCTAGGTCACATGGAGCTGCCTCATCTTTTTCGTTCTCGTATGGGACACTAATGCGGCAAAACAGTCCCAAAACTGGGGATTATATCAATATCGTATTTCCTTCATCAGTCGTACTCTAATATTAATGGTATTTTAATATAACCCTCTCTTTCCCATTAAAAGCTTTGAGCTCCTTGCCGAGTAAACCGATTCTTGCGACCCAGAAAAATCACCACTTTTTCCGGAGAAAACCAAAAATTTACGCTAATTCTACTCGGATTTGAATTCCGTCTTCAAAAATAAGAAACTACTCTTGCTATCCTATCCGATAGTTACAGTGCCGAGTTCGAATTTTGACGGGAAATAATTTTAAAATTCAAATATATAAACCTCTACACCCATTTACGTGTTTTCTTATGGGCCAATATAGCCCCTCAAAATATTAATTTCCAAAATTTTGGACTTTTTCCTTCGGTCGTGACCAAAAACCTATAATCCTACCAAATTTCAAGTTTCTGGCACATCTGGAAGTGCCCCATAATTTTCTATACTCCTATATATAGGTACGTATACACCTATATATCATGTGTAAGAAGCCTCTATATAGTGTTAGAAGCGTTCATATCTAATAGATATACTACATTTATCGTATCTATCTTCTTGCATGTTAGCTATATAGGTACTGTTAAGATTTTATCAGCCATGGGAAAGTTCTCATGCCATATGATGCGTGCAACAATGAAAATACGCAACAATGCTGTCCTTCCTTGGCAACTCAATCAATAGTGCGGTGTCACGGGAGCGAGAGAGAGCGAGCGAGCGAGCGATATTTCAAATTAATCATTTTTATATTAGGATGGGGCAATTGCTATGTCATACGGTGTCACAGCATACTCCTGACGACCCTAGTATACAAATGAACGACGTGGAAGATAACAGAGGAGTCCAAATTCGAAATATCGTTTTGCAAAGTTATAAACACAATTTGGCGAAGCAGGTTAATACGAAGGAAAAGAAAGTGTACAAGCTGAATGAGAGGTTGAAAAAGGGGATTGAGAGGTTAAAAATAGAAGAAGCAGAAGTAGAGAACAAGGTTGAGGATCATAGGAGAAGCGAGCCGACACGGATGGGAGCTGGCTGCCAGAATGACAGGCCCAGCCTAGGACGACTTCCACAGGATTCCGGCCTAGCTTCACCCCCAGCCCAAACCGCAGGTGGTCCTGGTACACCACCCCTCTATCCCCCGAGCTCCACCGCCGAAGATAAATCCCCCCGGAGGACGCGGCCGAAGAAAACCCGGCCCACGCACGCCATGTCCTTCAGCTCCCTGGACCTGCGTCGCCAGGCGATTCTGAGGCATTGGTTCCGGGCATGGCCGACGTATTCCTCCGCCGGCAGGATTCCGGGGATCTTTACGACGCTCTCCCCTGGGAGGATTTTACACAGGATGCCACGTATTCTGCCTCTGATTTGGGAGCCACGAGGATGACGAAAAAGTGACCTAGCGGCATCCCTTTCGCCTGCCCAGGACACTCATCGATCAAATCGCCATATTTGGTGAACATTCGTTAAATGTGAGTAATTTCGAACGGAAGGCGAAAATCGACCATAAGAATAACAAACCTGCTACGTTCGTTCGTCTTTAAAATACTCCACGTACGCTGATTCTAGCTCAATCTTTTCTAAATTTCATCTGCAAAACAGTGAAGGCCTGGACGTCGAAATATCGCATTTTACGTCTTGTCTTAAGGGAAATCATCTCCTCAGTCCAACCCGGGTCTTATTTCGAGATTTTTTTTCCTCCGTTGCATTTTAATGCGTCATTCATGCATTCCTGACAAATTTCAAACTCATACCTATTCGGAGTTTATCTTGAATCGTGTCTACAGAGTGGCTGCAAATGTCAGCAGACAAGAAAACAAGAATCCTATGCCGATTATATCCTAATGTAGACTACTGTAATTCTCCCTCAAATGAGACGGATAGGGGTGGATTACGCATTGCGTCAAAATAACTGACAAAATTAACGAAACCAACTTTCAACTGCACTCAGACGTAACAAAATTAATATAAAATCCACATTACAGAATGTTTCAGAAAGTTTCAATATATATATATATTGATGTGCATATAAAAGTTGTTTGGCAAAGATTTCTGTTGATATGAATATACTCAATAATTCTATAAGAACATCCGTTCATTTTTCTCGATTCTATTACGGAACTTATATAAGATTTTATTTTCTGACACTTTTTTCGTGTTCTTTTATCTTGTTTAAGTCACTCTTTCATTGAAATTCATTTTTCCGTCTCTTTCTCTATTTTTCTGCGCTCACCAATACAGAGGACAAATCATCCGTTCTTGCTGGGATGGGGACCGAACCCTGTATTTCACATTGCCTTAATTACTTCTCTTTAAATTAGAGTATTTCCTTCCCTATCAGTTTTTGTCGTTGGAGTGGCCGTTATCAAGAAAATCAAACAAAAATTTCTCAATTCCAGTTGAATTGGATGGTTTCTTCTTCACTGTTGCTAACATAACCAATCTCTCAAACAAACCTTCAATTTACTTACGTGTGCATGAAATATTTTAAATAGGAAGATAATGGATTATCTATGACTAAGAAAAGAACTTTAAAATGCTATTTCCCTTACGTACAAGTTTCTTACTAACACTCCATTGCACGAAACGAGCCCATCACTGATACGTTGTACACTTTCCTAAATTGTTCATAAATAAATTTTCTATAGATGATTTATTGTTAGTAGGTCTTTTTGGTAAACGTTGAAGATAAACTGAACACCTAATTTTTAAATAAAAAAGACTTTAAAATATTTTTCATTTATATTCTTTGTGCTATATTTTATTTACTTTTATTTGGCTATTTATTGATGTATTATCGTCTCTAATGTACATTGTCTTAAAAATGGCCATGTTTGCCATTTAAATATTTTGAATGCTGAAAAAGTACATTTATTATAAAGTAATCCAAGCTTCCATCAATAATATAGATATAGCTCAGTAGCCCAGATGCCCTCAATCAAGGATGGTAAATGTACGGCACATGTGCCAGAAAGGGCACACTTAGAATTTTACTTGCCACGCGTAATCTTGTTATTTTCTATATAAAATATGAAGTTTCTTAGAGAAGGAGTAAACTAGTGGCACGCTTACTAAAATTCCCATGATTCAAATCACTGTCTTCGCATGCAACGCAAAAATCATTTGCCATCCCTGCCCTACATCATCTCATCATATAGATTGTGTTTACACTATGATAATTGTACAATGTTACAGGAATGAATAAATAATACACTGTCTTTATCAAAAAGTGAATTTTTTGCTAACATTCTTTAACTCAAATTTTACTGTTGAAATAAATTATAACCGACAATAATAACCTACTACGCATATATGACGAATCTGAAAAAATCTCCGTACAAAATACCTCCTTACAACAAACTGCCTTCCTTCAAATTCGTTATAAATAGGTCTAACTGTATTCCGGCGATTTTTTTGTCCTTCTTAATCCTTTTCCCTACCATCTTTCACTTTTTGCTTTACTTTATCATGTTTCAATGAGTCGCATTCTTTTTCTTCGTAACTTTACAAAGCTTCCTTCATTAATTATTCTCATCATCCGCCTCAAAATATTTTCTGTTTTTATTTATTCTCATTCTTCCTATCTAACAAACTAATGATCTATTTCTTTGTCATCTTCCAATCGGTTATCATGAGACTTTGGAGACTAGGCTAATTACCACGGCTCATGAAATTAAAATATCCTACAATTTACGAGTAATTAACTCCTTATAACATCGATTATTGAGAAATTACATTAACCTGCTTTTTTCATTTCAGCAATACCACTTGAACCGAAGAGAGTGTTCCATCAGATATCATTGAACCGTTGGCCAGCCTTGAAGTGACATTATTTCAGAAATTGCCAGGCATCAAGCATCCAGTTTATTTTTTTGTTTATGTAATTGTCTACAGAAAACCTATAATAAATCACGTTGTAACCATTCCTGTTTCAAATATAATTATTCTCATCCCCGGATTGGTGAAGTTATGCAGTGTTCTAGTGTTAATACTGATGGTATACAGGTTTACCTTGCAGAACCAACCAGAAGTGGTTTACTAACAATCATACATATGTACTTGTTCCACGTTTACGTCAACGATCTCCTTCAAAATATAACTACCGACATACATACATCTTTTTGATGAAGACTGCATAATGGAAAACGAAAACGATAGGAACAGTTTACAAGGGGATTTAGAGAATGGATTACAAATACTAAAATGGAAATAAAGGAAGCTTATAACACTTACTAAAAGAACACTTAAGGGATCTAGGCAGTATGAGCTAGTGGTAGACGTTCATTCTAAAAGTGAGTACAGGGAGGCCCCACCAAACATCATCCCACTAAACGCCGTTCCACTTTAACGTCCTATATTTATTGCTTCTGCTGAACGTTTAAATGGTTCACCTTAAGGTCCATCCCTTTGCGTTTTCGTGATGATTGTCCTCAGACTGGGTGCAAAAGTTGTACACGTAATTAAAACATCTAAAACTTACTCTAGGTAATTATTGAATGTGTTATTAAAGTTATGAGTAGGCAAGATGAAAGTGTGTTTTTACAAAGTGTTTATTGTACAAGCCATTGAAATCTTTAAAAAAAGTTGTACTTTGTATGACAAGGACGTAAAAACCTAACCTTCCCTTATCCCATCCATCCTTATGGGAGATAACTCCACTCTTAATGTCGTTTTGTTGGAACGCAACCAGGCAGTTAAGCGAGGACCCTCTGTATTGTAAATATTTAGGAATTAATATCTCAACTAATTTTGGGTGGGAAAGGTACATCGATCATGTTGTGGGAAAGTATACTGTACTCTCAACTACAGTCCTGCACTGGTCGATCCTTTGGAGTTAATTACAGGGCCTGTATTTAAAAATCACGCGATTTAAGCTGTTCCTCCGTAATATCTCACGGGCCAAGAATATAACGCCCGTATTAAGGATCCCACTCTGGATCAGACTCTAAAGATTTTACCTCATTATCATCATCCCACAAGAAATTATCTTCCTTCCCATCACTGGAATTCCTTATTCAGCATTTTTTGAACGACTTGATTATGCTTTCTGCTATGTCCAAGGCCGGCGGAACGGGGAAGCCAAACAGGCAATTGCCTAGGGTAACATAGTAAGGAGGGCTCCATAAAGAGCAGAAGTTTCCATGCCATGACACTTTTTCATGCAAGTAATATATTTACACATTCACTTTTTATCTTAAAAAAGAGAGAGAGTAAACGCTACATCCTTCCTTCGCGATATCCTCAAATCTATTTTCAGTGACTAACTTTATCAGGTAGCGAGCTTATACACCGATATTACTCCCTCTCGTTTACCGCACATTGCAGTGGGGATAGAAAAAGATTGCAAGCGAAATAGTGTATAGCCGTGGCAGAGAAAAAGTGGGTAAACAAATAAGAGCTAGCGTTAAGAATAGACGGAATCGTAGAAAGGTGCTTTTACTTACTGTAATACAATGTATTTCATCAGTCTGCTCTTCCCTTACCGTTTTCCTCTACGTTTATTACTGATTGTTATTAATATCGTTTGCTCCCCATTATCCTCTCTTTGTAAATCTACGATTTTCGATTAGTTGTTTATTTAATTTGAATCAAAAGAGCCCCTTTATATGGACGAAAAGGAAGAATGTAAGATGCAAAACATTTTTTAAAAAAAAGGAATGTAACTCGCGATGCACACTTTGCCCAGGTTCGAGTAACCAGATAAGCTCTTAAACCTTGACGGAGCCTCCTGGATTTCTCCGCAAGTTCGCCTAAACTTAAAAGAAAACAGTTTTTACAAGACCTTCTAACCCAGCACGAAATTATAATTAATACACCCTCCAAGTTCTTCGGTTCGATTCCCAAATCTTTACCGGAAGTGTACTGTGTTTGGATTTTTTTAACATTCTTGATCAAGAAAGTATGAAACAATTCTTATCAAAACAATCGTAAGTTTTCCTACAAGTATTCTTAAATAGGTAAACACTATCAGTTAAGTATTTAATTCATTTTTCTTCAGTTTCCCTATTCTTTATATGGTTCATCTATTTGATTATAAGTTGTGCCCTTATTTACAATTTTTAATTTTGAAATATTAGTGGTTGCTGAAAATTGCAAAATTTAGAAATTTCATAACACTATTTAAGTTATTTAACGACAATGAGGGCAAGAAAAACACAATTCTTATTTGATTTTTATTATTGTTGTTTTTTTAATATCCATGTCTGTGTTAATAATAATAATTTGTACATACATATACATCTCTGTATTCTTTCTTTTCTAAAAATAATGACTACCTACTTGTCTTTAACCTTCGATTATTATTTCATCTGCATTTCACGAGTATTTGTGTTGTGTGAAACTTTGCCTACAAAAAAAATACCTTTACTTTCAAAATTATTTCAATTCATCTTCAATAATGTGCACCTCACCAATCCTAAAACTATGTACAAGCAGTTTAAACTAGCCGTCTCAGCAGGATTTGGAGTATAGTACGTGTAATTCTTGTGGAAGAAGTTGACGTACCAACCAACTTACAAGTCTTAAAGTTTTGATTTGTGTAATCTCTTACTAAGGTAATATTCTTCCAATGGCCACTTTTAACACTGTTACGTACACTAAACATCATTCTAAGCGATGATGACAAATTTCACTTATTGTTAATAAAACCGATTTTTATTAATATTTATTACATTACACACCGGTGCTACTGGACTGCACTTACGGTGCTATATGTAATTTTCATCTATTAGAGTTTTAGTATAATTTAAATGGGAGTAAAATAAAATTTTGCCCAGGGTGCCCGAATGTCTTGCTCCGGCCCTGGACTTGCCATCCCACGATTTTATAACCCATTCACACAAAACATTAGGATGGCTGACACACACATTTCCAACCTTCCTAAAAGTTTTTTCTCCCTAAACCATCCACTTATTCCATTTCGCACGAACGTTTTGAATCTAATGCTTTGGAGAAGTCGTAAAAAAGACCTATTGTTTCCCGTTTGTTGTACAGGGTTCAGCATACTTCAGAAAGAAAATCAAATATTCCTGTCGCACTTGATTTCTTTTTCCTGAAGCCACGTTGAGGAGGAGGAGTCAAGCTATAATGGTCAAGACACATTACGAGTCTGGCTTCCATGACATTTCAAAAATTTTGGAGAAAGAGGAGTGAAGAGATAATGGTCTATAGTTTTATGGATTACTTATGCATGGGTATTATTAGGCTTCCTCAGTTTTGAGGGAAATATTTCATGCACTACTGATTCATTTATTATATGTGCGAGGGGATCACAGATGTGTTGATTGCATTTCTGGAGAAGGGTACCTGGAAGTGTATTTTCTCCTGCACAGTGTTTGGTGCTTATTTTCCTAAACATTGTGTTTAGTTCTTTTTTGTAACTCATTTACAAGTGCCATATAATTTTAATCCTCGTATGGGGGAATAACGGGCCCCTAAGATTTCCAATTTTACAATATCGGATTTCTTCCATCCGTTCTATCTAAAAACCCATAATTTTGCAAAATTTCTATATCCGCGTCAAATTTCAACTCTCTAGGTCACATGGAGCTGCCTCATCTTTTTCGTTCTCGTATGGGACACTAATGCGGCAAAACAGTCCCAAAACTGGGGATTATATCAATATCGTATTTCCTTCATCAGTCGTACTCTAATATTAATGGTATTTTAATATAACCCTCTCTTTCCCATTAAAAGCTTTGAGCTCCTTGCCGAGTAAACCGATTCTTGCGACCCAGAAAAATCACCACTTTTTCCGGAGAAAACCAAAAATTTACGCTAATTCTACTCGGATTTGAATTCCGTCTTCAAAAATAAGAAACTACTCTTGCTATCCTATCCGATAGTTACAGTGCCGAGTTCGAATTTTGACGGGAAATAATTTTAAAATTCAAATATATAAACCTCTACACCCATTTACGTGTTTTCTTATGGGCCAATATAGCCCCTCAAAATATTAATTTCCAAAATTTTGGACTTTTTCCTTCGGTCGTGACCAAAAACCTATAATCCTACCAAATTTCAAGTTTCTGGCACATCTGGAAGTGCCCCATAATTTTCTATACTCCTATATATAGGTACGTATACACCTATATATCATGTGTAAGAAGCCTCTATATAGTGTTAGAAGCGTTCATATCTAATAGATATACTACATTTATCGTATCTATCTTCTTGCATGTTAGCTATATAGGTACTGTTAAGATTTTATCAGCCATGGGAAAGTTCTCATGCCATATGATGCGTGCAACAATGAAAATACGCAACAATGCTGTCCTTCCTTGGCAACTCAATCAATAGTGCGGTGTCACGGGAGCGAGAGAGAGCGAGCGAGCGAGCGATATTTCAAATTAATCATTTTTATATTAGGATGGGGCAATTGCTATGTCATACGGTGTCACAGCATACTCCTGACGACCCTAGTATACAAATGAACGACGTGGAAGATAACAGAGGAGTCCAAATTCGAAATATCGTTTTGCAAAGTTATAAACACAATTTGGCGAAGCAGGTTAATACGAAGGAAAAGAAAGTGTACAAGCTGAATGAGAGGTTGAAAAAGGGGATTGAGAGGTTAAAAATAGAAGAAGCAGAAGTAGAGAACAAGGTTGAGGATCATAGGAGAAGCGAGCCGACACGGATGGGAGCTGGCTGCCAGAATGACAGGCCCAGCCTAGGACGACTTCCACAGGATTCCGGCCTAGCTTCACCCCCAGCCCAAACCGCAGGTGGTCCTGGTACACCACCCCTCTATCCCCCGAGCTCCACCGCCGAAGATAAATCCCCCCGGAGGACGCGGCCGAAGAAAACCCGGCCCACGCACGCCATGTCCTTCAGCTCCCTGGACCTGCGTCGCCAGGCGATTCTGAGGCATTGGTTCCGGGCATGGCCGACGTATTCCTCCGCCGGCAGGATTCCGGGGATCTTTACGACGCTCTCCCCTGGGAGGATTTTACACAGGATGCCACGTATTCTGCCTCTGATTTGGGAGCCACGAGGATGACGAAAAAGTGACCTAGCGGCATCCCTTTCGCCTGCCCAGGACACTCATCGATCAAATCGCCATATTTGGTGAACATTCGTTAAATGTGAGTAATTTCGAACGGAAGGCGAAAATCGACCATAAGAATAACAAACCTGCTACGTTCGTTCGTCTTTAAAATACTCCACGTACGCTGATTCTAACTCAATCTTTTCTAAATTTCATCTGCAAAACAGTGAAGGCCTGGACGTCGAAATATCGCATTTTACGTCTTGTCTTAAGGGAAATCATCTCCTCAGTCCAACCCGGGTCTTATTTCGAGATTTTTTTTCCTCCGTTGCATTTTAATGCGTCATTCATGCATTCCTGACAATTTTCAAACTCATACCTATTCGGAGTTTATCTTGAATCGTGTCTACAGAGTGGCTGCAAATGTCAGCAGACAAGAAAACAAGAATCCTATGCCGATTATATCCTAATGTAGACTACTGTAATTCTCCCTCAAATGAGACGGATAGGGGTGGATTACGCATTGCGACAAAATAACTGACAAAATTAACGAAACCAACTTTCAACTGCACTCAGACGTAACAAAATTAATATAAAATCCACATTACAGAATGTTTCAGAAAGTTTCAATATATATATATATTGATGTGCATATAAAAGTTGTTTGGCAATGATTTCTGTTGATATGAATATACTCAATAATTCTATAAGAACATCCGTTCATTTTTCTCGATTCTATTACGGAACTTATATAAGATTTTTTTTTCTGACACTTTTTTCGTGTTCTTTTATCTTGTTTAAGTCACTCTTTCATTGAAATTCATTTTTCCGTCTCTTTCTCTATTTTTCTGCGCTCACCAATACAGAGGACAAATCATCCGTTCTTGCTGGGATGGGGACCGAACCCTGTATTTCACATTGCCTTAATTACTTCTCTTTAAATTAGAGTATTTCCTTCCCTATCAGTTTTTGTCGTTGGAGTGGCCGTTATCAAGAAAATCAAACAAAAATTTCTCAATTCCAGTTGAATTGGATGGTTTCTTCTTCACTGTTGCTAACATAACCAATCTCTCAAACAAACCTTCAATTTACTTACGTGTGCATGAAATATTTTAAATAGGAAGATAATGGATTATCTATGACTAAGAAAAGAACTTTAAAATGCTATTTCCCTTACGTACAAGTTTCTTACTAACACTCCATTGCACGAAACGAGCCCATCACTGATACGTTGTACACTTTCCTAAATTGTTCATAAATAAATTTTCTATAGATGATTTATTGTTAGTAGGTCTTTTTGGTAAACGTTGAAGATAAACTGAACACCTAATTTTTAAATAAAAAAGACTTTAAAATATTTTTCATTTATATTCTTTGTGCTATATTTTATTTACTTTTATTTGGCTATTTATTGATGTATTATCGTCTCTAATGTACATTGTCTTAAAAATGGCCATGTTTGCCATTTAAATATTTTGAATGCTGAAAAAGTACATTTATTATAAAGTAATCCAAGCTTCCATCAATAATATAGATATAGCTCAGTAGCCCAGATGCCCTCAATCAAGGATGGTAAATGTACGGCACATGTGCCAGAAAGGGCACACTTAGAATTTTACTTGCCACGCGTAATCTTGTTATTTTCTATATAAAATATGAAGTTTCTTAGAGAAGGAGTAAACTAGTGGCACGCTTACTAAAATTCCCATGATTCAAATCACTGTCTTCGCATGCAACGCAAAAATCATTTGCCATCCCTGCCCTACATCATCTCATCATATAGATTGTGTTTACACTATGATAATTGTACAATGTTACAGGAATGAATAAATAATACACTGTCTTTATCAAAAAGTGAATTTTTTGCTAACATTCTTTAACTCAAATTTTACTGTTGAAATAAATTATAACCGACAATAATAACCTACTACGCATATATGACGAATCTGAAAAAATCTCCGTACAAAATACCTCCTTACAACAAACTGCCTTCCTTCAAATTCGTTATAAATAGGTCTAACTGTATTCCGGCGATTTTTTTGTCCTTCTTAATCCTTTTCCCTACCATCTTTCACTTTTTGCTTTACTTTATCATGTTTCAATGAGTCGCATTCTTTTTCTTCGTAACTTTACAAAGCTTCCTTCATTAATTATTCTCATCATCCGCCTCAAAATATTTTCTGTTTTTATTTATTCTCATTCTTCCTATCTAACAAACTAATGATCTATTTCTTTGTCATCTTCCAATCGGTTATCATGAGACTTTGGAGACTAAGCTAATTACCACGGCTCATGAAATTAAAATATCCTACAATTTACGAGTAATTAACTCCTTATAACATCGATTATTGAGAAATTACATTAACCTGCTTTTTTCATTTCAGCAATACCACTTGAACCGAAGAGAGTGTTCCATCAGATATCATTGAACCGTTGGCCAGCCTTGAAGTGACATTATTTCAGAAATTGCCAGGCATCAAGCATCCAGTTTATTTTTTTGTTTATGTAATTGTCTACAGAAAACCTATAATAAATCACGTTGTAACCATTCCTGTTTCAAATATAATTATTCTCATCCCCGGATTGGTGAAGTTATGCAGTGTTCTAGTGTTAATACTGATGGTATACAGGTTTACCTTGCAGAACCAACCAGAAGTGGTTTACTAACAATCATACATATGTACTTGTTCCACGTTTACGTCAACGATCTCCTTCAAAATATAACTACCGACATACATACATCTTTTTGATGAAGACTGCATAATGGAAAACGAAAACGATAGGAACAGTTTACGAGGGGATTTAGAGAATGGATTACAAATACTAAAATGGAAATAAAGGAAGCTTATAACACTTACTAAAAGAACACTTAAGGGATCTAGGCAGTATGAGCTAGTGGTAGACGTTCATTCTAAAAGTGAGTACAGGGAGGCCCCACCAAACATCATCCCACTAAACGCCGTTCCACTTTAACGTCCTATATTTATTGCTTCTGCTGAACGTTTAAATGGTTCACCTTAAGGTCCATCCCTTTGCGTTTTCGTGATGATTGTCCTCAGACTGGGTGCAAAAGTTGTACACGTAATTAAAACATCTAAAACTTACTCTAGGTAATTATTGAATGTGTTATTAAAGTTATGAGTAGGCAAGATGAAAGTGTGTTTTTACAAAGTGTTTATTGTACAAGCCATTGAAATCTTTAAAAAAAGTTGTACTTTGTATGACAAGGACGTAAAAACCTAACCTTCCCTTATCCCATCCATCCTTATGGGAGATAACTCCACTCTTAATGTCGTTTTGTTGGAACGCAACCAGGCAGTTAAGCGAGGACCCTTTGTACTGTAAATATTTAGGAATTAATATCTCAACTAATTTTGGGTGGGAAAGGTACATCGATCATGTTGTGGGAAAGTATACTGTACTCTCAACTACAGTCCTGCACTGGTCGATCCTTTGGAGTTAATTACAGGGCCTGTATTTAAAATCACGCGATTTAAGCTGTTCCTCCGTAATATCTCACGGGCCAAGAATATAACGCCCGTATTAAGGATCCCACTCTGGATCAGACTCTAAAGATTTTACCTCATTATCATCATCCCACAAGAAATTATCTTCCTTCCCATCACTGGAATTCCTTATTCAGCATTTTTTGAACGACTTGATTATGCTTTCTGCTATGTCCAAGGCCGGCGGAACGGGGAAGCCAAACAGGCAATTGCCTAGGGTAACATAGTAAGGAGGGCTCCATAAAGAGCAGAAGTTTCCATGCCATGACACTTTTTCATGCAAGTAATATATTTACACATTCACTTTTTATCTTAAAAAAGAGAGAGAGTAAACGCTACATCCTTCCTTCGCGATATCCTCAAATCTATTTTCAGTGACTAACTTTATCAGGTAGCGAGCTTATACACCGATATTACTCCCTCTCGTTTACCGCACATTGCAGTGGGGATAGAAAAAGATTGCAAGCGAAATAGTGTATAGCCGTGGCAGAGAAAAAGTGGGTAAACAAATAAGAGCTAGCGTTAAGAATAGACGGAATCGTAGAAAGGTGCTTTTACTTACTGTAATACAATGTATTTCATCAGTCTGCTCTTCCCTTACCGTTTTCCTCTACGTTTATTACTGATTGTTATTAATATCGTTTGCTCCCCATTATCCTCTCTTTGTAAATCTACGATTTTCGATTAGTTGTTTATTTAATTTGAATCAAAAGAGCCCCTTTATATGGACGAAAAGGAAGAATGTAAGATGCAAAACATTTTTTAAAAAAAAGGAATGTAACTCGCGATGCACACTTTGCCCAGGTTCGAGTAACCAGATAAGCTCTTAAACCTTGACGGAGCCTCCTGGATTTCTCCGCAAGTTCGCCTAAACTTAAAAGAAAACAGTTTTTACAAGACCTTCTAACCCAGCACGAAATTATAATTAATACACCCTCCAAGTTCTTCGGTTCGATTCCCAAATCTTTACCGGAAGTGTACTGTGTTTGGATTTTTTTAACATTCTTGATCAAGAAAGTATGAAACAATTCTTATCAAAACAATCGTAAGTTTTCCTACAAGTATTCTTAAATAGGTAAACACTATCAGTTAAGTATTTAATTCATTTTTCTTCAGTTTCCCTATTCTTTATATGGTTCATCTATTTGATTATAAGTTGTGCCCTTATTTACAATTTTTAATTTTGAAATATTAGTGGTTGCTGAAAATTGCAAAATTTAGAAATTTCATAACACTATTTAAGTTATTTAACGACAATGAGGGCAAGAAAAACACAATTCTTATTTGATTTTTATTATTGTTGTTTTTTTAATATCCATGTCTGTGTTAATAATAATAATTTGTACATACATATACATCTCTGTATTCTTTCTTTTCTAAAAATAATGACTACCTACTTGTCTTTAACCTTCGATTATTATTTCATCTGCATTTCACGAGTATTTGTGTTGTGTGAAACTTTGCCTACAAAAAAAATACCTTTACTTTCAAAATTATTTCAATTCATCTTCAATAATGTGCACCTCACCAATCCTAAAACTATGTACAAGCAGTTTAAACTAGCCGTCTCAGCAGGATTTGGAGTATAGTACGTGTAATTCTTGTGGAAGAAGTTGACGTACCAACCAACTTACAAGTCTTAAAGTTTTGATTTGTGTAATCTCTTACTAAGGTAATATTCTTCCAATGGCCACTTTTAACACTGTTACGTACACTAAACATCATTCTAAGCGATGATGACAAATTTCACTTATTGTTAATAAAACCGATTTTTATTAATATTTATTACATTACACACCGGTGCTACTGGACTGCACTTACGGTGCTATATGTAATTACTAATAAAATAAATTTTCATCTATTAGAGTTTTAGTATAATTTAAATGGGAGTAAAATAAAATTTTGCCCAGGGTGCCCGAATGTCTTGCTCCGGCCCTGGACTTGCCATCCCACGATTTTATAACCCATTCACACAAAACATTAGGATGGCTGACACACACATTTCCAACCTTCCTAAAAGTTTTTTCTCCCTTAACCATCCACTTATTCCATTTCGCACGAACGTTTTGAATCTAATGCTTTGGAGAAGTCGTAAAAAAGACCTATTGTTTCCCGTTTGTTGTACAGGGTTCAGCATACTTCAGAAAGAAAATCAAATATTCCTGTCGCACTTGATTTCTTTTTCCTGAAGCCACGTTGAGGAGGAGGAGTCAAGCTATAATGGTCAAGACACATTACGAGTCTGGCTTCCATGACATTTCAAAAATTTTGGAGAAAGAGGAGTGAAGAGATAATGGTCTATAGTTTTATGGATTACTTATGCATGGGTATTATTAGGCTTCCTCAGTTTTGAGGGAAATATTTCATGCACTACTGATTCATTTATTATATGTGCGAGGGGATCACAGATGTGTTGATTGCATTTCTGGAGAAGGGTACCTGGAAGTGTATTTTATCCTGCACAGTGTTTGGTGCTTATTTTCCTAAACATTGTGTTTAGTTCTTTTTTGTAACTCATTTACAAGTGCCTTATAATTTTAATCCTCGTATGGGGGAATAACGGGCCCCTAAGATTTCCAATTTTACAATATCGGATTTCTTCCATCCGTTCTATCTAAAAACCCATAATTTTGCAAAATTTCTATATCCGCGTCAAATTTCAACTCTCTAGGTCACATGGAGCTGCCTCATCTTTTTCGTTCTCGTATGGGACACTAATGCGGCAAAACAGTCCCAAAACTGGGGATTATATCAATATCGTATTTCCTTCATCAGTCGTACTCTAATATTAATGGTATTTTAATATAACCCTCTCTTTCCCATTAAAAGCTTTGAGCTCCTTGCCGAGTAAACCGATTCTTGCGACCCAGAAAAATCACCACTTTTTCCGGAGAAAACCAAAAATTTACGCTAATTCTACTCGGATTTGAATTCCGTCTTCAAAAATAAGAAACTACTCTTGCTATCCTATCCGATAGTTACAGTGCCGAGTTCGAATTTTGACGGGAAATAATTTTAAAATTCAAATATATAAACCTCTACACCCATTTACGTGTTTTCTTATGGGCCAATATAGCCCCTCAAAATATTAATTTCCAAAATTTTGGACTTTTTCCTTCGGTCGTGACCAAAAACCTATAATCCTACCAAATTTCAAGTTTCTGGCACATCTGGAAGTGCCCCATAATTTTCTATACTCCTATATATAGGTACGTATACACCTATATATCATGTGTAAGAAGCCTCTATATAGTGTTAGAAGCGTTCATATCTAATAGATATACTACATTTATCGTATCTATCTTCTTGCATGTTAGCTATATAGGTACTGTTAAGATTTTATCAGCCATGGGAAAGTTCTCATGCCATACGATGCGTGCAACAATGAAAATACGCAACAATGCTGTCCTTCCTTGGCAACTCAATCAATAGTGCGGTGTCACGGGAGCGAGAGAGAGCGAGCGAGCGAGCGATATTTCAAATTAATCATTTTTATATTAGGATGGGGCAATTGCTATGTCATACGGTGTCACAGCATACTCCTGACGACCCTAGTATACAAATGAACGACGTGGAAGATAACAGAGGAGTCCAAATTCGAAATATCGTTTTGCAAAGTTATAAACACAATTTGGCGAAGCAGGTTAATACGAAGGAAAAGAAAGTGTACAAGCTGAATGAGAGGTTGAAAAAGGGGATTGAGAGGTTAAAAATAGAAGAAGTAGAAGTAGAGAACAAGGTTGAGGATCATAGGAGAAGCGAGCCGACACGGATGGGAGCTGGCTGCCAGAATGACAGGCCCAGCCTAGGACGACTTCCACAGGATTCCGGCCTAGCTTCACCCCCAGCCCAAACCGCAGGTGGTCCTGGTACACCACCCCTCTATCCCCCGAGCTCCACCGCCGAAGATAAATCCCCCCGGAGGACGCGGCCGAAGAAAACCCGGCCCACGCACGCCATGTCCTTCAGCTCCCTGGACCTGCGTCGCCAGGCGATTCTGAGGCATTGGTTCCGGGCATGGCCGACGTATTCCTCCGCCGGCAGGATTCCGGGGATCTTTACGACGCTCTCCCCTGGGAGGATTTTACACAGGATGCCACGTATTCTGCCTCTGATTTGGGAGCCACGAGGATGACGAAAAAGTGACCTAGCGGCATCCCTTTCGCCTGCCCAGGACACTCATCGATCAAATCGCCATATTTGGTGAACATTCGTTAAATGTGAGTAATTTCGAACGGAAGGCGAAAATCGACCATAAGAATAACAAACCTGCTACGTTCGTTCGTCTTTAAAATACTCCACGTACGCTGATTCTAACTCAATCTTTTCTAAATTTCATCTGCAAAACAGTGAAGGCCTGGACGTCGAAATATCGCATTTTACGTCTTGTCTTAAGGGAAATCATCTCCTCAGTCCAACCCGGGTCTTATTTCGAGATTTTTTTTCCTCCGTTGCATTTTAATGCGTCATTCATGCATTCCTGACAATTTTCAAACTCATACCTATTCGGAGTTTATCTTGAATCGTGTCTACAGAGTGGCTGCAAATGTCAGCAGACAAGAAAACAAGAATCCTATGCCGATTATATCCTAATGTAGACTACTGTAATTCTCCCTCAAATGAGACGGATAGGGGTGGATTACGCATTGCGTCAAAATAACTGACAAAATTAACGAAACCAACTTTCAACTGCACTCAGACGTAACAAAATTAATATAAAATCCACATTACAGAATGTTTCAGAAAGTTTCAATATATATATATATTGATGTGCATATAAAAGTTGTTTGGCAATGATTTCTGTTGATATGAATATACTCAATAATTCTATAAGAACATCCGTTCATTTTTCTCGATTCTATTACGGAACTTATATAAGATTTTTTTTTCTGACACTTTTTTCGTGTTCTTTTATCTTGTTTAAGTCACTCTTTCATTGAAATTCATTTTTCCGTCTCTTTCTCTATTTTTCTGCGCTCACCAATACAGAGGACAAATCATCCGTTCTTGCTGGGATGGGGACCGAACCCTGTATTTCACATTGCCTTAATTACTTCTCTTTAAATTAGAGTATTTCCTTCCCTATCAGTTTTTGTCGTTGGAGTGGCCGTTATCAAGAAAATCAAACAAAAATTTCTCAATTCCAGTTGAATTGGATGGTTTCTTCTTCACTGTTGCTAACATAACCAATCTCTCAAACAAACCTTCAATTTACTTACGTGTGCATGAAATATTTTAAATAGGAAGATAATGGATTATCTATGACTAAGAAAAGAACTTTAAAATGCTATTTCCCTTACGTACAAGTTTCTTACTAACACTCCATTGCACGAAACGAGCCCATCACTGATACGTTGTACACTTTCCTAAATTGTTCATAAATAAATTTTCTATAGATGATTTATTGTTAGTAGGTCTTTTTGGTAAACGTTGAAGATAAACTGAACACCTAATTTTTAAATAAAAAAGACTTTAAAATATTTTTCATTTATATTCTTTGTGCTATATTTTATTTACTTTTATTTGGCTATTTATTGATGTATTATCGTCTCTAATGTACATTGTCTTAAAAATGGCCATGTTTGCCATTTAAATATTTTGAATGCTGAAAAAGTACATTTATTATAAAGTAATCCAAGCTTCCATCAATAATATAGATATAGCTCAGTAGCCCAGATGCCCTCAATCAAGGATGGTAAATGTACGGCACATGTGCCAGAAAGGGCACACTTAGAATTTTACTTGCCACGCGTAATCTTGTTATTTTCTATATAAAATATGAAGTTTCTTAGAGAAGGAGTAAACTAGTGGCACGCTTACTAAAATTCCCATGATTCAAATCACTGTCTTCGCATGCAACGCAAAAATCATTTGCCATCCCTGCCCTACATCATCTCATCATATAGATTGTGTTTACACTATGATAATTGTACAATGTTACAGGAATGAATAAATAATACACTGTCTTTATCAAAAAGTGAATTTTTTGCTAACATTCTTTAACTCAAATTTTACTGTTGAAATAAATTATAACCGACAATAATAACCTACTACGCATATATGACGAATCTGAAAAAATCTCCGTACAAAATACCTCCTTACAACAAACTGCCTTCCTTCAAATTCGTTATAAATAGGTCTAACTGTATTCCGGCGATTTTTTTGTCCTTCTTAATCCTTTTCCCTACCATCTTTCACTTTTTGCTTTACTTTATCATGTTTCAATGAGTCGCATTCTTTTTCTTCGTAACTTTACAAAGCTTCCTTCATTAATTATTCTCATCATCCGCCTCAAAATATTTTCTGTTTTTATTTATTCTCATTCTTCCTATCTAACAAACTAATGATCTATTTCTTTGTCATCTTCCAATCGGTTATCATGAGACTTTGGAGACTAAGCTAATTACCACGGCTCATGAAATTAAAATATCCTACAATTTACGAGTAATTAACTCCTTATAACATCGATTATTGAGAAATTACATTAACCTGCTTTTTTCATTTCAGCAATACCACTTGAACCGAAGAGAGTGTTCCATCAGATATCATTGAACCGTTGGCCAGCCTTGAAGTGACATTATTTCAGAAATTGCCAGGCATCAAGCATCCAGTTTATTTTTTTGTTTATGTAATTGTCTACAGAAAACCTATAATAAATCACGTTGTAACCATTCCTGTTTCAAATATAATTATTCTCATCCCCGGATTGGTGAAGTTATGCAGTGTTCTAGTGTTAATACTGATGGTATACAGGTTTACCTTGCAGAACCAACCAGAAGTGGTTTACTAACAATCATACATATGTACTTGTTCCACGTTTACGTCAACGATCTCCTTCAAAATATAACTACCGACATACATACATCTTTTTGATGAAGACTGCATAATGGAAAACGAAAACGATAGGAACAGTTTACGAGGGGATTTAGAGAATGGATTACAAATACTAAAATGGAAATAAAGGAAGCTTATAACACTTACTAAAAGAACACTTAAGGGATCTAGGCAGTATGAGCTAGTGGTAGACGTTCATTCTAAAAGTGAGTACAGGGAGGCCCCACCAAACATCATCCCACTAAACGCCGTTCCACTTTAACGTCCTATATTTATTGCTTCTGCTGAACGTTTAAATGGTTCACCTTAAGGTCCATCCCTTTGCGTTTTCGTGATGATTGTCCTCAGACTGGGTGCAAAAGTTGTACACGTAATTAAAACATCTAAAACTTACTCTAGGTAATTATTGAATGTGTTATTAAAGTTATGAGTAGGCAAGATGAAAGTGTGTTTTTACAAAGTGTTTATTGTACAAGCCATTGAAATCTTTAAAAAAAGTTGTACTTTGTATGACAAGGACGTAAAAACCTAACCTTCCCTTATCCCATCCATCCTTATGGGAGATAACTCCACTCTTAATGTCGTTTTGTTGGAACGCAACCAGGCAGTTAAGCGAGGACCCTTTGTACTGTAAATATTTAGGAATTAATATCTCAACTAATTTTGGGTGGGAAAGGTACATCGATCATGTTGTGGGAAAGTATACTGTACTCTCAACTACAGTCCTGCACTGGTCGATCCTTTGGAGTTAATTACAGGGCCTGTATTTAAAAATCACGCGATTTAAGCTGTTCCTCCGTAATATCTCACGGGCCAAGAATATAACGCCCGTATTAAGGATCCCACTCTGGATCAGACTCTAAAGATTTTACCTCATTATCATCATCCCACAAGAAATTATCTTCCTTCCCATCACTGGAATTCCTTATTCAGCATTTTTTGAACGACTTGATTATGCTTTCTGCTATGTCCAAGGCCGGCGGAACGGGGAAGCCAAACAGGCAATTGCCTAGGGTAACATAGTAAGGAGGGCTCCATAAAGAGCAGAAGTTTCCATGCCATGACACTTTTTCATGCAAGTAATATATTTACACATTCACTTTTTATCTTAAAAAAGAGAGAGAGTAAACGCTACATCCTTCCTTCGCGATATCCTCAAATCTATTTTCAGTGACTAACTTTATCAGGTAGCGAGCTTATACACCGATATTACTCCCTCTCGTTTACCGCACATTGCAGTGGGGATAGAAAAAGATTGCAAGCGAAATAGTGTATAGCCGTGGCAGAGAAAAAGTGGGTAAACAAATAAGAGCTAGCGTTAAGAATAGACGGAATCGTAGAAAGGTGCTTTTACTTACTGTAATACAATGTATTTCATCAGTCTGCTCTTCCCTTACCGTTTTCCTCTACGTTTATTACTGATTGTTATTAATATCGTTTGCTCCCCATTATCCTCTCTTTGTAAATCTACGATTTTCGATTAGTTGTTTATTTAATTTGAATCAAAAGAGCCCCTTTATATGGACGAAAAGGAAGAATGTAAGATGCAAAACATTTTTTAAAAAAAAGGAATGTAACTCGCGATGCACACTTTGCCCAGGTTCGAGTAACCAGATAAGCTCTTAAACCTTGACGGAGCCTCCTGGATTTCTCCGCAAGTTCGCCTAAACTTAAAAGAAAACAGTTTTTACAAGACCTTCTAACCCAGCACGAAATTATAATTAATACACCCTCCAAGTTCTTCGGTTCGATTCCCAAATCTTTACCGGAAGTGTACTGTGTTTGGATTTTTTTAACATTCTTGATCAAGAAAGTATGAAACAATTCTTATCAAAACAATCGTAAGTTTTCCTACAAGTATTCTTAAATAGGTAAACACTATCAGTTAAGTATTTAATTCATTTTTCTTCAGTTTCCCTATTCTTTATATGGTTCATCTATTTGATTATAAGTTGTGCCCTTATTTACAATTTTTAATTTTGAAATATTAGTGGTTGCTGAAAATTGCAAAATTTAGAAATTTCATAACACTATTTAAGTTATTTAACGACAATGAGGGCAAGAAAAACACAATTCTTATTTGATTTTTATTATTGTTGTTTTTTTAATATCCATGTCTGTGTTAATAATAATAATTTGTACATACATATACATCTCTGTATTCTTTCTTTTCTAAAAATAATGACTACCTACTTGTCTTTAACCTTCGATTATTATTTCATCTGCATTTCACGAGTATTTGTGTTGTGTGAAACTTTGCCTACAAAAAAAATACCTTTACTTTCAAAATTATTTCAATTCATCTTCAATAATGTGCACCTCACCAATCCTAAAACTATGTACAAGCAGTTTAAACTAGCCGTCTCAGCAGGATTTGGAGTATAGTACGTGTAATTCTTGTGGAAGAAGTTGACGTACCAACCAACTTACAAGTCTTAAAGTTTTGATTTGTGTAATCTCTTACTAAGGTAATATTCTTCCAATGGCCACTTTTAACACTGTTACGTACACTAAACATCATTCTAAGCGATGATGACAAATTTCACTTATTGTTAATAAAACCGATTTTTATTAATATTTATTACATTACACACCGGTGCTACTGGACTGCACTTACGGTGCTATATGTAATTACTAATAAAATAAATTTTCATCTATTAGAGTTTTAGTATAATTTAAATGGGAGTAAAATAAAATTTTGCCCAGGGTGCCCGAATGTCTTGCTCCGGCCCTGGACTTGCCATCCCACGATTTTATAACCCATTCACACAAAACATTAGGATGGCTGACACACACATTTCCAACCTTCCTAAAAGTTTTTTCTCCCTTAACCATCCACTTATTCCATTTCGCACGAACGTTTTGAATCTAATGCTTTGGAGAAGTCGTAAAAAAGACCTATTGTTTCCCGTTTGTTGTACAGGGTTCAGCATACTTCAGAAAGAAAATCAAATATTCCTGTCGCACTTGATTTCTTTTTCCTGAAGCCACGTTGAGGAGGAGGAGTCAAGCTATAATGGTCAAGACACATTACGAGTCTGGCTTCCATGACATTTCAAAAATTTTGGAGAAAGAGGAGTGAAGAGATAATGGTCTATAGTTTTATGGATTACTTATGCATGGGTATTATTAGGCTTCCTCAGTTTTGAGGGAAATATTTCATGCACTACTGATTCATTTATTATATGTGCGAGGGGATCACAGATGTGTTGATTGCATTTCTGGAGAAGGGTACCTGGAAGTGTATTTTCTCCTGCACAGTGTTTGGTGCTTATTTTCCTAAACATTGTGTTTAGTTCTTTTTTGTAACTCATTTACAAGTGCCTTATAATTTTAATCCTCGTATGGGGGAATAACGGGCCCCTAAGATTTCCAATTTTACAATATCGGATTTCTTCCATCCGTTCTATCTAAAAACCCATAATTTTGCAAAATTTCTATATCCGCGTCAAATTTCAACTCTCTAGGTCACATGGAGCTGCCTCATCTTTTTCGTTCTCGTATGGGGCACTAATGCGGCAAAACAGTCCCAAAACTGGGGATTATATCAATATCGTATTTCCTTCATCAGTCGTACTCTAATATTAATGGTATTTTAATATAACCCTCTCTTTCCCATTAAAAGCTTTGAGCTCCTTGCCGAGTAAACCGATTCTTGCGACCCAGAAAAATCACCACTTTTTCCGGAGAAAACCAAAAATTTACGCTAATTCTACTCGGATTTGAATTCCGTCTTCAAAAATAAGAAACTACTCTTGCTATCCTATCCGATAGTTACAGTGCCGAGTTCGAATTTTGACGGGAAATAATTTTAAAATTCAAATATATAAACCTCTACACCCATTTACGTGTTTTCTTATGGGCCAATATAGCCCCTCAAAATATTAATTTCCAAAATTTTGGACTTTTTCCTTCGGTCGTGACCAAAAACCTATAATCCTACCAAATTTCAAGTTTCTGGCACATCTGGAAGTGCCCCATAATTTTCTATACTCCTATATATAGGTACGTATACACCTATATATCATGTGTAAGAAGCCTCTATATAGTGTTAGAAGCGTTCATATCTAATAGATATACTACATTTATCGTATCTATCTTCTTGCATGTTAGCTATATAGGTACTGTTAAGATTTTATCAGCCATGGGAAAGTTCTCATGCCATATGATGCGTGCAACAATGAAAATACGCAACAATGCTGTCCTTCCTTGGCAACTCAATCAATAGTGCGGTGTCACGGGAGCGAGAGAGAGCGAGCGAGCGAGCGATATTTCAAATTAATCATTTTTATATTAGGATGGGGCAATTGCTATGTCATACGGTGTCACAGCATACTCCTGACGACCCTAGTATACAAATGAACGACGTGGAAGATAACAGAGGAGTCCAAATTCGAAATATCGTTTTGCAAAGTTATAAACACAATTTGGCGAAGCAGGTTAATACGAAGGAAAAGAAAGTGTACAAGCTGAATGAGAGGTTGAAAAAGGGGATTGAGAGGTTAAAAATAGAAGAAGCAGAAGTAGAGAACAAGGTTGAGGATCATAGGAGAAGCGAGCCGACACGGATGGGAGCTGGCTGCCAGAATGACAGGCCCAGCCTAGGACGACTTCCACAGGATTCCGGCCTAGCTTCACCCCCAGCCCAAACCGCAGGTGGTCCTGGTACACCACCCCTCTATCCCCCGAGCTCCACCGCCGAAGATAAATCCCCCCGGAGGACGCGGCCGAAGAAAACCCGGCCCACTCACGCCATGTCCTTCAGCTCCCTGGACCTGCGTCGCCAGGCGATTCTGAGGCATTGGTTCCGGGCATGGCCGACGTATTCCTCCGCCGGCAGGATTCCGGGGATCTTTACGACGCTCTCCCCTGGGAGGATTTTACACAGGATGCCACGTATTCTGCCTCTGATTTGGGAGCCACGAGGATGACGAAAAAGTGACCTAGCGGCATCCCTTTCGCCTGCCCAGGACACTCATCGATCAAATCGCCATATTTGGTGAACATTCGTTAAATGTGAGTAATTTCGAACGGAAGGCGAAAATCGACCATAAGAATAACAAACCTGCTACGTTCGTTCGTCTTTAAAATACTCCACGTACGCTGATTCTAGCTCAATCTTTTCTAAATTTCATCTGCAAAACAGTGAAGGCCTGGACGTCGAAATATCGCATTTTACGTCTTGTCTTAAGGGAAATCATCTCCTCAGTCCAACCCGGGTCTTATTTCGAGATTTTTTTTCCTCCGTTGCATTTTAATGCGTCATTCATGCATTCCTGACAATTTTCAAACTCATACCTATTCGGAGTTTATCTTGAATCGTGTCTACAGAGTGGCTGCAAATGTCAGCAGACAAGAAAACAAGAATCCTATGCCGATTATATCCTAATGTAGACTACTGTAATTCTCCCTCAAATGAGACGGATAGGGGTGGATTACGCATTGCGTCAAAATAACTGACAAAATTAACGAAACCAACTTTCAACTGCACTCAGACGTAACAAAATTAATATAAAATCCACATTACAGAATGTTTCAGAAAGTTTCAATATATATATATATTGATGTGCATATAAAAGTTGTTTGGCAATGATTTCTGTTGATATGAATATACTCAATAATTCTATAAGAACATCCGTTCATTTTTCTCGATTCTATTACGGAACTTATATAAGATTTTTTTTTCTGACACTTTTTTCGTGTTCTTTTATCTTGTTTAAGTCACTCTTTCATTGAAATTCATTTTTCCGTCTCTTTCTCTATTTTTCTGCGCTCACCAATACAGAGGACAAATCATCCGTTCTTGCTGGGATGGGGACCGAACCCTGTATTTCACATTGCCTTAATTACTTCTCTTTAAATTAGAGTATTTCCTTCCCTATCAGTTTTTGTCGTTGGAGTGGCCGTTATCAAGAAAATCAAACAAAAATTTCTCAATTCCAGTTGAATTGGATGGTTTCTTCTTCACTGTTGCTAACATAACCAATCTCTCAAACAAACCTTCAATTTACTTACGTGTGCATGAAATATTTTAAATAGGAAGATAATGGATTATCTATGACTAAGAAAAGAACTTTAAAATGCTATTTCCCTTACGTACAAGTTTCTTACTAACACTCCATTGCACGAAACGAGCCCATCACTGATACGTTGTACACTTTCCTAAATTGTTCATAAATAAATTTTCTATAGATGATTTATTGTTAGTAGGTCTTTTTGGTAAACGTTGAAGATAAACTGAACACCTAATTTTTAAATAAAAAAGACTTTAAAATATTTTTCATTTATATTCTTTGTGCTATATTTTATTTACTTTTATTTGGCTATTTATTGATGTATTATCGTCTCTAATGTACATTGTCTTAAAAATGGCCATGTTTGCCATTTAAATATTTTGAATGCTGAAAAAGTACATTTATTATAAAGTAATCCAAGCTTCCATCAATAATATAGATATAGCTCAGTAGCCCAGATGCCCTCAATCAAGGATGGTAAATGTACGGCACATGTGCCAGAAAGGGCACACTTAGAATTTTACTTGCCACGCGTAATCTTGTTATTTTCTATATAAAATATGAAGTTTCTTAGAGAAGGAGTAAACTAGTGGCACGCTTACTAAAATTCCCATGATTCAAATCACTGTCTTCGCATGCAACGCAAAAATCATTTGCCATCCCTGCCCTACATCATCTCATCATATAGATTGTGTTTACACTATGATAATTGTACAATGTTACAGGAATGAATAAATAATACACTGTCTTTATCAAAAAGTGAATTTTTTGCTAACATTCTTTAACTCAAATTTTACTGTTGAAATAAATTATAACCGACAATAATAACCTACTACGCATATATGACGAATCTGAAAAAATCTCCGTACAAAATACCTCCTTACAACAAACTGCCTTCCTTCAAATTCGTTATAAATAGGTCTAACTGTATTCCGGCGATTTTTTTGTCCTTCTTAATCCTTTTCCCTACCATCTTTCACTTTTTGCTTTACTTTATCATGTTTCAATGAGTCGCATTCTTTTTCTTCGTAACTTTACAAAGCTTCCTTCATTAATTATTCTCATCATCCGCCTCAAAATATTTTCTGTTTTTATTTATTCTCATTCTTCCTATCTAACAAACTAATGATCTATTTCTTTGTCATCTTCCAATCGGTTATCATGAGACTTTGGAGACTAAGCTAATTACCACGGCTCATGAAATTAAAATATCCTACAATTTACGAGTAATTAACTCCTTATAACATCGATTATTGAGAAATTACATTAACCTGCTTTTTTCATTTCAGCAATACCACTTGAACCGAAGAGAGTGTTCCATCAGATATCATTGAACCGTTGGCCAGCCTTGAAGTGACATTATTTCAGAAATTGCCAGGCATCAAGCATCCAGTTTATTTTTTTGTTTATGTAATTGTCTACAGAAAACCTATAATAAATCACGTTGTAACCATTCCTGTTTCAAATATAATTATTCTCATCCCCGGATTGGTGAAGTTATGCAGTGTTCTAGTGTTAATACTGATGGTATACAGGTTTACCTTGCAGAACCAACCAGAAGTGGTTTACTAACAATCATACATATGTACTTGTTCCACGTTTACGTCAACGATCTCCTTCAAAATATAACTACCGACATACATACATCTTTTTGATGAAGACTGCATAATGGAAAACGAAAACGATAGGAACAGTTTACGAGGGGATTTAGAGAATGGATTACAAATACTAAAATGGAAATAAAGGAAGCTTATAACACTTACTAAAAGAACACTTAAGGGATCTAGGCAGTATGAGCTAGTGGTAGACGTTCATTCTAAAAGTGAGTACAGGGAGGCCCCACCAAACATCATCCCACTAAACGCCGTTCCACTTTAACGTCCTATATTTATTGCTTCTGCTGAACGTTTAAATGGTTCACCTTAAGGTCCATCCCTTTGCGTTTTCGTGATGATTGTCCTCAGACTGGGTGCAAAAGTTGTACACGTAATTAAAACATCTAAAACTTACTCTAGGTAATTATTGAATGTGTTATTAAAGTTATGAGTAGGCAAGATGAAAGTGTGTTTTTACAAAGTGTTTATTGTACAAGCCATTGAAATCTTTAAAAAAAGTTGTACTTTGTATGACAAGGACGTAAAAACCTAACCTTCCCTTATCCCATCCATCCTTATGGGAGATAACTCCACTCTTAATGTCGTTTTGTTGGAACGCAACCAGGCAGTTAAGCGAGGACCCTTTGTACTGTAAATATTTAGGAATTAATATCTCAACTAATTTTGGGTAGGAAAGGTACATCGATCATGTTGTGGGAAAGTATACTGTACTCTCAACTACAGTCCTGCACTGGTCGATCCTTTGGAGTTAATTACAGGGCCTGTATTTAAAAATCACGCGATTTAAGCTGTTCCTCCGTAATATCTCACGGGCCAAGAATATAACGCCCGTATTAAGGATCCCACTCTGGATCAGACTCTAAAGATTTTACCTCATTATCATCATCCCACAAGAAATTATCTTCCTTCCCATCACTGGAATTCCTTATTCAGCATTTTTTGAACGACTTGATTATGCTTTCTGCTATGTCCAAGGCCGGCGGAACGGGGAAGCCAAACAGGCAATTGCCTAGGGTAACATAGTAAGGAGGGCTCCATAAAGAGCAGAAGTTTCCATGCCATGACACTTTTTCATGCAAGTAATATATTTACACATTCACTTTTTATCTTAAAAAAGAGAGAGAGTAAACGCTACATCCTTCCTTCGCGATATCCTCAAATCTATTTTCAGTGACTAACTTTATCAGGTAGCGAGCTTATACACCGATATTACTCCCTCTCGTTTACCGCACATTGCAGTGGGGATAGAAAAAGATTGCAAGCGAAATAGTGTATAGCCGTGGCAGAGAAAAAGTGGGTAAACAAATAAGAGCTAGCGTTAAGAATAGACGGAATCGTAGAAAGGTGCTTTTACTTACTGTAATACAATGTATTTCATCAGTCTGCTCTTCCCTTACCGTTTTCCTCTACGTTTATTACTGATTGTTATTAATATCGTTTGCTCCCCATTATCCTCTCTTTGTAAATCTACGATTTTCGATTAGTTGTTTATTTAATTTGAATCAAAAGAGCCCCTTTATATGGACGAAAAGGAAGAATGTAAGATGCAAAACATTTTTTAAAAAAAAGGAATGTAACTCGCGATGCACACTTTGCCCAGGTTCGAGTAACCAGATAAGCTCTTAAACCTTGACGGAGCCTCCTGGATTTCTCCGCAAGTTCGCCTAAACTTAAAAGAAAACAGTTTTTACAAGACCTTCTAACCCAGCACGAAATTATAATTAATACACCCTCCAAGTTCTTCGGTTCGATTCCCAAATCTTTACCGGAAGTGTACTGTGTTTGGATTTTTTTAACATTCTTGATCAAGAAAGTATGAAACAATTCTTATCAAAACAATCGTAAGTTTTCCTACAAGTATTCTTAAATAGGTAAACACTATCAGTTAAGTATTTAATTCATTTTTCTTCAGTTTCCCTATTCTTTATATGGTTCATCTATTTGATTATAAGTTGTGCCCTTATTTACAATTTTTAATTTTGAAATATTAGTGGTTGCTGAAAATTGCAAAATTTAGAAATTTCATAACACTATTTAAGTTATTTAACGACAATGAGGGCAAGAAAAACACAATTCTTATTTGATTTTTATTATTGTTGTTTTTTTAATATCCATGTCTGTGTTAATAATAATAATTTGTACATACATATACATCTCTGTATTCTTTCTTTTCTAAAAATAATGACTACCTACTTGTCTTTAACCTTCGATTATTATTTCATCTGCATTTCACGAGTATTTGTGTTGTGTGAAACTTTGCCTACAAAAAAAATACCTTTACTTTCAAAATTATTTCAATTCATCTTCAATAATGTGCACCTCACCAATCCTAAAACTATGTACAAGCAGTTTAAACTAGCCGTCTCAGCAGGATTTGGAGTATAGTACGTGTAATTCTTGTGGAAGAAGTTGACGTACCAACCAACTTACAAGTCTTAAAGTTTTGATTTGTGTAATCTCTTACTAAGGTAATATTCTTCCAATGGCCACTTTTAACACTGTTACGTACACTAAACATCATTCTAAGCGATGATGACAAATTTCACTTATTGTTAATAAAACCGATTTTTATTAATATTTATTACATTACACACCGGTGCTACTGGACTGCACTTACGGTGCTATATGTAATTACTAATAAAATAAATTTTCATCTATTAGAGTTTTAGTATAATTTAAATGGGAGTAAAATAAAATTTTGCCCAGGGTGCCCGAATGTCTTGCTCCGGCCCTGGACTTGCCATCCCACGATTTTATAACCCATTCACACAAAACATTAGGATGGCTGACACACACATTTCCAACCTTCCTAAAAGTTTTTTCTCCCTTAACCATCCACTTATTCCATTTCGCACGAACGTTTTGAATCTAATGCTTTGGAGAAGTCGTAAAAAAGACCTATTGTTTCCCGTTTGTTGTACAGGGTTCAGCATACTTCAGAAAGAAAATCAAATATTCCTGTCGCACTTGATTTCTTTTTCCTGAAGCCACGTTGAGGAGGAGGAGTCAAGCTATAATGGTCAAGACACATTACGAGTCTGGCTTCCATGACATTTCAAAAATTTTGGAGAAAGAGGAGTGAAGAGATAATGGTCTATAGTTTTATGGATTACTTATGCATGGGTATTATTAGGCTTCCTCAGTTTTGAGGGAAATATTTCATGCACTACTGATTCATTTATTATATGTGCGAGGGGATCACAGATGTGTTGATTGCATTTCTGGAGAAGGGTACCTGGAAGTGTATTTTCTCCTGCACAGTGTTTGGTGCTTATTTTCCTAAACATTGTGTTTAGTTCTTTTTTGTAACTCATTTACAAGTGCCTTATAATTTTAATCCTCGTATGGGGGAATAACGGGCCCCTAAGATTTCCAATTTTACAATATCGGATTTCTTCCATCCGTTCTATCTAAAAACCCATAATTTTGCAAAATTTCTATATCCGCGTCAAATTTCAACTCTCTAGGTCACATGGAGCTGCCTCATCTTTTTCGTTCTCGTATGGGGCACTAATGCGGCAAAACAGTCCCAAAACTGGGGATTATATCAATATCGTATTTCCTTCATCAGTCGTACTCTAATATTAATGGTATTTTAATATAACCCTCTCTTTCCCATTAAAAGCTTTGAGCTCCTTGCCGAGTAAACCGATTCTTGCGACCCAGAAAAATCACCACTTTTTCCGGAGAAAACCAAAAATTTACGCTAATTCTACTCGGATTTGAATTCCGTCTTCAAAAATAAGAAACTACTCTTGCTATCCTATCCGATAGTTACAGTGCCGAGTTCGAATTTTGACGGGAAATAATTTTAAAATTCAAATATATAAACCTCTACACCCATTTACGTGTTTTCTTATGGGCCAATATAGCCCCTCAAAATATTAATTTCCAAAATTTTGGACTTTTTCCTTCGGTCGTGACCAAAAACCTATAATCCTACCAAATTTCAAGTTTCTGGCACATCTGGAAGTGCCCCATAATTTTCTATACTCCTATATATAGGTACGTATACACCTATATATCATGTGTAAGAAGCCTCTATATAGTGTTAGAAGCGTTCATATCTAATAGATATACTACATTTATCGTATCTATCTTCTTGCATGTTAGCTATATAGGTACTGTTAAGATTTTATCAGCCATGGGAAAGTTCTCATGCCATACGATGCGTGCAACAATGAAAATACGCAACAATGCTGTCCTTCCTTGGCAACTCAATCAATAGTGCGGTGTCACGGGAGCGAGAGAGAGCGAGCGAGCGAGCGATATTTCAAATTAATCATTTTTATATTAGGATGGGGCAATTGCTATGTCATACGGTGTCACAGCATACTCCTGACGACCCTAGTATACAAATGAACGACGTGGAAGATAACAGAGGAGTCCAAATTCGAAATATCGTTTTGCAAAGTTATAAACACAATTTGGCGAAGCAGGTTAATACGAAGGAAAAGAAAGTGTACAAGCTGAATGAGAGGTTGAAAAAGGGGATTGAGAGGTTAAAAATAGAAGAAGCAGAAGTAGAGAACAAGGTTGAGGATCATAGGAGAAGCGAGCCGACACGGATGGGAGCTGGCTGCCAGAATGACAGGCCCAGCCTAGGACGACTTCCACAGGATTCCGGCCTAGCTTCACCCCCAGCCCAAACCGCAGGTGGTCCTGGTACACCACCCCTCTATCCCCCGAGCTCCACCGCCGAAGATAAATCCCCCCGGAGGACGCGGCCGAAGAAAACCCGGCCCACGCACGCCATGTCCTTCAGCTCCCTGGACCTGCGTCGCCAGGCGATTCTGAGGCATTGGTTCCGGGCATGGCCGACGTATTCCTCCGCCGGCAGGATTCCGGGGATCTTTACGACGCTCTCCCCTGGGAGGATTTTACACAGGATGCCACGTATTCTGCCTCTGATTTGGGAGCCACGAGGATGACGAAAAAGTGACCTAGCGGCATCCCTTTCGCCTGCCCAGGACACTCATCGATCAAATCGCCATATTTGGTGAACATTCGTTAAATGTGAGTAATTTCGAACGGAAGGCGAAAATCGACCATAAGAATAACAAACCTGCTACGTTCGTTCGTCTTTAAAATACTCCACGTACGCTGATTCTAACTCAATCTTTTCTAAATTTCATCTGCAAAACAGTGAAGGCCTGGACGTCGAAATATCGCATTTTACGTCTTGTCTTAAGGGAAATCATCTCCTCAGTCCAACCCGGGTCTTATTTCGAGATTTTTTTTCCTCCGTTGCATTTTAATGCGTCATTCATGCATTCCTGACAATTTTCAAACTCATACCTATTCGGAGTTTATCTTGAATCGTGTCTACAGAGTGGCTGCAAATGTCAGCAGACAAGAAAACAAGAATCCTATGCCGATTATATCCTAATGTAGACTACTGTAATTCTCCCTCAAATGAGACGGATAGGGGTGGATTACGCATTGCGTCAAAATAACTGACAAAATTAACGAAACCAACTTTCAACTGCACTCAGACGTAACAAAATTAATATAAAATCCACATTACAGAATGTTTCAGAAAGTTTCAATATATATATATATTGATGTGCATATAAAAGTTGTTTGGCAATGATTTCTGTTGATATGAATATACTCAATAATTCTATAAGAACATCCGTTCATTTTTCTCGATTCTATTACGGAACTTATATAAGATTTTTTTTTCTGACACTTTTTTCGTGTTCTTTTATCTTGTTTAAGTCACTCTTTCATTGAAATTCATTTTTCCGTCTCTTTCTCTATTTTTCTGCGCTCACCAATACAGAGGACAAATCATCCGTTCTTGCTGGGATGGGGACCGAACCCTGTATTTCACATTGCCTTAATTACTTCTCTTTAAATTAGAGTATTTCCTTCCCTATCAGTTTTTGTCGTTGGAGTGGCCGTTATCAAGAAAATCAAACAAAAATTTCTCAATTCCAGTTGAATTGGATGGTTTCTTCTTCACTGTTGCTAACATAACCAATCTCTCAAACAAACCTTCAATTTACTTACGTGTGCATGAAATATTTTAAATAGGAAGATAATGGATTATCTATGACTAAGAAAAGAACTTTAAAATGCTATTTCCCTTACGTACAAGTTTCTTACTAACACTCCATTGCACGAAACGAGCCCATCACTGATACGTTGTACACTTTCCTAAATTGTTCATAAATAAATTTTCTATAGATGATTTATTGTTAGTAGGTCTTTTTGGTAAACGTTGAAGATAAACTGAACACCTAATTTTTAAATAAAAAAGACTTTAAAATATTTTTCATTTATATTCTTTGTGCTATATTTTATTTACTTTTATTTGGCTATTTATTGATGTATTATCGTCTCTAATGTACATTGTCTTAAAAATGGCCATGTTTGCCATTTAAATATTTTGAATGCTGAAAAAGTACATTTATTATAAAGTAATCCAAGCTTCCATCAATAATATAGATATAGCTCAGTAGCCCAGATGCCCTCAATCAAGGATGGTAAATGTACGGCACATGTGCCAGAAAGGGCACACTTAGAATTTTACTTGCCACGCGTAATCTTGTTATTTTCTATATAAAATATGAAGTTTCTTAGAGAAGGAGTAAACTAGTGGCACGCTTACTAAAATTCCCATGATTCAAATCACTGTCTTCGCATGCAACGCAAAAATCATTTGCCATCCCTGCCCTACATCATCTCATCATATAGATTGTGTTTACACTATGATAATTGTACAATGTTACAGGAATGAATAAATAATACACTGTCTTTATCAAAAAGTGAATTTTTTGCTAACATTCTTTAACTCAAATTTTACTGTTGAAATAAATTATAACCGACAATAATAACCTACTACGCATATATGACGAATCTGAAAAAATCTCCGTACAAAATACCTCCTTACAACAAACTGCCTTCCTTCAAATTCGTTATAAATAGGTCTAACTGTATTCCGGCGATTTTTTTGTCCTTCTTAATCCTTTTCCCTACCATCTTTCACTTTTTGCTTTACTTTATCATGTTTCAATGAGTCGCATTCTTTTTCTTCGTAACTTTACAAAGCTTCCTTCATTAATTATTCTCATCATCCGCCTCAAAATATTTTCTGTTTTTATTTATTCTCATTCTTCCTATCTAACAAACTAATGATCTATTTCTTTGTCATCTTCCAATCGGTTATCATGAGACTTTGGAGACTAAGCTAATTACCACGGCTCATGAAATTAAAATATCCTACAATTTACGAGTAATTAACTCCTTATAACATCGATTATTGAGAAATTACATTAACCTGCTTTTTTCATTTCAGCAATACCACTTGAACCGAAGAGAGTGTTCCATCAGATATCATTGAACCGTTGGCCAGCCTTGAAGTGACATTATTTCAGAAATTGCCAGGCATCAAGCATCCAGTTTATTTTTTTGTTTATGTAATTGTCTACAGAAAACCTATAATAAATCACGTTGTAACCATTCCTGTTTCAAATATAATTATTCTCATCCCCGGATTGGTGAAGTTATGCAGTGTTCTAGTGTTAATACTGATGGTATACAGGTTTACCTTGCAGAACCAACCAGAAGTGGTTTACTAACAATCATACATATGTACTTGTTCCACGTTTACGTCAACGATCTCCTTCAAAATATAACTACCGACATACATACATCTTTTTGATGAAGACTGCATAATGGAAAACGAAAACGATAGGAACAGTTTACGAGGGGATTTAGAGAATGGATTACAAATACTAAAATGGAAATAAAGGAAGCTTATAACACTTACTAAAAGAACACTTAAGGGATCTAGGCAGTATGAGCTAGTGGTAGACGTTCATTCTAAAAGTGAGTACAGGGAGGCCCCACCAAACATCATCCCACTAAACGCCGTTCCACTTTAACGTCCTATATTTATTGCTTCTGCTGAACGTTTAAATGGTTCACCTTAAGGTCCATCCCTTTGCGTTTTCGTGATGATTGTCCTCAGACTGGGTGCAAAAGTTGTACACGTAATTAAAACATCTAAAACTTACTCTAGGTAATTATTGAATGTGTTATTAAAGTTATGAGTAGGCAAGATGAAAGTGTGTTTTTACAAAGTGTTTATTGTACAAGCCATTGAAATCTTTAAAAAAAGTTGTACTTTGTATGACAAGGACGTAAAAACCTAACCTTCCCTTATCCCATCCATCCTTATGGGAGATAACTCCACTCTTAATGTCGTTTTGTTGGAACGCAACCAGGCAGTTAAGCGAGGACCCTTTGTACTGTAAATATTTAGGAATTAATATCTCAACTAATTTTGGGTGGGAAAGGTACATCGATCATGTTGTGGGAAAGTATACTGTACTCTCAACTACAGTCCTGCACTGGTCGATCCTTTGGAGTTAATTACAGGGCCTGTATTTAAAAATCACGCGATTTAAGCTGTTCCTCCGTAATATCTCACGGGCCAAGAATATAACGCCCGTATTAAGGATCCCACTCTGGATCAGACTCTAAAGATTTTACCTCATTATCATCATCCCACAAGAAATTATCTTCCTTCCCATCACTGGAATTCCTTATTCAGCATTTTTTGAACGACTTGATTATGCTTTCTGCTATGTCCAAGGCCGGCGGAACGGGGAAGCCAAACAGGCAATTGCCTAGGGTAACATAGTAAGGAGGGCTCCATAAAGAGCAGAAGTTTCCATGCCATGACACTTTTTCATGCAAGTAATATATTTACACATTCACTTTTTATCTTAAAAAAGAGAGAGAGTAAACGCTACATCCTTCCTTCGCGATATCCTCAAATCTATTTTCAGTGACTAACTTTATCAGGTAGCGAGCTTATACACCGATATTACTCCCTCTCGTTTACCGCACATTGCAGTGGGGATAGAAAAAGATTGCAAGCGAAATAGTGTATAGCCGTGGCAGAGAAAAAGTGGGTAAACAAATAAGAGCTAGCGTTAAGAATAGACGGAATCGTAGAAAGGTGCTTTTACTTACTGTAATACAATGTATTTCATCAGTCTGCTCTTCCCTTACCGTTTTCCTCTACGTTTATTACTGATTGTTATTAATATCGTTTGCTCCCCATTATCCTCTCTTTGTAAATCTACGATTTTCGATTAGTTGTTTATTTAATTTGAATCAAAAGAGCCCCTTTATATGGACGAAAAGGAAGAATGTAAGATGCAAAACATTTTTTAAAAAAAAGGAATGTAACTCGCGATGCACACTTTGCCCAGGTTCGAGTAACCAGATAAGCTCTTAAACCTTGACGGAGCCTCCTGGATTTCTCCGCAAGTTCGCCTAAACTTAAAAGAAAACAGTTTTTACAAGACCTTCTAACCCAGCACGAAATTATAATTAATACACCCTCCAAGTTCTTCGGTTCGATTCCCAAATCTTTACCGGAAGTGTACTGTGTTTGGATTTTTTTAACATTCTTGATCAAGAAAGTATGAAACAATTCTTATCAAAACAATCGTAAGTTTTCCTACAAGTATTCTTAAATAGGTAAACACTATCAGTTAAGTATTTAATTCATTTTTCTTCAGTTTCCCTATTCTTTATATGGTTCATCTATTTGATTATAAGTTGTGCCCTTATTTACAATTTTTAATTTTGAAATATTAGTGGTTGCTGAAAATTGCAAAATTTAGAAATTTCATAACACTATTTAAGTTATTTAACGACAATGAGGGCAAGAAAAACACAATTCTTATTTGATTTTTATTATTGTTGTTTTTTTAATATCCATGTCTGTGTTAATAATAATAATTTGTACATACATATACATCTCTGTATTCTTTCTTTTCTAAAAATAATGACTACCTACTTGTCTTTAACCTTCGATTATTATTTCATCTGCATTTCACGAGTATTTGTGTTGTGTGAAACTTTGCCTACAAAAAAAATACCTTTACTTTCAAAATTATTTCAATTCATCTTCAATAATGTGCACCTCACCAATCCTAAAACTATGTACAAGCAGTTTAAACTAGCCGTCTCAGCAGGATTTGGAGTATAGTACGTGTAATTCTTGTGGAAGAAGTTGACGTACCAACCAACTTACAAGTCTTAAAGTTTTGATTTGTGTAATCTCTTACTAAGGTAATATTCTTCCAATGGCCACTTTTAACACTGTTACGTACACTAAACATCATTCTAAGCGATGATGACAAATTTCACTTATTGTTAATAAAACCGATTTTTATTAATATTTATTACATTACACACCGGTGCTACTGGACTGCACTTACGGTGCTATATGTAATTACTAATAAAATAAATTTTCATCTATTAGAGTTTTAGTATAATTTAAATGGGAGTAAAATAAAATTTTGCCCAGGGTGCCCGAATGTCTTGCTCCGGCCCTGGACTTGCCATCCCACGATTTTATAACCCATTCACACAAAACATTAGGATGGCTGACACACACATTTCCAACCTTCCTAAAAGTTTTTTCTCCCTTAACCATCCACTTATTCCATTTCGCACGAACGTTTTGAATCTAATGCTTTGGAGAAGTCGTAAAAAAGACCTATTGTTTCCCGTTTGTTGTACAGGGTTCAGCATACTTCAGAAAGAAAATCAAATATTCCTGTCGCACTTGATTTATTTTTCCTGAAGCCACGTTGAGGAGGAGGAGTCAAGCTATAATGGTCAAGACACATTACGAGTCTGGCTTCCATGACATTTCAAAAATTTTGGAGAAAGAGGAGTGAAGAGATAATGGTCTATAGTTTTATGGATTACTTATGCATGGGTATTATTAGGCTTCCTCAGTTTTGAGGGAAATATTTCATGCACTACTGATTCATTTATTATATGTGCGAGGGGATCACAGATGTGTTGATTGCATTTCTGGAGAAGGGTACCTGGAAGTGTATTTTCTCCTGCACAGTGTTTGGTGCTTATTTTCCTAAACATTGTGTTTAGTTCTTTTTTGTAACTCATTTACAAGTGCCTTATAATTTTAATCCTCGTATGGGGGAATAACGGGCCCCTAAGATTTCCAATTTTACAATATCGGATTTCTTCCATCCGTTCTATCTAAAAACCCATAATTTTGCAAAATTTCTATATCCGCGTCAAATTTCAACTCTCTAGGTCACATGGAGCTGCCTCATCTTTTTCGTTCTCGTATGGGGCACTAATGCGGCAAAACAGTCCCAAAACTGGGGATTATATCAATATCGTATTTCCTTCATCAGTCGTACTCTAATATTAATGGTATTTTAATATAACCCTCTCTTTCCCATTAAAAGCTTTGAGCTCCTTGCCGAGTAAACCGATTCTTGCGACCCAGAAAAATCACCACTTTTTCCGGAGAAAACCAAAAATTTACGCTAATTCTACTCGGATTTGAATTCCGTCTTCAAAAATAAGAAACTACTCTTGCTATCCTATCCGATAGTTACAGTGCCGAGTTCGAATTTTGACGGGAAATAATTTTAAAATTCAAATATATAAACCTCTACACCCATTTACGTGTTTTCTTATGGGCCAATATAGCCCCTCAAAATATTAATTTCCAAAATTTTGGACTTTTTCCTTCGGTCGTGACCAAAAACCTATAATCCTACCAAATTTCAAGTTTCTGGCACATCTGGAAGTGCCCCATAATTTTCTATACTCCTATATATAGGTACGTATACACCTATATATCATGTGTAAGAAGCCTCTATATAGTGTTAGAAGCGTTCATATCTAATAGATATACTACATTTATCGTATCTATCTTCTTGCATGTTAGCTATATAGGTACTGTTAAGATTTTATCAGCCATGGGAAAGTTCTCATGCCATATGATGCGTGCAACAATGAAAATACGCAACAATGCTGTCCTTCCTTGGCAACTCAATCAATAGTGCGGTGTCACGGGAGCGAGAGAGAGCGAGCGAGCGAGCGATATTTCAAATTAATCATTTTTATATTAGGATGGGGCAATTGCTATGTCATACGGTGTCACAGCATACTCCTGACGACCCTAGTATACAAATGAACGACGTGGAAGATAACAGAGGAGTCCAAATTCGAAATATCGTTTTGCAAAGTTATAAACACAATTTGGCGAAGCAGGTTAATACGAAGGAAAAGAAAGTGTACAAGCTGAATGAGAGGTTGAAAAAGGGGATTGAGAGGTTAAAAATAGAAGAAGCAGAAGTAGAGAACAAGGTTGAGGATCATAGGAGAAGCGAGCCGACACGGATGGGAGCTGGCTGCCAGAATGACAGGCCCAGCCTAGGACGACTTCCACAGGATTCCGGCCTAGCTTCACCCCCAGCCCAAACCGCAGGTGGTCCTGGTACACCACCCCTCTATCCCCCGAGCTCCACCGCCGAAGATAAATCCCCCCGGAGGACGCGGCCGAAGAAAACCCGGCCCACTCACGCCATGTCCTTCAGCTCCCTGGACCTGCGTCGCCAGGCGATTCTGAGGCATTGGTTCCGGGCATGGCCGACGTATTCCTCCGCCGGCAGGATTCCGGGGATCTTTACGACGCTCTCCCCTGGGAGGATTTTACACAGGATGCCACGTATTCTGCCTCTGATTTGGGAGCCACGAGGATGACGAAAAAGTGACCTAGCGGCATCCCTTTCGCCTGCCCAGGACACTCATCGATCAAATCGCCATATTTGGTGAACATTCGTTAAATGTGAGTAATTTCGAACGGAAGGCGAAAATCGACCATAAGAATAACAAACCTGCTACGTTCGTTCGTCTTTAAAATACTCCACGTACGCTGATTCTAGCTCAATCTTTTCTAAATTTCATCTGCAAAACAGTGAAGGCCTGGACGTCGAAATATCGCATTTTACGTCTTGTCTTAAGGGAAATCATCTCCTCAGTCCAACCCGGGTCTTATTTCGAGATTTTTTTTCCTCCGTTGCATTTTAATGCGTCATTCATGCATTCCTGACAAATTTCAAACTCATACCTATTCGGAGTTTATCTTGAATCGTGTCTACAGAGTGGCTGCAAATGTCAGCAGACAAGAAAACAAGAATCCTATGCCGATTATATCCTAATGTAGACTACTGTAATTCTCCCTCAAATGAGACGGATAGGGGTGGATTACGCATTGCGTCAAAATAACTGACAAAATTAACGAAACCAACTTTCAACTGCACTCAGACGTAACAAAATTAATATAAAATCCACATTACAGAATGTTTCAGAAAGTTTCAATATATATATATATTGATGTGCATATAAAAGTTGTTTGGCAAAGATTTCTGTTGATATGAATATACTCAATAATTCTATAAGAACATCCGTTCATTTTTCTCGATTCTATTACGGAACTTATATAAGATTTTTTTTTCTGACACTTTTTTCGTGTTCTTTTATCTTGTTTAAGTCACTCTTTCATTGAAATTCATTTTTCCGTCTCTTTCTCTATTTTTCTGCGCTCACCAATACAGAGGACAAATCATCCGTTCTTGCTGGGATGGGGACCGAACCCTGTATTTCACATTGCCTTAATTACTTCTCTTTAAATTAGAGTATTTCCTTCCCTATCAGTTTTTGTCGTTGGAGTGGCCGTTACCAAGAAAATCAAACAAAAATTTCTCAATTCCAGTTGAATTGGATGGTTTCTTCTTCACTGTTGCTAACATAACCAATCTCTCAAACAAACCTTCAATTTACTTACGTGTGCATGAAATATTTTAAATAGGAAGATAATGGATTATCTATGACTAAGAAAAGAACTTTAAAATGCTATTTCCCTTACGTACAAGTTTCTTACTAACACTCCATTGCACGAAACGAGCCCATCACTGATACGTTGTACACTTTCCTAAATTGTTCATAAATAAATTTTCTATAGATGATTTATTGTTAGTAGGTCTTTTTGGTAAACGTTGAAGATAAACTGAACACCTAATTTTTAAATAAAAAAGACTTTAAAATATTTTTCATTTATATTCTTTGTGCTATATTTTATTTACTTTTATTTGGCTATTTATTGATGTATTATCGTCTCTAATGTACATTGTCTTAAAAATGGCCATGTTTGCCATTTAAATATTTTGAATGCTGAAAAAGTACATTTATTATAAAGTAATCCAAGCTTCCATCAATAATATAGATATAGCTCAGTAGCCCAGATGCCCTCAATCAAGGATGGTAAATGTACGGCACATGTGCCAGAAAGGGCACACTTAGAATTTTACTTGCCACGCGTAATCTTGTTATTTTCTATATAAAATATGAAGTTTCTTAGAGAAGGAGTAAACTAGTGGCACGCTTACTAAAATTCCCATGATTCAAATCACTGTCTTCGCATGCAACGCAAAAATCATTTGCCATCCCTGCCCTACATCATCTCATCATATAGATTGTGTTTACACTATGATAATTGTACAATGTTACAGGAATGAATAAATAATACACTGTCTTTATCAAAAAGTGAATTTTTTGCTAACATTCTTTAACTCAAATTTTACTGTTGAAATAAATTATAACCGACAATAATAACCTACTACGCATATATGACGAATCTGAAAAAATCTCCGTACAAAATACCTCCTTACAACAAACTGCCTTCCTTCAAATTCGTTATAAATAGGTCTAACTGTATTCCGGCGATTTTTTTGTCCTTCTTAATCCTTTTCCCTACCATCTTTCACTTTTTGCTTTACTTTATCATGTTTCAATGAGTCGCATTCTTTTTCTTCGTAACTTTACAAAGCTTCCTTCATTAATTATTCTCATCATCCGCCTCAAAATATTTTCTGTTTTTATTTATTCTCATTCTTCCTATCTAACAAACTAATGATCTATTTCTTTGTCATCTTCCAATCGGTTATCATGAGACTTTGGAGACTAAGCTAATTACCACGGCTCATGAAATTAAAATATCCTACAATTTACGAGTAATTAACTCCTTATAACATCGATTATTGAGAAATTACATTAACCTGCTTTTTTCATTTCAGCAATACCACTTGAACCGAAGAGAGTGATCTATCAGATATCATTGAACCGTTGGCCAGCCTTGAAGTGACATTATTTCAGAAATTGCCAGGCATCAAGCATCCAGTTTATTTTTTTGTTTATGTAATTGTCTACAGAAAACCTATAATAAATCACGTTGTAACCATTCCTGTTTCAAATATAATTATTCTCATCCCCGGATTGGTGAAGTTATGCAGTGTTCTAGTGTTAATACTGATGGTATACAGGTTTACCTTGCAGAACCAACCAGAAGTGGTTTACTAACAATCATACATATGTACTTGTTCCACGTTTACGTCAACGATCTCCTTCAAAATATAACTACCGACATACATACATCTTTTAGATGAAGACTGCATAATGGAAAACGAAAAGGATAGGAACAGTTTACAAGGGGATTTAGAGAATGGATTACAAATACTAAAATGGAAATAAAGGAAGCTTATAACACTTACTAAAAGAACACTTAAGGGATCTAGGCAGTATGAGCTAGTGGTAGACGTTCATTCTAAAAGTGAGTACAGGGAGGCCCCACCAAACATCATCCCACTAAACGCCGTTCCACTTTAACGTCCTATATTTATTGCTTCTGCTGAACGTTTAAATGGTTCACCTTAAGGTCCATCCCTTTGCGTTTTCGTGATGATTGTCCTCAGACTGGGTGCAAAAGTTGTACACGTAATTAAAACATCTAAAACTTACTCTAGGTAATTATTGAATGTGTTATTAAAGTTATGAGTAGGCAAGATGAAAGTGTGTTTTTACAAAGTGTTTATTGTACAAGCCATTGAAATCTTTAAAAAAAGTTGTGCTTTGTATGACAAGGACGTAAAAACCTAACCTTCCCTTATCCCATCCATCCTTATGGGAGATAACTCCACTCTTAATGTCGTTTTGTTGGAACGCAACCAGGCAGTTAAGCGAGGACCCTTTGTACTGTAAATATTTAGGAATTAATATCTCAACTAATTTTGGGTGGGAAAGGTACATCGATCATGTTGTGGGAAAGTATACTGTACTCTCAACTACAGTCCTGCACTGGTCGATCCTTTGGAGTTAATTACAGGGCCTGTATTTAAAAATCACGCGATTTAAGCTGTTCCTCCGTAATATCTCACGGGCCAAGAATATAACGCCCGTATTAAGGATCCCACTCTGGATCAGACTCTAAAGATTTTACCTTATTATCATCATCCCACAAGAAATTATCTTCCTTCCCATCACTGGAATTCCTTATTCAGCATTTTTTGAACGACTTGATTATGCTTTCTGCTATGTCCAAGGCCGGCGGAACGGGGAAGCCAAACAGGCAATTGCCTAGGGTAACATAGTAAGGAGGGCTCCATAAAGAGCAGAAGTTTCCATGCCATGACACTTTTTCATGCAAGTAATATATTTACACATTCACTTTTTATCTTAAAAAAGAGAGAGAGTAAACGCTACATCCTTCCTTCGCGATATCCTCAAATCTATTTTCAGTGACTAACTTTATCAGGTAGCGAGCTTATACACCGATATTACTCCCTCTCGTTTACCGCACATTGCAGTGGGGATAGAAAAAGATTGCAAGCGAAATAGTGTATAGCCGTGGCAGAGAAAAAGTGGGTAAACAAATAAGAGCTAGCGTTAAGAATAGACGGAATCGTAGAAAGGTGCTTTTACTTACTGTAATACAATGTATTTCATCAGTCTGCTCTTCCCTTACCGTTTTCCTCTACGTTTATTACTGATTGTTATTAATATCGTTTGCTCCCCATTATCCTCTCTTTGTAAATCTACGATTTTCGATTAGTCGTTTATTTAATTTGAATCAAAAGAGCCCCTTTATATGGACGAAAAGGAAGAATGTAAGATGCAAAACATTTTTTAAAAAAAAGGAATGTAACTCGCGATGCACACTTTGCCCAGGTTCGAGTAACCAGATAAGCTCTTAAACCTTGACGGAGCCTCCTGGATTTCTCCGCAAGTTCGCCTAAACTTAAAAGAAAACAGTTTTTACAAGACCTTCTAACCCAGCACGAAATTATAATTAATACACCCTCCAAGTTCTTCGGTTCGATTCCCAAATCTTTACCGGAAGTGTACTGTGTTTGGATTTTTTTAACATTCTTGATCAAGAAAGTATGAAACAATTCTTATCAAAACAATCGTAAGTTTTCCTACAAGTATTCTTAAATAGGTAAACACTATCAGTTAAGTATTTAATTCATTTTTCTTCAGTTTCCCTATTCTTTATATGGTTCATCTATTTGATTATAAGTTGTGCCCTTATTTACAATTTTTAATTTTGAAATATTAGTGGTTGCTGAAAATTGCAAAATTTAGAAATTTCATAACACTATTTAAGTTATTTAACGACAATGAGGGCAAGAAAAACACAATTCTTATTTGATTTTTATTATTGTTGTTTTTTTAATATCCATGTCTGTGTTAATAATAATAATTTGTACATACATATACATCTCTGTATTCTTTCTTTTCTAAAAATAATGACTACCTACTTGTCTTTAACCTTCGATTATTATTTCATCTGCATTTCACGAGTATTTGTGTTGTGTGAAACTTTGCCTACAAAAAAAATACCTTTACTTTCAAAATTATTTCAATTCATCTTCAATAATGTGCACCTCACCAATCCTAAAACTATGTACAAGCAGTTTAAACTAGCCGTCTCAGCAGGATTTGGAGTATAGTACGTGTAATTCTTGTGGAAGAAGTTGACGTACCAACCAACTTACAAGTCTTAAAGTTTTGATTTGTGTAATCTCTTACTAAGGTAATATTCTTCCAATGGCCACTTTTAACACTGTTACGTACACTAAACATCATTCTAAGCGATGATGACAAATTTCACTTATTGTTAATAAAACCGATTTTTATTAATATTTATTACATTACACACCGGTGCTACTGGACTGCACTTACGGTGCTATATGTAATTACTAATAAAATAAATTTTCATCTATTAGAGTTTTAGTATAATTTAAATGGGAGTAAAATAAAATTTTGCCCAGGGTGCCCGAATGTCTTGCTCCGGCCCTGGACTTGCCATCCCACGATTTTATAACCCATTCACACAAAACATTAGGATGGCTGACACACACATTTCCAACCTTCCTAAAAGTTTTTTCTCCCTTAACCATCCACTTATTCCATTTCGCACGAACGTTTTGAATCTAATGCTTTGGAGAAGTCGTAAAAAAGACCTATTGTTTCCCGTTTGTTGTACAGGGTTCAGCATACTTCAGAAAGAAAATCAAATATTCCTGTCGCACTTGATTTCTTTTTCCTGAAGCCACGTTGAGGAGGAGGAGTCAAGCTATAATGGTCAAGACACATTACGAGTCTGGCTTCCATGACATTTCAAAAATTTTGGAGAAAGAGGAGTGAAGAGATAATGGTCTATAGTTTTATGGATTACTTATGCATGGGTATTATTAGGCTTCCTCAGTTTTGAGGGAAATATTTCATGCACTACTGATTCATTTATTATATGTGCGAGGGGATCACAGATGTGTTGATTGCATTTCTGGAGAAGGGTACCTGGAAGTGTATTTTCTCCTGCACAGTGTTTGGTGCTTATTTTCCTAAACATTGTGTTTAGTTCTTTTTTGTAACTCATTTACAAGTGCCTTATAATTTTAATCCTCGTATGGGGGAATAACGGGCCCCTAAGATTTCCAATTTTACAATATCGGATTTCTTCCATCCGTTCTATCTAAAAACCCATAATTTTGCAAAATTTCTATATCCGCGTCAAATTTCAACTCTCTAGGTCACATGGAGCTGCCTCATCTTTTTCGTTCTCGTATGGGGCACTAATGCGGCAAAACAGTCCCAAAACTGGGGATTATATCAATATCGTATTTCCTTCATCAGTCGTACTCTAATATTAATGGTATTTTAATATAACCCTCTCTTTCCCATTAAAAGCTTTGAGCTCCTTGCCGAGTAAACCGATTCTTGCGACCCAGAAAAATCACCACTTTTTCCGGAGAAAACCAAAAATTTACGCTAATTCTACTCGGATTTGAATTCCGTCTTCAAAAATAAGAAACTACTCTTGCTATCCTATCCGATAGTTACAGTGCCGAGTTCGAATTTTGACGGGAAATAATTTTAAAATTCAAATATATAAACCTCTACACCCATTTACGTGTTTTCTTATGGGCCAATATAGCCCCTCAAAATATTAATTTCCAAAATTTTGGACTTTTTCCTTCGGTCGTGACCAAAAACCTATAATCCTACCAAATTTCAAGTTTCTGGCACATCTGGAAGTGCCCCATAATTTTCTATACTCCTATATATAGGTACGTATACACCTATATATCATGTGTAAGAAGCCTCTATATAGTGTTAGAAGCGTTCATATCTAATAGATATACTACATTTATCGTATCTATCTTCTTGCATGTTAGCTATATAGGTACTGTTAAGATTTTATCAGCCATGGGAAAGTTCTCATGCCATACGATGCGTGCAACAATGAAAATACGCAACAATGCTGTCCTTCCTTGGCAACTCAATCAATAGTGCGGTGTCACGGGAGCGAGAGAGAGCGAGCGAGCGAGCGATATTTCAAATTAATCATTTTTATATTAGGATGGGGCAATTGCTATGTCATACGGTGTCACAGCATACTCCTGACGACCCTAGTATACAAATGAACGACGTGGAAGATAACAGAGGAGTCCAAATTCGAAATATCGTTTTGCAAAGTTATAAACACAATTTGGCGAAGCAGGTTAATACGAAGGAAAAGAAAGTGTACAAGCTGAATGAGAGGTTGAAAAAGGGGATTGAGAGGTTAAAAATAGAAGAAGCAGAAGTAGAGAACAAGGTTGAGGATCATAGGAGAAGCGAGCCGACACGGATGGGAGCTGGCTGCCAGAATGACAGGCCCAGCCTAGGACGACTTCCACAGGATTCCGGCCTAGCTTCACCCCCAGCCCAAACCGCAGGTGGTCCTGGTACACCACCCCTCTATCCCCCGAGCTCCACCGCCGAAGATAAATCCCCCCGGAGGACGCGGCCGAAGAAAACCCGGCCCACGCACGCCATGTCCTTCAGCTCCCTGGACCTGCGTCGCCAGGCGATTCTGAGGCATTGGTTCCGGGCATGGCCGACGTATTCCTCCGCCGGCAGGATTCCGGGGATCTTTACGACGCTCTCCCCTGGGAGGATTTTACACAGGATGCCACGTATTCTGCCTCTGATTTGGGAGCCACGAGGATGACGAAAAAGTGACCTAGCGGCATCCCTTTCGCCTGCCCAGGACACTCATCGATCAAATCGCCATATTTGGTGAACATTCGTTAAATGTGAGTAATTTCGAACGGAAGGCGAAAATCGACCATAAGAATAACAAACCTGCTACGTTCGTTCGTCTTTAAAATACTCCACGTACGCTGATTCTAGCTCAATCTTTTCTAAATTTCATCTGCAAAACAGTGAAGGCCTGGACGTCGAAATATCGCATTTTACGTCTTGTCTTAAGGGAAATCATCTCCTCAGTCCAACCCGGGTCTTATTTCGAGATTTTTTTTCCTCCGTTGCATTTTAATGCGTCATTCATGCATTCCTGACAATTTTCAAACTCATACCTATTCGGAGTTTATCTTGAATCGTGTCTACAGAGTGGCTGCAAATGTCAGCAGACAAGAAAACAAGAATCCTATGCCGATTATATCCTAATGTAGACTACTGTAATTCTCCCTCAAATGAGACGGATAGGGGTGGATTACGCATTGCGTCAAAATAACTGACAAAATTAACGAAACCAACTTTCAACTGCACTCAGACGTAACAAAATTAATATAAAATCCACATTACAGAATGTTTCAGAAAGTTTCAATATATATATATATTGATGTGCATATAAAAGTTGTTTGGCAATGATTTCTGTTGATATGAATATACTCAATAATTCTATAAGAACATCCGTTCATTTTTCTCGATTCTATTACGGAACTTATATAAGATTTTATTTTCTGACACTTTTTTCGTGTTCTTTTATCTTGTTTAAGTCACTCTTTCATTGAAATTCATTTTTCCGTCTCTTTCTCTATTTTTCTGCGCTCACCAATACAGAGGACAAATCATCCGTTCTTGCTGGGATGGGGACCGAACCCTGTATTTCACATTGCCTTAATTACTTCTCTTTAAATTAGAGTATTTCCTTCCCTATCAGTTTTTGTCGTTGGAGTGGCCGTTATCAAGAAAATCAAACAAAAATTTCTCAATTCCAGTTGAATTGGATGGTTTCTTCTTCACTGTTGCTAACATAACCAATCTCTCAAACAAACCTTCAATTTACTTACGTGTGCATGAAATATTTTAAATAGGAAGATAATGGATTATCTATGACTAAGAAAAGAACTTTAAAATGCTATTTCCCTTACGTACAAGTTTCTTACTAACACTCCATTGCACGAAACGAGCCCATCACTGATACGTTGTACACTTTCCTAAATTGTTCATAAATAAATTTTCTATAGATGATTTATTGTTAGTAGGTCTTTTTGGTAAACGTTGAAGATAAACTGAACACCTAATTTTTAAATAAAAAAGACTTTAAAATATTTTTCATTTATATTTTTTGTGCTATATTTTATTTACTTTTATTTGGCTATTTATTGATGTATTATCGTCTCTAATGTACATTGTCTTAAAAATGGCCATGTTTGCCATTTAAATATTTTGAATGCTGAAAAAGTACATTTATTATAAAGTAATCCAAGCTTCCATCAATAATATAGATATAGCTCAGTAGCCCAGATGCCCTCAATCAAGGATGGTAAATGTACGGCACATGTGCCAGAAAGGGCACACTTAGAATTTTACTTGCCACGCGTAATCTTGTTATTTTCTATATAAAATATGAAGTTTCTTAGAGAAGGAGTAAACTAGTGGCACGCTTACTAAAATTCCCATGATTCAAATCACTGTCTTCGCATGCAACGCAAAAATCATTTGCCATCCCTGCCCTACATCATCTCATCATATAGATTGTGTTTACACTATGATAATTGTACAATGTTACAGGAATGAATAAATAATACACTGTCTTTATCAAAAAGTGAATTTTTTGCTAACATTCTTTAACTCAAATTTTACTGTTGAAATAAATTATAACCGACAATAATAACCTACTACGCATATATGACGAATCTGAAAAAATCTCCGTACAAAATACCTCCTTACAACAAACTGCCTTCCTTCAAATTCGTTATAAATAGGTCTAACTGTATTCCGGCGATTTTTTTGTCCTTCTTAATCCTTTTCCCTACCATCTTTCACTTTTTGCTTTACTTTATCATGTTTCAATGAGTCGCATTCTTTTTCTTCGTAACTTTACAAAGCTTCCTTCATTAATTATTCTCATCATCCGCCTCAAAATATTTTCTGTTTTTATTTATTCTCATTCTTCCTATCTAACAAACTAATGATCTATTTCTTTGTCATCTTCCAATCGGTTATCATGAGACTTTGGAGACTAGGCTAATTACCACGGCTCATGAAATTAAAATATCCTACAATTTACGAGTAATTAACTCCTTATAACATCGATTATTGAGAAATTACATTAACCTGCTTTTTTCATTTCAGCAATACCACTTGAACCGAAGAGAGTGTTCCATCAGATATCATTGAACCGTTGGCCAGCCTTGAAGTGACATTATTTCAGAAATTGCCAGGCATCAAGCATCCAGTTTATTTTTTTGTTTATGTAATTGTCTACAGAAAACCTATAATAAATCACGTTGTAACCATTCCTGTTTCAAATATAATTATTCTCATCCCCGGATTGGTGAAGTTATGCAGTGTTCTAGTGTTAATACTGATGGTATACAGGTTTACCTTGCAGAACCAACCAGAAGTGGTTTACTAACAATCATACATATGTACTTGTTCCACGTTTACGTCAACGATCTCCTTCAAAATATAACTACCGACATACATACATCTTTTTGATGAAGACTGCATAATGGAAAACGAAAACGATAGGAACAGTTTACAAGGGGATTTAGAGAATGGATTACAAATACTAAAATGGAAATAAAGGAAGCTTATAACACTTACTAAAAGAACACTTAAGGGATCTAGGCAGTATGAGCTAGTGGTAGACGTTCATTCTAAAAGTGAGTACAGGGAGGCCCCACCAAACATCATCCCACTAAACGCCGTTCCACTTTAACGTCCTATATTTATTGCTTCTGCTGAACGTTTAAATGGTTCACCTTAAGGTCCATCCCTTTGCGTTTTCGTGATGATTGTCCTCAGACTGGGTGCAAAAGTTGTACACGTAATTAAAACATCTAAAACTTACTCTAGGTAATTATTGAATGTGTTATTAAAGTTATGAGTAGGCAAGATGAAAGTGTGTTTTTACAAAGTGTTTATTGTACAAGCCATTGAAATCTTTAAAAAAAGTTGTGCTTTGTATGACAAGGACGTAAAAACCTAACCTTCCCTTATCCCATCCATCCTTATGGGAGATAACTCCACTCTCAATGTCGTTTTGTTGGAACGCAACCAGGCAGTTAAGCGAGGACCCTCTGTATTGTAAATATTTAGGAATTAATATCTCAACTAATTTTGGGTGGGAAAGGTACATCGATCATGTTGTGGGAAAGTATACTGTACTCTCAACTACAGTCCTGCACTGGTCGATCATTTGGAGTTAATTACAGGGCCTGTATTTAAAAATCACGCGATTTAAGCTGTTCCTCCGTAATATCTCACGGGCCAAGAATATAACGCCCGTATTAAGGATCCCACTCTGGATCAGACTCTAAAGATTTTACCTCATTATCATCATCCCACAAGAAATTATCTTCCTTCCCATCACTGGAATTCCTTATTCAGCATTTTTTGAACGACTTGATTATGCTTTCTGCTATGTCCAAGGCCGGCGGAACGGGGAAGCCAAACAGGCAATTGCCTAGGGTAACATAGTAAGGAGGGCTCCATAAAGAGCAGAAGTTTCCATGCCATGACACTTTTTCATGCAAGTAATATATTTACACATTCACTTTTTATCTTAAAAAAGAGAGAGAGTAAACGCTACATCCTTCCTTCGCGATATCCTCAAATCTAGTTTCAGTGACTAACTTTATCAGGTAGCGAGCGTATACACCGATATTACTCCCTCTCGTTTACCGCACATTGCAGTGGGGATAGAAAAAGATTGCAAGCGAAATAGTGTATAGCCGTGGCAGAGAAAAAGTGGGTAAACAAATAAGAGCTAGCGTTAAGAATAGACGGAATCGTAGAAAGGTGCTTTTACTTACTGTAATACAATGTATTTCATCAGTCTGCTCTTCCCTTACCGTTTTCCTCTACGTTTATTACTGATTGTTATTAATATCGTTTGCTCCCCATTATCCTCTCTTTGTAAATCTACGATTTTCGATTAGTCGTTTATTTAATTTGAATCAAAAGAGCCCCTTTATATGGACGAAAAGGAAGAATGTAAGATGCAAAACATTTTTTAAAAAAAAGGAATGTAACTCGCGATGCACACTTTGCCCAGGTTCGAGTAACCAGATAAGCTCTTAAACCTTGACGGAGCCTCCTGGATTTCTCCGCAAGTTCGCCTAAACTTAAAAGAAAACAGTTTTTACAAGACCTTCTAACCCAGCACGAAATTATAATTAATACACCCTCCAAGTTCTTCGGTTCGATTCCCAAATCTTTACCGGAAGTGTACTGTGTTTGGATTTTTTTAACATTCTTGATCAAGAAAGTATGAAACAATTCTTATCAAAACAATCGTAAGTTTTCCTACAAGTATTCTTAAATAGGTAAACACTATCAGTTAAGTATTTAATTCATTTTTCTTCAGTTTCCCTATTCTTTATATGGTTCATCTATTTGATTATAAGTTGTGCCCTTATTTACAATTTTTAATTTTGAAATATTAGTGGTTGCTGAAAATTGCGAAATTTAGAAATTTCATAACACTATTTAAGTTATTTAATGACAATGAGGGCAAGAAAAACACAATTCTTATTTGATTTTTATTATTGTTGTTTTTTTAATATCCATGTCTGTGTTAATAATAATTTGTACATACATATACATCTCTGTATTCTTTCTTTTCTAAAAATAATGACTACCTACTTGTCTTTAACCTTCGATTATTATTTCATCTGCATTTCACGAGTATTTGTGTTGTGTGAAACTTTGCCTACAAAAAAAATACCTTTACTTTCAAAATTATTTCAATTCATCTTCAATAATGTGCACCTCACCAATCCTAAAACTATGTACAAGCAGTTTAAACTAGCCGTCTCAGCAGGATTTGGAGTATAGTACGTGTAATTCTTGTGGAAGAAGTTGACGTACCAACCAACTTACAAGTCTTAAAGTTTTGATTTGTGTAATCTCTTACTAAGGTAATATTCTTCCAATGGCCACTTTTAACACTGTTACGTACACTAAACATCATTCTAAGCGATGATGACAAATTTCACTTATTGTTAATAAAACCGATTTTTATTAATATTTATTACATTACACACCGGTGCTACTGGACTGCACTTACGGTGCTATATGTAATTACTAATAAAATAAATTTTCATCTATTAGAGTTTTAGTATAATTTAAATGGGAGTAAAATAAAATTTTGCCCAGGGTGCCCGAATGTCTTGCTCCGGCCCTGGATTTGCCATCCCACGATTTTATAACCCATTCACACAAAACCAAAGTTGGTTTCAAACGGTGCATAGTGGAGGAGCATTTTAATGTGATTTCATGCAATAAATGTCAGCAGTATGGTCACATTATGAAGTATTGTAGAAATAGCAGGGCATGTGCATATTTTGGAGGAGCACATGTATATCATGAGTGCCATAGTGTATACAAATGTTGTATAAATTGTGTTCGGGCATATGAGAAATTAGGTCTACAGCTAGCTACATATCATACATCATATGACAAAATGTGCTCAATTTATACTGATAAATTGAACAGTGTAAAAAAACAATTCCAGGAAATCTAATGTTCATGTTTATATGGTGATGCCTCTGATCTTATAGTATATACAAAAATACAAGGTATTATTAAAAACAAATGTGAAGTGGTAAATATACTAGTTAAGGAGAAATCTGCAGTGCTATGTTTAAGTGAAACTCATATTACTAGTGATATTTTAAGTGGATAAACTGAGATAGATGGCTACAATTTTGCAAACTGTATATCACAAAGTAGACACACTGGTGGTTGCCTCATATACATTAGAAGTGATATTAGTTTTGAAATAATTGAAAATAGAGTGTTAAATTGGAATATATGGATTTTAGGCATCAAATTTAAAACATCCAAAGGTATGTGTTGTGTTTATACTTTGTTATCGATCACCTAGATCCTCACTAATTGAGTTCATAAATTTTATTGAAGATTGGCTTGAAAATATTTGCATACTGAATAATAAGTTTGTTATTCTTGGTGACTTCAATATTGATTTTAAAAAGATATCTACATATAGTACCAAATTATTTAATGTCATTGAAAGTTATGGCTTAAGGCAATTCATTAATGACTTCACAAGAATTACAAAGGAAAGTAAAACTCTGACTGACCTAGTGATATCAAATCAAAAAAACTTATCTGCAAATATAAGTAGTGATATTCATATAAGTGATCATCAACTAATAATCATTAAAGCTGATTTTTTTAATAACAGGAAATCTATTAAAAATGTAAATCAGAAAATTCAAATTAAATTATGGAAAAAAATGAAAGTAGCTGAAATGAATAATTATCTAAAAACTCGTAAATGGGAGGGTAATGACTTAAATGAAACATCTAAGTTGTTTGTATCAAATCTATTAAATGGTATGAGTAAATTTGTTCCTGTTAAGTTAGTTAATCAGAATTATTAAATAAAAGATTTTCTTGGTTTAATGCAAATGTAAAAACTACACGCAATCAAAGAAATCTAGCATACCATAGAAGTAGAATTACTAATAAGGAGTAAGATTGGAATTTATATAAAGTTTTAAGAAATCAATATGGTGCTGTACTAGACAATGAAAGAAGGAAATTTTTTGAAAGGGAAATTGACAATTCTAAAAAGGATTCCAAAAAAATGTGGAGGACGATTAAATTTTTAGATGGCAACAGGAGTAATAAATGTGATACACTACATGTAGAAATACCAAGTGATGATGATGGTTTATCTGAACAAGATCGTTTGAATAATTTTTATGTAACTAGTGTCACAGATACTGTAAGCTCTATCCCAATAGTTTCTCAAGATGAACATGTTAGCATTACTGATATTAATTTTGAAATTTGCGATGAAAACTTGTTTGAGTTTGAAGAAACTGATTTAGGTAAGCTTAAATGGATTGTATGTTCCTTGAATAAAAATAAAGGTGCTCCAGGTAATATTACTGTAAATGTGTATATTGTTACAAACATTTGATGAAACTGGTAGAAAATTGTTAAATATTATAAATTTAGCTATCAGACAAAGTGTTTTTCCTGATTCTTGGAAAACTTCTTTAATTATACCCATACCTAAGATTAAAAAAACCTGTTGAAGCACAAGACCAAAGGCCTGTAAACTGTTTACCAATTTATGAAAAAATTCTAGAGATTGTCCTTTTTGAACAAATGATGGAATATGTTGAGAGGAAAAATATTTTATGTGAAAACCAATCTGGCTTTAGGAAGAAATTCTCATATGAAACTGCTATTCAGCTGGTTATATCAAAATGGTGCAATATGGCAAATGAGGGTAAAATCACTATTGCAGTTATGCTGGATTTTAAAAGAGCGTTTGAGACAATTGATAGAGATATCCTTGTGCATAAATTAGGTAAATATGGCTTTGGAAAACAAGCCCAAGCACTTATAAACACTATTTATCTGGCAGAAAACAAAAAACTAGACTTAATAATATTTCTGATAAAATTTCTAATGACATGGGCATTCCCCAATGGGCTGTATTGGGGCCTTTGCTTTTTATTTTATACATTAATGATTTAGTATTACAGTTAGATGGTGTTTTTGTAAATCTATTTGCAGATGATACATTAGTGTCTGTATCAGAGATTATATACGAAGAGGCATGTGAAAAAATGAATACTGCTCTGGCTAGGTTAAATATTTGGATTAAATCTAATAAGGTAAAATTAAATGTTTCCAAATCTAAATGCATTCTAATAACTCCTTCATCAGTTAAAAAGAAAAAAATATTGGAAAATGAAAATACAATGATGGTCATGATCGATGGCACGGTTTTGGATTTTGTGGATGAAATTAAATATCTTGGTGTAATCATTGATAGTCATTTAAATTTCAAAAGTTATATTGCTTACATAATTAAACAAGTTAGGAAAGTGTACAACGTATCACAAATGGGTGCGTTTCATGTAATTGAGTATTAGAAAGCAATTATATACCTGTACGTAAGGGAAATAGCATTTTAAAGTTCTTTTCTTCATCATAAATAATCCATTTTCTTCCTATTTAATAATATTACATGCACACGTAAGGAAATTAAACGTTTGTTTGGGAGATTGTTTATGTTAGCAACAATGAAGTAACCATGCAAGAAATTTTCTAAGTTCAACTCCATATAAGACTTTCTTGTTTGATTTTCTCGATAATGGCTACTCTTACAATAAAAATGTATAGGAAAGGAAATACTCTACCAGTTCTACAACTTTTATTTGAAAAATATTTTGATATGTGCAATATTTTACGAGATATGACAAAAATTTATTTTTTGTTCCCTGTAAAGTGGTACCCCTGATTTGCGTATGTGATTCATTTTCGCGATTTTCTTATTATATTTGATTGAAAGTCCTTAATATCAAATTTCATGAAAATCCGTTTGGTAGAAGCCGAGAACGAACATGCGGACGGACAGACGGACCGACCGATGATAATAGGCGCTCATGCTGTAAGCGAAACGCACCTAAAAAGCCGGAAGTAAAATTGGGTATTTGGCAAGAGTTGGTAAATATCTAAGTTGTTGGACAAAAATTCTTATATATAAAACGATTATTTCCCCTCATTTTGAATACTGTTCATCTATTTTGTTCAATGCTAGTAACAAAAATTTAAACAAATTGCAAAAACTACAGAACAGAGCTATGAGAGTTATACTGAAATGTGAAAAATTAACTTCTGTTAAAGGTATGTTAAAGTCGCTGCAGTGGTTATCATTGAGACAAAGAATTTATTTTAATGTGTTAATTTTAGTTCATAAAATTGTTTATAAGAGAGTGCCAGGTTATTTATGTAAAAATTTATTCCTAAATAATGATGTACATAATTACAATACACGTAATGCAGAGGACATACACATGGATACACCAATAAATGAATTCTATAAAAAGTCTATAATGGTAAATGACTTTAAACTATTTAATAAACTCCCAAAACACATTAAATGCATGGAGAATGAAAGAAATTTTAGAAGAGAGTCTGTTGAAATAATAAAACATATGTAGATAATTAAAATGAGTTTATTATGTTGATATTTAACAATTTTACATGTATTTTGTTGATATGAAAATTTTATGTATTTTATGTATTTTTTAATGTATTTTTGTATGTATTTTTGTATGTATTTTATGTGTTTTTTTCTGTATTTTTGGAGAAATGTAATTATTAGATTTTTCTAAATAAACTAACTTACGTAAAGAAAATCTGGAAAACCTACCTACTAGATCTAATGTACATGACTGTGGTAGCAGAAAGATAACTAAACATGATATTGTTATGTACATATATACATATGTATATTGTTTTTTTAATGATCAGGAGTTTCACGAAAATCACACGGTGAGACAGCATGCAACCTTGGTTGAACAGCTGTGTTCTTCTGCCATCATGATTTTTTTGATTAATTTTATTATGATTCAATTTTAAGTAGAGCCATTTGCCAAATTCAGCTGTGTGCTAGCTCACTGAGACAAGTGGTTTTTGTAGTGATAAACATTTATCTTAACCCTCGTTAAAATGACAGAAAAGCAGAAGAAAATTATTTTTACTATTAGAAAAAAAAACTGGAATTAATTGAGAGATTTGAAAAAGCAGAATCTGAGAATAAATTGGCTGACGAATGTGGTACTGGCATACAGACCATTCCTGATATAAATAAAAACAAAACAAAGTGTTATGATATGGAAATGTGGCAGTCAATAACAAGTTGAAACTTACTGTGATAGGCAAGGCAAAAAATCATTCAAATGCGCTAATTTGCCTGTCAATTACTACAGCAAGAAGGGTGCATGGATGGACAGAAATATATTCACTGATTGGTTTCACAGCAAGTTTGTGCCTGATGTTCACATCTGTTTTTTGATTATTCGTGCTTCCTCTTACATCCATTAGGTCGGATAATCTGGAGCTCACTGTATTTCATCTTCTTCATCTCCACAAATGGAAAGTTATTAAACTAATGAGAACTATAGAATTTGGTTCTCATCTTAGCAAGAATAGACCCAAGCGTGATTTTATTGTTGCTGTACTGACGAGTGCGGAACAAGAAAAAAGTGAATGTCGAAGAAAGAGACAATCAAGATAAAGGCTGCATGAAGAAAATGAAAGAAAATAAAATGGTTTAAGTTCCGAAATAGAATCCAAAAAAATTAGTGATGACTGCCTAACTTACTGGGCTATTTATGCAAACTGCTTAACTAGAGTACATCGGGAATAAGTCCCAACTACTGCAAGCAAAAACAAAAATTCCAATCAAGAAGTTGCCTTGTTTACCTAATGTTTTATCCCTCGCGACTTTCATCATACAAATGAAGGAAATCTCATGAACAGTGATCTCAATTTTGCCTTATTTTCACTGTATTTAAGAACCCTTCTTGTTTAAAAAGCAGAGGGACAATAGAGTGAGAGGAACGTTCACAATAATATTTCAAAGAACATATAAATAAATAATTTTAAATTAATATCTTATTACTCATGTATTTATTATACTATTGTATTTAAGTAAATAATATTTTATATTAGAAAATTGCTACGGTATTTTTCAGGACTGTGAGGCAATGCGACGAAATAGGAGACGCCTATAGAACAGTTACCTCTCTCAATTTACACAATTGAGTACAAAGTCCCAAATCTGGCTGTCCAAAATCCTGAGTTATCCTAAATTCTGACGTTTTTACAAAATTTTCCATTAAAAATTCAAATTCCAATTTCATTCGATAAGTAACAACTTGGATCAAGTCATGATCGAGTGGGTAGCGTAGGAGTGAGAAAGTTCGATTGTCCAAACTGACGCTCATGGCACAAGCTCTAATTTTCCATTACAGCATGAAAATTGCAATGCCATGTGATTATTCTACTGGTCGGCTTACAAAATTCAAGAAAGGTCACAGTATTCGGCAGCTAAATGTTTGTGGCAAAAAGGCTTTTGCCGATCACGAAGCTGCCGAGGACTATATTGATTAGTTTTTAAAATTAGTTGCAAATGTAAACTTGACACATGACCAGGTATATAATGCAGACTAGACTCCTCTTTTATAGCATCAAGTTCTTTGAAAGACACTAACAGCAGAAAACGAGACTGCACCAAGAAGGATGAAAGGTGCAAAAGATACGCAAACTTTGCTCACTTGTGCAAATGCATATTATTACTCATATTATCAACCAGAAAATAAAGTGAAACAAAGTTACAACCGATTAGTAGCAGATCAGAAGATGGAAGCCATTTATGTTGTGCGGGGTAGCCTAACCTCTATAAATCCCCGTGATGGATGACATCATAAGAAGTCAAAAATTATTTATTAAAATAACAGAAAAATTTACTAACACTTTTTTTTATATCAACGATGCCTAAAAATACACTTTTTGGGAAAAAATATTAAAATAACATACTTCAGCACAGGGCAAGATATCAGTTTATCATATGCATTGAATGTGTTAAACTAAGTGATGGCAAAATCTGTGAAATGGTGTTAAATTCTAAACATGACAAAAGACAGTGATGTTGATGATGATAATGATGGCAATGAAAATTTCATAAAGAATCATGCGGAAAACACTATTACTGAACAGGAAATTATGTCTGTTTATAAAATTCAAGAAAAAATTATTTCAGAAAAGCACAAATGTATGAAACAACTAACATTACATGATATTTTTAAAAATAAATCAGATAATTGAGCAAAAAACCATCTTTTTTCGAAAGTGAAATCATTACCAGCTCAACCTACGACACCGAGAAGTAAATTCACAGTAGTAAAAAAAAACTTCAAGAGCTTTTATTTAATTTTCAGCCATGATAAATTGAATAAGGACATCGCAGAAGGAGATACCGCAAAAAAGCAAAACCTGCGAAGCACATGGTCCCCATATATGTACACACAAACATAAGAGTTCCTGCTAATGAATGGGTGCACCACTGGATTTTAGGACCAAATATTATAGAAAGCAAAGTAAAAAATGTGATTCAAGAACTGAAGAAAAATACCACAGACAGGATTGGATATCAGCAATGGTCATGGGATTGAAAGGACTAAGTGATGCCAACATTGAGGAATTTATGACGCAGGAGAGGGGCCTCAGGACTTTCTAGAAGTAACAATGAATCTTATAAAGAAGCTGAAGAACAATGAGCTTGCACTAATGAAATGTGGACCAGAATATACCATAATTTTCCGATTATAATATGCATTTTTTTCTCGAAATAGTTGACAAAAAGTTAGGGTGCGTATTATATATGATTATAAATGCATACAACTTTTTTCAGTACTGAAATAATTTATATTTTCGAACATGTTTTTACCAATAAATTGTACATTTCAATGCATTTTGATAACGAACGTTTTTACCAATAAATTGTACATTTCAAGGCATTTCGATAACATTCCTTTAAATATTGTTTTTAAAAACAAAAATAAAGATATTTATTTACAGAATTACTAAAACCTAGGAATTCATTACCACTCCCCTCACTGTCCTCAAACAGTTCCTCGGCAATCTTGTGTTCTCTCTCATCGTCTACGTAAATTGCGTCGCGGAGAACATTTTACACACCTCGATCGGCTTGTATGAACGATGTGGCTGGGCAGCAAAGGACAAACTGTTGTTCCAACCGACCAGGTTAACACAAAAGGCAACATTGAGACTGAGGTTTTTATACATTGTATCGATTTTTAATGGGAGTCAGAACGTAACGTGATATTTTTGTAAACTTTCTTACAAATATCTAGTTTGGCAGCAAAGCACAAACTCCTATTCCAACGGACCAGATTAATACAAAAGGCGACATTGAGACAAAATGTTTTTTTATACAGCATAGCGATCTTTAATGGGAGAGTCAGAACGTAATGTGATATTCTTGTAAACTCTCTCATATGTATCTCATTTGGCGGCAAGGCGAGAACTGTCCCGATACTACACATAGTCAAGTAAAATTACATTGATCTTTTACAAAAAAGTAGGTGTGTATTATACATAGTGATAAGAGAATTTTCACATTTCACCCGTGAAAACATGGGTGCGTATTATACAGGTTGCATATAATAATCGGAAAATTACCATAGCTGGAAATTAAGAGAAAAATTCTGCCATGACCGGGAATCTATCTGATGAGCGGATATTCTACCACTGAACTATCATGCTGGACTAATTCTCCTATTTCAGAATGTATGTTACCTTATTTACCTGAATATAAGATGAGGTTTTTTCCTCAGTTTTAGAACCTGAAAAATCTCGAGTTGTCTTATATTTGCGTGGTATGGAATAAATTACTGTATATAAATCGTATGTCGTAAAAGTGGATGATATTTGTTTTGATGGAAGTAATTCTATCCTATCACAATGGAAAGCTGGGTTACTTGGCGGCCAAGGTATGCACCGAAAAACAAACTCGTTGCGCCAGCTGCTACACTACCACAAAGTAATGCTTGAGTTCCGAAACCAGATACTTCATGCACTACAATTTAACTCAGTGTAGCTAAAGCTAAATAGAATAATTAGTTCTTGTTGAAATCAAAAACGTTGTGGTTGAATTTTACAGTTTGCATGTAGATTTCATGTACGTTCAACTATTCGTTAAAGGAATTCCATTTTTTTATGGTAAAATATGAAAGATTACATTTAGAGTAGAGCTTCTACATCGTCACAAATATCAAAATAAAGGTATAATAGTTAAGATAAGAACTTCAAAAACACACTGAAGAAACAAACAATTGCATCGCGGAAAGCATTTTGCAGGCCCAGAGAAGGGCGCTACACAGTTATAGAAGAGCAAGTAGTCACATTTGTGCCCAAAAACCACAACAATGGCCTGCCAGTTGCATGGGAGGCTATACAGATGAAGACCTTGGAAATATCAATATTGTTCAATGTATCACAACAGCATTTCAAGGCAAGCGTTAGTTGGATTACCAGATTTATGAGGTGAAATGTATTCTCTCTTCATCAAAGAACAATACTAGCACAAAGACTTCCCTCAATAAATTTATCAAAATTACTGGTTTAAATATTTTTTTCTCAAATACTGAGTTTAAAAAAAGAGGGGTCATCTTATATTCAGAGTCACCTTATATTCGGGTAAATATAGTATCTTCCACATTCATCATTATTCATCCATACTCTTAAACAAGGAAGTTAGACATTCCCAATAATTCAGGAATATAATATCCACCTGGCAAGAAGATGCAGATTTAATTCCATCAGAGCAGAACATTTCACTTAAATTCATGTTTCTTCCATATTCTAACTTATCCCCTTTGCACAGGAATGCATGGTTCAATTTTTCCATCAAAGACTAGAATAGCAAAAGCCACTTTCAGAAAGAAGGAACTTCTATGAACAAAAAAAATAAAGGAAGACATAATTGAATCTATTGCTTTGCTCGTAAATTACTTTTAAATATTCTAATAAAATGATGAACGAATTTCTTGACTGGAAAAATGACAAGAGCATCAGCAGAACATGAGCATTCTAATGATCATATTGGAGCAATGTTAACATACCAAAAATGATCTTCAATAATAGGAGGCTTTGATACAGAGTTAATGAGAAATCCAAAGTGAAAAAAATTGCTGGCACTAAGTATATAAGGTCAGACGGGTAATTACTAGCGAGGCATTAAATTTCTCCTAACTAATTTTCGAAAAATGTATTATTTTTAAAAAAAATAGAGAGTTAACTGGATTTACGGATAAGTGGAATCTGAATAAAAGGTTCTGTACTGGTGGTGTAGTGGTTAGTGTGTCAGCTTTCTGTTACAAAGTTCTGGGGTTCGATCCTTGTGAATGAGGTTTTTCACAAAAAATCTATCATTGGTGCCTGGCAGTAGGCACAGTACTGTCAGTATGGTATAGAGCCAAAAACAAATTATGTTGGCTGAGTCTATATCCAATAGAGCTGTAGGGATGATTTGAACAGCTACAGTACTGTGAATTGGAAAGCAAGAGGGAAACTACCACATTACAATTCCCTAGTAATGATTATATGGTTGGACAATATGAGTTCTCTTGAGGTAAAATATTCCGGAGGTAAAATAGTCCCCCAATGGGATCTCCGGGCAGGGACAGCCTTGAGGAAAGCATTTGTCGAAGGTAACTTACGCATAGGTACTTGGAATGTAAAAACTATGAGGAAGGCAGGAAAGCTAGAGAACCTGAAAGAAGAAATGAGATGAAATAGAACTGACATCATAGGGGTGAGTGAAGCTAGATGGGAAGGATAAGGGCGGTTCCACTCGGAAGAATTCACGGTAGTTTACTCAGGAGGAAATAGTGAGGCAATGGGAGTAGTTCTGGTACTTAGGAAGGATATGATGAAGAGCATGATGAAAATAACAGCAATGAACGATAGGTTGATGGCAATAAAGCTAAAAGCAGTCCCAGTGGACATGTTGATAATCCAGGTATATATGCCAACATCCATTCACGAAGAAGAAGAAATTAAGGAGATGTATGAACAAATTAACAAGATTTATGAAGAAGACAGAAGCGGAAAGATAAACTGCATAATAATGTGAGATTGGAACAGCATAGTGGTGAAGGACAAGAAGAAAATGTTGTCGGTCAATACGGACTTGAGAAAGGAAACCGAGGAGGAGAAAAACTGGTAGAATTCTGTGTTAATATTGACCTAGTAATGACTAATACATGGTTCAGAAAACAAAAACGAAGGCTGTACACATGGCAAAGCCCAGGAGATAGAATGAGATGCCAAATAGATTACATCCTAATAAAACAAAGATTCAGGAACAGCATAAAAAATGCTAAGACATTACCAGATCACATCCTTCTAGTAGTTGATGCAACTACAAAGCTTAAACAAATAAGGAAAATGAGAAGAGGAAAACAGACTTGGGACATAGAAAAACGAAAAGAAAGATGCCTTCAGCACGAAGTTGGAAGATCATCTTAGAAATTTGGAAAGCAAGCTGAACACCGTGGTTACAGAATGAGAGGAAATTAAAGCCAGCATCATAGATACCTTGAATAAAGAGATTGAAAAACAAGAGAAGAAAATCAAAAAACTATGGATCACTAAGGAAATGCTGAAGAAATTGGATGAGAGAAGAAAATAGAAAAATTTTAACAGTGAAGAAGGTAGAGCCAATTATAGATGCATAAACAATGAGTTGAGAAGGGTAACAGATTAAGCTGGGGAAATTTGGATAAAAGATAAATGTGAGGAAATACAACAGATGGAGAAGTTAAGACGGTACGATATGATTTACGCTAGGGCAATGGATTAGAAGATAAGAAGCCTAATGGGATTCGTGGTAAAGGAATTATTAATACAGATGGAAATATAATTGCATAACCAAAGGATGTAGCACAGGTATGGGAAGAATACATTAAGGAATTATATAACAAGCAGGCAGGATCGGTACAAATGGACCTGGAAAAAGAGGATTACATTGAAGAAGATAACTTGGGACATAGTATTATGAAAAGCAAAGTAGAAAAGGCGATACTGGAATTAACAAAAGGAAAAGCTACAGGCAGTGATGGAATACCAGCAGAGGTACTTTGGAAGGACTAAAAGTGATTACGAAATTAGTTAACAAGATATATGGCTCAGGAGAGTGACCTCAGGATTTCTTAGATATAACAATGATCCCTCTAAAGAAGAAGCCAAAGGCAATGCAGTGTAAAGACTACAGAACGATAAGCCTGCTGTCACACACTTCGAAGATCATCACGAAGATTCTTAATAAATGGCTAGAGAAAAAGTCCGAAGAAATGCTAGGGGAAGATCAATTCGGCTTCAGAAAAGGACGAGGAACCAGAGATGCTATCGGTGTAGTGAGAATCATAACAGAAAGGGTAATAGAGCACAGCCAAGATTGCTGCGTATGTTTCGTCGACTGGTAGGAGGCCTTTGATAGAGTAAATTGGGTACTGCTGATGAGGATATTAAAGGATATAGGTGTAGACTGGAAAGACAGGAGATTGATCAGGAAACTATATGTGAATCAAGTTGTAAAGGTCAGGTTGGATAATGCGGACACCAGCAGAGTAAATATCGGTAGAGGTGTAAGACAGGGCTGTTGTCTATCGCTGATCTGATTCAATATATGTATATGGAGAGAGGCTAATGCAGGAAGCGTTAGAAGGCACGGGATACTTCAAAATTGAAGGAAGGATTATAAGAACAGTGAAATACTCGAGTGATCAAGTACTTCTTGCAAGAAAGGAAAAGAAACTTCAGAAAATGATAAATTGACCAGTGATAACAGGTAGAAAATATGGTATGGAAATAAATCCAGAAAAATTCAAGGTCATGTGAATATCCAGTAAATAAGAAAAAAATTTGAACATAAGTATTGGATGAAAGCCATTAGAACAAGTTTCACATTATAAATACCTTAGAAGCATCATAACGACAGAAGCAAGATGTACCGATGAAATCAGGACTAGAATAATGAAAGCAAAATCCACATTCAGAAGAAAGAAACTCCTACTAACGGGGAATATAGAGGATATCCGCAAGAAATTGATAAAATGCTGTATGGAGTATAGCTTTATATGGGGCAGAAACATGGACGCTTAGGAAAAATTACATAAAATACTTGGAAATCTTCTAAATGTGGACATGGAGAAGAATGCTGAAGATAAAATGGACAGATAGGGTGAAAAACAAGGAAGTACTACGAAGAATAGAAGAGAAGCGAACGATTATACAGACTATCAAAAAGAGGAAGGCGAACTGGATTGGGCATTACCTGAGGAGGGAGTGCATGATTAAAGAAGTGCTAGAAGGAAAACTGGATGGAAAAAGATAAAGAGGTAAGAAAAGGTTTCAGCTGGTAGACAACTTGAAAGGGAAAGAAAGCTATCAAGACATGAAGAAAACTGCGGAAAATAGAAGTATATGGAGGACCAAGTTTAACCATGAATAATCACACACCTGTCAAAGGATAGACTACCTATGATGATGATGATGATGACTGTATTTAATTTACTGACTGTTAAATGTGTTGTAATGAAATTTTTTCATCATATTTTTTTACTTTTGCATGCTAAATCAATGAGTCACATTATTTAGGGAGCCTCAAAATGATCTTTGCACCTAAGGCCTCAAAGCATAAATCCAGTACTGCTTCTTCTCTATCAATATCTGTTACCATGATTTTCAAGGTAATGTATATCTCTCCATTACCATAAATGAAGGTTGACTCAAAATAAAAAAATCGGTACAACATACATTGTACAAACTTTCTCATATATGGGTACTAATGCGTTGTTTAGTTATCTTTAGAAAATGAAAATCGTATGAGTCTGTTTTTAGAAAATCCAATTTTTGTTAAAGTTGCCCAAGAATGAACTAGCCTTATATTCATTCATTGAGAAAAATGAAATACATTATTGTAGATGTATACTCAAGTAACTGTAGGAAATTTGATAAAAATCGTTAGAGCCGTTTTTGAGAAAATCGGTTGATCAATGTCAACCATTTCTATGTATACTCTGCTCAGTATGATGAAATGCCTAAGTACAAGATTTCATTCATTTTCGCTCTACTGTCTTGGCTCCAGCGCCAGCAACAGACAGACAGACGGATGGACAGACAGACAGATGGTATTGCGAAAACCACTTTTTCGGATTCAGGAACACCTAAAACGTATATTTCCGCAAAAATCTCGAGGTTGAATTTTTCGCGAAAACAATACTTTCTCGATACTTCGTATGAGAAAGTAAAAAACTATATTATAAATTGTATACTACATACAAGGGTGGATATACAAACTAGTATCCACTTCACAACATCACTACAATTCAAAAGGTGCAAAGTACATATCTTTAATGTTGGCAGGTTCTGAAGTTTTCCCACGTTGTTACTCAATGCAAAGCAGTGCATTCCATGATTCTTTAGTGGTTAATAGTTCTGTATTCCTCCATGTTCCTTCTCTCTGCTCTCAGATTCTTCATTCCTTTTTCAACAATTAAGTTGTACATCCTTGGGAGGGAAATAAAAAAGGTTACATGTTAACTTCATGAGTGAGATAATTTTATAGGTCATGTTTGGGATGAGGAATGTGAAATACCAATAAGTGGAGGATTGATAATTGCTAGGTACATGCAGTGGTGAGCTGCCAAAATTTTAACAACCGGTTCTCTCATATCATATGAGAGCTAGCAAAAATTTAACAACTGGTTCTCTTATGCATAAACTTTTTTATTTTTGAAAGACAACAAGAATTCCATGCAAGGACTAATGATGGCTGTTTCCATTTGAAATTAAAGTTATTGTTATCATTAAGAAAACAAAAAAGGAATTTTAATCATATCATTAATGGAATTCAATAAAAAAATATAAATTGAAAGAATCTTATTAAATGAGTGAAATACACTGAATTAAAAATTTAAATCGAATTGGAGATAAGCCATTTTTATTTCATATAGCTTTCTTTTTGCTTCATTATTGCACACCATAAAGTATTATGCATGAAATTGGATCAACAATAATTTGCTAACTAATATTTTTGCACTTTTATTGGAAAATCAATCAAGAATGTTTTTCTGGCACTTCATTTAGAAGGGTAAATAATACTGAATGGAACACTTTAATCTTCGAACAACAGTCCAGTTAGCATTACATACCAAAAAATTAACCTCAATTTACTAGAATCAAACAGACCGACTACGACTGGTTGTGTTGAATTGTATAATTAAGTACCTAGAACTACAAGTACTTATGTGATGTGAACCACATCACTGCACTGCATCAATCACTGGTCACATCGCAGTGATTAATGCTATAACAAACAAGCGTTGGCCAACTGGGCATAATTGAATGATTAGTAATCGAGATATTTCTATAATAATTGATCTAGCTATCTATCGATCTGTCTTTCTTTCTATCATTCGTTAAGAGTTAAGATTAAGATGAGAACATTTTATAACAACATTAGTTTCTGTAACAACTTTTAACAACTGGTTCTAAAACTACTTCAAAATTTAACAACCGGTTCACTCGGCCTGGTGCGAACCGGCTACATCTCACCACTGGGTACATGTTAAATATGAAAATGCTGATGGAAATGCAAACAAAAAGAACAGTTAATAAAGGGTCTGTATACTTGCATTCATTATGGTGCTTCCATCACTTTTAACTATCATTACTAAAAACCCATATTATGAATTATTATTTGTTTAGGTTACCATATCAAGTAATTATATGATGTGACAGGTTTGTACTAGCCTTTATCAATGTTATTTAATTATTTTTATGACAAAATGAATACCGATAGCTATCATTCAGAGGTCACACTGGTGGTCTACAGACTTGATGAAGAACAGTTAAATGCAAGAATTGCTTGCAATAAAGGCAGAACTGCTGCACCAAAGCATTAGAAACATTATCTTCTCACATACTCTGCTAATGAATCTGTAAAATTAACATTTTTTTAATGCTAACATTCAGTTGTTACCATGTCTGGTCTGAGCAAAGGCTAATATGGACAACTGAAAATAGAATTCTTCTAGTGACGTTTTCTTGGAAATTTGAATAGGATATAAAATATTTGCTATTTTTACTTAAATGAACTGATGGTCTTTGAGTGTGCTTTTCACAACAAATGTATCAAAATTTTTATATCAGGCATTTAAATTTGTGCCAAAGAGGGAGAGTGTGAGAGAGAGAGAGGTACAGAGAGGAAGGGGGAGGGGGAAGAAGAGAGAGGGAGTGGGAGAAAGAAATACGGAGTGAGAGGAAGAGAGGGGGAGGGAGGGAGAGGAGGGAGGGGGAGGGAGGGAGGGAGGGAGGGAGGAAGAGGGAGGGAAAGAGAAGGGAGGGAGGAAGAAGAAAGGGGGAGGGAGGAAGATGGAGGAGGGAGGGTGTAGAGAAGGGGGAGGGTAGAGGGAGGGGGGGATGAAGGAATGAGGAAGGGAGGAGGGAGGGAGGAGGGAGGAGGAGGGAGGGAGGAGGGAGGAGGGAGGAGGAGGGAGGGAGGAGGGAGGGAGGAGGAGGGAGGAGGAGGGAGGGAGGAGGAGGGAGGGAGGAGGAGGAGGGAGGATGGAGGAGGGAGGATGGAGGAGGAGGGAGGATGGAGGAGGAGGGAGGGAGGAGCAGGGAGGAGGAGGGAGGGAAAAGGAGGCATTCCACTGGGTCATGATTAAAAAAGATTGGTAAACATCGATATAATATATAATACTTTTATTGTCGCTCATCAATTATTTTTCGTAACCAAAGAAATTAATATTCTGAACATTTTAGACTTAAACATATCTGAAGAGGGAAAATACAGGCCTTAATAGATTACTTTCAAAATTTACAATAAAACACTAGTAAACTGCTACACGTTAAACTTTTATCGCAAATCGCTATGCTATTTGACATAGTACGTAAAGAAAATCACTGCTCTGGCTGCACTGCCGACATCATGCACTGTCAGAAAATTATGGCCAAGCGATTCATAGACTCGGACTCAGCATGGCTAATATTTACTCGGCTAGTTTATAATTGGTTATGTAAAGTTAATTTCATCTAAAAAGCCGCCGGAGTCGCCGTAATCATAATCATTCATGCTCATTTCAATAAATAAATGAATGCATACCCATACGCTATTGATATTAACGGCGGTGTTTTCTCTCAGTTTACCACTTAATGTCGATCTGTTTTTTCCCGCTGCTAATCATTCCGGTAACGATCATCCTCTTCGCTCCAGGTTTCTTTGAAGACGTTTTACGCTAGTAAGACGACGGAGAATATGCGCGGCCATAAGGGATCTTCCGCCAGCGAAATACGTTCAGGCGTGGAACAACCTTCGAGAGGATAGAGAAGCCAAGAGTACAGAATAGAAAATACTTACATGCATGACTTTTGCCCAAAAAAATTTGCAAGAATCGTCGAATTATCACGACACGCAGCTTTTTAGCTAACTCCGGAAAGTACGTGTTTCTCTGACGAGTCTAACTTATGTTAGTTCAACCCACGTGATACGCTGTGCGTCAGCGGTGAGCTCGAGCACTAGAAAAGGTAAGGGGGGAAGGTGAGTGGCGTTCGAGGGGCACAGGGGGGGGAGGGGGAGGGGGAGAGAGAGAGGGAAAGGAGACGGGAAGAGAAGAGTTGGTCGACGCAATGCCGAGCGAATACCTTTCCGTCATGGCGTTTGACAGCCGCCGTCTAATTTGACCCGAGGCAAGGTAAAAAAGGCATTGGTCGCATTAACGTGTGGTGGCTCGCTATGCCTCGAATACTGTCGAGGGCATGATAGTATGTATGTATGCAATTACTCTTGCGAAATATTTATAAACACTGGATAATTTTCAAAGTAAAAAATACTTTGAATCACTTTTCCCATTGAAAAAAGAATAAGTAAACAATCTTTAGGTATTGTCAAGGATAAATAAATATCGATGCGCAATTAAAATTACACTTGGTCGCGTAAGCATTGCGAACAATAATCATGAAATTTTATCACAGAAACGGAAACATTGGTACCACTTAACATAAATTCAGATAGAAAATTGAATTATCTCAAAGAATCCATTTCATGAAACAAAAAGTTTCAAACAAAAACTGTAGATAATTATATTTTTCAAAACTTTGATAATGGCAAATATTTAAATAAATCAAGACCTAAAGGTGACACTTAGAAAAATACGTACATATGATAACGGTAAGCCTCCACTTCCGGATGACATTAAAATATTTCAAGTAAGCACTGTTGAACACATCGCTACTGCCTTCCGGCAATACGAATTGCGGCCCGCATGATATCGCGGGTTCACTAGACTAGCGAGGTTCCTTAGGTGTTGCCCTTAGTAACAGAACCTCGCTTTTTCAAACCACTGTTAAACGGCTCCGAACACTCCCTCCGCCGGCGCCGCTGCCTCCTACCATACCTCCGCCCCTCTCTCCATTTTATGCTACCCTTCCTTTCCCTCTAGCTTCCCTCCCCTTTCGCACACTTCACCCCCTTCATTCCACTCACCCTCCCCTCCTTCAAGCTATTTATGGAGATCAAATTGGCATCAGAAACAGAAATTGTATTAAAAGTCATTTCCCTCTCCCTTTGTCTCCTCCCCCCCCTCTCGTATTAAAAGCTATCAAAGCACGTTTACACCCATAAGGATTGAAATAACAATATGATATCGAGGTCTAACAATAAAATTGGTAGGCAAGGCAACATCCACTTAAAATGGCTAGATTTTCTCAAACTGTGAATTAAACGTTTAAATTGAGCGATTTCGAAATCCTTTTTAGAGCGCCTCTCTTCCCACCCCACGCTCTCCTTCACCTACCACTCCTCCCCCACCAGCATCACCTTCTTGGATGTCGACCTCTCCATCCGAGTGAACCAAATCCACACCAAAGTACATTTAAAACCTTCCAACCGCCTTCAATACGACTATGTGCATAGTGTATAAAAAAATCGTTGGGTTGTGTTGGTTGAAAGAAGCGTTTCAACGTCAATCTGTATACATAATAACGTAAATAGTTATTTGAATCATCTTTCATCATTTGAATAATGAAGCCTTACCTATTTTGTAAGTAAAATATTTATATTCTACATTTTTGTGTTTATTAACGGAAATAGGCCCACGGATCTGATTTACATTTACCAATTCAAAATGTTATAAACGATAACTTTGCTTGGTGCGAGCGTCAGTGCGCGGCGGCGGAAGCGCTGGGCGGCGGGTGTCGGGGGCGCGCGGGTTGGACCTGCTTACTATAATACACACACAGCTAACATTGCGACTCGGTCCCAAAGATCTCCGATTTCGGAACTGAATGGGCAGCTAATCAATTAAATTAAAATAGCAAGTAAACGGTAAGAGGTACGATACAGATTTGTAGGGCGTACTATATGATCTATGATACCATGTATTACGCTGCCAAAGAATAATTTTGGAGAAATCTGTGGGCGTCTAGGGTAGGATGTCCAGAAGCCGAGGAAGCAAAACCGGGATATTTTATGTTCTGTGGAAAAAAAACCGGACATAACCGGGACACATTAATTTTTGTTTACTTGCGCACTTAAATATTACGTAAATGCATTTTGTGTGATTTGAGTGTTATAATCAACGTATATATTTATTAAGGGAAGACCTGTGTCAGTCACAACCCGAAGCGAAGCTTCCCCTCCACTTTCACTCAGTCACACTTGAGAGGAAGGAGATGCACCGGGCGCGAGGGGGCCACGCGGGTCGCTGGAGTAGGGCTTGGAGCCTCAGTGCGTGGGGCGGCAACGGAGGGCAGCGGGTGTCGACGGCGCGCGGGTCGGAGGCTCGCGGTTGGGTAGTGGAGGGACTTATTACCATAACACTCCTACAGAGCTCCGATTTCGGAGCTGTACGGGCAGCTAGTCACCCTTCCTCTATCTAATTTTACAAGTGTCCGTCCGTCTGTCCCCATTTGTATCTCGAGAACCGTTGGTCGTAGAGATATGCAGTAAACGGCGTTTTGTTTCTACTAGCTAGGAAGTCCCAGGAAAAGTATTATCATTTTCAGAAAGTCCCGGGTTCGAGTCTTAAGAATCATTTATATTTTCCATAAGACAGCACGTAAAACTCGACTTTTCGGCGTGCAGGCTTTCATTCATTTGCTCATATAAATTCAAAATATTGGCATAAGAGCTTCGGGCCTGGATCATTTTAAAGAAAAGTGATCAAGGATTCTTATTCTTGTTTCTTTCACGTTTACGATTCTGTATCGCCCGCATTTTAAGTTTAATTAACTAACTGTTTAATTAACTAACTTTGCCATTTTAACGCTTAAATACCTTGACGACGGACATTGTCCTGCTCGAAGTCCTATTGTTGTAAAACCGTATCCTATATATTATGCACGTAAGTGAAGCTGAGTGCGTGCGTATGGAGCCTCGCGTAATTATATCGGCGTATTTCTCGAGAACCGTTCGTCGTAAAGATATGCGGTAAACGGCGTTTTGTTTCTACTGGCTATGAGGTCCGTAGAAAAATATTTTCGTGTGCTAAAGTGTTCCGGGTTCGAATCCAGGAGACAATTATATTTTCCCATAAGTTTACACGGGATTTTCGATTTTTCAGAGTGCAAGGTTTTTTCCTTCATTCATTGAAATAGGTAAATGTGGACCGATTTTCTTCTTTTTGGCTTTATTCGACGGCTAAAGCTCTATACTATCTTATTCTTGCGATGTTTACACGCCACACGCTCGAATTTTTCAGAAATACGCATTCTTTTTCGAAATTTTGCAGATTTTTCGTACTCATTCCGGGCGTTGCCAAGAAGACTCTTACTGTTGCCTTCGATTCATTTAAGGCAAATTAAACCTTCAAAAAATAGACTAAAGAAAAGCGTTATTGTTCTCTTCCCTTCACTGATAATCTAAATAAACGCTTGCATTGACGTCGTCTTTATAGTAGGTGATAGTAGGTCCTGTAATAAGTTAAAAGCAGACGTTGATAGACACTTGAAGGAAAGCAACTGTTTGTGAGTTCGTCTATAAGGGTGCAACGATAATCATTGGAACTAATTGTAAGATAAGGTAGAGTTAACAATTTTTCCCCTTTGAATATATCGCGATATTAAACTTGAGTAACTCTGTGACATTGTGATCACGTAATTGCTCTAATATATTGCTGTAAAATCGCAGAAAATTTAAAAGTGCCAAGGGGTTGACCAGTGAAAAGGAGAGCTATTAGCCCAACTACAGCTGCCAGAGATCAAAGGAAGAGTTTTGTAGGAAAGAGAGAAAGAGATGAGGAAGCTCATAGGATTGCCCGTGTAGATGAGGAGCAGTGAGTACAAGAAAGACAAAGAAATAGGGAAACACGTCAAATGAATAGGGAACAAAGAAGATCTAACCCAGGGCCGAACTATTTAGATTATTTGCAAGCGTAGCTGCAGCGGGATGCTAGTATAGCTTAAGAGCGTAAAATCAACGTGTTTTATAAGCAGTTTAATTGAAGAGGGGGTAAGGGGAAAAGGAGAGAGGGAGGGGGAAAGGAGAGAGGGGAAAAGAATAGAAGGGAAAAGAGAGAGGGGGAAGGGAGAGAGAGGGAAGGAAGAGGGAGATGTTTCAATTATGCAAGAATATAGTAAAATACGTCTTTAATAGAATAGTTTTCTATGGGGATATCATTTGTACCATTACTTGATTCACATTATTATTAATAAATTAATTGAAAAAATTCGCGCATCTTATCATTCCCTTCGAACTTTCTTGTATGGTTTTTTAATTGTAGACAACGAAAAATATAATCGTATCAACTGAAGTAATTACGTGAATACGTTTATTTTACCTTCTCGCGCACAAAGAAATAGATAATTTACGACGAAGGAATGCCCGTGAACGTATGGATTAAATTAGAACTATTTATCTCAAGTGAGATAGGTTTTAAATAATTTTCGATTGCTTCAAAGCAAATTTTTATGAATTAATAACCTCCCCGAAAGTTGTATTTAGTTTAATAAGAAAATAGTTTTTTAAAAAAATTCAGTTGCCGAAAATTTTTATGAATTAATAATTTAGTTTAATAAGAAAATTATCTAAAAATTTCTAAAAGAGAAACTGTTAAGTCGGATATAAATATTTTTATTTTTTCTTGCATGAATACATAATTCGTTTTTTTAAATATTATATTAAGAATAGCAAAATACTTCTTGCGTGATGAAACTGCGATTTATCGACATAAGTGGCGGTGAAACCAGGGGATTTTATATAATTTCCTACTTAAAGGATTAATATAAGCTATTGTTAAAACTTTAACAAACCCGAAAAATAAGGAAATATTTTAATGAAAAAAATTGCGGTAAAAATTAAAAGAATTATCCTTGGAGCCGTATTGGATTTTAATCAATCGCGTTCATTCACGATTACAGAATTCCGCTCCTTGGGTAAATTTCGAAGAGAAATGTTTGGGATAGCGGGAAGGAAGGAAAATAACAGGAGCCAAAGGAGTGAGATAGAGAGAGAGAGAGAAGGTTGCGGCGGATAGGAAGGGTGAGCTTTAGATTGGGCCCGAAGCATGAGTTTAGGGGTTGGCTATGAGACTAGTTCTCAGCGGAAAAGTCCGTAACTTTGACCCTCTAGGCTGGCAGAGTGTCGTCAGGTGCTGTCGAGGAGAAGCGGGTTATTCGCAACGTGTAATCTCGGACTTCGGTGGGATTCAAGTTGACGTAAGCAGAGGAAACGAGGGCTAGGAAAGGATCGTACGGTCGCAGATTGGAGGCGGTGTGATTTCACGGGGTGAGTTGAAATTGGTAGATCAAAGTAAAACAAATCGATTTCGCACTCGGAAATTAAACGTCCAAGGAAATGTTTGTTTTTTAGGCGTTTATGGAGTAATCTATACCCTGGGTATAAACAATATAGTTCGCTGCATAGGGAGCTTGAAATATTGCGATTATCGACCTGATCCGTTGGAAGAAAAGACAGCCTGCCAAAATTGTCGCGATCGTTATTTTAATTCAATGTCGTATTTTGCACTAACATTTCATATTCCGATAATCATTTATTTATTTAACACAAACAGGTTTCTCCAGTCACGTGTGTTATAACAGATTTTATGACAAGCTCATACGACCATCCTCTCGGCAGGATTCGAACCCGCGACCCTTGCATTGGGAGCTAGACACGCTAACCAACCCTCCACCAGGGACGGCAATGAATGTTTTTATTTGTCGTCTTGGAAGGAAAACATCCACAAACAAATCGATAAATACCCAGAGAGGATGATGAACTTATTAAAATCCACAGAGATATAGAGCTGGAGAGATTCAAATTTTTTTATAAAAAAGGATAAATAAGCAGTGATAAATAATAAAGAAATTATGCTGGGATAGACAAGATAGATCCTAGGACAAGTGGGAAATGATGAATGTAAGACGTCAGGCTATGAAATGGTTAATCAATTAGAAGTGTGTAAAGAATTAATCAAACCACCGCTTTTTGTTTTTCATACTACCAGAACAGTAGTAAATGCTATAATCAATTTCTTTTTGTAACCAAAATGAAGTTTCTCTTTATAAAACTCAAGAACAAAATAAATAATACAAACTAATTATGTGACATAATAATGAATCAAGATTATAACTGAGCAGAGATCTATTTAAAAAGATATGATTGTAAAATTATATAGATTAAGTACAGTAACTGAAAACAAGATAACTATGAAACACCAGTGGTGGGCTGTATAAAATTACTTAGTGGGCTCCCCTGGTCTTGGAAAAGGAGCATAATATTTCAGTTTTATTTAGATTCAATGATACTCCTGTCCTCCAATAAAAATCTGGCTTGAATTGATAAAACTTAGATGAAACGTTCACACGGCAATATATCAACAAAAATTAATCATTAAAATTGCTCCGGTAAGTAGACAAAAATCTAGAAGCACTCAAAAGTTTCACAAAGGCTCAAATTTTGAAAGACCCAACATGAAATGGGACATATGTTTTAATAAACTTTCACATTATTAAAAATTTAAGTGTTTCAAAGAAAATATCTCACTTTAGTCATATCAGAGCTACTATGAATTTTAAAATCATTGACATTTTTTTTCTGTGATTTATTGACCTTTTGGTACTGGTTCTGTAAAACTCAATTGGACCAATAAAAATATCCGCTTGAAGCTACAAAAAAAAATTCTGAAACACAAATTCGAAAAAGAAATTGAAAGAAGACACACAAAGCTAGGTAAGAGAATGTGAATGGAGTGACTCTGGATGACAATGATTGGAAGAATTGGATAATTAGCTTACCTTATCTGACAAGATTTTTAAATTAAAAAAATCTATCTTAGATGATGAGGAAGCCCTCACAACTTTTTCAATAAAAACTTCCATTTGAGTGGAAATACCATGCAACTTATCGAAAAAATAAAATAAATGCAACTATAGCGTTTGAATGTGTTCAATCGTGAATTCATGTATGCAATGGAAAATCCTCCGGAAATTTTTTTATCCAAATATTTATAGCACACTGCGATCCCAATTTTAAGATTGGATGAGTTATTAAAAATATTTAGCAAAAATACTTATTACGAAACATCTCTCATCTCTAAAATTTATGCAAATTGATTCCAATGAATCATTTCTAGATTTGGACGAGTCAACTTTTGTTTTGTTATCAATTCATTTTATATTGCCTTTCGTATTATGATATTCATCTTGAACCTTATACACGAATAAAATCGTAGCTATTCCGGAATACGATAATGACAGTTCAAGTTAAGCAAATAAGAGTTAAATCAGCTGGGAATGTGCTGATAGCTTGCCGAGGCATTTCATCGCAAGAGGATTTTTTTGGAGACGGTATAAAAGCGAATAAAAGAACGTGCTCGAGTTTCTCTGAATTCAAGAAAAATTGTCTTGTTCAGATTTTGAAATGTCCTGTTTTCGGACAATAATTCCGGATTTTGAAATGCTGTTTTTGCATTTCCGCACGCACATACCAGCTTCTCTCCAACTGGATCGATTTGTCAAATTTCACTATAGGAGGTAAGTTATAATATTTATCCGGCTGATTCAACTTAGGTATCCGTTGAAAACCTGGCGTACAACATTCTGTTTTACCAATCCAAAACAAAGTTAAATAACAATTAAAACTTAGCACAAAGATCTTAAAATAGAAAATTCAGAGGCGGCATTCATTCGTTCATTATTGTTTGTATTTATAACACCACAATACGCACCAAATAAGAACAATGAAATAAAATTCATGTCAAAGGCAAATAATTTTGACATCGAATATTAGACCGTGGACTAGCCTTTTCATGGTTTACGTTGTAACATTTTGATCCCTTTAAAATTTTACAGCGATCCGATTTGAAGAAGATAAAAGCTCAGAAAATAGAATACTCTAGATATGGGAAACATGCCAGTGGTTTAGGATCGCGTGATTCCGAGTGAATAAATTACGAATAAAATAATAAGAGAGTTATTTAGTACCAAAATTCCCCCGAAATATTTCACCAATACGCGTATATCAAGATTATACCATTGAAATGGATTCACGTCTATAGCAACCTCATCCTCGTTCGATCGGATGGTGAATTTCTTTAGCACGTGGAAAATGACCTATTTAAACCATTCATTCGACGTAGGACATTTAAATCGATATGAGAACCTCTAGTCTAATTTCCTACTTAACCAACGTCGATTAGGACGTCGAAATCTGCAAGTTTTTTTTTTATTCGGTCATTTTCCGCGCGCGCTAAACAAACCCACCTTACGCCAACGGGACGGATTCATCGAACTTTAAAGCGTTTTATAAGTTATTCTTCGCCTCCTCTTGTGGGCATGAATATTCAAGACCTATATGATTTACCTAAGCCTCAATCTCCCGTACCGCGATCGCTTCAAAATGATTTTGCGCGCTTGGCCCGTTCTTCATACCTCGATATGGCTGTCGTATCCTCCGGGCGTCATCAAATGCGACGGCAGCTGCCCGTTGCGAAAAGTAGGTCTACCGTTTGAGTTATAAACGATGCGGAGCTATTGACGTGCAACGGGGTTGCGATAAAGTATCAACGATGGAACGTGGCGCTGAATTTTCACAAACCGTTTAGATAATAACTTTTCGGTTGAAGATTAAGCGACTCAATTCGGTGACAAATAACGGCGGTCTCGGGTTTGAAGAATAATTTCGGGATAGCATTAAACAATAAAGCGTAATAACGGTTGTGAAACTATATTTAAAAAAATCGGTTCGCAATACATATCGTTTACTTTTTCATATCCCTACGCTTCTAGGCTACGCAATAATGCCACTGTTTACATTACTGAATGGATAGCTAAGGGGTAGATTGGCGTAAAACGTGAAACATTACAATGTCGCTGGAAGTTGAATATTTATTTTTTTGAGAAATTTGAGTTATTTAGCATTGTTTGCGGTATCAAACTCTATAAACTGGATGAGTTTAAATAAAAATAAATGCAGTAATGTTTAAAAAGTAAAACGTTTTGCAAAAATCGATTTGAATAAATTACCTTCCACTATTGCGCGATACTGTTCGTATCAACAAAGCTGCTATTCCGAACGATGCCCTACATAAATACGAAATATTTTTTTCCAGATTCTGTATAACCGTTTAGCCCATACATCAGCGTAAAGACGGTGGAATGCAGACACGCGGAACTGAATTTTTATTCGAACTAATGGGCACATAAAACAAGTATATTCGTCAAAATATCGAATTCAAATTTGTATACTGTCACAAAAATTTATCTGTATATTTCGTATACCGAATTACATATAAAATTGAGATGGATCCTCCCATACCTTATTTGTCTGAGTGCAAAACATTATTTATTTTCATTTCAAAACAAGTTAGATCCAAGATACAAACTGGAGACAAGGACGTTCCCGGGATTGAAAAACATTATTTGCTTTCGCTTACGAGAGGATTCGAATAAGTAACGAACTCGTGAAATCGGAAAGAACGCCAATTATTTCAAACCTATAAAAACGCAAGATTATAATTGACATTAAAAATCACCACAAGGTTTTCAATGAATTTGAGCTAGATTTTTTTAAAAAACATTTCTCAAGCAGTTTGAGTGATACCGGATTTCATATATCGAACTGCCATTATGTAAACAAAATTAAAATTAAACAAAAAGCCGATGGGGTCATTACCGAAATAATTTTCAATGAAAAGTATATAATATGGCATCATACATATTACGATTTTATATAATTTTTGGGCGTGTTAGGTGAGACAGACGCGGAAACGTTTGAAATTACGGAAAGTATACGTATCCATCGGAGGTTATTTGCCTGACAGTAGAATGCTCGCGTGTTATAAAAGAGTTTCTGATGGATTTGAATCAACTGATGATGTGCCCCGTAGAGGTCTAACGTCCAGGTCACGATCTGAATCATATGTCAATTAAATATATGAATTGCCACAAATTAGAGCTGCTAACTATAAAAACCGAGGAATAATCGGACTTACATTTGGAATAAAAGCAAAATAAATCACATACACTATTTGTTTCTGCAAACACCAAAAACATCTTGCAACTTTTAAAAATACCCTTCATGAAAAATAGCAACTCGGGCCATAAAACTAACCCTTACATTTTATTACGCCGACGGAAATAGGGGAAAGTAAAAAAACCCAAAAAATCCTCCCTCGCATCGTAATTCCCCGCCCGATCGAGGGGCAGAGCGAACCCCACCGGTTTCCCCTATCCTCCGCCAGGGACCGCCCGCGTAGGCGCCGCTCCTCACCGCTTTCCTCGGATAGTCTTGTGCGGAACGGAGCGTGGGGCGGCGGCCTCATCCTCATTCTGTGCGCGCGCGAGTTTAGCGACCAAACACCAACCGTACGTATCCGCCGACGGCTAGCGAGCGGTCCAGGGTTTTCGCGACCGCGGGTGGACGGGAAGAAAAGTACGCGAATAACAACGAATGGAAACAGCGATTTTTACGTCGGGTTAGACAAGGAGTCGCTGCTTGCCTCTCTTACCCGTACGCATTTTTTTTCTCTCCGAGACAACTTTTTTTTCAAAATAGGATTTCCCGATGGCCGCCCGTCGGAGGGGGCAGGGAGGCCCTCTCGACTTGGGCCTCCGCCCCTCCGTCGGCCGAGACGTGGAGGTGGGGTGAGACCCTCCCCCACCCTCGTACATATATCTGCACATCCTTCAAGAAAGACCAAGGAAGACCTATCGGTGATGTGGTTTTCTCTCTAATGGTTACTAACGAAGAAGGAGATCGACATTTCTCCGAGAGACTCCAGTGATTTAAGTTCCCATAGAATCTCTCTCCCTTACATCTAGAAGTGGTCCAAATAGCATTTTCCCCCCTCTCGAAAAAAATTAGGATGAAGGAACTGGACGCTTTCTACAGTTTTTTTAGGTGGATTTATAACGGTTCGCGTGTTTATTATGGACGATAATCGTTAGTGCTACTGCTGTTTACTGCGATAAAAGGGAGTGCTTAAGAGTTGAATTATTCGAATCAAAAAACTTTTTCCCTCCTCCTCCCCATGGCGACGGGCTTAAAAAAATAAGCGAAGAAAATCATTCCGGAAAGAAGAGGAGAACGTTGAAACAGGATTTCTTCCTTCGCCTTTTATGCCGTGTAGACAAAACCATTCGTCCCAAAAGGGCGAGGATGTGAAATATTCTTAAAAATTTACCCTTTTTGTATCATTTGACGTCACGACTGAATCGCTCAAAGACTACTTTAAAAGGATATCCTTTGAAAACTGGACAGTGAAAATAAAAACATTACCTATATAGATAAATATCTCGACGTGTTGCATACAGCTTGAAAAACTCTTCGCGAAGAAATTTTAGCCTGCTGTACTCACACTTCCCGAGATAATCTCGACGGGAGGGAGGTTTTTTATCGCGCTATCCCGAACTTTAAAAAAACATAACTGTTTCGCCGGATTGATGTTTTAATCGTTTATACGTGTAAAAGATAAGGATATATTCAAACATTCCGTGTTCGGACTTTGATAGAAAAAACAAGGACAGGAAGGAAATTAATCCAACTCCAACATTAATCCTTCTCTCTCTCTCTCTCTTTATCCCTCTCTCCGGGAGAACTGCTGACATCTTATCCTTTGGTGACCACTGCCCTCGGCCGTCGTCATTTGTCGTCAGCACTTGAGAGGACAATAAGAGTTAATATCTAGAAACCAGCCTCTCTCTATATCTATCTCTCTCCCTTATTCCCAATTCCCTCTGCAAACACCCTCCCCCTTTCTCCCTCGCCGTTGCAGTGCAATTACTTAAGAGCTACCCGAGATTCGCTAAGTCAACGAGTTTTAAACGTTTGATCATTCCGTGGACCATCGTTAATGACGACGCTTAGTTAATTGAAAAGAGGAAACGAAGACAGTTTCAAGAGAAAGAGGAATCACGCCACTCCCGACACTCGTGACATTTATAAAAGGACGCTTTTTTTTCCCGATCCCGTGAGAACGTTCCGACTCGCCTTCACCCACGAAACAAAAGACGTGTGAACGCAAGTAAATCGGGACGAAAACAACCCCGAAAAATACATATATATATCTTTCGTCCCATTAACACTTCGGTCGTGTTTCGTACCCTAGTTCAACCCACGCGCAAAGCATCGTCACCCCTTTTCGTTTATTTTTCTCCTCGCACCGACAACGCACGGCACGGACACGTCAAAACTAAGGACATTTTGGTGGCGACTCTGAGAGCGCCTGGAAAAAACATCACTCTCGTCCTAACGAGAGGGTTTGGGAACGTTGCGCGAAATTTTTATCCCCATCGCCATCTTTGCGTTCTTAACCAGGACCAAACCAGTACGCAGGAGATAAAAAAAAAAAATACACTGCGTGAAGGAACGACATAAAGAGGTTTGAAAAAAAAACAAAACAATCGTCTCGATTGCGAAGCGTGTGAATTATTTTCAGAAGAAAGAGAGATAAAGAGAGAGAGAGAGAGAGAGGAGGGTGAGGACAACCGAAAAATTAATTAATAGTGGTGCCCTTTGAGGAATAAAGGAGTGTCGAAAACCTTAAGGGTATAGAATTCCGGTGGGTTAAAAGGCGATGAATTGTGTTGTTGGTTTTGTTGGTGTTGTTGGTGTTGGGAAGAAGAGAAAGAAGAGGGCAGAGGAGAAAGGAGAGGTTTTGAGTGGTTTGAGGGAAGAGGGATCGAAAGAGATGGGGAGAAAAGAGGACTCGAGGACCTGGAGGACGGACTTATCCTGCGGCGGGATCCGGAAGCCGCTATTCGCCTTGGCACTCTTCTTGGGACTCTTTGCCGGTGAGTGTTACTCCTCCTCCGGAGACATTTGGCTCGATTTTATTTCGTCCTATCCCGACTCATCGGCGTCCCATAATCGTGAAACGAAATCAGGAGAGATGGGTGTGGACCCGATAAAAAAATACCGTTTTAATCGACGTAAGAGAGAGAGAGAGTGTGCGTGTGATGGAGATCTCTCGCTGGAAAGTGACGGTTTAATTCTCGTCGGATTATTTTCCGTTAATTAGCTTGTATGATGTGCGTGATTCTGACAAAATGCCGTCATCTTAGAAATGGTGATGTATCTGAAGTCTTGGTTGGATTCGTTTGAGATGGCCATTGGTACGTTGCGAGGGTTTCATCGGCGTTTAAGGAGAAAATTCGCTTAAACAATTAAGATTGTATTTGTACTTTATTAACTATGCAAATAATACTTCTACGAATTGAGGCTTTTGTTTTTTTTTAAATAAGAAAAATAGTTTCTTGCCCATTAGAAGTTGGAGCATCGCTTTTTAATTAAAATACTCTCTAGTTTTTTATCATTTAAATGGAAAGTTTGTAACCGTGTATTTATGGTTTAACGATGCCATTGTACGAAAGGAGTGATGGAATTCTGAATCAAAATCAATTTTCATGACTATGATGTCCGATTATGTTTTTCACGCCATTCAAGTGGAGGATTCTGATGGAGAATAAAATAATCCAGAAAAAAACATTTTGCGGGTAATTTGGTTTTCGAAATATTTAAAACGATAGAGCCAAATAGAAAATATTACCTAACCGAAAGAGTGAGATCGATGCTTTAATGGCGACTACTCAATTTGAGATATATATGGTCGTTAAAACTGCGAAAAGGGCGAAACGTTTTCAAATCCCAAGGGTTCTACGACACCAATTATAAAGAATCTTTCAAAATAATTTCCTGTAAACACCAATTAAAACCGTCAATCGTTGATTATTCGAAAGTTTGCGTGAGAGGGAGAAGAAATACGGATTTTATTTAGTTTTCCGAGTAGTCCATTTTGAATGATCTGCAGTTTAAATTCTAAGAGCTATTTAATCCCGTTGGGCTACCACGAATACACAGGACATGGGCCTAAATGCTAATTTAATGCCCTGCTACTCTTGTGCTTTGCTAATCGATTGGACAATTAACGGTTCTCTAACGATCACTTTGTGTGAAGACACACCACGCGATTTAATTGAACGACGAAACAATGGATTAATTACGAATGCGAAACAATGGAGCGGATTATGCTAGTTTTTAAAGGAAAATTTCAATTAGCAAGACTGAAGAAGCTAAAGCTGATTACAGCTGTGTGAGCATACATGGCAATTTTGTTTTGTTTTAAGCTTTGATTGACCTTTGTGACAGTGATGGATTACCACTTTGGGCATAAAATTTTCCATCAAACGTGACTTCAAAAATGATAGAAACGATCAATTTGTACGTTTTTCATCCTTATAAAGACTAAATAAGTTTCGAGGGGTCTAACGAAAAGGGAATTATTTGAGCACTGAACTGTTTCGGATGATACATGAAACAAATGTGTTGTGTGTTTTATTTCCGAGCAACGTTGACCTTATCGGAAAAAAATTTAATTATTTGGTTAAATCAACGTTTTCTCCTCTAGAGAATAATTAACGTAGGGATGGAAAGTGCGTACCTACGCATGTATGTTTAAGGTTATTCTATAGGTCCTCGCGCCAAGAAGAAATTAGGATGTATCGGCGGAGTTCGCGAGTGTGTTTAAACACTTTCAGTCGTTATTGATTCGAGGACCGACGTTTCAAACTCCATCGCTCAATATTTGCGGATTCCAGCGAGCGTCGGAACGATGTTGTTATTCTATAATTAAACGGGAATAATTAGGGTGAATATCGAACCTTTAGGCAGGATTGTCATTTTTCCGTCGACGTTCGGATTGTTTTTTAACCCTGCAAATGTCTTATCATTCGCAACAAAAGAGGTTTTCTACCGAGCGAATTGGAGCGAAACGCCACTAAAAACGGAAAGAAAAAAAAGATTACCTTTACTCGGAAGAAGTAAATTTCGTACCGAATCATTTTTCTCGCGAAAAAAATTTCGTTCCTCTTCACAAAAAAAACAAATCAAAACTTTTATTTCACTCTCTTTTATAAGGCGTTTTGATTGCAGCGACGCGTAAATGAGCCGTAAATGACTTCGTGAATTCATTTAGCAGAGAGCGAAAATTAAACCCTCGAGGAAATTCCTTAGAAACTAGATTGGTTCGCCGTAACACACCAATGCTCGTCGAGACAATTAGAGAAGAATTTAGAAAACTTTCCACGAAAAAACTTTTGAAACAAAACAAAAATCTAGGCAGCCATGCACATTCCGAAATCGAATGAATTTTCCGTACTTGTACTTTTTCCGAGGATAAAAAATAAAAGCAATTTGCATAAAGACTCCCCATCGATATCGGTCTGACGGAAGAAATGGTATTAATCAAAATTAAAAAAATAAAATAAAATCCTTCCCGTAGTTGGATTTTCGAGGAAGAATTCATTCTGAGGGAAGAAACGGTCTTTCGTGTCAACCGACCTTCTTTCCCTCTTGCACCCGGAGTGGCGGAGCACGCTTTACTTCTTCCGTTCTTCCCGCTGAGATATCCTTTCCTTTCCGCTCGCCCAGCACGCGCACGCTTTCAACGCACCGCAAGTGATTTGTGTTGACGGAGCCGCGGGGGTTTTTTCCTCTTGTTCTCCATCTTTCTCTCTTTTCTATTCGTATATCGGAGTTTTTCTCCAAGGCGGCAGACTTCGTGGGAACCCGGTACACGTCCGGAATAAATCAAGCGCTCTGGCATTGAAGTATATAGAGTTTGAATCGGGAACGTTTCGGAAATAGCTGCTTCTTTGACAAAAAGTACCGAAGGACGATATTTCCGGCGTAAATTTTTTCGTGTCGTGCTCGGTACTTTTTTCCCTGCCTTATTGATTCATCCTATAGGGCGGGTTAAATTCAAATTGATAACGATTTCGCTCCGCTAACATAGCCCATTTCTTTCGGAAAATGGAAACTCTTGAGTTTACCGTGGTTATTGGCGAGCTGAAAATGTCCGAGAGGTGGAATAGTTGTTATTATTATGATTTAAACTTCTTCAGCGTTGATTTCGTGCAAGCGTTTAACCGGGGATCGCCAAATGTATGACCGCGCGCGTCAAGGTACTCGCGTAAGGCCTTTCAGTTGTCCCGGTGAAATATAGTTGCAATTTAAAAAATTCGTTTATTTATATGGTGCCTTAGGAAGTCCACCGTTATAAGTTTACAAATATATGTATATGTATATATATATATATATGATTTTCTAAACTCCAGTTGTAACTAAATTATTCAAGGTTGTGACATTCGGTCAATACCACGCTAAGTATAACATTATCGCATTTAAAGCCCTAATAAGTGAGTATTTCTTTGGAGCCTGGTGACCTTTAATAATTATCAAAAGTAGCCCACCAGTGTTGAAAGGTTAACGACCCGTATGTTTATGGAGAAAGAGTGCCTCCATTAAGAAAAGTGCTAGCTTCGACTCATTTGTTCTCCTTACTGGATAGCTTCTTGGTCAGCGTGGTATATATATGGGCAAGTTGTTTACTCTACGACGACAAAAACCGAAGATACCATCGAATTTCGCCGTTTTGTCCACGAGCCGTTACAGAAAACGTTATTGCTCTTTAACTGGGCGGTGCAGAGACCAGATACCCTCCTAACAACTGGATCGATCTACACCTCAATCAATTCCAGTATGACCCCCGTCAAACCGTTTCCAACTCAGAAGATGAATCGTTCCGGTTTATAAACGGTTCTAAACTACTACGGAATTTAACATCGCCAAACGCATGTTTCCAGCACAGGGGATGGTAACTTGCACGCACGTTACGTGCCGTTTGGTTAGGTTTAATAAGTGGCTCGCGTAGGTTATAGAAGTAATGAGCGGCTGCTATCTCCATCTCTCTCTCCCCCCCCACCCCTTTCAGGTCAGAAATAATATTGGCCGAAGGGGGTGGATGTATGTGGGACACATGCTCGGGAAAGCAAATCGCAGGTCTGGAATGGTTTCACGTGGCTGGACTCGCTGGATGAGAATCCGCTTCATGTTTATTGAGAGGACGAGAGTGAGAGGTAGGGAGAGAAAGAGACGCGTACCGATGCTGCAATTTCAGGAATTTCGGTTGTGTATTTACCCGGGGGATTCCCCCCCCTACTCCGACTCCACCGGGAGAAAACAAATTAGAGTTTAAATTGCTCAAATACGCGCGCTCTACACTTACGCGAGTGCTATGGCTGTTACTGCGACGTTTCGTCGAGTCCTTGGCGTTGATACGCCACTCCCATAATGGATGCGGAAGAAATGAAAGAGGTATTGTAGACCGCGTCGAGGAAGCATATGTATGGCTATGTTAACAAAGCGAGGGATGAGAACAAAGTCTTTGCTCTCAGCCCGTCCTTCCCCTCCATTACCTCCGTCGGATCGCGTCCCTTCCACCCCCCCCCCCCCCCCCCCCTCGTTCCCGTCACACTTCGACGTAAAAGGGAATCATGGCGGCGGAAATACGATCGCGGATCAATTCTGATGACAATATAAAAAAAAAAAAAGTATCTTAGCGTCGCCGATAAAGACAAAAATAATCAAAAATTTTGAAAAATGACCATATTTTTGCGATCCGACCAATTTCTTTTATTACGACACAGTCCGGTTTATTTTTCATTAGAATGGCTGCTTCCGTTGGCCGCCACGAATCGATATATTTTCTGGTGACAGACTACGGCCGTAACATTTCACAAAATTTAAGTTCATAAATAATTCGTTGTCTTCAATAAATTAAACGCCTAGTCGGGGTTAATTTTTTAAAATGAGAACTGATGGTCTGTCACAGATTTTTAATGTAAACACTTGCTCGGTCAATATTATTAATTAACTTGAATCCGAAGGTTCATAGCACGAACGAATTGGGGATCAAAAACACGTCTCGTCATCTCTCTTTGGGTAAGCAAATCTTCAAAATGAATTAGCGAATCGGTTTGGTAATTCGTGAAAGAATGATGATTTACGGCAAAACAAATTTCAATGGAGATATGCACACGGATAATGTCTTGAATAAAACTCGCGACTAAGCACTCAGCAAACACGAGGTGTAAAATAGCAGGAGTTGCTGATTCCGTTTTAAAAACTATTTTCCCCTCTGGAAGAAAATCAATTATTCGTTCGAGAATTTCGTAAGTATTGATCGCCTGTGGTCTTGCGATAAATAACCACCCGAATGAAATCGTTCTCTTATCTTTGCAGGAACTTTTATGAGAAATTCCAAATCTTTTTCGGAATTCGAGTCACGCAATTCGTTAAGTGCTTTCCATAAATCGTGAAGGAAAACGATTATTCCATTTATAATTTTCTATTAAATCCCAACAAAATCGGATTTTTACCCGCAGCTAGTGTTGTAACCATGACTCGCGGTTTTTATTGTTGATGCCAATTGGATATGATGATGACCCGAATGAATGTTTGTTTTGATTTTCGCTGTAATCGTATTAATAGTAATGGTCGATTCGATAAATGAATTATATGCCGGAAGATACCCATTGCGCTGAATATCGTACTTGTTGGAGAATTGTTTTGAAATGTAAAATATAGGACGAATATATATATATATATATTCATCATAGAAAGTCTGTCTGTAGACAGGTCCGTGATTATTCATGGTTGAACTTGATTCTCCATATACTCCTATTTTCCACAGTCTTCATGTTTTGATAGTTCTCTTTTCCTTTCAAGTCGTCTATCAACTGAAACCTTTTCCTACCTCTTTCTCATTTTCCAACCAGTTTTTCTTCTAGCACTTCTTTAATCATGCTCTCTCTCCTCAAGTAATGCCCAATCCAGTTCGCCTTCCTCTTTTTGATAGTCTGTATAATCGTTCGCTTCTCTCCTATCATTCGTAGTACTTCCTTGTTTTTCACCCTATCTGTCCATTTTATCTTCAGCATTCTTCTCCATGTCCACATTTCGAAGATTTCCAAGTATTTTATGTAATTTTTCCTAAGCGTCCATGTTTCTGCCCCATATAAAGCTATACTCTATACATAGCATTTTATCAACTTCTTGCGGATATCCTCTATATTCCCCGTTAGTAGGAGTTTCTTTCTTCTGAATGTGGATTTTGCTTTCATTATTCTAGTCCTGATTTCATCGGTACATCTTGCTTCTGTCGTTATGATGCTTCTAAGGTATTTATAATGTGAAACTTGTTCTAATGGCTTTCCTCCAATACTTATGTTAAAATTTTCTTCTTATTTACTTGATATTCGCATAACCTTGAATTTTTCTGTATTTATTTCCATACCATATTTTCTACCTGTTATCACTGGTCTATTTATCATTTTCTGGAATTCCTTTTCCTTTCTTGCAAGAAGTACTTGATCACCCGAGTATTTCACTGTTCTTATAATCCTTCCTTCAATTTTGTAGTATCCCGTGCCTTCTAACGCTTCCTGCATTAATCTCTCTCCGTATATATTGATTAGGATCGGCGATAGACTACAGCCCTGTGTTACACCTCTGCCGATATTTACTCCGCTGGTGTCCGTATTCTCAAACCTGACCTTTACAACTTGATTCACATATAGATTCCTGATCAGTCTCCTGTCTTTCCAGTCTACACCTATATCCTTTAATATCCCCATCAGCAGTACCCAATTTACTCTATCAAAGGCCTCCTACCAGTCGACGAAACATACGCAGCAATCTTGGCTGTGATTCTCACTACACCGATAGCATCTCTGGTTCCTCATCCTTTTCTGAAGCCGAATTGATCTTCCCCTAGCATTTCTTCGACCTTTTTCTCTAACCTTTCATTAAGAATCCTCGTGATGATCTTCGAAGTGTGTGACAGTAGGTTTATCGTTCTGTAGTCTTTATCCTGAATTGCCTTTGGCTTCTTCCTTAGAGGGATCATTGTTACATCTAAGAAACCCTGAGGCCACTCTCCCGAGTCGTAAATCTTGTTAATTAATTTCTTAATCACTTTTAGTCCTTCTGATCCCATGACTTTAAGTAGCTCTGCCGGTATTCCATCGCTGCCTATAGCTTTTCCTTTCATCAGTTCCAGTATTGCCTATCCGTTTAACTAAAAGATTGGATACAGATCAAGAAAAAGAAATAAAAACAAAACAGAAATAAATAAAAGCAAGTTAAGGAACTTAAAGATTGCAAGCAAATAATGTTAAACATAGTAATGTCGTCAATTTAGACTCTATAGCAGGGGTCCGCAACCTGGTGCTCGCGAGCACCGTGGTGCTCTTTAAGTCTTTCCGTATACTTCTGCAATGCTATAAAACGCCCTTCTTAGTGCCATTTGCTCGCCTGTTATCTTTCTAAATATAAGAAGGGACATTTACATTTACTTTGACTTTCATTTGATTTTATTAATGATCATTCCAACTTTATCAAAGGTATAGCGGTGTTCGCTGGGTGCTCTAAAATGTAACTTGGTGCTCGGCACATTGAAAAGGTTGCGGACCCTTGCTCTAGAGTCACTATCGCAACCGACCCTTTTCCAGCACAGTGTTGCTACATAGTGCAAACTATAAACTAGTTTTCTGAGGAAGCTATGCTTGTACCGAAATTTTGACAAAGAACATTTTCGAATTGAAATTTCGCAAGGATTCCGTATACGCGAATTTTGGGACACCCTGTATGTATGTGTATGTGTGTGTAATATATATGTATGTATATATGTATATACATATATACACACAAATATATCATGCCAAAGTTGAATGGCAATCCTTTCCAAGAAAAATATTTACGCAATTAATTACTGAAGCTTTTAAGGAATGATTTAAGGTAGTCTTCGTAGAAACTGAGCGACTTTTACCATGGAATACTATGCTATACGAACGTCCAAGAATAATTCTTTTCGTTTTGTCCAATCGCAAATATGATATTTCCGATGGATGAATTTCTAACAATAATATTAAAATTTCATTCGACCGTATCATTCACGGGAAACTAGAATAAAACAAAATTATGCCAAATGGCCTACACGGCGGAATTTGGCCACGTGTTCGTAGAAAATATAATCGCCGCTCCTACATTCACAACTTCCAGGTAAGCGAAAACCTGATCGTAGGGAATAAAACTACATTAATTTTCGATAATGGAAAGAAACATCGCTCGTTTGCCCTTCAGCCTTAATTTAGAATCCTCAAACTTAACGTATCTCACGTTTGAATGAAAGGATACAGGCCCGAGTACAAGCGGACAAATTCTCTCTTTATCATGAACAAACAAGAGAAAAATATTTGCACGCAGAAATTATAAAAGAACGTTATACTTAACCAGACAAATTCTTGAGGCATTTCAAAGTTACATTAGGATGTTCAGCTAATGAATCATATTAAACATGTATGTTCGTGTATCTCCTTTAGTCGCAGTGCAGTTGGTAGCTTAATGAACCCTATTATGACTATTGGAGTTACCTGTATGATTTATTATTGAGGGCTGACGTAATCATTTATTAAGATATATATTTAATATATATATATATATGTTAAAAATACTTTGAATGAATTTCTCGGAGGTTTTGAATAGGCTTAGGAATGTTCATGCAAGCGATACGCACAGTGCACAAAATCTCTAATTGTAATAGGACGCTAAATAAAGGATTGAATATGTCTTACGGTTGGTTTTAAAGATGTATACGTCAAGTCAGTCATTAAAAGGAACAAATAAAAACGATAGGGGTTATAACAAGATAGTTTTTTAGCCGGGAGAGAAAAAACTATTCGTTTTCTAAATATAAATCGGTTGTCATAAGAAACACAAGAAGGAATAAACTTGGGAAAATGAAAAACGGCGGAGAGGGAGAAGAGGAGAATAAGTTATGGGAATGGAGAAAGAGATTTCTCTCGCGAAACAATAATGTGACTCAAGTCATCGTAAGAATGAACGGCCTCGGAATAATTTCCCATCGATTCGCCTCGGCTTTCATTCTTCGCAGAGCCATGTCTCCCGCCCAAGAAGTCGTGAAACCCATTCATAATTATTCGTGGATTTTCATTGGTAGACGATTCAAATTCGCCAAGTCTCGCTTTTTGAATGGTCACTGCTGCTGGAGCGCGTCGGACCCGAGGAGAGACGACTGACTCATATTTTAACGAGTTTGAAGGCACAGTTTCATAATAAAAAAATCTCACTCCTCCAACTGTTACGCTTCTGGTTTCGAAAAATATAGCTCATTTCTATACAGTGTTTAAAAAATAACCATAGAAAAGTAAAAATGTCTATTGGTTTTCTCGAAACTTCCATCATCTCTATTATTCTATTCGCTTGTCATTAGTAGTAACATCAATTAAAATACTATAATATTAATGTTACTTGGCAAAAGGAAAAAATACTCATTTGATAGATTCAGACAAAGTTCTATCTTAATTCAGCCCATCCAACACCTACAATAATATATACTGCATTTCCGGTAGTTAACCAAAAAATTGTTGGGAAACCAGATGATCACTTCGGCTACAAAGCAGTCGTCATCAGCGATGACTTACCGAAAAAAGAGTAATTATTATTTTAGAACGCCGTCAACAGATTCTAATGAAGAATCTGAGATCAGAAAATACGTACCTAACTGATTTCCTTAACTTTTCTCGGGGTATAAGAGAGGCACCATTTTTAAATTTGATTTTGGCTGTAAGGTAAATCCGATATATACTTTTGATTTAATCTGTCAACGAAAAACCAAAACGATGTCAAACGCCAAAGGTACAAAAAAATTCCGTGACATCATGCCATTTAATATTATTTAGCTGGTGAAATTAACATCTGGATTGCGGTTGACGATTCGAATAAATTCATCACGATGGGGAAAAACAAGAGTCTGCAATGTCTCAAAGTAGGTCGCCACGCTCTATTTCCGTCGGGGAAAAAGCAACAAAAAATTCCACACCGTACAAAAAAGCGCGGGAAAAATATATCCTACACCAGAGCCATGTCAGACAGAAAAAATTAATAAAAAACGCCAAAACATATACGTGTGACATCTCAATCCATCTCCCTTCTTTCACGGGCGCATGAATCGAATTATGATGAATGGCCAGGTAACAGGTGAGACGCTCGGATGTGTTGTTGGTGGAGTGGATCATGCGGGTGGGAGGAGTGGTTAGATGGGAGGGGGAGATGAGGGGCGTCGTGGCAGGAGGGGGGCAGCAGGAGAAGGAAGGAGAGAAAGGGGGTAGGTCGAGAATTCAAGAGGGGGTGTGTGGGGGGTGATTGATGAATAGGATCGGTTTTGATGGATTGATTAGCGCCTTTCACATTTCTTTTTTTTTCGTTCCTTTTTGGCGGGTTTTTGGGATTAATTCAACTCGCCGCCGCTAGAGCGGCTGACTGATGATTAAGTCTCTTCTTTCTCTTTCCCTATGGTGCGAGAGAGTAGATTGTTTGGTCGGTACGGACGAGTGGTTTGGTCGAGATAATGCGCCGTGTGTAGGTGTGTTTTAGTGGTTGAGCGAGTGGCAAGAAGAGAGGAAGATAGGGAAAGGACGGATGAGGGAGTCGGGAGGTGGAATCGAGGCACGAATATAACGGATAATATAGGGAGGAGTAGAAGAGGGTTGATTCTGTATGTCAAGCGTTTAGAGAGGAGATCGTTTTGTTTGCTAAGTGGGGCTTATGCGCCCGCTTAAATTTCCGAAGTCCGATGGTGTAATAATCCATCGGATGGAGTTTATAGAACGTAATATGTCGCATCGATCATCATCATCAACTCGCGGGCGTTTCTGAGATATCCGAGCTAGCGTGACGCGGTCAAGTACGAGTTTGTTAGGCCTACGTGTTTACTGGCGCCGAAACCGTTTCCAGCTTTGGAGGGGGCATAAATTGTTAACGACATAGCACGACGATTTATGAAGATCGTCCAGTACTGTAATAATATGAAGAGATGATAATACTACAGACGCATTAAACTGGATATTTGATTACCACGAGGTTCGTTTAAAATACTTGGAAGGAAATGAAAACTTCAGACTGTTTTTTAGATGTATCTGAAAACATTTTAACATATCAAGCTGATAAATTGGCTGGAATTTGCAGAATGGTTATATTCTGAAAGTGGGCTAACGTGTGGTTTAACTTAGTGACCCAGAAGATTAGATGGAAATATATTAAGAATATTTATGTTCATTGCTTCATTTTGAAAATTCCCCTATTCAGTTACCTTGCATGTCTTGTTACTACGAAAAATGTCTATTTCCGTTATTTAAAATGGCATATATTTAATGTAAGTTGGTGAGAAATGAGAATTTCTTGCGAAGTGCGTGATATTTACTGGTTTTACTGAAATAATTCTTATCATGTTAGTGTTGAAAGTTCACTCATAAGTTTCATGTGATATTATTCTGCCAACGGACATAATTATCACCATAAATAACTACGAACATTTAATACGGTTTTAATTCGAGTAGAAATTACTTGTAAAGAATGGTATATTTTCGTCAGAATATAATCTTCTAATCGACCGCTATCGTTGATCAGATTACTAGAGTTTTTTTTAGAAAAAGGCTCATTTGCAATATCATAATAAATTTCCAATGACGTTCCTTAATTTCCAATAAAATAACATCCTGTTTTATAAATCTGACTTCATCGATCTTCTACCATAAGGTTTTTCACAAAAGGTATCCACAAAATGCTAAAGAAACAGCGACTTATTCATTTCCATGGTACGATATTTCACACTCCGGAAAGAACACAAAGACGCAGCCACGCTCTCTTTTGACCCGCTTATTAATTCTCGATTCGCCTTTTAACAAGGAATTAACTGCGAGTCTAAATGCGGAGAGTCAACAAAAAAAAAACAATAAGAGAAAAACAAATCGGAGTAATTTGGAAGGAAACCAAATGTCAAGACCTCTGCGAGATGCGAACACGCGACTTCGTTCTTCAATGGACATTAGCGCGCCGTGTCCCCTTCATCTGTTTGCTCTTCTCTCCTCCTACCCACTCTCTCTCTCCCAACGGAATCGTTTCCTAATGGTTTTAATGGGGTATGAGAAAGAGAGAGGGAGGGAGAGGGGGAGAGAGAGAGAGGAAGAGGGGAGGAGTGAGATGTGGAAGGTTTGAGGGAGCTTGGTACCATTTGAAAATGGTGTCACTTTTGTCGTATTGTTGGCTCAGAGAAAGAGAGTTGGGAATTATTCACCCCTTTACCTCCCTACCAGAATTTTCCTCCTTTCCCTACCGCTTCCTTCTCCCATCCTAATTCTTCTCCCTCCCATCTCTCTCTCTTTTTCTCACTCCACGGCTACCCCGTTCCCTATCCCACCATTTCATTCTCTTTCCCCTTTTCTCTCCAAATTTACCACCCTATTCCTCTTTCCCCTTTCTTCTCCTACGATTCCCTCTCTCCTTTCATTCTCTTCCTCCCTTACATTCCCTCCCACCTCCTCGTCTTCCTCCCACCTCATTCCCTCAATAATCGTCATCCTCTTTGCGGGCTAGAATGCGTGCCGCCCTTAACGATAGCAATTTAGCGGATAATTGCTCTTTTGGAGGGGGGGGGGGAGTGCATTGTGCTTTCTCGAAGTCTCTCTCTCTCCTTCCATCTCCTCCCTTTATCTCTCTCTCTCTCCCGCCCTTTCTCGCGGGTTTGAAGAGATATTCTACTCCCCCCCCCCCTTTCCCCCTCTCCGGTACCTCGCGATTCTTTAATTCTTTAACTGCGATGCAGTAAAGGAATGCCTGTAAAGTCACACTTCATCTCTCCTCCTCTCTTCCAGTTATTGGAACCCCTTCGCGGGATTCTCTCCCTCCCTCCATTTTCTCTTTAGTCGAATTCTTTGGAGTGAGTGCTTCCAAAGGGGAGGAAACGCTCGACGTTTTTCTTTTTTTATTACTCTCTTTCTCTCCTCCCCCTTCCTTCTCCGGAAAAATTTCTCCGAGTCGCGACTCTCTTTGTTCGAAGCCTTCAAAGTGTCGAAGAATTCGCTCGATGAGAAAGATCGATGTAATTTCGGCGGACTTTTTTCGGTAAGCTTTCAGATGTTTCTTTATGCGAAGTGTTATTACGGTCACATGAATGGATGGGCGTTCGAGCGAAATTTATTGCGAACCAATAGCCGTGCGTGAAGGAAGACGTTTTGACGCCAAAGGAGGGCGCGCCCGTCGGCTGTAAAGATTTTAATCTCGGGCGGAACAAAACAAAAAAAAAAAAAAACGACGAATTTTTAGACATTAATTACGCTTCCGTGTATCCTCGGAATTCCGGTAGTTTTACTTCGCTATTTTCGCAAATTCTTCGTCATTAAAATCTTTTGTCGAGCTTTCCTGCTTCTTGTTAACATTTTTTACTTTGATGCAAAAGCTTGGCCTACTTTTGCCACTTCTTCGCAATTGCTCTAATTCCTAACACGGTCCTTTCCACGAGATTTCCTTTGCTTTTGTTGGTTCTCTTCTGAAAATTCCTTTTTCTTCATTTTTTTTTCCGCCCTTCTATTTTCCACTCACCTGTCGTCCCTTCGACGTAGGTTGGTTTTTTTTGGTCCTGTTCTCATTCGTTAAATTTTTTTACCTTGCGCCTTCCAGCGTCGCGATTTTTAATCGTTCCGGCATCCATTCTTCATACTTTTCTGCACTTCCTTTTTGGAAAATTTCTAGAGTGACCTTGCTCATATAATGTATTCTCTCCCTTGCGCCTATCTTACAAACTGGGTGCATATAGTACATACACCAAAATTATTAAATTAATTGTTACCTTATAAAAAAAGCACAAAAGTATTAATCAATGGAAAATCCGGTTAATGTCATGGTTTAGAATTAAAATGTATATTCTATATAAAAGCTTGTTACAGTAAATCTCAATCACAGGGTATACAGTGGAGCAACATACAAGTATTCCACTTCGCCAAAGCGAAAATAATTCGAAGCCCTCGCAGACTTCTTATCATGACGTTACTTTACATCATGAAGTTTTATTCGGTGATTGATAAATACTGTTCATATTCGTCCTCAATGACGTGAAAATGTATTCTCATAAAAAATTTATAACGGTTCATTTAAATATATAATGGGTCACTTGATCGAGCTAATTTTAACAATAATCGATAGAACCATCTTGCAGTACAGGAAAATAAATTTACAGAACTCCTTAAGTTCGTTGTGAGACGACTTTGTTTTATTTTGTTGAGGTCATCCATAAAATCTATTTTAAACAAGAACTACTTTTGCTATCTCAAACTCAAGCTGGACTTCACGGTAGAGGAGATTATATCGGAGAGGTTATCAGCACGCTTCTAGCTTTTACCAATCTTTATTAACTGCAGTATGACTATTTTACGACCAAACTGACGCCTTTTCTTGTCGTCTTTGTTGTTCTTCTCGTGACGTAGTCTCTTCACGTTTTGTAAGCACACTTTCATAGCTTGGATTCTTCTTCTAGTGCTCAAGAGCTAACCTACTTTCTTTCTCCTTTGAAATTCTCATTCTCGCTGTAGTCTACTTATACCGCGTTCCAAAGTGCAATTAACGCGACAGTACCATCTTTATAGTACTTAACGTATCTCTGTTACGGTCGCTCGTAAATGTTTCCCCTATGACTGAGAGTTCTCAAACGACATATAAGCGTTTCATTCTTTTTTAAAAAAAACATTTCGGCCATCGCTCATTTCAAAGTTTATCGAGTTAAGGATATCACATCTTTACTGTTACAAAAAACAAAACGGTTGCGACTTAGGTTCTCTCAATCGTTTACTTCTTTAGAGCTTACCATACTGTACGGTTCGTCATGATAATACGTAGAGTCTTTTAAGAGTGGTTTTCAAAGATATCAAATGGATTACTTTTCAAGTATCATTTCTGCCTTGGACTACTACAGCACCTTGGGCAACTAGGTGGGTGGGATGTTTTTGGATTATGCCGAGTTGAGCAAAAACGTGTTGTGAAATTTTAATAAGTTGTGGAATAAGTCACTTGTTCGCATAGGCTACGAGCTTCCCCGCGTCTCACACACACGAAAAGGTGCGACCTGCGCCCAATTCAGGACCTCGTTTAATTAAATTTTACAAGCGTTGGGTGAATATGTGTGTGTGTATATATATATATATATATATATATATATATATATATATATATATATATACATACATATATATATATATATATATATATATATATATATATATATATCACAGACTTATTTAAACGTGTATAATGAAATACGCGCCGGAGAAACCATCTCTGGGCAATGATTTACTGCATTTTATTTCCCTTTTTCTATGTATCCTTTTTCTGCGCATTTCCCTTACCACAATGTCTAAATAAGTAAAATTCTTTGCTTGGGTGGCGGCTTTTGTTTAATATACGCGGGTTTCTTACCGACGATGGCTAAAGGTGACCTTAATATCCATCTACGCTGGACACGATACTAGCCCTGAGGGAGTTTGAGGTTACGTTAACCTCGCAAAAAAAAAGTTTTTCCTTTTTGACCTCCAGTGAAGGGGAGAAATAGACTAAGCGGTTTCCTGTTGCTCACCCCAACAGCGTTTTTACCACTCCACCATCAGTCATAGTGGGCAGCCCCTCTGGGATTCGAATACCTCCCTCTTGCCTCCTCTCTTGGGCCTAGTCGTCCCTCGGTAACGCTGTTAGTCCCGTCCCTATCTAATATGGCCGACAAGTCCGATCCTATACGGATTGAAAAAAAAAAGTCCTTTAGCGATAAATCAAGAGGACGATCTTCTTCAGAAGTGGCAATTTGCCGGAAGAATTGTGAAAAATAAGACGAGCCTTCGAAATCAACGCGCTTTACATTTTACTGGGATGGAAAACTGTTTGCGTTACATAAAAAACATTAAGTTAAAGTGGTGATCCAGAAACGCCATTGCTTTAAAATGGTTGACAAGTAAGGTAATTATTTTAAACGATTAAGACAATCTTCAATTTACATTGAAAACCTAAAGTAAAATAATTATAACAAATGGTTTACAAAGGTAAATTCTACAACTCTAATAATTTTTGACAAGAAATTTCGCTTATTTATATATATCTCTCTATCTCTCCATATTTTAAAATCGTAATGGCCATCATCATGGTCATGCGTAACGCTCTAATGTTGTGAATAACTCGATTAGAAATAAACTTAGAAGCATTAAATTTCTCAGGATTTCAGTGTTGATGAATCTTTACGTTATGACTAAAAATTTCGAAAAAGGTCACGGGTTCGACTCCAGAGCATGAATGTCGTTTCCTATAAGATAACACGTAAAAATCACCTTTTTAGTTTGAAGGCTTTCATTCTTTTACTCTTTAAATATCCTAAAATTAAGTTATAGATACGAAATTTGCTAAAACACCCCAACATGAATGAGGATTCTTATTCTTACCCCCGCCGATTACTAAATCTCATTCGAATTCGCTCATATTTTGAATTTATATTCGAGTTTTGGTAAATTTTTTTAACATTTCATTAATAAGATTCCATGCTTACCGGTATTGTTGTCCTCGGTAATTTCCATGCATATGCACTTAAATAAAGGCTTAAAGATAGAAAATAAGATTAAAACTTGCTCGAAATGACCGAAGATATGAATTTAATGAAAACAAATCGAACGCAGTATTCATGTTATTTCTATTTTTTATCTATAAGTATTACTAAAATCCTATTTCTGGTTGTCTCTCTCTCTCTTTAACACTCTATACCTCAGCCATTTTTAATCTCCGGGAATTTCAACCCTCTAAGTTTAGTTTTTTATCGAATTATTCAACTAATTTTCTTAATTTATTATTAAAAACCAAACATACATCCCTTATAAAACATATTCATTAAACTCATATTAAAAACATATTCCCGTTAAACTAATGTAAATCCATTAGGTAAATGATAGGAACGAAGAAACAGCGAGCAAAGGGGGGAGAGGAGGGGGGGGGGGAGGGTTGGCGAACGTCAGCGACACATACACCTAGTATATATATAATAATAATATAATGTGTGTGTATATTGATCTGTGTAAATGCAATAAAAATTTGTCGTTGTTTTTGAAATATTCCATCATACTCGCAGCTTTGTCTACCAAGATTGTTATGTAGTTTGCGAGTTGATTTTCTTTGGCGGCAGGGAATTTTCCAGCGTTCCCATGCTCTCGTTGGGAAGTACTAACTTTCTGGAGAAAACCTTATCGAGGCGAAAGCTTTAAGGTACGGGCAAAAACCACTCCTCGTATAACTCGCGGCGTTGCAAAACTGGCTGGAGATGAAGTTTATGGAATATGCCTTATATTCAGGGGAAACTACACCTTACCACATACGTTAATTTCACTAGTTTAAATCAAAGATGGGCTTCTTTCGGTCTAAGGTTTGGCGGAATGGAATAATAAGGAAATTAAGTAACTTTAATCTACGAGCACTCTTCAACTTTGAAGTTGTTTTGTGTTTATGTATCGCTTCAGAACTTGGATAGTTGCATCGATCTCATTTGCGTACGAGGTATACGTAATCCTCGAATTTATCGAGTGATTGGAGTGAGAAACCATAATTTCTTAAGTTTTTCTCAATGGAACGAAAAACTGGATAAACGGAAAGCAACAACTATTAAATTTTTATATAGGGTATATATAAATCTGGCTAAAAATTAGAAAGTAGTCGTCACAATGCATATATTGAATGGAAAAATGTTAATAACTCTTTTCTATTACAAATTTAGTTTTTAGCTTACATAGATTGGTTATTGAATGTTTGAAATCTAAAAAAATAATCATTTATGAATACATTTTTAGGCGATGAATATAAAGTTTTCAGTTACGGCCTTCACCTCTAAAACCTCATTAAAAATACAATCCAATGTATTACTTTAACTAAGTAAAATAAAGGAAACAATCTGTAAGCCTTCCACAATTGACTCACTAATTCCGAGTAGAAGAAAAGTCTTTAAATCCCGTTATAAATCAGCTATTTATCGGACCGTTGAACCAGACGTCAAAATAAAACGGTTTTATACAATTAATAATATTTTAAATGTCCTATAAAGTAATTAATGATCAATATATGGCAGTTTTCCGTGGGCATTAACAGCATTTTGTTTATGTACGTAATTTTGAGAATTTTTAATTACCTATTGGTTACATGGCAGCAAGCGATTATACATGCAATTAAAATCTTATCATTTTCGGAGAGGAAATGCGCATATTCGGTGGCTCCGCCTCTAATATCAAGTTAAGGAATTTCCTGTCTTAAACTTTATTTTCTACCCTTCTTCCCGTGATGCCCTTAGCTTTAACGCAGCTACCATCGTAAAAAAAGGACTTAAGAGCCAAAGAGCAATGTCGTAAGTTCTTCGGCAAACTTTCATAACAATGCCTAACTTGTTTTATGAAAAGATAATCGTTATCCTTTCCCTGAAAACGAAGTGAATACATTTTCCGAGTTCTCCAACCGACCTATTTCGTTTTAATGGATAATAAGTCGGAAAATTTAATCCGATAAACGGCGTTTCTTTTTTTATTGAAGTTTGCCCATTATTGCTAATGGAATGAAGTCATACAGATCTGTTGCCGTATTACTCCGCTTCCTTTAAAAGCTCCACGAGAAAATTAAATTAGCAGAAAAAAAGAGAACCCTTCGGCAATTTTATTAGTCGTTCTCGTTTGAGCATTAATATTTTCTGGTTCCGTAGGTTAATGCTTGGAAGGCTGAACACGTGGGCGTAGCTAATAAATGGCGTAATGCGATTATTAAGGTTGCCTCTTTATGTGGCGCTATTATATCAAGGGACACATGTCACAGAAAGCGGCTTAAGTATTTGGATAGTCAAAAGGAAGTTATAGCGAGATTTAACCGCTTACCTTGTTTACGATTCTATTGGTCCAACGATCGCTTCGTAAGTTAAGGAAGGAAAGGTTTTACGATTCATGAAACGTCGATTGCTTCGTTACACATTCTTCACTAACAGTGCTCACCCGATGGCTTTGAAATTTCCGGTTATTTAAGAGACGCGGCATTAACGTTAGAACGTTGCGCTTTTGTTTGATAAGCCATGAAAGAGAATAGTAAATTAAAGTTGAAGTACGTTGATTTTAAGTTGTATTACATTAATAATGTTAATGTTCTTGCGTCTTTCCTGGGCATAACAAAAGTGTCTCATGGCTGCAATCTAGGATCTAGGAGATTGATCGTTTTGTTGGGGAAAAGGATGAAGTTATTATCCTAACTTAAATTCCTCAAATACGCCATGAAAAGTCAACGCACATGCACTCGTGCGCAAACACACACATATACGAGCGTATATTTAGACTTCAAACGAAATTTTTATGCATGCTTAATTATATCGAATTGATTGGGCACGTATGCCGGCGTAAAAAATTCTCCTTGCATTGCTGTCTGTTAAAGAATGTAATACATAAAACCTGATATTCATGAATCTGCCTAAGGTATTTGACATTATTATTTAACATGAAATGTATGAAACTTCGACAGATACTTCTACCGCCGACATTAAAGGAAGCGTCTTCTAGAAGTATAATTCATTTAAAAACATTTCGGTAGTTTATACGATTTATGTAAATATAGATACCCTTATAATAAGCATTTTATAATAAGGAAATCACGTTATCAAAAATTATATCTCTCAGCACAGGAAATGCGTACATGGTACTTAAATGCAGACTTCTTAACATCAAAGAGCGCTTCGGAAATGACAGAGATAACGAAAACGCAAAAAGACATCAGCGATTTATAAATGGCTTCTCTTTTACAGCGCACTTATCCCTCGATGAACTTCCACTCTTTCGAGACATCCCTCATTAACCACATCTTAACCGAAATATCTCACAAAAGTGCCATCGTTTACCTCTTCCTTCCTGAATCCTCTCTGTATCTCTCTCTCTCGCTACAAATTCTAGTTAAATCTCCTCCTAGACAAACTGACGTAGATTATGAAAACATTTTTCACGCTCTCCCGCTAAAGATGCAAAAGCTTCAAAATCCGGATATTACAGCTGTTATTTTGCGACGTAAAAGTATACAATTTTCGCCGAGGATTTTTTCAGTTCAGTGATTTTCTACCGAGTATCGGTCTTAACAAAGCTGTTGCCACATCTACGCATTTCACACTCTGCGTAGGGGTCTACTAGTTTAAGGGACCTTTAAGAAGCAAAAAATAATTTTATTTATTTTTATGGAAACACGAACAAAATAAATTCAAGATCAAGCACTTCGATAGGAAAAATTGAAAAAGTATGTACCCTCAATATACAGTACAAGGTTATATAAACCTTATGCGCATTTCGGGTACAATTCAGTCGTCATCAATGGCGATTCACCGAAAGTTCTAAAAAGAACATGTGTCAACCGACACCCGTGTGGAAGAGAGGGAGCCGTTAGGACCTGATATATATGTTTACAGGAGAAAAGTAATCATGTCAAAAAAGGTAAACAACTTTGATATTTGTACATGAAGTGGGTGTGCTTCAATGTTGATGCCTAAAAGGCCCCTGTCGCTGTCAGAAAAGGTGAAATAGAGTGAAATACGGGGTTCGGCGTCAATTTCCTCCCTTGAACTCGTGGTTTGTGTGTGTGTGTATATATATGTGTGTGCGTGTATATATATACATATATATACACGAAGAATAGGAGAGAAGCGAACGATTATACAGACTATCAGAAAGAGGAAGGCGAACTGGATTGGGCATTACCTGAGGAGAGAGTGCATGATTAAAGAAGTGCTAGAAGGAAAACTGGATGGAAAAAGAGAAAGAGGTAGGAAAAGGTTTCAGCTAGTAGACGACTTGAAAGGGAAAGAGAGCTATCAAGTCATGAAGAAAACTGCTGAAAATAGGTGTATATGGACAACCAAGTTTAACCTAGAATAATCACGGACCTGTCAATGGACAGACTATCTATGATGATGATGATGATATATATATATATATGTACACACACAGTAGATGCAAGCCCTGACAATATAAAAATCGCTGCCGTGGATTAATTGCTGTTATTTAGCCCTTTTCCAATATATTTTCACGGTCTCCTCCAAATCATCACTTCAAAGGGACATACGTCATACTAATAAGGCTGGAAAATGCCTCGTCATCATGTGGGAGCATTCTACATGAAAGCATCAGGAAAAAGCTGACCTTGAAATGTGTCATAGTTATTAATTAATTTTTTAAATAAACATTTCTCCATAAGCATTGCACATATCCATATTATTACTTTATTAAATTGCCTAGCAATGAGATAGGAACTTAAATATTGCACGGAAGACCGATACGTGTTTTTTCGAAAAGTAAATTAGAATCCATGCTGAAATATCTTAAAAATTCGATTATTGCCAGAAAATATGGGAATTTTCCATGATTTTAACAATAAGAAATTCTGACACCATGGAAACGATTCCAATGCTTTTAGGGTGGGATAAAAGGAGAGAGAGAGAGAGAGAGAGAGATAAATACATACAGTGAGAAAAAAATCGCATTTTATACCGAGAAATGCAGAAACGAGAAGAAAGATGGAAAACTGTATTTATTGCGATTTTATAACACGATTCAATTGTTTTAATATACAAATATAATAAGTTACTCTACTTATAGTTCTTAAATTACTAATATTACCATTATAAATTAATGTTATTTAGTCCCTTTTCATATCTTCTTTCACCGTTTCGTCCGACTTGTAAAAACGCTAGTTGAATTTTATTTTTGCATCAATATTTTGTTTATTGTTCAGGATGGAAAAATCACAAATTCTTGCCCTGAGGCTATGCTGCTGGATCTGAACTAAGAAATTCTATAAATTCAGTACTTAAATCGACATATAGGGGACATAAATACTTTACCATACGTATTATTATTTTCTCTTATCGCTTGTACCGCATTCGGCCTGAATTCCGGTCCTCACCTATACTTTCGGATTTCCATTTAAAAGATGGAAAATTATTTCGGTTTCATTGGACGCGAATATCATTAAATACGACGCAGCGTAACTTATAACCCTCCTTTTAACATTTATGTTCCCTAAATGTTTACCTCTCTCTAACTCGCACATTTTATCCCATTCCCATATCTCTTCGCCTTCCTCTCGTCCTTTATCACACTCTGTTGGAAATAATTTCTTTTAAATTCAAATAAGAGCGCCTTTAACTATGAGAAAGTGCTCCACCATTATTTTTCTCTTTTTTATATAACCATCTATCCCTCCTTAATCATTTTGAAGCACAGATTAAGAATTTTATATATTATTTGAAAATCTCGGATACAATGATCAATAAATGAGTACAAAATAGCAAAATCTCAATAAAAAACGATCACTGAACTTCAAAGTACAGGCGACTCCCGAGTCTCGTTGGAGATGCGTTCCTGAAAACGTGTTCGATTCTCGAATATTCGAGTGTCGAACGCCGTTTTTCCATATACTTGCATGTTATAATCGGGGGATACGTTCCCGCATCTTGGGAAAAAGTCTCCCCTCACGTTCTATAAAGATAAAATAACTTTACTAATATGTTAATACAACAATATTAAATTATGAATAAATTATATAATAAATACTTTAAATGTATAACTTATTTTTTGCACTAAAAAGGAAAAAATAAATTTGTTTCTCGAACTTCAAAGATAGATGTATGCAATATGCTTTACAGACGACTCGCGCGAGCTGGATAACATACCTGCATACATCTATCTATCATACAACTATTATCGCAGCGAAATTAATATAAAAGTTATTAAAAATGCACAAAATAACTTAAGAATAAAGAAACAATAAATTTAAAAATATTCATACCTTAAATCTTTTTCAACTGCGCTTACTGGACTTGGTTTATTAATTGAGAAGTTGGAAGATTTTAGTTGGAGGAAGAGGAGCTATTGGGTGGGGAACTGTTTATTGTTGTTATCAAATTACCTGAATTTATCACGTTCTAGAATTTTCTCCTTCTGTTTCACATAAGTGCTAATATTTGAAGGACACATTCCCAACGATCGTGCGATTTCAGCTTGGCTTTCACCGTTCTTAACACGCTTTAAAATTTCTAATTTCTATTCATAACTATGAATCTTATGCCCTCTTTTATTTGATTCCCTTACATTATCACTATTACATTTCCTTTTAGATGCCATGTCAAGTGATAAATTTATAAATAAATCAATAAAATAAATAAATTTAAATAAAAGATTAACAGAAAAAAGAGTGAAATCAGCACAAATTCAAAAAATTAGAGCAGATATAACTACGTCTACACCAAAACTAAACCTCGCGTTTGGTCGGAACCGATAACTACGTGAAGTTTAATTAATTGGATTAATTGGATCAAAATCTCGAATTAATCGAGACTCGAACAATCGAGACTCGGGAGTCGCCTGTACAAGTATATTTTCATTTTAAATCATCATAATTGAAATAATAACAAAACAAAATGGAAAAATTTAAGCGTTTTCATTTGAAGCCACTATAACAGGAAGAACTACACTACCCAGCGAATCTCTCAATCTACTTCTCAACGTACCGAACATTTTAATACCCTCAGCGAAAAGACCACGTTCATATTGCCTTCAATAGGCGATGGGGAATGTGTGCTGAGAGTAAGAGTAGGGGAGAGGCGATGAAAAGGGAAAGAGGGAAGGGGGAAGAGAGGGAAGGGGCAGAGGGGATGGGAGTTCTATGCATAAGTGGACGATGCGAGGAGGTGCGGGAGAAATTTTGGACGTGGTATGCAGCACGGGGAGAAGAGGATGTTGGAGGGTTCGGTGGATACGGCGTGGGAGATAAAAGGATGGGTGTCGGAACGGATTGATCGAGCGAGTGACGGAAGCCACGCCTCGCGCCATTAATAGATAGCTAATAACGTGGATGTTATTGACGCGGGTGAATTCGGTTTCCCGGCAAAAATTTGGGAGGCGACGATCTGTTTTAGAGCGGAGGGCTGAGGTTATTTATTTTGTGGAAATCGAAAAAAAAAGTGAGGGAAGGCGGTTGTTTGGGGGAGATGGCGAGATGTTTGCAATATGGAGATTTCGGAGAGCGCTGATGTGATTGGATCCTATTATGGACGTGTTTTCATGGTCATGAGGGAGCCTAATATGCCTAACCCTCCAGAGGGACGCACGAATGTGGAAGTACTAATAGCTATATCGCGCAGAGTGCTTATAACGATAATCCGATTGGAGGGTAGGTTAAGGTTGTGAAGGTTTTTTCGAAGCTTTTAACGATGTGATAAAATTACGCGCGGCGCATGTTGAGATCTACAAAATACTCAGAAAGAACGAAATCAATGGCAATTCTTAATAGGATAACGCCTCAATAATATTCGCTAAAGAGTGAAAAGAAAGAAGCGGATCGAAATTTAATAAAACACTAGCAGGCCTACGCAGATATTCTGCGTGTAAAGATAGAACCAGAACATCATTGAAGACTTAATAGTGTTATACAGTCTGGGTTGTGTATCTGGATCTGAAATTTCTGCGCAAACAATTTTATCAGCATCATCTGAATTGCGGATTTCATCAGAATCTCTTAAAACAAATAAAATATGGGCAAGAGGCAAACCCCTTTTTTGAAATTCTATAACCATTACCATAGCTAGAGGAACTCTCAAAATGTGTTTTTTCATTAGCGTTAAAACTTCACCAGGGAAGGTTATACGGCAACAATAGTAATCAAAATATACAAAATTTTCGGCTAAGCTTCAGTATAAGTCACCCATGAAAATATTTGATACTTGTTTATTAGTTACCTATACTTGTTTATTGGTTACTGATTGGTCTGTCTCGACATTTACAAACCCAATCTCCGGACAAGAAACTGATTGGCCTGTCTCGACAATTACAAACCCAATCTCCGGACAACGTGGTTTCTTTGGTTCCGGGCGAGGCGAAGGGCGCGGTAGCGCCCTGAGCAGACTACGCATTAAAACATAGCGAGCCGAAGGCTCGTCAATATCCTCGGTACCTAGGTGATGTGGACGTGGGCGACTTATACTGAAGCTGTTCCAAATTTTCTGATATTAAGAAAATGTAAACGAAATACTTATAGTAACTGAGGAAAAATTTGAGAATCAATTGGATTTTAATATTCCCAAGTCGAGAGATCGAAAGGTCTAAATAAGAACAAGAACCAGAAGATCTGCAAATAAACAGACGTGTTATAACCTCACCTCGAATTGTAAAAATTACATTTTATACGATATGAACAATTGTATGCCCTATCATTTAATAAAAGCGTACAAGTTTAAAATATGAAAATAATATGCCATACAATTTCCGCTATAAAATCTTCAAAACAATCGTTTTAATATTAATGTGCTCGGAAAGATACCCAGATCAATCTTTGTAACGTCGATCAACAGTAAATACTGGTTTCCATGGTTACCCTTATGACTTATTTTTAAGCGTCTCAATGCATTTTAAATGGGGAAAAATAATTGCTGCCTGGACTCGAACCTGCGCATTTTCTCGAAATTAGACTAAGAACGGACAAATCTAGGCGGAATTTGGAAACGATGTGTGAAAAACGCGTCTCTCTAGCTATTGTAGTTGTCGAGTTATCACTGGAATTAGGTGAATTCCAGATATCCATATGGACATCGACGGATTTTAATATATAGATTTTCGAGGTCTGTTGCTCGCAGTTTAATAAAAAAACCGAATTGACGAGCCAAAAGCATAAAAATAAGTTGGGAATCTAGGTGCGTATATTGGCTTCAAAGCAGCAGTATCACATGTTAGAACATTTAAAATGTACGCTTAATCTTAGATAAATTGATGTAGCTTTTTAAGTTTATATCCTTAATTTTATGCAGTCCATCAAACACCTACAATCCTCATTAATGACAAACTGTTTCTCAAATAGCCTTAAAAAAGCTTGAAAATAAGATGCGCATTTCGGATGAAAAGCAAATATCTTCGATGGTCATCCACCTATAGTATCCTTTATTAGAATCTAATTTGTGCATTCTAACATGTGCCAACACAAATTGAAGAAGAGACCGAAGGGAAAGCAGATGTGGCAACGCTGTAGGTCAAAGATTGACCTTTCCTGGGTTGCCAGAGCTCGAGTTAGACTTCCTTTACCGTAGGTCCTTACGCAAAAAAAAAGGGACGAAAAGAGTAAAAACTGCACACAGAATTGGCGCGAGCGTGTACATAGCGCGTGAATTCTCTATTTAAATTATGAGGGCGATTAGGTAGCATGGGAGGAGACGATTTATCGCGGCGGTTTAAAAAAAAAAAAAAACGAGGCCCCCTCCCAGACGTTTTACAACCGAATATCGTTCCATAAAAAGCCTCTCCTCTTCCTATGGCGCGAAGGAATATCCGGACATAAAAGATGTAATCCGCGATATCCGAAATGGGTCAATTGAGACGCATTGTGAGACGTCTGCCTCTGGTCGTATATCAAATCTCTCGCGATAAGCATTTTTCAAATTCAATTGCGCGGAAGTGGATATGGTCTAACACAGACGCATTTAAAAACGAACGCCGCTCTATCCGGAAGCGAATTTCAGCCGGAGAAATAGGGGGAGAGGCCGGGAGGAATTCAGAGCGTTTTTTTTTTTTTTTTTGAAGGAGAGCGTCTTATCTTCATTAAAGTCGAGTTTTTCCGTCACGAAAGAGATCGAGTTCGCCGGAGTGGGGAAAAATCGATTTTTCCGTAGCGTTCGAGGTGATGTATCGATCAACCCATTTCCATCCGCTTGCGACAATCCGCGGGAATATATTAATGTATATTCGGAGGGAATTTGTAATGGGTGATGTTTTTTTTTCGCATTTTCATGGAGAAGTCGATGTTTTCTGTTCTGATAATTGGCATGGAAAATCCATTTAATGGAAAATCATATTTTTATTCTTTAAAATATTAACAAGAAGAACGCCAAAGGTAAATAAAAGCTTTTACAGGACTTAACTGAGTGACGTAGATATTCTAATGGAATAATTACGAAAGACTTAGTTTTAAATTATTCACTTACAATTAGATTAAAATATTGCGCTTTGATACAAAAAGGATCTTATCCTGATCAGGATAACGAGCCTATTAAAGCATTTATTATATCACATATTTCCAAAAATCCCTTTTTGTTATTATTTGAAAATCTATACTTTGAGGTTTTGGTAGTATAATAATATAAGGTCACCTAAAATTTTAAAATTATTTAATTTTTTGAGCCACGATGCACGTAACGGATATCCCCACGGCAGCAGCTATCATTACATCATCTATCAACATTATGAAGGTTATTTTCGAAACATTCCCTCTTCACGACTCTGATTAAGAGCCTATCACGCATTTATCATGGTAAAATTTAAAATATTTTCATTCTCCAAACACATCAAAATGGTCGACCTTGGGAAGGGTATTGAGATATCAAAAATTCAACGGGCTTTAATGAAAAATAATCCACGAACTATTTAAACGGTAAATACGAATTATTAAAATCACTGTGAATATAAATTAACGTTACGAATTTCGGCATAAAGTAATTTATAACCCGAAAGAATAAATCGGTATAAACTAACCGCGAGCATTACACAATGGCACCTTTCACCTACCTCGCAGGTATATCTATAAAAAAAAAGAGAGAGACCCATTTGAGCACGAAGGTCGAAGAATTAAAACTGCCATGTGTGTGAGTGAGAAGGGGGGGGGGAAGGGGAGAGAGGGAGAGAGAGAGAGGGAGAGAGGGAGAGAGAGAGAGGGAGAGAGAGAGAGGGAGAGAGAGAGAGGGAGAGAGAGAGAGGGAGAGAGAGAGAGGGAGTGAGAGGAAGGGAGTGAGAGGGAGGGAGTGAGAGAGAGGGAGTGAGAGGGCGTGGAAGAGAGAGGGCGTGGAAGAGAGAGGGCGTGGAAGAGAGGGAAAAAGTGAGTGCAAGTGAACATGAGGTACAAAGGATTTGGCGTGGTTGAATTAAAATCTCACGGAGATCTTGGTTTTTTGCATCCCGTATAGAAGAATAAAGGAGATAAGAGGCGACTAAAGGAGATGAAAGACAGTAAAGGATAATACAGGGAGAGGTTGAGAAAGACGAAAAGAGAGAAGGAAGAAGATGGAAGATCCCGAAGAAAGAAGGGTAAGAAAGAGAAATCCGACACTATATGAAGAAGAAAACGGAGCATAATGCGATTGAAAAGGAAAGCAGAGAGAAGGAAAAGGCGGAGGACGAGAATAAAAGAGAGGAAAGGGAGAGAAGTGTAGAGGGAAGGGAGAGAAGTGTCGAGGAAAGGGAGAGAAGTGTCGAGGAAAGGGAGAGAAGTGTCGAGGGAAGAGAGAGAGAGAGAGAGAGTGGAGTGAGATTTTGGGCGTGAGAAGGAAACAAATGCCCGGCCTTGATTTTGGATGGGGGAAAAGAGGGGGTGGGGAAGGGGTGAAGGGGGGAGATGGGGGGCGAGAGGGAGGGAGAGAGAGAGAAGGAAAAAAGAGGGGAGATAGGGATGAAGACGAAGGAGGAGGAGGAAGTGGGTGGAGAAAGAGATTAGGAGACGAAAGTGAGGAAGAGCATAAGGAGATCAGGACAGAGAGATTGAGAGTGGTAAGAGAGGAAATGGTAAAAATTGAAGAAAAGGTAAGGGAGAGAGGTAATTGAATAGAAGGAACTGAGAGAGAGGGAGAGAGAGAGGAAAGAAAAGAGGGAAAACTGGAAGAGAACTTAGTAAATGATGAAAGAAAGAGGGAAAATTACATTTATCGGCGAGGTCGACGTTAAATAGCCCCTCTTTTTACAATTTTAAAAGTAATCGATTTTCCGGCACTGAATTAACAATAATAATGACGGTTAGAAAATTTGATGATATTTTAAATAAAGGAATACAACGTACCTATATTTAGGTCATAAGCATCATACGCAATATGACAAATTTACGACATTCGTAAAGAATTGATTTTAAGACAGAAATAATGACTGCACTTTAAAAATATTTGGGGTACACAGTACCTATGTAGAAAATGACTTAACGCACGTTTTAAGCAAAGGAAAATAAAACGTTACTGGAAAAATAGTTTGTAAAAAATTTGTTGAAAATGTGCAATGATCAGTGGAAACAGCACAATATGGAGAGAGAGAGAAAGAGAAGGGGCAGAAGAAAGTAAAGAAGAGATACAGGGAAGTATGAGAATGGAGAAGAATAAAGTACGAAGCGGATGAATGAAGGGGTGTAGAAAAGAGGAGAAGGGGAGGAAAGGTTAAGATGGTTGAGGAGAGACATTGCGGAGGTATGGGGACATATCTACCTAGGTGGCGATCGAGAGGAAAGACGAATGAGCTCGCCCGTTGTTGTTCCTTTGTTTTGCTCGGTTGGAACTTAAGAGAAAAGGGAGGGAGGGAGACAGTGAGTCGGAAACAAAGAGAGAGAGAGAGATACGAAGAGGATAAAAAAGGGGTTTAGAGAGGGAAGAAGCTTCGATCGATCCTTTTCAATTCGCGATTAATTGGAATTCGGGTAGCAAAAAGAAGAATGTACGAGTATACGCGGAGAAAACAATCTCCACCTTCCATCTCTCTTTTGGCCAGGGACTAATGAAATGTAAATTGGGACAAATTGTGAGTTAAAGAATGAATTCGTAATGTTATAATACTCGCCCGAGTAATCTCTCTTTTCTTTTGATTTTTTGGGTGGGAATAACGAAATGGGGAAAAAATCTAAGACGGCCGAGATGGAAAATAAGCGCGGGATGGATTGGAAAGCGTTTAATTTGCTCTCGATAAAATTGAAATCGAAAAAAAAGGGAGAAGCATTTTATTTATTTTGGATTATTCATTAAAGAATTTTCGGCCCATTCCAAAAATTGCCTCCAGGGGATTTGAGCAGGAGATACGATATATAATGGAAAAATTAAGTAAAAAATGTTCATTCCTGGAAATTCGAATAGAGGATCGTATTAACGGGCTATAAAACAAAAACGATATTCGAAATTTTACGTAATCCTGTGATGATAAAATACCACAACTCGACATTTCTAAATATTTGTTTTTGTTGAAAATTGCATTTACAATTCTATCCTTTAGTTAAACCCTTCATTATTTCCAGTTCAACATTATTCTTTTAAACCATTCAATCTTAATCAACAAACAAAATCTTTTGATTTCAATCGAAACATATTGGGATCAAAATGTGAAAAGTTTAAATTATTTTAGAAAATATTACTTGGCTCCCTGATAAAGTTTCGCGAATAATTTTAATCCTTTTGTAATCTTAATTCCTGTCATTTCGAATAAAAAAAAAAGGAAACTTAAAAAAATCCCATTGACGACTTATTTTTAAAAGGACACCGTTGTGCAAACATAGCGATTCGTTTGCTCTCTTAATTAATATTCCTCGAAAACAAACAGAAAAGACGAGGAAAAAGACAAGAGGCGAATAAAATTGCCTCACGGAAATAGCCCTTCACTTTTTCTTTTCCTTCCCTTTCCTCGTCCCATTCAAAACTGCGGCTCGATTCTTCAATTTTAAGTTTCCCATTTTCACAGACAGGACGAGGGAAAATGAATTAAGAAAAGGGCGTCCTCGAGGGAGCGAATTTAAAGAAGCACCTTAGCACCCCAAATATTCTACCTATCTCTCATTCCTTCCTTCTCTCTCTCTCTCTCTATTCCCATCCTTCAAGAGAAAAACGAAAAAAAAAACTTGGAAATAAACTTCCGAAAAAATATCAATTTCCTCTTTCACGCCTCCGTGTTTGAAAAATCCACTTCTCCCCCGGACCGCCACGCCACCAGAATAGAAAATAAAACAGCCGATGACAAAAATAAAAAAAAGAGGCAAAAAGAAGAATCCTTGAAGTCTTTTCTCTCCCCCCTCTCTCTGGAGAGAGAGAGGGAGGGGGGCGAGAGAGAGAGGGAGGGGGGCGAGAGAGAGAGTCAATATGACGCCTTGTGAACTCGAGGGATACCCAAAAAAAAAGGCGTGACTTGGGAAAACAAAAACCAAACGAAAACAGCAACCGACAACCATGGCGACAAAAAACAACGGTTTACAAAGAAAATGCGAAAGTGACTAGGAAAGACATGCGCACCAACAATTGCAGGATAAAAATGAAATGAAAATCGTGAAGGACAGAGAGAGAGAAGAGAGGAAAAGGAGGAAATAGAAAGAGAGGAAGTTTTTTACGCGATCATAATCCGTAAAGAGCGAGGGATGAGGGAGAAGGGAACGAAACGTGACGCAACAATCTCTGCGAATCCAACGCCATTTTCCTTCCTTGGCGTGTTTACCCTCCCCGGAATTATTACGGCACCCGATGCATTGTGGGAAGCGACAAGAAGAAGGAATAAGAGTGTCCTCGCTTTGAAAAACGGCTTCGTTATTATTAAAAGGGAAAGGAGGCAGTGGAGGGGGGAGGGGGACGGTGGAAGAAGAAGGATGAGGAAGAAAAAAAGAAGAGCGGGGGGAGAAAAATGATACGAATAAGTCTGCTACCTCTAGATAAAACTCAGGAATACTCGGGAGATGGAGGATGGAAGGGGAAAGAGGGCGGAATAAGGAGGTGAGGGAAGAGAGAGGGAGGAAGAGGGAGAAAGAGAGAGGAGAGGAAGATGGAGGAAGAGGAGAGGAAAATTGAGCGAGAGGAAGAGAGGAGAGGAAGACTGAGGGAGAGGAAGAGAGGAGAGAAAGTTGGAATGAAAAAGATAGAGGGAATGGAAGAGAGGGAAAGTAAGAGAAACGGGAAGACGGAGGAAGAGGAAGACGGATGGTGAGGAAGAGAGGAGTGGGACAGCTGAGAGGGAGAGAAAGAGAGGAGGAGAGGAGAGAAAGAGAGAGGAGGAGGAGAGGAAGAGAGAGAGAGAAAGAGGAAAATAGTGAGAAGTGAGTGAGAAGAAGAGAGGGAGAGAGAAGAGTGAGAGGAAGAGAGAGAGTGAGAGAGAGGAAGAGGGAGATAGGGATGAAATGTGTCCGAGAGGGAAATAAGATGGAGGGAAAGGAGGAAAGATGGAGAGGAAGAAGGGTGGAAGAAACTGGGAGGGGAAGTTTGCAAAAGAGAGAGAAAGCGAGAGAGAGAGAGGAATAGGAGGGATTGGGGGAGTGAGGGAGGTAGGGAGGGAGAAGGGAGGAGATGCGATAAAGGAAGAGGGATTCGAGAAGATAGAATACGACCAAAGGAGTTGGGAATAAAGAATTTTTGAGAGCGGAATTAAGGACGGGGGAGAGTTGAATAGAAGGTGAAATTGTGGAGAGAGAGAGATAAAAGAGGAGGATATGAAGGGTAAGCAAGAGTGTATCAGAATATGCGGATGAGGTCGACTGTGAATAGCGGCGCGAAACCGCCACAATGGTCGTTTGAGCCGCGAAATTTATTCGTTCGAGTCTCTCCATCTCCCTCCAAAATAGTTGAGGGAGATGGAGGGAGGGGTTGCGTTAGCTTCCATTCTAAGGTCCTCGATGGGCCCGACCCGTTAAGACAAGAAAAAAACATAGATTCAATAAAAACGTCCCTTCCATTTAAGTGAATAGGGTTTCATCATTATGTATATCGCTTACTCTGAATTGTTATATGGGAACGTCATCGATGCGCGAGAAAATTATAAAATGAGAGCAAAATAGTTTAGTGATAAAATTATTCATTAGAAGATAAAGTTACATCCTAGATTTTACCATAGAAAGTCTTTATCAGGAAAGAATGGGATTGAACTACAAACATCATCTGTTGCTGAAAAAAATGATAATTTGCTATCTATCAAACCAGCCATCATTTTACTCTACTGCTACTAATCTGCTAAATGTGGCACTCATTATTTATTTTTAAAACCAACTTATAACTAGTAACTTACTTATGTTTTCCGACTTTTGTTAACTTTATGAGTCGAAACCCATTTAAACATGTAATCCTTCGATAAATTAGCGTATCCTAATATGTATTGCCAAGCAAATTAATTCTCCTGTACAGAATGGATCTTCACAAAATTACTCAACATGTGAAAACATACGCATAAAAATAGCTTGCGTATAAATAAAATTTTCGAATCGCAGGTTCTGATTTTAATATGACCAAGTGTTCCACGATCTTTCTCTTTCCTGATTCTAAAACGGTTCAGTTTATTTTGTTTCCACTTATATACGTATATAGGTATTTCCTGTAACTGACAACGGGTTAGATGGTAAAAAAGACTGTCTAGTCTCAATGTCGCCCAAAAATAATGCCGGTTACTTACTACTTACTATCTATTGTATTTATTGGTTGTTAATTAATAAATTTTAATAATCGCTTCGTTTAACAGTTTACAATGAAAGCTAAACTTAAGTATTGGAAAGAGTGTAAAAGCACAATCCTTGAGTATATCGTTTTAAATCTTCAATAAAATAGAAAACGGAATTCGTACGTCGTAATATTTTTAGAAAATATGAATATATCATCATCATAGGTAGTCTGTCCGTTGACAGGTCCGTGATTATTCTAGGTTAAACTTGGTTCTCCATATACTCATATTTTCCGCAGTTTTCGTCATGTCTTGATAGCTCTCTTTCCCTTTCAAATCGTCTACTAGCTGAAATCTTTTCCTACCTCTTTCTCTTTTTCCATCCAGTTTTCCGTCAAGCACTTCTTTAATCATGCACTCTCTCCTCATGTAATGCCCAATCCAGTTCGCCTTCCTCTTTCTGATCGTCTGTATAATCGTTCGCTTCTCTCCTATTCTTCGTAGTACTTCCTCATTTTTCACCCTATCTGATAGGGTGAAAAATGATGAATATATATATATAGCTAAAGAGCATATTGAAGTTCATTTTATTTATTATTAAGTATTATAATTAATTTAGATTTCATTTCAATCATATAACTTAAAAATCGCGTATGCATAGCCTCAATATATCAGGATTATGATACATACGAAGGAGAACATACTGACTGTACTCGAATACCTTAAACCTTACCGTAAATAAGATGCACGGAGTTATGTTTGGAAAACTTAAGGATTTAAAACTATATGGAAGTGAGTGACTTGATTTTATTTTCAATGTTAAATTTGGTAACATATTTGGCACTGCATTCCTATAAATAGACAGGCTACGGAATATTTCATCTTAATGTGTTTTCAAATAAGCCCATTCGAAATTTATTTCTTCCTGTGAACAGTAAATTTCAACAATTAAAATTGGATAATCATAAACTGTTTTTCAGAAAAAAATAATCTTATAGTACAGCTAAATATCTAATTTTTGGAACTAAGAGAAACAATGCATAAGGAAAACCTTTGAACAAGGTAGGAATTTATGTAAATGAGGTGCGTTTCATTCGTGGTCAAATATAAATAGGTTTTACGAGAACCATTTCTTAAGATTTACTAAAAATTGAAGTATTTGACGAGAAAGTAATAAGAACGTTTTGAAAATCCAAAATAAATATTTACACATGAAATAATCACTTCCCAATGATAAAGCATACTATTTATCCCCGTCGTATTTGACGGGCAATTCTACTAGTACAATAGATCAGTGTTTCTCAACCGGTGGGACTTGAAATCCGTCTAGGTGGGACCAGAACCGACTGAAGACATTTTGGCACCCCAATCGGTCAGACTTTCTGGCACCTTCTCTTTTATATTCAGTTAACAGTCTCAGGCGTAACTTGATGGAATTTCTTCATATTGTCGAAACAAAAAGGATTCACTTGGCAATTCCACACAAATTAATTCTTAAAAATAAATAAACACATTTTTGTCGAATTGCCAAGTAAATCTTTTCTATTTCGACCTTCTCCTTTGTGTATACCAATTATTAATGTGCTACTGATATGCTTATAAACGTAGAAATAAATTTATTAGAAAAAGTGAGGTTTTTCTTTATATCATGGTGGGACCAGGGTTTATTGAAAAGGCAATGGATAATATGTGATACTTTAGATGTTTTAGTATATAAGAACTTCCTAATTTATTCAAAAAATATATATAAGCATTTACGCTCACGCATTTATCCACGGAGAAACTGTGTCGACGTAGATGAGAATACATTTTTATATAATTCTTTATTAATTTTTATACTATTCATCTAATGGTATTCAAACTTTATTTACATCGAAATGCGAATTTCTCTCTATATATTTAGAAAATATGCAAATATTAATGTAATTTAAAACAGACATGTAATTAACGCTCTTAGCAGACAAACTACTATATTATTGTCAATTTCATCAAAATTTACTTATTTATCAAATATTCTTTGGATACCACGTATCGAGGTTATTTTTCCTCTACTAGTTTCGCTGTTAACATTATACGCAAGATTATTTTCATGTTCCTAAACATTATAGTTAACTGTAACATATTAAGTTTAAACAGAGGAAAAATAAAAGGATAAATTCACGCGATTCCTTGCCAAAGTTTTGTGTTAATCAATGATTTAACAAGACGTAACGAGTATGAGAAAAATCTAAGTCGATGTTAAGAACGCATGGTTTAAAAATTACTTAAAATAAAAGTCAAATTATTTTCCGTGTGATAAAATCGATCGCTTAAGATTTATATTCATTTCAACATGCGTCACAACGAAATTGCAGGATTATTTTCTCTTAGTTATTCTATTCACCAAAGTTAACGAAATGAACGTTTTTGGGATGAATTTTTGAAGATAATGAGCTCGGCAATATTAATATTTATTTCGATCCCGCGAAAGTTAAATTAAAAAAAAAAACGCCACCGCGATTTGAAAACGCTTAACGCGCAGCTTAAAAAAAACATCCAAGGGACGTTTTAATACACCCGTCGGAGAGAAGAAAAGCTAACGAACCGGAAAATCCTCAACTCCAACGCCGTCATTTTCAACCCCCCTCCCCATTTCCCCCCCCCCCTCGCTCGGCTCATTCAAAGGCAGTCGAGATTCCTTAATTGACAAAAGAAAATACAACAAGCCCCTTGCGGCGGAATAAAAAGATAAAGAAAAAAAAAACAAAAGAATAAACAGACGCCTACAGTCCTAAAGCAAACACATCTCTCCACTTCGCGGGGGGGGTCGGACCCAAAAACGCCACGGCGATTACCCGATCCTTTTTCATTACCGTCCCACTAACTTTCATTATCCGACACCTCTTTTCTTCCCTCCGAACGGATCGAGGCTAGCCGAGCTGCTGCAGCGATTCGACCTCGCGTAAAAAAAAACCTTTTTTTTATATTCCTTCCAAATCCTTCCCTCCCCACCCCCTCTTTTTTTTTATACCTCCGGCCAAAACCCTCGAGGAAAAAAAAAACCCGTCGACCAAAACAAATATAAAGCCTCCGCCGACCCGGACACCGCTTCAACTCCACCTCCGATTCATATCCCCATCCTCCACCTCCTCATTTCTCTCTCTCTCCCCACCACTCCACGCATCCCCCTTTCACCCCATTCCTCCTCCTCCACCCCCCCCGCGTGAGTCTACGCCGCCACCAGCTCCGACCCGGAACCAACCACCCCAAACAGTCTCACGTCTCTGGCATCACTATACTGGGAAAGCTTTCCGGTGTTAATCTGTGAGCGGTAAATAAAGTCCTCACCCATTGGGAATCGGACAAAAGAGGGGACGGGTGGGAGGAAAAGGGATGGGGAGGGGGGGAGGAGAGAGAGGGAGTGAAAAAGGGGGGGAAAGAGGTAGGAGGGCTTTAGAGATAAAAAAAATGGCTGCGGTTCGAAAGGGCCGGAGGGGATAAAACAGAGGAATGAGAAAGACCGGAGAATGGGAAGAAGAAGTGAAGTGAGAGAGATGGAGGACAGGAGTGGAAAACTGAGAGAGGAGAGAGGGACTGTGTGGAGTTGAGAGTGGTAGGAGAATACAGAGAGACGAGAGGATGGATGATGGTAGAGGGTAAAGCGACTAGAGGTCGGACAGTGAGGGAAAGCGATGAGGAGAGGGAATAGAATGAAAGAATGGGAAAGAGACAGTGGAGATAAAAGAGGTTGGGAGAGGCAGGAGTGTCCGGATGTATTAGGAAGGGGGGGGGGGAGTTAGAGGGATGGAGAGAGAGAGAGGACGGAAAGAGGTAGAGGGGAAGTTATGTAGAGAGAGAGAGAGAGATAGAGTGGACGGAGAGAGGAAAATAAAATAAAGGTAGATCTAGTAAGCTATATGGCAGAAAGGACTTAAAAGTATGGTACAAAGTACAAAAATCTGATGTGGCCAACACATGACTTTCTCCATATTTGGGGTATTGATATTTCAATTATTATGAATAGCATTATGAGGCAAAATTATCATTTCGTATTGAAAAAGAATACAGTCGTCCTTATTGCCGTAAATTATATTTTGAATATGTTCACAGAATTCACCGCTACATGGTGGTGGCGCTGCATACTGAAAATTACGAAAAAGTTAAATATCTCCGAAATGGATGGTTCTACGAAAATTTGTTTCAAACAAAAACTGGAAGAAATATCGTTCTCTAGGAGATATTTGACGGAAACCGAAAACACCGATTATTTATAAATAATTCCTAAACAATAACTGCTATGGAAAATTGTTTCAAATGAAAGTTGTAGGAAATTACATTCTCTATAACCTCCGTATAGAATTGTATATACCATAATGATGTTTTAACGGAGAAATATCGCAAAAACAGAATCGGGTTTCGAATAAACCTCGACTTCCGGTTAACCGGTATTGTCCAAAAACTAATCAGTTCTTTATGCTCATGCTAAAGTGTTATATATGAGGTTTGGTAACGATATGACAAGTACATTTTGAGTTAGAGCACCCACAATCACATACACACGCGCGCACACGCACGCACACACACAGAGACATCATTCAGAAAATAGTCTAAATTCTAGGGACCTCAAAACGTGTATTTCCGTTGAAATTTCTAAGTCGATTTTTTTCGTGATCACAAAACTTTCCCATTACCACGTATGGAGAAAGTAAAAAATATATAGAAAGAAGAGGATAAAGAGAGAAACTGACGTAAAGAGATAAAAGAAGGCGAGGACATGGAGAAAGAAAAGAGGTTAAAGAGATGTGGAGTTAAGAAAGGAAAGGCAAAAAGAAAAATGGAAGTGACAGCAGTTGGGAGTAAATGGTATAGAGAGAAGAGAGGATACAGAAAGTAGAAGGCAAAGTTTTTGAAAGAGGAGACGGAGAGGAGAAGAAGAAAAGGGAGAGACGGCACGAAAGAGATTGATAGGAATGGGTTTTTTCAGTGTCGAGGAAAGAAGAATGGATAAAAAGGCTCGAGAAAGAGACGCTCGGACGGACCTATATGTGTGTGGCTTGGTTCGAAAAGGGAGGAAGAAAAATCTTAGGAACTGAGAGAGGGAGAGAATTTGGGAGGGAACTGCGAAGGAGTGAGGCGGTGGGATGGATGAATGCCGTGGGGGAGTGAAAGAGGGAGGGAAGGAGATTGAGACCGAGTGAGGCGAGTTCGGATAAAAAAAAAGAGGAGAAAGGAAACCGAGCGGCCGTATAAAAAAGCAGAGGAGAGAAACGGCGCGTAGAAGGTGCGTCCAGGAGAGAGAGAGAGAGAGACGTGCCACTGAGAGTAGGAAATTAAAAGGGGAACAAATGGTATAATATTGGGATTGATAGGAACGGAACAAGGTGGCGTTTATATGGAACTTGGAGAAGGGAGTTCCGCACAAACGAAAATGAAAGAAACGTGTGGACAAGGGTTCTTTTTTTTGTGTTGGAATTGAAAGAAGAAAATTAGTATTTTTGTGAAGAAGGAAACGAGAGAAGGAAAGCGGAATGAAAATAATGGAAGAGTGGGCATAACGTCGACAATTTACGTTAACCTTGAAAGGAAAGGGGGAAAAAGGAAAAAACTGACGCATAACTCACCGCCCAACCATTTTCTCCCCCCTCCCTTCTTCCCCCCCCCCCCCCCCCCCCTGTACTGGTTTTGAGCATATATGAGACAGCCTACCTTTTTATAAAACGAAACCTAGGCAGGCGAACGTCAAAAAAAATGAGTGTAAATTTTAAAAGCTGTTTCTTAGTAATAAATACGGAAAAAACAACGAAAAAAATATCTCCCCACAATATTACAGGTTATTTTTTTATAAAAAGAACGGATATCACCAAGGAGATTATGGTGAAAAACTCGCTGCGGAAAGCGAAACAGCAGAAATAAGACAGAGGAAGTAAACTATTCCAGGAGCTGTATAATAAAATAGGACATAAAAGCCTGAAAATGAAATTTCGAAAGATGGTGGAAACCGAGAAGATTAAGAATAAGAAGCGAAGGAAGAGGGGCAGTTCGAAAAATCAAATCCGTGAAAACATTCGAATGAAAAAAAAACGTCGACATAAAGAAAAAGAGCGGCAAGAATACGAGAAAGAAAACCAAGGAGAAAGGATTGGGAAAAAAATCAGCCGAGTTTCAAAAAACGAGGAGAGAACGCATATTGGAGAGGGGATTGGGGACAGGTAATATGGAAGCAGCAGCATAAAGTAGAGGAACTGAATGTTCGGGAAGTAAAACAAACAGAAAATCATTACTTGAGAGAGCAAGGTTAGGAGAATGAGAATGGGACGATGAAAGCGTAAAAAAGAGAGAATATAAGAGAACTAAATTGTTATCCAGAAAAGAACGATAGAAAACGGGAGAAAAAGGGGAGTATCCAAAAGTTAGAAGAAAAAAGATTTGGAACGTATCGAAAAAGTGGAAAAGATATTATAAAAAAAATTTTTCGTGAAAAGATATGAAAATGTGTTTAACAAAATGGTGGGATGAGAGAGGAAAGTGAAATTGAATGTGAAAAAAGAGGAAGAGAAACGGAGGATGAGTGAATGAAAGAGTGACATCTCGGACGGAAACTAGAGAAGAATACTTTGCGAAGGGCATGAGATAAAGTCTGTGCGTGGAAGTGGTTCAGGGTGGAGATAGGTGCAATTAAAGTAGAAATGGTAACAGAGAGAGGGCAGAAAGGTGAGATAAAGAGGGAGTGAGATAAAGAGGGAGAGAGTGAAGAGGGAGAGAGTGAAAGAGGGAAAGGGGGAGAGAGAGAAAGACAGACAGACAAACGACTTTATTTAGGGCGAAATTGAGAGGGAGAGAAAGAGGGAGAGAGAGAAAGAGGGAGAGAGAGAAAGAGAGAGACAGTGAAAGAGGGAGAGAGTGAAGAGAGAGAGAGTGAAGAGGGAGAGAGTGAAAGAGGGAAAGGGGGAGAGAGAGAAAGACAGACAGACAAACGACTTTATTTAGGGCGAAATTGAGAGGGAGAGAGAGAAAGAGGGAGAGAGAGAAAGAGGGAGAGAGAGAAAGAGGGAGAGAGAGAAAGAGGGAGAGAGAGAAAGAGGGAGAGAGAGAAAGAGGGAGAGAGAGAAAGAGGGAGAGAGAGAAAGAGGGAGAGAGAGAAAGAGGGAGACAGTGAAAGAGGGAGAGAGTGAAAGAGGGAGAGAGTGAAAGAGGGAGAGAGTGAAAGAGGGAGAGAGAGAAAGAGGGAGAGAGAGAAAGACAGACAGACAGACAAACGACTTTATTTAGGGCGAAATTGAGAGGGAGAGTGAGAAAGAGAGAGAAAGAGGGAGAGAGAGAAAGATGGAGAGAGAGAAAGATGGAGAGAGAGTAAGAGGGAGAGTAAGAGGGAGAGAAAGAGGGAGAGTAAGAAATGGAGAGAGAGAAAGAGGGATAATGAGAAAGAGGGATAGAGAAAGAAAGAGGGATAGAGAAAGAAAGAGGGAGAGAAAAAGAGGGAGAGAAAAAGAGGGAGAGAAAAAGAGGGAGAGAGAAAAAGATGAAGAGGAAGAGGGAGAAAGGAAGAGGGAGAGAGGAAGAGGAGAGAGGGGAGGGAGAGGGGAGAGATGGATGAAAGTGGGGAAGAAAAAGAGAAAGGAGAGAATTAAAGGGGAGAAAGAAAATGTGTGATGTGGGGTTGAAAATAACATGAGCTTCTCGTTCGTATGTGGATTCGCTTTATTACTCGAAAAGAGAAGTAAATAATTGGATGCGTAACGGAAAAAGTCGTTTTGGCAGTTTAAATTGTAGGAATACCGAGACGGAATCAAATTGGGTGAGAATAAACTAAGCGTTTCGTTATTTTTTTACCTCTTTTTATTTTATTAATTACAGCGAGACGGTGACAACGTTCTTTTTTCGCAGGCGCTGGAAATGAAATTCATTATAAAAAGACGGTGGGATGGGGTTCGCTAAAAGGCGCATTTTTTCTCGAAACTGGAATGTCGGCGCCTAAGTTATTAAGTGTTGCGAACAAATGGATGGGTATAAATACTACCAAAGTTGGATTCTTTGCGGAATTTCTCTGCTGAGTGTCTCGGTTTGACTCCCTGACGCGGGGGATTTATTAGCCTGGACTTGCCACTGTCTCGGTGTTGTTTGTTTTGGGGGTATTGCGCCGTGTAGCAAAGCACTCAGTCTTTGGGATTGACGTTAAGCCGGTGCGGATAGATTGATGGCCGTATTTGTTCCTTCTTGAGAATGAATGTTACTCTCCAATGGGTTTAGTTTATGTTATTTCGGGGCAGAATTAACCGCTTTACAAAAAGTAATCTACTCATAATGTGCAGAAAAGTATGCCCCTGTAAGAATCTTAAAGCCATGACAAATCCTAGTGTATTCCAATTTAAAACTTCATTTAAACAGCTTCAAGACGTAAATATGCGTTATGTCTTTGTTACTGTTAAAAGCTCTTTGTAAAAGGCGATAGGCGTGCTCCTTAAGAGCCAATGAAAATAAATAAATAAGACAATCTTACAAATAGCGGCCATAAAGTGTAAAAATGAATCATTTGTAAACACTTCGGTAGCAAAAGTAAAATAAACGTTTAATTTCTACAACTTCCCGTGCAATTATTCTGGATATAATAAAAAAATTAAAAATAATTTCGTGGAATACCTTCTGAAAAAAATCCACAATTTGATTGAAGTTCTTCCGAAAATAATGTATTTATAATTTTAAAAGAGAGGGGGCAATATATACGATTTTAAAATTCTGAACAGATGAGGTCGTGTAGAAAGAAGAATTCGTATTGCGATGACATTATAGCACACGCGAAAATAACAATGCATTTAATTACCACTTTTTAGCACTGTGCATCTCATGTCGATCCTTACGTCACCGAAACAATAAGTCTCGTATCTCGCGCGATTTCTCCCTTTTTGCCGTCCGACGATCCCTCGCTTAAAATTCCTGGAATCCTTAAACCTCATGCATGCATTCGTACGAATTTGACTTAATTTAAGTATCGGATTCCTTTCCGCTCGGATGTACTTAGGCCGCGTAAGAAAAAAGAAGAGGAATGCAAGTCCCTAGCCTTGCGTAAAAATACAAACTCAATCCAATCATCTTTGAATTGCAGAGAAGAACTAGGAATAGCGGGAATAACCACGTGAAAAAAGCATCCGCTTCTTCTCGTTGTGATTGAACCGGGATTTTAGCATATTCTCTCTTCTCCTTTTTGGACCCTCGCTTTCTTACGTTCAGACGTGTAATGTCCTCTCGACGCCCTTCACTCGCTGGAAAACCCTTATTCTACATCCTTTATCAGATTTAAACTATCTCCCTCTCTCTGTCTTGGCCAATCCTCTCTATCTCTTCTCCAGCCTCACAGACGTCGCACAAGCAAATCGAATGTTCTCCGTTTCGTGTGGTCGTAGAGTCTCTCTCAAATCTTTTATTTTTTTCTCCTCCTCATGAATTCCCATTGAAAATATCAGGTATTAACGAGCAAGTTAGGACTTGAAATTCCGAGAATGTATTTAGATTTCGTGACTGAAGATATCTGAAGCATGAATTGCTCGAATACAATATTTAGAAAATATATAAAAAGAAAATGCGGTAAAAAAGGAATCTGTAATGTAAAATAACGTAAAATTCATCTTGGAAAAGTAAAATACGATATTTTACATTAGCCGTTTATTTTTATAATTTTTGTTACATAAAATACTAACTAGATCTCATTTTAATTTCAGATGTTTCACTTACGTCAGAAATTCGACAGTCATCGAGAGATGCCGTTAAAAAAAGACTGATTTTTTTAAACAGTTAATTATGCCATATATATAGGTTGTATTTGTACAGTAACCAGAAGAACATCAAAACGAAAATTAAAATGCGTAACAAGCAAACACGCGCATGAATAGTTCAATCGATCGCAGGAACAGCGAATTTATATTCATTTGTAGGGAATATGCATTTGACGCGGAGATAATAAAAGTGTTCGCTTTCATTTTATATTAATTTATTTTCAACGGAAGTCAACTGCAGGGAGTCCCGTTCTACCTCACGGTTTCATTAAATTGATACATGTTCCACCCTATATAACTGCATTCTACGGAGCTTTGTCCAAAGTTGTTACTAATGCAATGTATCACATTTCATGCGTCATTCTGCGCGTACGCGGGTACCTCCCTTTCGCACTCTCCTGAATTATTACGCATGCGCCACGTTAGGTATTGTACGGATTAGGTTATGGTCTTCCGTATCATCCCATAGGAAAGTCAAACTAACCGCGAAGGTCAGTACATGCCTCAATTAGGTGAGGAGGAAGAATAAAATGGACGGCATAAAATGTTGAGTTGCACAGAATTGGAGGAAGTGCTTCGAAAGTCTAATCCCATTGAAAAGAACAACTTGGCAAACTATATTTCTCCAATAGCAATAAAACGGTTACATGATATAGAATTATTTTAAAATAACAAAGTCATTCACAAACAAACTAATGTTACTATCATGGGAAAACCCTTATCCCTTTCATGTCATATTTTCATAGGAATGCAGGAGTAAAAAAAATTCCCATCTAAATGAGTCAGAGACGTCTTTGGGTTCTTCTCCATGTTCGGATCTACTTACAACAACATTGACGGTTTTATACAAGATTTAAACAATTATTATCCCACATCATAATTCATATAGGAAGTGGAAAATGACTCCCTACAAATTATCGATTTACACTGAACGACAGTAAAAAAGAATTTGATATCTACAGATATACAGAAAAAACAATAGTTACATTCCTCATAAAAACTAAAACGGCTGCTTTTCACAGCATAAAATATAGAGTGATAAAAGTGCCAGTTATAAAAAATATCTACAATAAAGACCAAATACTTTAAGAAACTGATATATAAAAATGGTTACAAGACTAAAATCATAGGTCTAATGACTTTAAAATACGAAAATACCAGTACAATCAAACAAAATTTCCCAACGTTTATACTAGCTATTCGGGAAATATAGTTTATAAATTCGATTTGAGCGAGGAGGCGAGTTCCATAATTCTCGTCCGTCATTCGTTAGTGTTTAAGGAGAAAGAAGTATTTTCAATGGAAACTTAAAAACTTCAATATCTCAGAGTGAAATAGCGATGTCTATTCATCGACGTTAAATCGAACTGAAAGAGTCCCGTAGAATAATAGCTCACCAGTCTTCCTTAGCAAAGAGCACGTGCGGGAAGAAACGCAACGAATCGTCTTTCTTTTTTTTTAACGGGAGCGCATTAGTGGCGCATTCGCGTCAATTTTTATCTCGCTAAGTCTTTAGGCACAGTCTTTTATTATTTTATTTATCGGATGCCGCGGCCCGAACCCGTAATTTTGCGCGGAGAAAAATCTTCCGAAGAAAGTAAAGTTACGGTGGATCGTTCCGCGCGGAAAAGCAGTGTATCTCAATTACGGCGCATTTGTGTATATATAAACTGGGGCGCATAAGTTATCGACTGGAAATCTGTTTGATCGGGTGCCAACGTTTATCGCCCTTAAAGGAACGAGGGCGCGCTGACCTCCATTTTTAAGGCCACCCGCGTGATCTTTCATACGCGTTCTTATTCTTTCGAGGCGATTTTTTTTGAAGTCGTTAAAAGTTAACTTTGTGGAAAGCGCTATCCTTGCAGCTAAAAATCTGATTCGAATTTTTTTATAGGCACGTTTGAAATCTTAGGTATTGATGAGATACGAGGTTAAAATATCGATTACGCGCCAATCGTGCTATATATGGAATAGTGCGATTTCTTCTATTTAAAACAATGTTTTAAAATGTTACTGTTAAAACTTCCTTAATAAAAGCTGGCAAAAATGTTTATCTTTTTTGGGGGAGATGAGCAAGAAATGTTAGGTACGGATGAGAGTTGCGCATTTAAATTGCTAACCGCGCATCATTTCATGGATTACCGGGTAGCATTTGCTTCAATCAAAAGAAATGGTTAATAACGTCAAAGATTATTCTCAATAAGAACTGGTTAAAATATTTTTAAAACCATTCTTGGTGTTTGCAAATCGGTTTTATTAACATACTACGTGCTATTAAAAATTTCTATTTGAATTCAAGCTGAAATTAGAATACTCGAACAGCAAAGTAAGGTGATCTTCACTGTCACAGCTCTAAATAATAATGAAATTAATGTTATCAATTGCTCAAAATGTTCGCTTGAAGCATCGATTTAATCAGTCGGAAATCAATGAACCTACATTTTTGATATGGGGTCAAAGCCAGGGTCAGATGGACATGAGAATCGCTTCTGAAACTTTTATGAATCTATTATGATATATCGATTTAGTACTCGAAGCCAATTCCAGCTACATTGTAGACAAAATATTTTTTCGTTTATTTGGAGCGATATAAGAAAAGGATTACAAACTCAAAAAAACACGAATAGGATACCACTGAGTATTCCCATCCTAAAAAAAAAAAACCAAACGTCATAGATCATAATATCCTATCGTTCCTCTCCCCAACCATTAGGCGAAGAAAATAAAAGACGATCCCGAAAAGGCTGGAGAAGATTGCCGATGTAATAAGCGCCGTGGACTGAACTTATTCAAAGAGTTAAAATGAAGAAGGAGGTGCGGGTTGATAAAGTACAACCTCCATAAATTATGCAAGGGTTCGGTTCTTTCCATGAAGCCTTAAAGGTGGGAGAGAGATTCATGGGGATGCGGGAAGGAAGAGGATGGATAGAAATGAATAGTCCCGGGAAAAAAAAGGTAGAAGAGGGGGAAGGGAAGGCGGGAAAGCCGAGTTGGAGAGAACAGAGTTAAAATCAGCTCACTAGCAGGGTGGGTGGTAGAAAGGAGATAAGAGTTGCGTATGAGAAAGGAAGGGTATTCACTAGGAGCTTTGGGAGAAGAAGGTTTATTAGGAGACGAGAGTGTTCCCCGAAGAAAAGACCTTTCCGGGGGTTCTTCATTGTGCGGGGGCATTGTCGGGGAGGTCGTTACCTTAGCGATTATGTCAGCGAGGGCGACTTTATGCATGATCATCTTCCCCCGGGGTGCTAGATGGCGTACGAGAGGGGGATTGGGAGAGAGCAGGAGGAGAGGGAAGGTATAGGGTTGCAGTTAAAGCGGGTAGGGAAACGAGGATAGGAAGGGATGCGGAGGGGTGGGATGAGGGGGATCCATACGACGCTGATGAGGTTGCAGAGGTTTGTCGTTGAGAAGATATAGTTATGAGATACGACGCCCAGGATGGGCGTCGTCCCTTCCAATATTGGATGTAGCCTTGTCATAGGAACGGGTTCGCAGGGGAAGACCGAGAGATTGCACCGCCGTTATATAGGGATAGATAGATAAGATAGATAGATAGAGAGAGAGGGGATCGTCCTTTGAAAGTGGGGGGAGGGTAAGGCGAAATGCGGCTGTAAAACTTTGCTCTTGTGAGAGTGCAACAACCGATATAACTTTGAGATAACGTCAGATTCGCCTAGAGAGAGAAATAGTTTTGAGAGAGTTCGAGCGGGCTCAGTAAAACCGGGAGGTTGTCCGTTGTTTATGGCTGAAAGGAAATGATTTTACTGCACCTGAGCCCCCATCGAGGAAAAGGGGGTGTAATACGGGACGGGCTCGGAGAAAAATAAAACAATCAAGCGTACGCGAAAGAGGTTACGCGCCAAAACCTTTGTTCTGCGAGAATTACTCTGGGCGACGTGAAGACGGAATGGTGGTTTTTTCCAGCTCGCCGCAGCGACAGAGGGAAGTTCGATTGATTCCGAATATCATCAAACCAAACGTTCGATAAAAAAATATAAAAACGGTTTCGTTCGAATGGCGGCCTTTAACGTCATGCGTCGGTGGGGGAGTTTATTCTGTAAATTAAAATTCGGGTGGCGTTTGTACATGGAAGTGCGTCGGTGGATAAACCTGTCTCCCGCGTGCGGTCGGATTTTTATTTCGCTTCTTCGGCATATATGCTGTTCGGTTATCATCGTCTCCGAATAATTTATTCATTCCCATTTCCTTCCTAATGCCAAATTATCGGGGTCAAATAAAAGTATTGCGTTTCATTAATTCGCGAAAAAACACGTGACCGATGTATCGATGAATAACAAGCTTTTTTTGTAAAAAAAAATGCTCCTCATCCCGCAGCGATTTGCATAAACTACTGCGGCACAATATGTCACGCTGTAACGAATTCGGGTCGAATAATTCTTTGCCAGAGAGAGATTTTAAATTGTATGAAGGTCTAGATGTATATATGTATAGATGTATCATATATACAGTGTCTAAGCCAGATAAACGGCAATCTAAAAGGAGTAGCTCGTTAAAGCCCTGCTTTAATATTTACTTTTTAAAATCATTTATAAACCACTGAAAAATAATTTGGCTGGAAGCAGATCTATGTATATTTTAAACGGATTTCATAAATGAAAGAATACAGGAGCCTTATGTTCCATAATATCCATTGATAATCTGGCATAAAAAACTGAAATGAAGGGAATAAAAATTAAATTCACTAAATGGTATTTAAGTGAAAATTCTGGATTTATAGGTTTAAAAAAATATAAAAAGGTATTCACTTTATTTCAATAGACTCCATGTACGATATTGCCTTCAATAATACTGAATAAATGTTTCATTATTAATTTAAATTTTATGAACCTTTCAGCAAAATGTTCATATCTGCCGAATGATATCGATTTGCAATTATTGTTATAATTATGAGCATGGAAAACTTGAGCTTGGAGCTAATTATATTATTATTATTCGCACATGATCACATACATAAATATACATACATATTACATAGATAAATAAAAATATGCATTAATGAATATGAATACAATTATATCTATATAAATGAGTGTATGGGTGAGAAAAAGAAATATTTTACTGAATAAACGAACGCATTCAAACTGTAACCGCCTAACTCTGATCGCATTAAAAAAAATCAAAAGTCGCCATTAGGTGAATAAAGAATCGAAAATCGTGCTCGCGAGTAAACACAAACACAAAAACGGGAGAGGGGGGGGGGGGGAGAACATTGGGCGACCGGGGGCATTAAGAAAAAAAAATCTTACTTTTAAATTGCATAGAGTCGTTAGATTCTCGTTTTTTCCCCAACCATCCCTCTGCCGATTAAGAGGTTGCATGAAAACGTAGTTCATTTGAAAACGTGGAGCAATAATGCGAGGGGAATACAGGGAAAGGGGTAAAAGGGAATGGAACAGGGGGAGGTCGGGGGTAATGGCGGAGGGAAGAGAGAAAGGAGCTAATAACGAGGGTTATAGGGTTTGATGATGGGATACTGAGCTACGGTTTCAATGAGGTTTAGCACACTTCACGGGACGACGCAACGATGTGGATAATTGGACGATTGGAATAGAAAAGGACGTGGAAAGAGAGAGAAAAAAAATCCGCTTGTTTTTCACTCCCATCCGGAAAAAATAATGGTGTCAGAGGGACATATATAGGATTCAATTAATCATGTGGTCATGGGGAGCAATGCTGGCAAGCGTATGTGAATGAGAGTGAGTTGGAGAGAGAGAGAGAGAGAGGGAGAGGGAGAAAGGCAGACACAAATAGGATATTCAGATAATGAGAATGGGAAGTTTTATAACGCTATGCGCCGCGGAAAACGTTTTGTTTTTTTTTTTAGGTACTTACAGTTCATTTAGCAGCGGATGAAGAACCATACTGTTTCGTACTTCTTTTTCCAACAAATCTGCGATCGAACGGCTTTCCGAAGGTTTATTTGCGGGTTCATCGTTACACTCATTTGAACTGGAAATAGGCGGGATTCCGTCCAATTCCGGGGAAAGTTCCAGTTACCACGTCGACAGTTTCAGGTGGATCGTTGAAAAGTGAGGAGGGATGAAAAACGTGGACGTCTGATTTTTTTTTGGAGCTGGAAATCTGGATGGCGAGTTTTAAAATTTTAATCGATAGTTCGGACGGAACTACAAAGGTGTGTGCATAGAAATGTTAGGTACCTAACACTGACATCACAAAATGCATTAATGAAATGTAAGTTAAAAAAGAACTTCATGCAACCGTGTGAAAAATATGCGAACTAAAATTACAACGAACTAATAGTGCTACATTGGATAGCTTTCTTTTACTATGATGGTAAGGGAAACATTTTATAGGCAATTCATTATTTTATACGTACATATATATGTTAATCATTCGCATATAGGCAACAAAACTTTCATTTTGAAAACAGGGATGCGTATTATCTTCGAGCATAATAAATTTCCATCTGCAGAATTGGAAAAGTGAGATACTGGTTGCAGTTCTCAAGGATAAAACAAAATGGTCTCCATGTATTGATACATATCGATAGTGTAGAATGTATCGATCACAGTAAATTCGACAGTCGACGTATCTGCGTCAGGTATTGAGTGCGGCTAACGTTAAGATAAATCTTCTATGAGGGAAAATGCGATTCGTGAACGAGCGAATAATATGCAGACTTGTATCCTACTTAAAATCAGACTGTTAGCCATAAATTACTCGTACATCGATTTGCAATAAAAGTTCTATTTCCATTCCGATCATTTACATATTATACGAGGACGAAAGCATTATACGTGATTTATTTAAAATGTGTTCAAGCTTCAGTTACTTAATGACATTTTTGTCAATGTAGGTAGACAAAAGTGAAAAAGATTAATTCATTCCTCTTGAAATGATTTTTTTATACTGTAACACGCAGGAGTGCAATGGAGCGGAATAAAACCACTTAAATCTTGTCCTTTTATTCCGCTTTCAAATCGAATCCACATCTCAATTTCAATAGCCTATTAGAGAATGTGCGGTGAATTTAATGTTTATCGAAACGCTTTTATGTCTATGGCGCAAATGTCCGCAAAAAATTAGGCAGCCAAACATTTGCGAAATGAAACGACCAAAGCACCGCTGGTGGGTGTGCAGTTTTATGTAATCAGCAATTTTCGTTGTGTCGTAAATTTTCTCACAATTTTCAAAGGCAAAAAATACGGATTTATAGAAATAAAACTGAACATTACTACCATAAAACAATTATTACTGAACACGGCATAATAAACTAAATAATCCTTTCTATTAGCGTGTGAAAACCCATTGTATATTTTTAGCGTCTAATTTATTCCGAAGACTCAATTCCTTCCACTCAAGAGGCTCTTCGAAAGTATTCCTTCACTCTGGATAAAGGGAAAAAAATCCGGAAAAGATAATCAGACCATGTAATTGGGCATGAATTTTTCCCCGGGAATCTAGTTCCTGAATAAAATAAAACGCCCAACTTTGCCCGTTTTTTATCCTTCAGAAAGGGAAATAAAAATATTGATGAATAAAAGAATTTGACCCAAGGGTACCACAGTAGAAGGATGTCGTTAGAAAAGGTAAATAGGATGTCGAAGCGTCGAAAAACCTCATTGTCTACAGAGTTGGAAAATATTTCCTCTGAAAAATATTAAGCCGAAATTTCTCTTTGCCGGCGGAATTATCATCCGGATTTCCGGCGCGAATGAGAAGTTACAAATGAGGCGAAACGGCAAATTTATTTCAACAATGCAAATGGAGGCTTGCAAAAGTTGCCGAAATCTCCCCGGAGAGTTTCTCTCTTCTTAGAATCGTGAACAATGGAAATTTCGTTTGTAAAAGTTGTGATAGAAACAAGAGCTGAAAGAAAGGTATTCATCATCGTATTGTTTCTGAAAAGGAAATTCCCATATTCCCTTAGTTCACAAAGCCATGACTTTGTCTAGAAGAATACTTAATTCGTCAATTTTTCTCATTTTTTAGATAAAATATTATAATTATTATTAATTACAATGCGATTTTAATTTCGTTTTTATCATAAAGGGAAATAATCGAGATTAAAATTATGATGTCCAATTGCATTTATTAGGAATAAAAACGTAGCTAAGAGAAATTCATTCAATGGATAATGCTTTCGTCTGTCAATGTTTATTACCAATATCTATACTTTCTAAGTAAACATCATTTAAATGCATATTATTCAAGTTCATTAAAAAAGTATAAATCATGAAAATGTTGAAGATAACAGCATAAGAATTACAATATCTCTGTAAAGGTGTTTCGTCAATTTTTCCTGGTATGTATTAATATTTTTTTAAATCTAACCATATATATCCTAAAGAAACAAGATTCCATATGAGAGTATATGTCTATTATATTTTTAAGGTATCACATTTCAAAACGAATACAAAAAACGCACGAAATTTCGACTTGAGAAGAAACAGGAATTTCAGCAAGAAGACAGAATTCCAAAAAAATATACTTTGAAGTACTCGCAAACAGTTTTGATCCGAAATGAAGTTCTCCAAGTTCACACGCATTTCTTATTAACTTAGCCGAAGGTTTTAAATTATTCGCGAATGAGGCTTCTCATTCCTCGGTCATTTCCTTTTCATCTCCTTATATAGATATTTGACTTCCGAGGAAGTTTCACGTTTTTCTCCGGTTTAACACTCTTTCATCGTCCAGTAGTCCAACTGCATTAAAATTTTAGCTATATAAAATGAATCAAGTTTGGTTTTTTTGCCAAAGCAAAAATAAAGTTTTTCAATTATTTTGTTATACGTAAAACGCATTAAAATCGACAGAAATATAACTATTTCCCAACATATATTTTTAAGCAGTGGTTTTGCAAATTCGATATTAATGTAATGAGTATTATTTTTCACCACTTTAAATTAAAGCATAAGCAGTTTATCCGCATAGGATTTTTACCATATAATAATATAATTCTTTGTCCGGATAAACATCACAAAATTCCACATTATTGGATCGATACTGAGTTATATCGAATAAGCACCGATATTAAGAATTTATACTAACCTTTTCGTGTCGAAACATCACCGAAATTCTTCCAAACTTAAAAAAAAGATAACCTTCGCAAAAATAAATAAATAATAGCGATATTTCAAAGCTTTAAAAATATTTCCGATCTTTAGCATTTCAACTTTCCTCGGGCCTAATAGATCGAATCAACTTTATGCCCTCGTAAAAACAAACTTGACAAGCATTTCAGATGCTGAATTCGCAGGATTCAATTTAGGTGTTTTTTTGCCGTCTACGCTGAAAAAAATTGGGGTGACGATAAAAGGACCAAATCCTATTTGTGGGAGAGGACATTCGTAATCGAGATGGAAAAATAAACAACCTTCCATTCTTGAGAAAATCCTTCTGTTCCTAGCCTATCACTGACCCTTCCATTCCGCGCCGTTTATCCAATATTCTATTCCACCTTATAAAAAAAGTCTCCAATTTTATACCTCTCCTCCGCCATCTTCCTTTCTCACTGCCCGCACACTCCCACCCTTCTTATATCTTTACGTTTCCAACGGAAACCTCTTACGTCACTTTCGAACCAAGAGAGGTGGGAAAAAAAGAACCATTTAATCTTCATTCCTCGAGTATCTTTTCGGCGTCACTTACAAATAAGGAAAGAGGAAAAGAGAAGAAAGAAAGAAAAAGGCAAAGGAAGAGGAGAGGGAGAAAAGAGGGAGGGGAGTAAGAGAGGAAGATAGAGATGGAGATAAAGATGGAGAAGGAGAGAGGAGAGGGAAGGAGACTGGAGGAGAGGGAGGTAGAGGGATGGAGAGAAGAGAGAGAGAGAGAGGGAGGTGGGGGGGGGAGAGAGAGTGAACGAAAATGTGAGGGAATGAAGGAGAAAGGAGAGGAGAGATTGGAGCGAATTCTGTATACTTTTTGGAGATTTGCTTTACGTCATTTCATTTAAAAGTTTTTCTAGACGGACGAAATTAGATTTATTTATTTTTTAAAGGTCAGGTAGATTCCGTGGGGAGAAGGAAATGGAGGGTTCCCGGATTTTTTTTTTAGGTTTCGCGTGTTTAATAGAAAATGAGTGAAAAGGAATGATTAAATCTCCGGAGAAATAAATAGAGTTGCGGCATTATTATTTTACGACAGATGGATATGAAGCCGCTGAGAAAGATAAATCTCGGCACCATCTTTGCTGTTATTTTGTTACGAAAACCATTAAGAAATTGTTTACGACAGTGAACGGAGGTTTTGCAGTTATCATGATAAAATTTCACAAAATTACCGTAATATATGCAGCATCTAATTTAATATAACGATTTATTTTAAAATCCAAATATACAGAATATTTTGGCAAAGTCCCAGACTGAAGACGTTTTTACACAAGTCATTGCAACGTTATTAGATTGATAAATGCCTAAAGATTGGTTAATTTAAAATTTTTCCGGCAATTGGATAAAGACAACATCCATTATTAACCTAAGTACTCATAAAAATAGGAAATATCCTACAAATTTATTTAGTGATTTTTTTGTGATTGTGAGTACTCATATTATTCACTAGGCTACACTTAACTTCATTCCATTATGCGATGGAAAGGAAAACATTTCCACTAGAATTACTAGATTTAATTCTACGCGTGGAATTAAATAGATCCATTCTAGCGGAAATACCTTTAATTTACTCCTTATACTTAATGTATTCCTTATTAAGTTGATATACTATATTAATAGCGGAAGGTCGCAGCATTACATTTTTATTATAAAAATTCGGTTTTGAGTTTTAAAGCCTGTGGGGGCTGCTTTCCCGTAGTCCGCATTGATTTCCCTATTTAAAAAATAAACAACTCCCTGAATTTTAGTTCCTAACACGTAAAACACTTCTTTCCTTCACGTTTGCATTACTTAAAACACGTCGAAGAAAGGAAAACTTCCCTCATCGTACGTGGGACTCAACGGAACTACGCCGACGGAGGCGATACTTCGCGTATAAGAAGACTCCCAACAAAACCTCTCGAAACGAAGGTTTTTCTTCTTTCCTTTTTACAATGTCGGCGCACTTGAGGCTCGCCCCGTAAGATGTGTCGCCAATACCGAGACCCGGGCAGGGAAGCGAGGACGAGAGGTATAGAGAAAAAAGAGAGAAAAAGCGAGAGTAGCTGTGGGTAGGAAGGCGTGAGGAAGGAAGATGGGCGAGGTGGGTCGCATAAAAAGTGGGAAGAGAGAGAGAGTTTTAAAGGGGAGAGAGGGAGGAGACGAAGCGAGGGCGTAGGAAGGGGGAAGGCACCGAGGCGAAGGGTTCAGATGAAGGGCTGTTGCGGGAACCTCATTGGGTGGAAAAGTCAGGGAGTCATCCGGAAAAAAAAGGGCAAATGGTGTAGGATGGAAGGGTGTGTGGGTAGGGTGGCTGTAATGGGTAGGGTTGGTATGAGGGAGTTGAGGAAAGAGAGAGAGAGAGTGGGAAGGTGCGAGAAGGATTAGGGGTATAAGAGAGAGAGAGAGAAGAAGGCGAGAAGATTTTTTTTTTGGGGGAAGAAGAGGACAGAGGGTGCGTCGAGGGTCCTGTTTCCGCTCGCGTAAAAGCGTTAAAAAAATTAGGGTCCAAAAAATAATAAAATAAAGCGCGAAAAAAATACAGAAATAATAACCGTATTTATGGGCGAGAACGATTGAATGGAAGTGTGATGGGAATATATGGGGATATTTTTTTTATATAAAAAGTGAATGAAGGCGGATAAGAAAGGAAAAAAAAAGGACGGGACAAATGAATTACGCGGGGAAAATTGGCTTTTTGAGAGTTAAGGGAACGAGGAGAAACAGGGAATTAATGCCTGAAAAGATGGAAGCGAAACTTGATTGAGGAAGAACAAGGAGTAGAGGGGTTGCACGGGAGAAAGTTGCGATGGGAAGGAAAAGTAAACGACTTAATGTGAGTGAGGACGTGCTCTTAGGAAAGGTGGTGAGGGTAACATTTGACAAGAATACAAGAAAGCAGTTATCAGGTCTATTTTCCACCATCATGCTCAACGCAATATTTTCTCTAACAGCTATAAAGAGGTTATGAAACGGACTGAGTATTTTGATAATAAACAGCCATCATCAGTGGTAAGTCGCCGATGGCAGATTCTAATGAAAAGTAAGGATATTAAATCGTTATAATAATAAGCTCATAATTATCTACTCAAGTAAAACACTTTTTTAGTGGGAAATAAAATGTTTTGTTATTAGGTACTTGTTATTAGTGGAATTTATTCCGAGTTCATTTGCTTTATAGGAGGAAAAATACTGTAAAATCATAGTAAAAGTTTGATTCGATACTATTCGAAAATTTGGTGTCATTTAATGTGCAAAACACCCTCAATGGCTTCCACATATGATTAAAAATGAAAGAAAAAAGAACGTTAGGCTTTGAAGTGTTCGCAGAAAGAAACAATGTGAGACGAATATATAAACGCCAAGAATAAGGCGCCAAAAATGAGTGAGCTCAGATAAATTAGCGAACAGAGGAAGAAATCGCCCGGAGAAAAAACAGAATAAACAAGATTATGATGGGAGAACGGCGGAAATTTAACAACCTTAGAGGCAGCGAAAGAATCATTCCGACGAGATACGCGCGGAGAAAGCGAATTTATACGACGGACATTCGCACAGACATAGCGCGAATAAAAATACACAAAAGGGCTCCAAGTGGAAAACAACATAAAAATAAAAAGGAGAGATAGAGAGACGAAAACGGCTGATTTTTTAAGAGACGTGGGTGTGGAAAAAAAAAGATGGAAGAAAACGGACGATGAAAACAAATTGTAAGTGTAAAAAAAAAAGTTAAGGATGCGGGCGAGGCTGAAAAAATGAGACGGAGGAGACGGAAAGGGAAGAAGGAATGGGTGAAGCTGTGAAATAGGGAAGGCGTGGCATACTGAGTGGTCTCACGTACGTTTCAAACAGTCAATTACGATTTGGGAGGGAGAGGAGGATGGAGTAAGCGGAAGAGGGAGAGGAGGATGGACTAAGCGGAAGAGAGAGAGGGGGGGGGAGGGAGGGAGAGATTCAATTGGGGAGGGGATATTTACGGGAAGAAGAGAGTCAAGAAAAAAGGTTGAGAGGAGGTAAAGAGATTGAGAGGGTAAAAAAAAATTATATCCAGAAAAGAACGCACCCATTACCCGGGCATATGGAGGTGAATTGAACAGTAAGGATATGAAGGGAGACTGCGAGACAGTATGTGTGGGTTATGGCGTGAAGAGTATAGCCCAGAGGGCCATAGAATGTTGAGAGAGAGATGTCGAGAGCTATTGGGAGAGAGAGAGAGATGTCGAGAGCTATTGGGAGAGAGGTAGCGAGAGGCGGCGTAAAGAGAGAGAGAGAGAGAGAGAGAGAAAATGTGAGGAAAACTGAAAGAGAGAGAAAAATGGTGTAAAAAGGAGGGATTCAAGAGAGAGAGAAAGAGGAAGGAAAATTAAAGTAATAAAAAATCAGGACGGGAGAAAGGTAAACGGAGAAACTGAGACACAAAGGAGACGTGGCCTGAATTAGTTTTTAGCGAGCGTTCCGAAATAAAATTTGAAAATGGAGCAGAATAGAACGGAGAGAAAGGGCGTGCGAGAGGGGGAAATTTTCGGAGACGGAGAATGAAATACTTTTCGCGAATGAGGAAAGAGAGGAACGAAGGACGGCACAAAGGAGGTAGAGAAATAAACGAAAAGGGAGAAGGAATGAGAGAGAAACATGTTACTTGATACGTAAAGAGAAAAAAATAGCCGGGAATTATTACCGCGTACGTGAGAATGGACGTGGGAAAATTTGGGATGAAGGAACGGAGAGAGGGAGAGACGGGGCGAAAAGGAGGAGTTAGAAAGAAGAGGAAAAAGAGGAAAGGGTTTAAAGGTGTTACTTGACAGGCGGCAGGGTGAGGGAGGGGAGGGAAGAGGGGGTGGGGAGGGGAAAGAGGAGGTGGCAGAGAAGAAGTGCGAATGTTTTGCCCGGGCAGGAGGAGGAGGTGGGCAAACGAGCGAGCGAGCGAGCGGGGGTTGCATATTAAGGGCGTGAGACCGGAAAGGATGTTACTCCGTGCGTGTCCTCTCGCGTGATCCTTGAATTTAAATGGTTTTAAATATCCAAAGCTTGAGGGCCGTTTGTAACGGCCACTTTTTTTCATCCTCTCTGACTGTGGATTATGCGAGAAAAAAAAAAGAAAGACGACCCGTGAGAGTCTATGAAAATTCATGGCGGCGTAATAGTAATTTCTGGACCCATTCTCGACCGTTCGAAAAAAAAAAAACTTGGCGGTCGTAAAATCGAAGGAATATACTTGAATTTCCTGAATACATAATTTTTAAAACAAAATGAAATTTATTCTAGAGTCCATTTCATTACAGAATAAGCTATACTATAATAAAATCCCAATTTACCGGATGCTTCGGGATCTAGCCTTTTCTGTTGATCGGACTTTCGGGTCGATTAATATCCCTATTTACACGTAACATAGTACACGAAAACGAAAATAAATTAAATAAATTAAGAAAGATAGGCTCAGGGAAAAGTTTAATGTAATGCTATTGTATACAGTAGATTTACAGGCCAAGTAATATTATGCTACATGTTAGCATAATAGGTATAGGGGAATTAAGTGCCCCACATGTGAACATGCGCAACTCACTATAAAACCTTTCAAGTCACAACTTTAAAAAGTTCCGGTTAACCGAAATCCCGGTAATCGAAATTCCTGATATTAAAAATAGGGTAATCTAAATTATTGTTATTCAACTGTACTTAGGTTTCAAGGTTGTTTATCTATCGTATTTTTTATTACAAAAAGCTTTGCTTGGTTTGAGAAATATTTAATTATATCTTAAAAGCATAATATCCTTCGTATGTACTTTGCTCTCCGAGAAAAATTCCCATGAGAAACGTAGAAGGCTATATTGGAACTTCAGAGAGAGGAAAAAACAGAGCTACGCAGGAGACCCGAATTCCTTTCATATGCATACGATTTTTAGAAGCTCGTCTCTCCGTTTTGCAAACACTGCCGCCGTTCTATTTTGGGAAAAAAAGTGGCGCTCCGAATGAAGCCGATTTCGAAAATAAGCCCGCCTGTATATGTCTGGTAGGCGTTATGCAAGCGTGGCAAACGATCAATTGAAAGATTATTTCCTCGGTAAGAAAGCAAAAAAAAAAAATCAGGTGCAGCTTTCGGAGAAAACTGCTCCGTACGTACTGGAATGTGAAGAGACAAGCCCAATATGAAAGGCTTTCGTGATTTCCTCGCGCGTGCAAAAAGTCTCGTAGAATTTTTCTAATAAAACAACTTCGATTGAAAGACACGGTGCAGATTCTATTCAGCGTCCAATATGATTTCTCAATATTTTATGACTTCCTCTGTTTATGAAGGTAACCAGATTATCCGAAAGAATATTAAAGATCCTTATAGTACGATGGTACCAATAAAATTGTAGTGATTGATTTGTTTTGTCCATAGTTCCTATCAATCGATTTTTAAAAACGTACTGTGTATATAGCTAGTATATAAGGAAACGTACTTCAAAAGATATCTCCAAAAGCCACAAAAGGTTACGATATCAGATAGGCAGCTCACAATCAGACGTCATTATACTTGATTGATCGATAGGAAATTTTAATAAAGAACATGTCGGACGTATTTTATATTGCTTTTATCTGTGTTGAAGGAGAATTTCCGTTAAGGATGAGCATGACGGTGGGAGGAACGAATGATTTTGAAAGGTATTTATTTGTATCTGAAATATCGCAAAAAAATAAGGGAACAACTTTTCACTCTAGCTCCATAAAAAAGAATTCCGCATTTTTAGGTTCCCAACGCGATTGCCTGGGTTTATCGAAGGAGGAAGGTTCCTAACAACAAAAACAATTACGTAACATCTGTTATCAGAATATACGACTGACGAACCACCATTAATAAAGAATGCTTCGTAACCGAAACGTGCATTTGTTTTTCTTCAAAATTTTTATGGCAATTGGAGATACCTATACTGTCATATCGATTTTAGCAACGATATGAGCCCGATACTTATCTATTAAAGCGGAACCGCGTTATACAGACAAACGAGGAAGATTCCATCATTCGAGAATCATCAAATCACCCGATAGACACAATTTGTACGTTCTGCACGACAAAATTATGAAGACGCCGAGTCTTTGCTGCAACAAGGCGACAGATTCTTCGTGAAAATCGAATTAAGAGAGAACATTCGAATAACATCTCCTTCAGGTTTTCCCATCCGAACGGCTCCACCCTTCTACAAGGTCATCAAGTGCTATAGGTCATCCCTTACAGACTCGGCGGGATTAACCCTCGTCTCTCTCTCTCTCTCTCACTGTCTTTCTCTCTCTCTCGAGAGAGAGAGAAAGAAAGAGATACAAGTGAGCGGAGTGGGAGGAAGAGGAGAAATAAAACGAAACATTCTTTTTCCGACCATTCAGCGTTATCCCCTTTTAACCACCCGCGACTCCGAAGAGAGAAAAATGGCGATAAAGAAAAAGAGAGAAAAGAGGCGAAGGATGATAAAACAATGGGAAGGGGGAAAGAGAGAGAGAGAGAATTACACAAAGTTTTTTTTTGGGTAGGATAAGGATGTGGGAGGGAGTTAGATCTGGGTGTTAAAAAGGAGAGAATGAGGAAGTTTCGAGAGGGTGAGAGCTCTTAGGGTCTGGATAAATGGGAGAGGAGAGAGAGAGAAAGGGTAGGAGAAGTTAGAAGGAAGTGGTCCATCCGAGGAGGAGGATATCCCCCTAACTCTCACTCCCTCTCTCTCTCTTTCTCCCGACCACTTCCTCTGCTTTGTCTAGAAATGACGAATTTATGATGCGGTACGAGGAAAATGGCGGTGGCTGGAGAGGAGGGAGGATGAAACTGCGTTGGCGTGCCGAGAAGTGTGTGTGTGCGCGCGCGCGTGGGGTTGAGGGAGGAGAGGGGGAGTTGAAAGAGGGAGAAGAGTGAAGGGAAACACAAAAGGGAAAAGAGAGAGTGAGCGAGAGAAGCGAGATGGATAATGCATCACGGAGGGAGAAAGAGAGGAGGGTGCATAAAGGGAATATGAATGGCAAGGTTAGGACACCGCAAGCTGTGAGGCGGAAAGTAGGAGTTATAAAGGATGGAGTGAGAGGAGGAAAGAGAAAGAAAGGGATAAAATAAGAGAGGCAAGAGTGGAGGGAGGAAGCAGGGGAAAAAAAAGGAAGCGAGTGGACAGAGTGATGGAGGGAGAGAAACGAGAAAGTTGAAACGAGGAAAGATTCTAAACCGAGGTTGAAAATCTTATAAGAAAAGAATTACGATTCATTAAAATTGACTGACGCCATATTTTTTGCGCGTAATTTAAGTGATATGCGCATTCATAAAGAAGAAAAATTTCTGACTGACCTATTGAGAATTAAAGTAGCATGATAATCCCGTGGTTTAATCAAAAGAGAATTGTAGAGCTCACCTCGTGGCAAAAATCAAATTCAAAACTCTCCAAATTACACAAAAAGGATTTTTAGAATCTACCCTCGGTGAAATATCACTGATGAGCCGATATGCGTTTTCCTTTTTCCAAACGTCATAACGTTTAAAGATCTGGACGTTGCTTATAAATCCCACAGCTGATTAGTTTTCTGTCCATCAGAAGGCACAAATAAGGCAATGAAACCAGATGAACAAACTGCAAGTTGGCATAACTTTATTTAAAAGTAACAAAGTAGCCTGTACAGACTCAATAAATCAGTTTAGAAATAGGACATAAAAGCAGGGCCGAAATCAAGAGGAAGAGGAAGGAACCCTTTCGAGACGCAAGAAAGGAGAGGGAGTAGAAATCAAACAAGATCGAATCGATTCGTGGAGGAGGTAAAGAAGAGAGCGAGAAAGACAGAAGGGGAAAGAGAGAAGATGATAGAAAACAAAAAAGAAACTGAGTAACCTTACGAGAAACTGGGGAAAAGGGTACGGCTCGAAAAAGAAAAAAAGGTAAAGAAAAAAATAACGGTTTAGAAGAATGGAGAGAGGGGAGGAGGAGGAAAAGAGAGAGAGAGAGAGAGAAGATGAATGTCGGTGAGTGATGTGAAAAAATGCGACCGAGTCTGGCAAGCTCGGACAGCAAGTAGTGGAGAGGGAGAGGAGGAAGGGTGGAATTGTTGGAATGAGAATGATGGGGGAAAAGGGTAGGCAGGAATGGAAAATTGGGGAACTGGAAAAGTGACGGAATTGGGCAACGGAGAGGGAAGAGGGAAAGGAGGAGGAGGAGGAGGTTGGGATCAGATGGGAGGAAATGAATGGGAGGAGGGTCCTTGAAGGATTGGACGTGGAAAGGAAAGTAGTACTAGTAGTGGTGGTAGAAACGCGGGTAGGTGCCTAGCCTTTTTGTGGGTCGGGATGGGGGTGAAGGAGATGGATGCAAGGGTTTGTGAAAAAGGGGAGAAGAAAAGAGTCGAGGCACGAAGGGGACAGGAGGAAAGAAAAGGAGTATAAAGGATATGGGGAGGGTAAAAAAGAAAATTCTGACGGTAGATGGAAGTGGCGGCGAAGAGCGAGAAACGAGATAGAAATGGCAAACAAGAAGAGAAAGGAATGCAAAATTAAAGGAAGAAAAACTAAATAAGTAACGAAAATAGGAGAGAAGTGAGCAGTAGTTTCTGGCTTAATTATTTCGCGAGCAGTAGTTTCTTGCTTAATTATTTTGATACAATAATACCAATGACTTCGGCGGAGTTTATATTCCATGAAACTACCGCGAATGTCAAACTCTGCGAATGTTAAAACCAAAAGATTATTGGAATCGGTATGAGTGGAAAATCTAACCTCTATGGTCCAAGTTCCATGGCCGATAAGAACAAACCTATTGTAAACCTAATTCATTTGTTAGCTATGGAAAATAAAAATCCAATAGGTTATTTGATTAGAATAATTATAAGAAATTGTAAAAACAAGAGAAAATTTATAGTGGACTACTTGCGTAGAATTGCTTTGATACATTGGCAATATAGCACCAATTCTTGCATTGCAAAACTCAGATATACAATATAAGATTATAACAGAAGACCCTCTAAGCCATAAGTACGATAAACTTAGAAAAGGCACCTCAATGATAGTCCTATTAAGTACAGCACGTACAGGCAATATCTTAAATTAATGTTTTTACCCGAGCACAGGGACAGAAAGATGTAACTCAGATATACAATACGAGTATAAGACTATAACAGAAACCCCTCTAAGCCATAAGTACGATAAACTTAGAAAAGGCACCTCAATGATAGTCCTATTAAGTACAGTACGTACAGGCAATATCTTAAATTAATGTTTTTACCCGAACACAGGGACAGAAAGATGTAAGCTGAAAAAATAAATGACAAAGTTTTCCTAAAATACGATTTCTCTCGCGTAAAAAACATTCGAAAAGACAAAAATGCCTACACATGGACATCCTGAGAAAATAGTACAATTCTACTACTTAGGCAATGAAAGGAACAACTTCCGTTATATCCGCAAATACTTAAGGTAATATGTCGCAAATGTCTAAGAGGTGAAAGCAGAAATTCCGCGCATTTCAAAACCACGAAAGTGCTGCCACGAATGCTAAAGTTTTGAAAAGAATATAAATGTACGTTAGGGCTTCATGAATAATTATTTTAAATTGGAATGCAATGGCGACGGTAAGAGCCGCCTTATCCGCGAAAGTGTAAAATAGTAAAAGTTCGAGGTGATAACATTTTTTGTTAACATTTTTAGAAGAATTCTCTGCAAATCCATCTCTGCCATTTTTGTATGAACGAAGTTTATATTAACATTTTCACTAAGATTCGTATAACAAAATCGCTCAATTTTATCGGCGAAGTTTGGGCTTTTAATTTCGCTTAGTTGCGCCAGAAATTATTGCTGAGCGGACAGCTTGAAATTTTCGAATAACACGATGGAATTCGGGCATAAGTTCAAAACGTGGAGGGAGTGCCTGATGATTAATAGTTGTTTGTGAATGAAATTTAATTAGGTCGAAAGCGAATTTCTACATTGAAGTCCACCACGTATTGACCCTATAATAGGTAATTTCAGGATGAGAAAACGTCTTCAGACAGAAGTTTGATGACGGAACACTTTAAAAGTCAGAGATAAAACTAATAAGGGGACGAATTTCAGAAGAAGAAAATCAAAGAGGAAAAGGAAGTTGAAGGATAAAAAGCGATAGATAACAGAAAGAAATATGGATTAGTAAAGGAAAGAACGTTGAAAGAAAATTTGGTGCATATACATATTTGTATATACATGCATATATATATATACATGCGTAGTAGGTTTACAATATTATAAGGTTGAAATTTAATTTGTGCGGTTTATATACATATTAAAAAATTCTTAACTTTACATCCTTAATATTATGCAACCAAAACAACTGTCCTTAACTTTATGCAGCCCAAACGTCATATTTTGCGGATCTTTAGAGTAGCTTTACGAATACAAAATTTATATAAAAAGAAATTAATTAAAGGGAATCCGGAGCGTATATTTTATGGAAAGAGACAGCACGCAGGGATGATAACTGATTGATAATGCAGGAAGAAGCGAAAGAGCTCAAAATCTAGTTTTTTTTCTCCTCAGAAGAAAGGAAAAGAGGCAGAAAAAGAGTGAGATGAATGTATAGAATAATCGTACCATCCACAGGACCTTTAAGAAAGAGTAGGTCATGCATAAAGGGTCACTTTCTATATGTCAGGACTCGCTGGACCGCCATCTTCTCTCCTCCCATGGTGATACCATTGATGGGAATTTCTTCGAGAGAAAATTGTTCTCCTTAAACTATGGTCGTCGTAGGCATGTTTTACTTGGTAGGAAACTATGGGAGTATACCGCGTTATTTATTTTATGGAGCTTCACATACGCTTCATATCATGCGATTCGCTCGATATAAGACTAAGGAAGCACGTTAAAATCCCTTGCATCACATCACGGGTCACAGTTTTCTCCTTTGCATCTAACTCCTATTTATTATTCAATGTAATTCCATTGAGGGAATTCGGAGTTAAGCTTCTTTCCCCCCACACCGCCAATTTTTAACCACTTCTTGCAGCGTCTAGCACAGTAGCAAAAAAAATAAGTAAAACAGCAAAAATTTTTTCAAAGAAAATTCTCTCCAATCGCGAGGTGAAATTGTTGACACAAGAGATATGCTCAGCTGAGGAAGAAGGCTATCCGTTGGGAGCTTATTGCTTTCATAATGGAGAGAACGAGAATCTCACCCGTTCTTTTTTTAGGGTTAGCGAGAAAAGAAACAAGCGGGGAGCGTCGACCAAATTTTCATTAACCGTTAATGAGGAATACTTACGACTCGAGAGAATTCCGGGACACAAATCGTCGACGAAATTTCAGGGAGTTATGAAAAGAGGACCCTTTAGTCGCCAAGACTTAATGGATTTCCTTTAGAATTTGGAAAGGGGAGCATATTTCGTTTTAGGCTCCCTTTCTCCCCTCCGCCCTTGTTTTGCCGTAGAAAACTGGTTTGTTCCGAAATGATGGGATCCAAGGCTTACGTTCCGAAGAAGGTTATGGCGGAAGGGCGGACCCTGACAGGGACAGGGTGGCGGGGGCCTGATAGGTGGAGAAATTCCCCTTTCTCGTGAAATTTTCCAAAATGACAGATTTTGCGAGCGGAATCATTTTTCAAAGCTAGCTGCGGGCAACGTGCATGCGGCCCGGTACATATATCACCTGTCACACAAGTAGATGACCTGGATATGGAATCTGGTCAAGCAAGGTCATTTTTCACGTTTTTAAATTCTCGGGGATGGAATTATTTTTTTTCTTACCTCGCGCGAGTGTTCGGGACGGATTTAAAAAAAAAAAGGGTATGCTACGCTGCTCGATACGCGTTGCTATCGGCAATTTGATTACTGATGGAGTGCACGATTATAGCAGTCCCGACGGTATTCATCGTAAAAATATTTCTTTTTCATCGCCAGGAAATGTTATCCGAACAAGGATCCATGAAATAAATCTCTGATCTTTATCATTTGGCGGCATAGAATATTTGAAATATTTTAATTCTGGCCTGAATATGCCAAAGATTATGAATTTTGATTGAGAGAGAAAAACAAAATCGAGAAGGTGTTAAAAAGAAAGATACAGATGTACCAACTAAAGTTTGAAAATCGCTTCTTCATAAAATAAAAAAATCTAATTGTTTTGTTAAACCCAGGTTGTGATAACTGGATTATGTTTTTTTAAACTTATCGATTAAAATAAAATAGGTTTGGATGTTTAACATTAGAATGTACGTCGCAAAATTCGCAGAATTGGTATTTATTGCGTGATATTTTCTCGCTTGTACAAGCCATGTCTGGTGAAGTTCGCCCACAAAAATTGACATATTTACGACATTATTTTTTAGGGGGTTTCAAACTTTTAATGAGAACTAAAAATAACAAATAATTTCTGAAATTTTTTTAAGCATTAATTTATTTCATTATCAGACTTGCTAACGTAGAAAGTTGGTACCTTATAGCTGCCAACAAAGACAAAGTAACTTTTTCCATCAGTTACTTTTCAGGAGCTCACGTCATATTTTAAATCACAATTTTCTCGCGCAGAAGTAGCTTCTAGCATTATACGGAACGTATAACGGTCGATGCATTCGAAAATTATCTCCCTCCTATATAAACGTAATATCAGATTATAGTACCAATGTGGCGGAGAAAATATTTATACCAATATCTCGCCAGGAATTTAGAAGACATCCACTTGTAATTTATCGAAATATTTCTTTTGCATAGCCTTTTCCTAAAATCCTTTCGTTTTCTTTTCTATAGGACGTGCGTTGACCTTTCGATAGACGGGGACTGGTAGTTACGAGAATAGAAGCCATTGACTTATCAATATCAGTTTCCTCTGGCAACAAGAAGTGCTGGAGCTACTTTTTTTGTCTTATGTTCTAGGTTGACAGCTTCCCTTGTTTTCCTAGGGACCCACAGCCTGTGTTCACCGCATGGTCAATTGGTTACCTCCGTACCACTTGGAGGCATAGCAGGAGAAGGGGGGTTGAGGGCGAGGTCAACCGTGGGATGGAATTATTAGATTTTCAGCAGTGTATGGCGTTAGCATTGGCAAGACCCTGTGCTGAGCGTCAAATTTTTCAAAGGGCAACGTTCGCTTCGAATGAAAATTTTAAAAGAGGAGAAAAATGAATTCATTCAATTCTCTCCATGTGATAAAATCTAATAATATGTCTGAAAAATTTAAAACAACCTTTTGACCAGAATTTTTACCTATCCGAAATGATATCTCATATACGTTATTCAACGGCACAATTAAATTACCGATTTTCAAGGAGATTATTACAGAGAGCGAGGAAGGAAATGCATTGAATTTATCTTGCATTAAAATAATTTTCTAAAATATTAGTTTTAGAAGGGGCAAATTATAAGCACTGATTTGACATCTTGAACTAGAATGATCGAATATGCTAAAAGGAAAAATATTTAAGCAATCAAATAGAAATGCATGGTAGAGAGGATAACAAATAAGTCACATTTTTCAAAAAACAACCCTGTCTATCTGTAATTGTCGATTTGTGTGGTGTACTCATAGTAAAGCTTAATGTGCTATTAAATGAGTTGAAAACGGATAAAAATGTTTTTCATATTAAACATTAAATTTAACTAAATAAGAATGAAATCCTTAAGATGAAAAGAAAAGAGCATCATTTTTCCATCGATTGAATATATTCTAAGAAGGAAATATGGAATCTTTGGTGAAATATTGTTCGTAATAAATACATTGATAAATATATTGAACTTCCAGTGGTAAAATTATGACGTGTTAATGTTAATTTTAATGAATTAGTTGAGATGATTTGTCATCATTCCAGTACCGTATAATATAATTTAAAAATATCAATTTATTTGGCATTTGGCAGTATACAGGTTCATATTTCACAAAGCAAACTAGAATTGAAGGACCCAAAAGGACTCTTTCGTGTATTTGTCGCTCACGAATTTTATTTCAAAGCGTTTTTGAAGTGTTATACTTGATACAAACGTGAAATTAAATGGAAAAGAAAATAAATTACAAAAGTTCCGTATCATTATGTATTTAGAATATTTAAATATTGAATCGCAATCAGGTATATGATCTAAAGTCGATTTATGTGAAAATGTTTCTCAATCAATATAACTTTAATTAGGACATTTAAATTTATATTTTTACGAGACGCGACCTTTTGATTTATATTCAATATGTTTATTATGGTATCATTAAATACTTAAAAACAGAAGATAAAACGTGCATTATAATAACATTTAATTGAAATGTGACGTCTTTTATTAAATTGAAAAGGCCATACACATTATGGTTATTGCCCACACCATGAATATAATTATACACCAACAATATTTTTTAAATAAATAATTCAGATGACATAAAGTAGTGTTTAATTTATTAACCCTGGGCTTTTAAAGAATATATTAAATCTGGAATCGATAACATAGTTCAGAAATTGCTTATTAATACTCATAATGAAGGCAGTTTTACACGTCTAATCAATATTTAAATTTGAGTACACACAAATCTGCAGTGAATTGAATCTAGAAATAGTCTTTATTGAAGGTTTCCCAGGTACAATTTTCCATTTTCCACTGTAATTTAACTCCTGATTGGAATAAATACTTTTCTATCGATGGTATATATAAAAATTTCCTCGCCACAGCCATTTAATGATAATTTGAGAACATTTTTTTATCGGAATCACGTAATATATCTCCAAATAATTTTCGCATGGCTACTTTTTATCTCGCCGAGTCCGCTGCAAAACGCACAACCGCACTTTACAGTTTTTGCGCAATTATTTAAATAGGATTTTATAATTCAAGATGCACAGGACGGCGGTTAAATTTTTTCCTCTCTCAAAACAGTCGCAAATGGCGAATAAATTCGGCGTAAAAAAACGAATCCCTCGCGTTTAACGCGACATTTGAAAAACGCACATGGAAGAGGAGAGCGGGGAGGAAATTAAAGAGAAAACAGCCCATCGTAAAATAATTTAAATTCACTCGCGGAGAGATGTTCATATGTTTTTTTTAGGAAAAAAAAAACAATTTCCCAGCGTTCATTTACCCAATGATACCTCAACTCCCTACCTCCCCCCTCCCTGTCGTCAAACCGTCCACTTTTATTACATCGGAAGGCAATACGGTTTTCCCCTTTATAGAAATCCATAACATGCGTCGCAAAAGAGTGGGATAAGCGGTAAAGAGAAGAGGAAAGAGGGAGGGAGAGAGAGAGAGAGAGAGAGAGAGATAGGGATGGAGGAAAAGAAAGTAGTGAATGCCATGTCCCATATAAAACGCAAACCGCATTGCGTAGATGTGACTTGTGGCTCTTTCTCTCCCTATCTCTCTCTCTCTCCTTCCCTTATCCTACCCCCTTCTCTCTCTCTCTCTACTCTTCTTTCCACCCAGACCACTCATTTTTTTCTATTTTTCCCTTTTACCCCCCTTCCTCCCCCCTACAAAAGATCTTGGTATACCACCAAGAACTCCTTTCTTTTATCTCCACTCCGGTCTCATCGGCAAAAATCCAGGATTTTCTGGAATGGCAAGGATCTCACGGATGTAAAGGACTCTCGCAGAAAAGGAAGATGCGGGAGGAGGGGAGGGGGGAGGAGAGGGATTCGTAGGGAAGAGAGAAAAATAAGGGGTTTCCCGCGTTAAAAAAAAAGAAAGAAAACGGATAAGAGAACAGTGTCACAGAGAGAGATGGCGAGAAAAGGAAGAAGGGAAATGAGAGAGGTCTTGAGGGAATAACACGAGAGACGAAAGATAGCAGATGTAGGGAGAGTGACGTCATCGAGGGTTTGGGAAGGAGGGGGAGGGAGGGGGAGGGAGGAGGAGGAAGAACGACGAGAAGGGATGGCTACATACGTGTTTTTCTATGCGTGTGGGCGAGGAAATTCAAAAATCTTGTCTCTTCCACTCTCCACCTCCTCTTCGCGCCCATCCTTCCACCTTACGACATCGTGGCTCCTCTCCGGCCCATGCAATGGCAGAGTGTTACGATTTCGATCCTCGGCAGGGAGGAGGGGAAAGAGGCTGGGTGGAAATGAGAGGGGGTGGGAAGATGGTTCCGTGCGGTGACTGAAGAAGAATGGGACGCGAAGGAAAGGGGCGATGAAGTTTCGGGCGAAGGTTTTTGGTCAGGGGGGGGTAAAAGTCGTGGGAGGTAGGAATTGGGACGGAGGTCGGTGGGGGGGCTGGGTGGGGCGGGGAGACTCGCCGAGTCATTACCAGACGTATTGGACGGTCCTCGTGTCCTTCGCATCCCTTCAACCCCTTTACCGCCCTCAAAATAACGGAGTACCGTCCCCGTTCTATTTCGCAATCCTATATCTTTCGTCGTTGCTTCATCCACCCTCATTCTTCTTTTCCGTGCCATTCCTTCCTTTTCTTCTCCACGGACCACGATGTTTTCGATTTCTGCAGACTGCCTTCTCCTGATATAGGATTTCCACCCGTGTAGGTTGCGTATCTGCAATTTTTTTCCCTCCTCCTACCGTATTTGTGAAAATCTCCATTTTTTTCTTAAATATGTGCTCGTCGATCTATTATCTCTTTTCGTGGGTAGTTTCCTTCATTTTTTTATTCCTTCTCTTTTTATTATCTCTTTGTATTCACCTCCTCCTTTAACCGGAGGTATTTTTAAAGATATTTTCGATGGAGTTTTTCGCCATTGCTGACTGCCACGCCCGCAATCATTCTTAAAAGATCACACTATACGAGAATGCCACCCTTGTATCTATCTTAAACCTGTGATGCTCAATGTTAACATAAATGAACGTGGGAATTTGATGCTACGTTATAACATTTATTTTACCAGATCTATAATTAATGAATATTTACGCTTTAGCGTGCAGTTATCGACGAAAATTCATTAAAGATCATTAAAAATAATAATATAAATATCTAAAATTGTGTCGTTATTGCTAAAACCAGAAAATAAATTCCATGTTTTCAAATCGGAAACCAAATAATGTGGGTAGCAGAGAGAGAGTACTGCCTCGTTCATGGGTCGGCAATCTATGGCACGCGTGTCTAAAGGTTGCACGCGAAGAGATTTTAAGTGGCACGATATTTCAGAGAATAATTATGAAAATACGAATTTTTGAAGAATTTAATTTTTATCTTGCATTTTAATGATAGCGCATTCTATTTAGGCTTCCTTATAATATAAAAACCGCTATTCTTAAGCGTTATGGACAAAACGAATTTAAGGGTGGCGCGTGATGGGTCACGGGTTATGAATATTGATAGAGTGTGGCATTCAACAAAAAAAACGTTGCCGACCCCTGGTCTCGTTGTCAATCAATTATCCCATTTCTCTCGCTATTTCTCTTTCTTTTCTTTACCTCCTCCTATCGTTATCTTTTACCTTTATTTCTCACCTCTCTTCCTCCTCCTCTTCCTTATACTCGCCTCTTTATCTTTCCCTCTTCCTCTTATTCTCCCTCGCGTTCTCTCTCTCTCTCATCATGTTTACCTCATCCGAACAATCATCACTTTCCTTTTTTTAATAAACCTTTTTTTTCTCGTCGACTCATATTTCCTAAAATTCATACGATTTCTTTTTTAATAAACCGTTTTCGTTTCTCGTTGACTTATATTTCCTAAAATTTATACAATTTCTCGTCACGCCTTCCGCCATTTTGTCAACATTCTTCCTTTTACAATTTCCGCCACCGATTTCTTCTTTTATTTCCGATTCTTAATCTTTACCTCATTCCGTTTCATTTCGCTTCTTAACATTTTTTGCTACCGTTTTACTCCTTTGTTTAAGATTCTTAACTTTTCTTTCATTCCATTTTTTTGTCTCCGTTATTTCTTTTGTATTGCATTCCTCAGCTACCCTTACGCCCGTGCTCGCATTCCGTTGTCCTCCCAAACTCTTTTAAGCGTTAACGCGTTCCCCTCCGATAGAAATCAGAAGCGGTTTGAATGAAGCACTTTTTTATGACGCTGCCACACTCCGGCTTATTTTCACGTTTCAACAGTTACAGCGCTAAATTTATGGGCTGTCGACCTAAAAAACAATCGCTGCGGATGCAGATAACGCTTTTCGCTACGAACGAAGCTTCCTGCGTTTTTGCTATGCATAATGTTCAATTAAAGAAAATGCCGCCTATATTTTTTTTAAGGGAGTGTTTTAATTACAGAAAAACAGCTTCGAATTATTTTATAGGATAATTTACGACGGTTGCCCTTCAAAGCGCGTTGTGGGGCCAAGTTACGAAAACATCAATTCTCTTTGGAAGGTAATGAAGGTTGTATGATCAAAATGTTGTCCCGAAGTTAGACATTTTCAAAAAAATTTTCAAAATAATTGACAAAAAATAGGGAAAAAAATTTAACATTCTAACTTTAATTCGTCGATCATTCAGCTCCATTCCGAGAAAAACGAAAACAGACGTGACGCAGGATATTGAAACGTTTCCTTCAACGAGTTTTTTTTCACAGTACACATTCTTGAGTTTATTTTTATTTCCATTTCCGGAGCAAACACGAAACTTTTTATTTCCGAGTTTCCCAAGCATTCTCTCGGGGAGAAAATTTGCGAGTATTTGCTTTTCCATAATGAACTTCGTGATATACTTTAAACTTCTGGTAGGAACGCTTTATTGGCATCGGAATATCGATTATTGCCTACACGAGTTGATAGAAAAGACACTTGAGACGTCAAATTTTCCCGTAGTAATTTCGGCGAAGGTCGAGAAAAATGTCTACGGGGAAATGCAGTATTTTAAACGAATTTTCCTAACAATCTCGTTGAAGACGAGTCTTTTGACTTTTTACCGGATTGCCTATAAAAGAGCGAACACCGCGTGAAAGCGCATCGATGGGTTGCATAAATTTTGCAAGGAAAATTCGCAAAATATTTTGACCCCTAAAAATTCAGGCATCCAATTTCGAAAAAGGTAGGTACACAAAAAAATAACTCATGTGCATACGCAAAACGAAATTCTCGCGAAAATGCCCTCGAGGCCTTGATATTGAATCACTTTGCACGTGGAATGCTTCATGCCTCCCGAATCGCAATTCCTTCGATACGTAGTGTCTCTAGAGAAACCCATAAAATTATTGACGCACTGCTCGATTTTTATAGCTTACGGACTTGTTATCGAAAGCTTATTGTTACTATAATATAAACCCTGAGGCCTTTTAATATTTATCAAAAGGCTCGTGTTTCTTGATTTAAGATGGCCGAATATATTCGATCCTGCACTGGTTCGGTCAAATAAATTCATCCTTACTCCCCTCGGTGCATGTGTGCGTAATGCATGCAATGACGCAAAGAGCCTGCCGTGTTCGCCATCAAATATGGAGTACGGAAACTCCTGGCCTCACTCGAACGGCGAATTTCTCTCGATAAGTTTGCGAAATCGAGCGGATAAATGGGAATCGAGGACTCGGAAAAAGAATCTACACGTAAATGGAGACGAAAATTTGTTTTCTGACCCTTAAAAAAAAAAGGTAACTAGATTTTTTTTATCACGGACCAAAACGCGCGCGGACACACACACCGCACTTTTTTATATGTGACCGAACGATCGATAAAAATTCTTATGACATATATATATAGGGCTGCACCTTGCGATGACACACACCGACCCACTCGCTCCCTACTGCGGCCGTAACCGTGCCCAGGGTTGCGAAAGGTTTTTCTACCTCGCAATTTGGTATTTGCTGACTCGGCGTACAATGCGTCCTGAATCGAAAGAGTCTATAAGTCACTTTTTTCTTTCTTTCCCCCCCGCCCCCCCTCTCCAAAAATCCCTTCTCTCTTCAAGAGAGGAGGAAAGAGAGAGAGCCCTCGTTCGCAGCGCCCTGCGTCTCGGAATCTCGTTTTTTTTCTTACCGGCATTCGATATTCTTCCGTTGCTTTCCAAATCCCAACCCTTCTCCACCCCTTTTCTCTCATTTTCTCTCTCTCTCACTTCCCACTCGAAAAATCGCATCATCGACCTCAATATGGCCGCTTTCGACTTGAGAGAGATAGAGAGAAAGATTCCTAATGTCTGGAACCTCTCTTTAAAGAGCGCCGAAGTGTGAGGTTGGTTTCGGCTGAGTCAGCTTATATTCGGCTACAACTATTCCGAAATTTGATTTTTTTTAAAAGTGAATTTCCGTGGAAAGAGTTCTCGAAGAATGAGTCGGTGAGAAAATTTGCAGCTAAGATTCTAAGGAAATAGTTTTCAGTAGCAAGACGCAGAAATTGAGCTGAAATAGTGCGGAAAAGATTAAGGATGCAAAATAAATCCTTCATTGTTGCCGTATTAAAGGATGCATCGACTTTATGAAGTATGAAATTTGTTCTGGTTAGAAAATTATCTCTAACGATATCACCAGCAAGAGACATTTTAAACAATGCTAATATGGCAAGTTTCATCAATGTAACAATGAGAAAGGATACGACTGAAAGAAAATTTATCCGAAATATATACGCTAATTTAAAAAAAACGCGTTTTATTTTATGGCATTTTAAGATAAATTATCTTACGAATTTCATGTGAAAAAAGCACAAAGTTAAAGGGCACCCGCAGTTTTTTAGAAGTAAAAGTCGACGAAATTAAAAAAAAATCTGACATTAATTTTATCACTGAAAAGGCTCTCACATTCACAATCGCTTATTTATTATATTTTTTTACTTTTCCGTCGTAAAAGAGGGTTATTGCCCGCGGAAAAATTTTTGAAAGCGTTTTATCGCTACCTCTACTCTTAACCTGATATTATTACGATCCTAAATTTCCCATCGAGATAAATTCTTGGCACAGTCGATACTCGCAAGAAACAAAAATGAATCAAAAGAAGTTTTTTTTTGAAAAAATAGATATCGTGACCTATTTTTGGAACGGAAAATCTCCGACGAAACTTAAAAATAGAAATAACGACATAGTTAAGAGCTAGGGTATTAGGAAGCGATAGTTGCACAAAACTCCGTAGACGAAGAGAAAACGCACATCCTTTTGAAACCTTCCTCTTCAAACATTTCTTTTTCACGGCGCACCGAAAAAAAAGCGAGGTTATCGCAACGTTATCGCCAGGAGACTTTGACCTCTCTTTCTCTCTGCCATGTTTTCGCGTCGCGATGCAAAAATATTTCTGCCTCTGTTTTCGCGTGTGAAAGGCATGATGGGAAGGTTATTTTTTCAGAGAGAGAGAGAGACAGACAGAAAGAGGAGTGAGGAGGCTGTGAGAGGGAGACAAGAGACACTAAAAGGGCAGAAGAGAAGGGTTGCGAAGAGGATCGAGAGAGCGAAACAATTGATTCCTTTCGACGACTGCAGTGCCACCAAGCGGATGTTGCGGTAAACACTCTCCAGCTGGACGGCATTTCGAGTCCATATGGAGCAGTCGAGAACCACGCGAGGAATGAGGAGTAAGGAGGGGAAAAATTACATGAAGGGTAACTGGAGCGGAATGAGGACACGGGGCTAAGAGGGACTTCAAACTTGTGACAAACTTGGACGTTTTGAGATCCTCAACCGGAATGAAGGAAAAGGCGGCTACGAATGAGTTGTGCAAAAAAATTAGACGATTAAAAGGACCGCGATCGAGTCTGTATATAGAGGTTTTTGCGTGCGTTTAAAACCGCGTGCTAGACTGCCTTTAAAGTTTCCCCGGGGGAATGTGTGCAGCAGGGTGGGGCCGGATGAGACAAGAGGATTGCGTCCTCCGAAAGTGACCTTATCTCTGCACTATTCCCTCCATTTTCTCTCTCTTTCTCTATACTTTTCTCGAGTTATCTATCTTCCCACTCTATCTGTGTCTTTCTCTATCTCTTCGCACCATCGTTCCGTACTCAAAATATCCGCCTGTTTACCTATCTTGTATATCTGTTCCCTCCTTCTTTAACCCTTACCCATATTTTCCTCCTTTTCTCTCGCTTCCTCTCGCTTGTTTTTTTTATTTTCCATCGGAATAACTCTATCTCTCTTCCTCCATTTTATAACCTCTTATCTCCTGCTTCTTTATCTCTTCTTCCTCGGATATCGTCATTTTTTCCTTCCTACTACACCTCTCTCTCTCTCTCTCTCCTCCAACTCTTTCCCTCCATTTTACGCGCTCTTGTTTTCCAAATATAAATCCGTCCATTTGTCATTTCCGCGGTCCCTCTTGTTTCTGTGTCTTTCCGCTTCTTCCTTCCTACCCACGCCCGCGTTCGCCTCCGACGGCTAGAACCCACTTTCGCCTTTTTCCTTCTCCCCAGCGTTCTATCGCGCCTCCCCTTCCCTTCCGTATTTCATACTCTCTCCCCCCTAGGTTTGTTTGTTTACTTTTTAAATCCTAGCTGAAGGTCAATTTTTATCCCTCTCATTCTGTCCGACAATGGATGAGAAAGGCGCTTTTCGCGCTTGGGCGACTCTGTTTAGCCCCGTCCATCGGTCCCGAGATACATGTATAAAAAGTAGGTTTTTTTTTGCGTCGGAATTTTGCACCTGGTGTTTGAATAATCGCATGCGTTGCAGCAAAAGATGCGGAATTTATACCGTTGCATATTGAATATTTTTGTTTTTTTTCTTTAAATTCCACTCCTTTTCCAAGGTTGTCAGTATTGAAAACCGTGCAAAAGTTTTTGCGCAATTATTTCCATAAATACGATTCATGGTTATTACCATGAATCGTATTTATAGACCAAAAATGTACTTATCTTACGGAAAAAATCAATTATTTTCTTTTAGTTTAACAGCATTGCTATTTAACAAATTGCCGAACGAATTATCAGGTATATGCAGGTCGAGTGACATATAACATCTGTATGACCTCGATTTGACTTTGCGCATGAAGAATGCAATTTTCCAACTCTTATTGTTTGAAAAAAAACTAGTCGTTAGAGTGATCATTTTTGTCTTAATAGAATGAGCTACTATCGCGTTTAATGATCGCAATAAAACTTGATTTTGATCAAGTTTTAAATTCGTCGTAACGTGCTTTTATGGAATAATAGCTGAGCCCGCGCAAAATCAGCGCGTTTAATTTTAAATTGATTCATAAAAAAATATTAAGTTTGTAAAATAAGTTGATGTTAATAATTCATATTTTACTCTAGCAATGAATTTACACAGTATAGGATACTTAGATATTTGACTCCCAATGTAAGGTTTGCGTGTTAGAATCTCACCGAGGGAAAGGCAGTGTGCGCATATTTAAAAAAATGTTATCCGTAGGTAATCATAAATCTGTATTTTATAAGTTATGGTAGAGAGTAAATTGATGCGGCACAGTAATTAAATTGAAATGATTAGTGATCGGAAGATTCTTACGCGACAGGCATAAACTGTAGTGATGTGAAATGAGGAAACAGAAGAATAGAACTGCTAAGACCGGGAGTCAAACTGGGTCTTAACACCTCAAAGAAAGCAAATATTGGGAAAAAAAAGATGTGAACTTTCTGTAATTTACAGGAAATGTCATCAACTTAATCAATCACAAAACATAACTCTTGTAAAAGCGACGCCACAAAAAATAATTATTTATCCACTTAAGCCAGGCGAAAGTATTTAAAAAGTAAGCGCTGAAACAATTGATTGTAGAATAATGCGGAGTATAAACTTATCGGGGTTTAGGAAGATTCCTCCTCACCAAAGCCTTCGTAATGAAATGGCAGTCTTACGCGTATTTCCACTGACAGGGTGATTCTTGGTCGCTTCAGTCACGAAAACAAAAACATTTAGTATTTCCAAAAGGTTGAATAGTCAGATACAGTATTTAAAAAAATAAATATGCTTTTCTACCACAATCTACGATAAACGCGTCCTAGTCACAGAAAATAATCTTACTGAATGTTCTCGAGTTAAATCATTATCTTAATGAATTCATTCATTGTTATATTTATAACAATAAAACTTTAATTAAAGCAAACATGTAGCGTATAATGATCTTACTAACTTAAGGATTCCATTTTTACGTCAATATGAACGTTTAATCGATGGTAATTGAATCAGAGGCTACAATTAATGTCGACTTGGGGACGTCCCGAAGGAGAACAAAAAATCGGCAAAATTTCGAAAACAATTGTGTATTTCCGAAAATTTCGACCGCGTAGGGTATAAACATTCAAAGAATAAGATAATTTAAAGTTTTAGCCGTCGAATAAATCAAAAACGGAGAAAATCGGTCCATATTTACGTATTTTAACGTATGAAGGAAAAAACCTTGCACTCTGAAAACTCGAAAATCCCGTGTAAACTTATGGGAACATATAATTATCTCCTGGAATCGAACCCGGGACTTTAGGAAATTGAGAATAGTTTTCTAGGAACCTCCTGGCCTGTAGAAACAAAACGCAGTTTACTGCAAATCTCTACAGCAAACGCTTTTCGAGATAGACGGACGGACGGACACTTCAGAAATTATATATAGGATATGAGCGCACGCATATTAATAATACATGAACTAATGATGACGATTAATATTCAAAATAGTGTTGTGAAATTGTTTGGAAATAGTAATGTTTTTTTTACTTACATGCTCTATTATTTATATTTATATGGCGTACACTATCACAGATTTACAACAGTTATCGCCCTATTCAGAAAATCACGATTCTACAGTCTTGACGCATAATGTGAAAAATAATGAGGGACAATTTGAGAAATATAAACTGTTATATTCACCCAAATATTCTCCGATAAGGACAATAAAACAGTCCCAAACTCAACAAAATAGTACTTATTATTCCAGAAAGAAAATTTCGCCTTAAAGTTATCGCTGAAACGACCTAGTTTCAAACTGAATATTCGGCCTACATTTAGACACTTAAAATAATACAAAAATTATGCCAACAGATTATTCTCCTCTTCTATTTTTAATTAGGCTCAGAAATCGGGAAAGAAAGGTCCTCAGAGAGATACATATACAAAGCGCATAAATTCTCCGACGCCGACAAAAAGAAATTCGCCCCTTTTATCTTTCGGCTTCCTCCGTGGAAAATACGTCCGTTGCAGTCGCGAATAAGCCCCATCCTCACTCCTTTTGGGGAGTTCCCAACGGAAGCATAACACTGTACGTAGCTCATCGCTTTACTTTGTTTAAGGTTTACAACCGTAAGCAAGGTCTGGGGTAAGAGAAGGATGCATACATAAATGTATATAGAGGGAGGAAGATATAGGCGGGACGGGCGCCGTGGGAAACGGGGTTCCACGGCGCGGCTGGCTAAGTCCGCCCTAAATATAATACGCCAGAGGGACGAGGAGATCAAAACGAAACGCAAGTCAGATACCGAGTTGCATATATAAAGTGTGACTTACGCAGCGGTTGAAGACCACGCGATTTGAATACAAACATAATTTTCCTCCGGTTGCGCTATATATATATATTTTGGGCAACTAGGTGTTGAAGGAAACCCAGTGAACACTTACCGGAAGTAGAGCCGCTGGGGTATTGGAGAGACACAGTTGTGTCTCTCTTGTGCTGACGAAGGGATCATCCCGAAAGCTCTAACCTCTACAAATGTGTCTCTCCAACACCCCAGCGGCTCTACTTCCGGTAAGTGTTCACTGGGTTTCCTTCAACACCTAGTTGCCCAAAATATACTTACTTACCTTTCCTCTTCCTTAGTATTTATATATATATAAATATATATATATTTAAATATATTTTTGGTACGCGTGTCAAAACGTCGCACGTAAGCGTGGCGAACTTTTTATTTTCAACCGATTCCGTTTTACCGTCGGACGTGGAGCGAGAATGGGGACGGTTTCGGTAGCGAGAGAAGATACCTAGATGACGGATAGGACGTCAAATAGCGACGGTCTGGATTCGTTAAGAGGTTCCATTTTATCCTTTTTTTCTTCTCTCGCAGTTTAAAAAGTACTATTTTTCTGCATGACCTACAGCGCAATCAGCCGTCTAATTTTAAAGAGGGACGGCCCTTGGTGGCTCCGCACCCTTCATTTTTTTTACCGTTGTTTCCACTCGCTTTTAACGCGTCACAACACGTGCGAGAGTAACCTTTCCATTTCTCTCTTTGTTGCTCCTTTTCACTCTCCTCATCCACGTCACTTCCCTTCCATCCCTCATTCTTACTCCCCCTTCCCCCCCTCCCCCCATATGTCTTCCTCCCCTCTCCCCCTCCATTCCCTTCCATCTTTAGCCGGAGAGCTTTTCCGACCCGGCTCGTTAAGCTTAAAGCGAGGCCAGCATGAGAATGCCGCGAGAATGCCTCCTCCCCATCCTCCTCCGAGAGAGAGAGAGGTCCCCTTCTGTGTCTTATTTTCTTTTTCCTTTTTGCGAGGAAAACCAAACACCGAATAATGACAGACCAAAGAATCCAACGAGAAACTCATGGACCGCGTTTAATCCTCCTCCTTGATCCCAATTTTAACAAAAGGCCTTGAAAACTGTGTAATAGGGGGATGTCTTAAAAAAGAAAAAAAAAGAAAAACTTCGCGTGATAGGGGACTTAAAAGGATGACCGTAATTTCGCGCCCGTCGCGGAGTTAATGCGCCATTCTCTTAAAAACGTGTCAAGGATTATATCTTTTTTAGAGAAATGGAATATACTGCGGCTATTTTGGATTTTAAAACGGTGAATTCCGTGAAAACGAAGTGGAAATTTTGGAAAGAATAACTCATTTACGATCTTAAAAATGAATTTGAATTCATAAATATTTTATTTTTCCTAGCTGTATGTAAAAAATGCTTAAATAGTTATACTGACGCTGAAATGGTTCTTCACGATGTATTTTCATTTACTTTTTTGTAGCAGACAAAATACATTACAATCTGCAAGAAAGAGCAAGACGGGCTTGTTGAAATTATTCATGTGTAATATTTCTTCAACGAATCAACATAATTTTTAACAAGGTTTGCTTTAAAAAATAAGGGGAATTTCTTTCGTTTAAACAATATCAAATAAGCCGCTTCGGTGAAATACGGAAATAAAATCATCACCTAAAAGAGGCTTCATCAACATTTTAAACAAAAAAAACCTTCAAAGGGCAACGGAAAAACTCCAGTAAAAAAGCGTTTTTTTTTAAAGCACGGAGCCGTAGAAAACAAACCGATGGTTTTTCCTCGAAATCCAACACCAACTCAAAGTCGATTGGCTTAATCACCTCAATTATACCCCTGGATTTCCCGGCTTACGCCCGGAACACAACCTTTCCTTCTCCTTCTGTCGGAACCCCTTCCTCCTCCTTTGGAAGTACTGCCTCCCCAAATAAAAATAGAAGAGAAACGCATTCCGTCACGTCCCGGAACTTTTCCGCTTACATTTTTTTCTCTCCCCTCTCTTCCACCTCCGAACCCTCTCCCCCCACCCTCTCTCTCTCTCTCTCTATTTCTCTCACCTCTTAATTCACCGATACAGGCTAAGCCGAGAAGTCCTAATTGAAGTTGGGTGAAAGTGGAAGAAAACCTTTTAGAAAAGTAGCTAAAAGAGAGAGAGAGATGGATTGAGAAAGACACGAGAGAGAAGGGACGAAAACTAAAAAAAAAAAAGTAACTTGGAATCGTGAGAGGAAGAGGTGGAGCAAGAGAATGAGTGGCGGAGGAGAAAGAGGCAAGTAACAGGAAGAAGAAGGATTAAGGTCGGGAGACGTGGAAGGAGTTAGTGGGAGTGTCAAAAGAGTCAGGGAAGAGCCTTGACGTAGGCGGAGGGTTGGTACAAGAGGAGAGAGTTTTGGGAAAGAAGAGGGGTAAGGGGAGGGAAGGGGGGGGGGGTGGGGGGAAAGATGCTTTACGAATTCCGAGAGGGAGAGAGAGAGAGTGAGATGGGGAATTGTTGTGAAATAGGGGGTGGAAATAATTGGAAGCCAGCGAGCAGTAGACGTCGGCGTGGGCGGAGTGGGAGAAGAGAGAGAGAGGGAGGGGGGAGGAAAAGGATGTAAGGGGGGGAAAAGGGTGTGTATGTGTGGCATGGCAAGGGTAAAAGGGGATCGAAGGGGTGAAAGGGATGTGTCAGGAGACGGGACCGAATCGGGTAAACAACATCCTGACCACTCCCCTCCTCTCTACACTCCCAACCCGGGCCCTCGAAAAACACATTCTCTTCTCTTTCTGCCTTTCTCTTCCTTGTATCTTCCTCTCTCTCTCTCTCATCCCTCTCCTAGCCTCGCTCCTTTACGTGCTCGCTCTTTGGAGACCGGATGCTTTCGAGCAACAGTTGAGGGTCCTTTCCTAAAATCCACTACAACTTCGTACCGCTATACTTCCCCCTCCATCACTCCCCTTCCTCACTCCTCCATTTTCCTCTCGAACCTCTTCACCATTCCGAGTACTATTCCACTCTCTCTCTCTCTCTCTCCCTCTCTCTCCCTCTCTCCCTTCTACGCGTTGTCTCGTTCTCTCCGTTCATTTTTCCCTTTACGATCCTCCTCGACCTTAGATTAATTGTATCGCACCCAGGAGAATTAATCTGCTTACGTTCTTACCCACGAATCCGGTTGAAATATCGCTAAATATATCATAATTATAGGAGAGGAAAGATCCCTTCTTTTATCCTTTTTTTTTTTGGAGGGCGTTCGCTGTTTGTCCAAAGATAGCTTATCGGACGGATGCCCTTTTTCGATGGCCGGCTGCAAATACGGGGAAATCGTTATGTATGGGCTGATTATTAATTTCTTCTTGTTCCATCGCTTCGCCTGATTTATGATATTTCGATGGCGAGAGGAAGTTATGAAATTTATTTAATGCGAAGCGTGCAAAAAATAGATATATGGTTTAAAGGAATAGTTTCGTAATTTTTAAAATAATTTACGCCACGCCTACTCTATTGTAGAAACGTCCTAATAAGAATGCGTAAGAAATTTCTAGTTGGAATTGGTGCTACTATACGTACGCATACATGCACTTCGAAGCAATGCGTTAGATTATAGGAAAAGATTAAGCTATAATGAGGTGATTAAATAATATTAATGGAAGTTTAAAAAAAGTCTGTTTCTTATCACTCTTAAGCGATGACGACTTACGAGAATAAAAAGTTTCCAGTTATGCATGTTATGAACACTTCATTCTCTGATCAGATTTATATTAATTTTCCAAATATTTACGTGGAAAACAATTTCAATATTTTACAAAGGCATTTTCATCAGTTATTGTGGTTATATTAAATATCAATAATATAATTTATTTTACTAAAAGATACTTCACCATAGTATTTTTTTAAATTTTTTTCTGATTTTGTTGAGTATCGGTTTTTTTTAAACGACGCAAATATCCGTGTGAAGGATGCACCTGCCTATAGGACGCAAGGTGATTTTCCATCTAAAATTCGAGGAGGCATATGTATATGTACTAGCAACTTAGGATAGACGCAGGAATGGGAGGATTTACCACTCACTCGACGCAAGAGAAGCACGCCAATGACTCTAAATGAGGAATTTCATGGATTTTAATTTGTGATTTTTAAATGTTCTTCCGCTGTAAATGTGTAGAACATTTGCGTTCAAATTTCATTTACGTCTTTCAATAAAACACACTATAATTCGTTTCGTATACAATGTTGGGTTTTTACAGTAAAATTTATATGTAATATAATTGGTTTTCATGATATTAAATTAAATTTCTTGTGATTTATACGTATGAGCTTTTTTAATTTGGGGAAGAATTATGTCTCCTTATAAAGGACGAACCCTATTTTTTGTCCAAAAATTCTGGAAAAATAATGGGACATATACATGGGTATTTACGGTATATACCAGCGTGGATGAATACGATCTCAATGGAAATCCAAATTTAGATTGAAACTCGATCTAATTACATATACCATGCAATACATTTCTTCTCGATGTAGGGGATCAGTATGCATTTTTAGCTGTTGTTTAAGCATATATAAACAGGCAACAAAAAGCTCGTCTTTTCATTTATTTCCATATTGAGAGGGATTTCCTACTCCCATTTTATTGATGCGGGTAAAATAGTTTCACTCTATGAATGTTGTGCAGTAAACACTGGTTCAATTTAAATATAAATTAAAATTTCTGTTCGTCGCAGAATGGTTCGACTCAGAAATCAGTTTGAAAGTAATTTTAATTTAACTTTTCTTATAAAAGGAGCATTATTGAAGTTCGAGTGAATAATGTTTGTCATTTTTAATCAAGAAACAACTACAGATTCATTAGAAAACTTTAGGTAGCGTATAAATTGGAAATTAGATTAAACAACGCCAAAGAAAGGATGCTTTCAGACACGATACATTTTTTCAGTTTCACAAATGAATGTTATAAATGCTAACTTCCAATGATTTCATTTCATGATATCAGTATTCCCTAAACAACGCCTAAAATATTATTATTACTGCTATTTTTTTATAGTGACGATCAGGTTTTGCAGTAACACTCAAGTGAATTAAGTTTTAAAACGATCTGGGTACAGCAGAGCGCAATCAATCAGTATATCAAAGATATTCAGAAACGTCGGCAAAATTTATCAAAATTCATAAACTGAATGAACATTTTCTTTAGGAAATATCAAAATGTAACCAAATGTAACGAAAAAGGAAAATACAAATTGCTGTCAAACGACGAGCAACACTAGAATGAGCATAATTGCAAGGAGAAACTGGCATGAAAAGGATGTATAATGAGCAGCTGATAAAATCAGGCAAACGACATGTTTAAGGAAGAACAATTGCAGCGGAAAATGGTAGGACTAGAAAGGAAATTCGTAAGTTGTTGAAGATAATTAATACTTTTGAGAAGGAAAAATTTTCACTTGGAATAAATAGGTGCCGTTCGATCCACTGTAGGTCATAATTAGTCTTTCTGAGCTGATAATGTATTCGTATTTTAAATGTATTGAAATTTGGAAGTTACATTGCCTCTTATCATAGAAACACCCAGATATTGGCTAAAAGCTAGACACTGGTTTTAAACTCAAAATGCAACTGTTTCGCCACGACGTGATCATTACCTCATAAATAATATAGAGGCGAATTTGAAGTTTGTTTCTTGTCTTCGTAATTAAAAAAGTTTCCTTGTTTTAGCCTCATTTCGATGTCATATAGGAACATTTTTTCACATACAAATATTGCCTGTAAAAACCTACATTATGGGCATTATTCTTCATTTATGCTATACTGAGAGGAGACTATAAAGCAATCGAAAAAAGTCATACCCATGAATTTCCCGAAATGGCAATAGTTTTCTATTCACGTTCGTAGATTTTCGAAATCATAAACCAGACCCGAAATTAAAACAAAGAGCCCTAGGAGCAATTATTCATATAAATGACCCTAGTTTTGCATGTGACCAGCGAAACGAAACCTTTGAACAAAAAAAAAATAAATAAATAACATTTTTACTTCCCTTTACTCCAAAAAAAACCTCATTTATGACCACTTTGGAGGAAATTTACATGATTCTTTTACGTGTACATCAACTTACGAGCGGTCATTCGTTTGGCTTTAAGCGCGATGTGCCAAGGGGGCCTAAGGGGGACTTTGCCAGAATAGGAGCCGTGTCTCGAATGCTGATTGGTTGCGGGGAGAGTCGCAAGGGAACCACGGGATATGAGAAGAGGAAGCGGAAGGAAGCGGGAGGAGAGAAGGATGGGCGGGGAGGTTTTTGGAGGAAGAGGGAGGTGGGAAGGGGGATATGAGGGAAGGGAAGGGTGTAGCGGGCTTGACCAATCCTTGACCTCTGCGGCCATTTCGAATCCCAAACATAATTCTCGCATTCCTTTTGCCCCAATCTGCCTCCCGTCCCCCCTCCTTCTACCCTATTCCTCCTCTTCCTCTCTCTCTCTCTTCCTATTTTTCGCTCTATTCCTCTCTCGCATACCTACCCCTTTCTCTTCTTTCCCCTTTTCTCTAACCCCCTCCCTCATTTTCTCACTCGCTCTTTATTACTTCCAAATTCCCTCTCTCCTTCCCCCTCCCTTTCTTCTTCTCCTTTCTTCCTCTCCTTTCCTCTTTCTTTCCCTATACCCTCCTCTCTCTCCCACCTCTCTTCTTCCCTCTCTTTCCTCTCCCTTTTCCTCCACCTCCACCCTTCACCACTCCCATCTCTCATTTCTCCCACTCCTATTCATTCCTTCGCTCCCTTTCTCTCTTGCTTTTCCATCCCCAATCTCCCCCACTCCCCTTCTTCTTTCCCTCGCTGCGTTCTATCCCCAAATCCCATCCATTTCACTTGCCAAGTCTCCTTGCTGGCACACTTTCGGAATTCGGATCTACTTCTCCTTTATTTTCTTTCCTCATAGACTTCATTTTTCCTCCAGAAGCCATTGCTCTTACATCCCACTCGCTCCATATCCTTCACCATTTTCCATAGCGAGAGAGAGGAATCTTTCTAGAGTTTACGCACTTTCTTCGAAAGTTCTCCTTTTTCCCCCCACAACGTATATTCCCCCGGTGAGGGTAAAAGCGTCGATGCATCAGTGGTAATTTACTTTTTGATTCCTTTTACCAGGAAACGCCAGAGAATTTCTCCCATTTTATGCTCCGAAACAGAACTAATGGATTGCGTCTGGGTTGAGAATTAGTTCTATTGGGCGAGAATTCAAGACATGCGTCTCCTTAACACCATCGTTGCAGTGACTGCAGTAATGGTTGTGAATAGTCGAAAATTAAGGATGTTTTCGTGTAGAAAATTTCTGCTGCGAAATTCTGTTCAAATTCTGCGAACTGCCAACGATAAATCATGTGGCTTCAAATTTAGATTGATGAAAACGATAACATTTAATTTATTTCCATTATTTTCCATTATTATCGTATTAATTCAAAAGATATAGGAAACAATTTTGTAAAAATTAAACTATAATAAAAGATGTAATTCATGACGACAGCGAATATAGCCATTTAGTATAGTGAAACTTAAAAATTAGTTTTCTTTTTACCTTGTGTTACTATGAGTCAGTTTCACAGAATTGTTACTTTTATTTTAGGCTTTTGGTCTGTTTGCGAACGCAGTAACTTCCAAACCGTATGGCAAACAAAACTTGCGGTTACGAAACTCTATCAGAGAGAAAAGAATAACACCATTTTTACTAAGAAATATAAAAAACGACACGTAACGAAATACGATTAATTTCTCACCAATTCCATCAACACTTCGCCTCAAAACCTTTTTTTTTCGTCCGCATAAAGCAAAACAAACGGAGAAACCAATCAGTATTAATTAGGTTATCATAATTTTAATTTGATTGGATCCAAAATTGAAATATTTGCACGCGCATGGAAGTACATGACCCAAATTCTACCTTATGTCACCCTGCTCACACAAAATTCCTTGCGAAAGATATGATTTTCTTCTGTTTTCGAGTCGAAAGGCAAATATTGGATCAGAATTCTTCTTTTTGGCGAATAAATAGTTTTTAAGTTAAATCAAATTTCCTAAAATTGTCGTTGAAGTAGAATGGCTTGAAATAATTGAAATAATGAGATTAAAAATCTTCCTTTCAATGGTTAACATTTAAATTTTGGACGCATCATTTTCTTGGATAAAGTCAAAAAACACTATTGAAGCCGTGAGACAAAAACATTGTCGATTTATTAGTTATACTCAAGAGGAATTTTAATACTTGATCTATAATTGTTTAGTCGCATCGAAATGTGTCTGTAATTCCAACAAAGCTAGTATATCATACCGATGAAACTGAGATAATACTTTACTTGAAATTTAAAATGGTTAATTATGGAGCAAATTTAGTAATCTTTAATTATTTTTAGAGTCGTAATAAATAGTACACGCGAATAAAAAGATCCATCTCCTTGTCTTTTTTATGTCATATCAAATTAATGTACGTACTATAAAGCCTAAAAGCAAGAGGAATCATTCTACCAAAATAATGCATTAACAAACCTTAAGTATCATATTAATCAAATTGTGATTCAGTGCAGTTGTTTCTTAAATTATGACTCATATGGGCTTTAAAATTAGATTAAATATAGATGCCGAAAAATTTCATTTTCACTTTATATTGAAACGTAATTTACTCTGCATCTCGTTATAAAGTCTCTCATTCGACGACTCGACCGAACCAGATGGAAATAAATACATTTGCGTGTGACGGAACAAAATTTGCATACCATACAAATATACTAATTGTAAGCAGCGACTCGCTGCAAAGAAATGATTAGCCGCAAGCAATAGTTTGCCCTAATTTTCTAAGTTATTTCTAAAGGAAATGAGTTTGTACACGACGAGAAAATCAATAGAGGTATGCACTTCTCTGGAGTACAAAGAAGAAACACACCGAGAACTTAAGATCATGCAATGCATATTAATGGATATGAAAGTAAAAATTCCAAGCCGTGAGAAAATAAAGTTTCAAAAAATCCCCTCGGGGTTTCAGAGATGGACGAGGAGAAAGAAAAACAATCAGGAAATAAAAGAAAAAAAAAACGTATAGCTGATGGGAGGAGGAGCTTGGCAATGAAAAGCTTCGGTTAGGCATGGGACTTATATTTGCCGAGGTGCGGATAGCGATCTTCTCTCGTCTTCCTCCTTCGGCGTCAGCAGCGGATGGTGTGCCCGAAGCCCTCGGGCTCCCCGGATTGAATAACACATGCCGTACTTGCCGACAAGATCCCTCCTCTCACAACCCTCCCCCACCTCCTTCCCACAACCTTCCCCACCCCCTCCCTTTGGACCCCAAGAAGGCTGGGGATTGATTCTCGCCTCACAGCCCTCCGGTAAGAGGCGGAGGGTAGGAGGATGAGGAGTGCAGGAGGAGAGAGAGAGAGAGAGAGAGAGAGAGAGAGGGTGAAAGAGGGAGAGAGACGTGGGAGAGAGTCTGGAAAAAGAGAGTAATGGAGATAAAAGGAGGGGTGGGAGTCGACTGTTTCTCGAGAAGTACTTGTGATGGTGGTTGGCTCCGTGGTAGGAGAGAGAGGAGGAGCCGAAGAGGGTTGAGTGAATACAAATTACTCACGGATGATAGAGGAAAAAAACGTGTTATTCTTTCGGCGAAGAGACCTGCTTCAGCAGATTGAAAGTGGGAAAAGGAACAAAAAGGGATATTGTATTATCGTAAATCTAAATGGGATGATTTATCGATTTATTGTGCCAACAAAAAATATTACAAAATGTAACGAAAATATCCCAGCGGGAAACGCAAGGAAATGGTATCTCAATGGCATTTTCCCCTCTATTCTACCTTATGAAGTAAGTAATTATATTAATCTTGGTTAACATTCTGATCTTCCGATATTCTCTACTTATTCATGAGGAAATTAGTGCCAACAATACAATTAAATATATTGCCCACTAAAGTTGAAACTATTACTATTAACTGTGATTAAGTGTTGAACTTATACTGCAAAATAACCGAGTCTAAAACAGATTTTTCACTCTAAGTATATAGTTGAAATGGAAGAAATTCTTGTCTTAAGTTTCTTTTCGAGCTATGTTTCAAATGTTACGAATAATTTTTTAAAAGCCATAAAGTTTGTATATTTTCTAACGACTTCGGTAGAAATGAATCTTCTTCAACATTCCAGAAATGTCAAGTGAAAATAATGTGAAATGTAAAGGACTTCTTAAAGGAGACTTAAAAAAGACAAACTCCTAAGCCTTCGGGGATCCATCCTTTCATCGTCTCGAGCTCCTGACCCCCAAGTAACCATCTTCTGTCCACTCATGTGCCATCTCACGTCATGCAAGCTTTATGCCTCCTTACCCCTCTACGTTTCAAATATATATTTTACTATAATTTTATATAAACACTTTGTAGCAAAGATGTTACATTTAAAATAATAATACGTGGAAAAACACAACTTTAACAGAAATAACTATAAAATATTATATCAATCACATGTGTGGCCGTTATTAAGATTCTATAAAAGTTATTCTAATAATAACGAAATCAATTATGGTCGATAAAATTTTTATTCATTCATTAATTGATGTCTTATGCAGATATAAACGAATAGTCATAAAAATTCGAGATATGTTGAAGTTTAAAATCTTCCAGTAAACATCATATTGGCCCAAAGCATTGATAATGTAGTATAAATATATTTTTACCGGTATCAAACATCATTGGCATTGGTACAAAATATTTTCATAGAAATTTTCGCGGACAAATGGGCACTTAAAATTTTAACAATCCTTTCGATAAGTTACCGAAGACATAAAAAAAGGCGAAGCCGTGAAAAAACTTTGGAGGGTGTACTTACAGAAATATACGTAATGCATGAGAAGATCCGAGTTAAGGAGTTATAAGATTTTTCATAGTTGCAATGGGAGGCTTTCATTGGGTGCGAAAAAGATGAGAGATGACGCGAAATGGCGAACCTTGTGGAGATAAAGAGAGAGAGATATAAGCGGTAAAGACCTCTCTACAGCGAGTCTTAAGAGCGAGTAAGGCGTTGTGAGGAAAGGAAGGGGATTGGGGCAGGAAGTTTGATAGTAGGCAAGTGCCTTGAGCGAGTCGGAGTGCTGCAGATGCATTACGCAAAGCATAGAGGAAGTAAGAGCGAGACCGAACTAGCAAAATGCGAGCACGTATGCAAATATATATATATATATATATATATAACATTGATTCATAGAGCATATATATATATATATATATATATATTACATTGATTCATAGAGCATACACATATATATATATGCTCTATGAATCAATGTAATGGATGAAGAAGTTTAGGTGAGAGAGAGAGAGAGAAGAAAGAGAAGAGAAAGGCAGAGAGAGGAGAGAAAAATGATCAGTTAGAGAAATGGAGAAAGTTAAGAGAGGAAGGAAAAACCGAGAGAGTGGGGGTGGAAAGAGTTGAAGAGGGAAAAAGAGCAAGAGTTTTGCAGAGGAGTCAGATAAGGGTCAAAGGGAGAGAGAGATAGGCAGATAATGGTCTTTATTAGGACGAGATTGAGTCCGGGTAGTCTCTTTACCTTACAATCAGAACCAGAGGAGAAAGAGAGAGATGGGGAAAAAATTGTACGTAGAGAAATAAGAAGAGCGAGATGGAAAACGAAGAGATCGGGAGACATTTCAGGAGAGGGGAAAGAAAGGAATAGAGATTTGCCTCATTTCCTACAAAAGGGAGTCCTCATGAATAATTTCGACGGCGAGTTTTTACGGGATGCAAGAAGAGGGGGGATAGGAGCTGCGAGGGAGTGGTATGGGAGGGCGGAATAGAAGGTCGTGAGAAGTATGGAGATAGAAGGAGAATCGAGAGAATGCAGAAAGGCGCGGAAAGAAGGCGAAGTGGATGGCGGAAAAGGAGGGAAGGAGAGGGTTGGCTGAAGAGAGGAGGGAGGTAATTGAGACCGGCAGAAGGAGAAGGGAGGGAGAGAGATATAGAGAAACAGGAAAATGGTAAAGGGTAGAGAGAGAGAGAGAAAGAAAGAAAAATTATGAGGGGGAAGATAGAGTAGAAATGAAGAAAGAGGAAACGAGGAGAGGGAGAGGAGGTAGATGGAAGAGAAAGAGAGGAAGGGAGGATAAAGAGAGGATAAAGAGAGGGAGAGAAAAATTAGGAGGGGAAGAGAGACAGACAGACAAAACGACTTTATTAGGGCGAAATTGAGACCATATAGTCCCATCTTACATTTAACCCTGCGTCAACAATTACAAATGAGAATAAAACTAATAATAATTTCACAGGAAAGAACAAAAAAAAAATAAAATAAATATAAAAACAAACAAGGAAGATACCAAATTACAAATTCGGAAAATTTCCATAAAAAGACATTAATTGCGGTAAAAACCTCGGAAGGACCTGACTTGGCCATCCTGGTAAAAGAGGAGAGATGTGGAGGTGAAGAAAGACAGAGAGAGAGAGAGAGGGGAATGAGAATGTAGAGAACATTAGAGAGAAGAGAACGGAGTAGAAATGGAGAGAAAGAGGACGGGACAAGAGAAGAGAGAAAAGGATAAGAAGAAGGGGCGAGAGTGGGGCGGAGGCAGGGAGAAAAGAAAGTTTTGCACGGGAGAGGAAGGACCAACGCTGTAACACCCGAAGAGAAATTCGGGAAAGGGTAAAATAGTGCGACGCTAACGGGTGGAGTAGGTGGAGGAGGAAGGGAAACGGGAAAAAAATATTCTCTTTGTTAGAAACGGATGACCGTAGACTTGAGGGCGTCTTCAGGAACAGGGGGAGAATGAAGAACAGCGAGGGAAAGAGAGGGATGGAGACGGGACGACGGGGTGGAGGATAAAAAAAAAAAAAGAAACGGGGAGCGAAGGGTTTGGGGAGAGGAACTTGCTCAATGGGGGGTGGAAAAAAGGTCATTTTGAGAGCCGTCCCGCCTCCGTAACATTCTCGTCTGGATTCGTCTTCCTCGGCACTAAAATATTCAGGCTTGAAGATCCCGTTTTTTTTTTATTCGCCCAGCTAATCGATTTTTGCGAGTTGTAGGTGTGTAGACGATCAAACGGGGGCCGCATTAGATTCGCGTTGTTTCTCGATCGTCCTTCCCGAACACTCTCACTCTTTGTGTGTCATCTGCCCTGCATCGGAAATTGGGGTCCGTTCGTTAAATTTCGCGATTGCGAGCTGAATTTTAAAGAGGGAATTTCGGTTACTCTTAAAGAGCTTTAATTGGCGATTGAAGGGCGTTCTTTCATCTTTGACCGCCTACGGCAATTTTACCTTGCGCATGTGCTGGAAAATTTCCAATTTACGAAAGAAGTGCACACAGAGTATGTTTCGTTGCCACAGCAAAATAAAAGTACCCTCGCTCCTGCTTAAAATTCTCACCGACCGACCATATAGCTCCTAAATGTGTTTGTGGAGCAAATTCAGAGCACACAAAATTTGAGCTAAATTTATGCATTGAAAGACGAAATAAATTGGAATTTTAACGCTAACATGATTGCTTTTGAAAATGTAATCACATATGTTACTCGAAGCACCGGTCTTGATTCGTACGTGTTAAATCTTCGTTGTATATTAACATAGAAGAAGAATTTATTTAGAAGACCATAATTATGACGTGCAGAATTTAAAATATTATCATATAAGAGTTCCTGAGAGGTTTTAACCAATTGATGAGGAACCCTACAGTGGTCAACCATCAACATTTAGATCTGAATAAAAAGTTAACCAAATCTATAAATTACTAAAAAATTAACCGTAGTATCGGATTGAGAAATATTACTGCTACCATGTACACTAGTTAAGGAGTGGTCATTGGTATTGCTCACAATAATACCAACAAACTCACATCCAATATGCCGCCGTCTTACACTAGTGTTCCCTAAAACGTGTATCACAAAACTCGTACACAATGCCCATGATTGATGCCAGCAACATTAATTTTCCCCTAAAATTATACCACCAAAGGAACACCCGATGGCCCCTGATTGATGCCACAAAACCTACACTAGTTTGCCCCTAAAAATATACCACCAAACTCACACATAATGCTCCAGATTGATGTCACCCACCTTACAACAGTTTGCCCCCTAAAAATATACCACCAACATAACACAGATGCACCGTTTGATACCACCCACATTACACTAATTTTCTCCTAAAACGTATACCTCCAAACGCACACCGAATATCCCATGATTGATGCCACCAGCATTAGTTTGCCTCTAAAGTATACTATCAAACTATAGTCGGTCCATCATCGGAAGTCTGATGGCCTCGAAAACTGGGCGTGCACGAGTTAGCAGCAGCCAATAGGAGACTGTTTGTTTGAAGGTAGTGGGGAGGAAACCAGTCTCACTCCTGCTCTCGAAGAGATCGCATCGGACTGCGTTGCCGTTTCTACCGCCGTTTCCTTTTTATTTAGAAACTGCGTAGTATATCAGCTGAGCAAGAGCTGGCAGCGCGCACCGGTATCTGCTCTCCCGCACGAAAGTTGAGAGGGGCGATGGAAGGGGAAACGTTCGTGATTGGCTACTTGCTCTAAGTAGGCCAAGAGACTTCAGATGGGGGATCGACTATAGCATCCCCGATTGATGCAACGAATCTGTACCTGAAACGTACGCCACAAACGCACACCAAATGCCTTTTGCTTGTGAATCGTTAACCACAAAAACTTGCAACAAACATCGCCCTAATTTATTGCCATTAATCTTACGCTAGTCTGCACTAAAAACTTATAACGGCAAACTTACAACCAATGTACCCTAATTTTACGCCATCCAACGTACACTACTTGCTACCTGAAACCTACAAACATGCATACACAGACAACCATAAAAGCAAACTAAATCTACTCGATTGCCTCTTTATGGATCCCAAGTAACACTTATAAGACTTCTTCGAGAGGCAATGCTTTTGGACACAGTTGTTATTTTTGAGGAGTTATGGTTTAGCCACTGCGATCCTGAACTTATGTCCTAAAGTTGATGGGAGAATCGTCCAGGGAGCTCCCTATCTCAGAAGCCGAAGGTTAGTCGTAATGCCGGAAAAGTCATGCATCTTATTCTAACAAAATCAGGGACATTAACACGAGTATTATTCCAATGTGCTGAGAGCCCCGTTATTAGCATAACTATGAAAATAAAGCCCCACCTTGTTGAATAAGGTTGGATGTTACTCCACGATACAGCAGATGCGCACGGCTCTCTGGTTTGCCAAAAAACCGTCAAAAAATTGGGGTTCGAAAACATGGCCTATTTACCAGAACTATAACTCTTTATTTTTTTCTATTCCTAGAAATTAAAAATGAATTGATATGTCACAATTTTTAGCCCGATAATGATCCAAACAATACTGTTACGGTTATATTAAGTAAATTACAAAATAAATGGTTTTCCACGACTTCGATAAATGGAAAATGAGATAGAATAAGTGTAGTACGGCGGAAGAAGAGTATTTGAAGGTTGTAAATAAATTTTATATTAGTAAGTATTTTCAATTGAGTTTTCCCCTCAGTACTATTACTTTATGATCAACACTTGTGATATATATATATATATATATATATATATATATATATATATATATATATATATTGAATTCTCCCTAAACCTTTTGGTCCTGTATCTCAGTCTAAAGGAATTTGTTTTGCTTCCCGAGGGCGGCAACACACTCAAATTTCCTCCCGCGAACACAGCTCTTAACTTCACCCTCTCGCGATTCTTTTAATCCCCTTTATAAAATACCGTCGCGCTTATTTCCCGTTTGGAACGGCGCCCGCATAGAATTATTCTCTGTCAACTGTTGCCTATTCGAGGGGGCATATTCGCCGGGAGGATTACCAATGAAGTTGGCAGATAAGTCAACGTGGATTGCACCCTGTCTGTAAGCCATAACATAGCCTCTTTGCATAGGAGAGAGAGGTTTGTGAAGAGGGAGAGGTAGGAAATGGGTATGGGTGAATAGCAGTGATAGAGTCGGCTTACAGCATTGCGCCTCATCTCGCCAACCAACTCCTATTTGGATGGTATTAACGCGGCGAGTTTAACCAGGTTTATGTTCAAAACGATGAAATTTGATGCCTAGCCGTAGTTTTATGTCAAAAGTTCAGTCGCTTCGAGGATTTATCTGAATTATTCCGAGGTTAAACTGAGTTTAAAGTAATAATTATCCAGAATTGGATTATAAACCGTTATACCTAGTATCAGATCGACTAAATCCATGAGTTCGGTTGTAAAAATGCATATTTTACAACCTAATCATGGAACGTGAAAACTATTTCACCAGTCATTGTATGGTAACGAGTTTATGTTTCCAAATAATTATTAAACGACGTGAAATGACTAAAATTACTTTGGAATAAATATGGGTCAGACAAGGAGAAATAATAAATTCTATAAAAAACATCTTGCAAATTTGCTAAAAGTTAAAGAAAATAATGCTAACGGAATGATTTCATGCTCTATAACGCTTCAAATAGAGTTGCATTTAGATCATAGTATCCTCACATATATCCTATTAGCGATCAATGTTACTTTAAGGGGATTGAGTTACATAAGCACGTTAATCATAGGAAAAGTATCGAGGATTTGGAAATTTTATACAAAAGTTACCTCACGCATCGCGTACAAATTAGGAGACATTTTCGTGTAGTATACTCCACTACATCAAAAGGCTCGGCTGATTTATTTTTTCAACTAAAACACGCAAAACAATTGAATTTACCTTGTAAGTTATTTAAAAATTCATGGAACAGTATCAAACACAGCGCCTACCGGCGTTTTAATTTCCCTGTTTTCTCAAAGGTCCCTTAAACCTTTTTGAAAACGGCACTCTTCTTCCGGGTAAAACTTACATACGCCTCTTTTGTCCCTACTTCTTCTCCGAGGAAACTTAAATCGAATGAAAATAAAAATATATTCACGAATGTATCCTACTTTCCACTTAAGTAATCTATTTCAACCACACATTTTTCATACCTAAAATAAAAGAAAGAAGGAAAGATAAAAATCATCCTCGCCATTAATTCGAGGGCGAAAATTCGTTTTACTCTCCCGCTCGAATATTTTTGAATTGCCTCGATCATTATTCATGCGGAAACCACTTTGAGAAAGGACATACGCACTTAAATAAAAATTTTCCTCTTTTTCAAAAGGGGTAAAAAACAGTAAGGTAAATACAGGAAGAACGAGACAAGAATCAAGACGTTGTAATGACGATAACATTCCCATGAATCCTGGCGTGGAATCCCCTCTTGATTTCCTTTTTTGTCGACAAATATCCAAATTTTTTCGTGAAAATGGCGGAAAGATTAGAGAGAGAGGAGGTTGTTGCGGGGAAAACAGAAAACATCAGCTGTCACGAGAGAAAGAAATCGGAATACAAGACAGGAGGAGGAGAAAAAGGAATTCAACCTGCGTTGAAAAAAGAAAAGTGCGAGAAAAAAAAGAAAAGGAGGGAAGATTTGGAAATAATATAGCAAAGAGGGGCGAAAGTTAAGTTAGAAATGGGAGGTGAGAGAAGGAAAGAAAAGGAGAGACATAAAAGATAAAAAGAGCTAAAAAGATAAGAGAGATATAAAGGAGGGTGAGAGGGTGGAGTGAGTGGAGAGTGCGAAGAGAAGGAAGAGAGAGAGAAAGGAGAGAGCGAAGAAGGGAGAGAGATAAAAGACAAGGAACGGATAAGAGAAAGACGAGTAAAATAGAGGGAAAGAGATAGAGTGAGAGAGAGAGAGAAATAATTGAAAAAAGAAATATAAAAGGAGACAGAGAACGAGATAAAGAGAGATTGGCAGATGAATTGAACAAGATAGATGAAACAGAGAGAAAAAAAGATAGAAAGAGATGTCTACCCTCTCTCTCTCTCTTTTCAGTTTTTTCATTCTCTTCCGCATCTGTCGCGGATGACATTCGTCTGTAGAGAATACAAGTAAGTGGAGAAATGGAAAAAAGACGGGGTTCCGCGGCGGTAAAAAGGAGCGGAGGAGTGAGGCTAAGAGAGTTGGAGTAGGGGAGTAATAGGAGTATTTGGCTCTGGATAAGGGCAGGAGGGCTTAAGGGGGTGGGTTGGATGGTGGGAGGAGGGAGAGAGAGGGAGGAGGCACGAGGAGCACGCCTCGAGGGAAAGTAGTTTGAGAGAGGCGGAGGGCGTGGGGAGGGGGTGGGATGACGAGGAGAAGAGCTCGGAAGGGTGCGGAGACATACTGAGAGGGCGGAGAGGATAGAAAGGGGTGTAACTTCGTCGTGGCGGTGAGGGAAGGGTGTGGTCCAAGGAGAGGTAAACAAGTTGGCCTCCCTCAGCATGCATAAGGAATCGTCTGGCCTTCTCCTTTCTTGCCTCCTCCTCCTCCTCCTCCTCTTCCCCTTTCTTCTCTCCTCCTTCCTAACTCTCTCTCTCTCTCATTCGTGTCTGCTGCTCTCGCTTCTGGAGGCATCTGCCGCCGCTCTCGTTGTACATAGTGCGGATTTTACGGTTCGTGGCCAAATGAAGTTTTACGTCGAACAAAAATAATTTAACTGTAATAATATTTTTCCTATTTTGCTACAGATGTTGGTATATCAACCCAATCGTACTATTGTTATATTTTAATGCACTCGAATTACCGCTATAATATATTGGTTCTGACTTACGGTTCGCGGAGTGTAGCTTAATGTTAAACAAAATATTATAATAATGTTAATAACATTTTTCCTCTCTTACTACTACGAGGCTTCCAAAAATTATTAGGTAATCTCAATCCTATCAACCAAAGCTGTTTTCTTATTTAATAACGGTTTAAAGTTTACTTTTTCTGTTCGCACAGTGATGATTTGTGATTGAGTAATGTTTGTTCGGATATTTTGACTCTTTCAGCAGAATAAATATAGTTAACTGCTATTTAAATAGCGGTTAACAAGATTTTCCATGCAATCCGTATTTTGAAACACTATAATAGGTCTTGGAAAATCAAACCTCCTCGATGTCTATGTTTATCTAACAATGAAACGATACGTGTGACGGATGCTCATTGAATTTGTCGTTTATTTATTAAAAGAACGAGATAAATTTTGATGCAACTAATATTCCAATCACTAACTAAAGATTCAATGCAAAAAATATACATACCATCCATCCCAATTGTATTTTTGGCTGGCGATCGATGATTGTTGAATGCCCCATTCCGCATCTTAAATTAAACAAGAGAACAAATAACATTATTTAAAGCAGTTTTATTTTAAATATTTTTTCAGTTAATACCAAACAGAAAATATAAAATCACCAAATAGTTATCTTATTTTCATAGTATCATTGAAGTTATTGTTTCACCTAAGATTCTCTACATGACCTTTTAATTCTTAGATCGAAGCATTAGTTTAATATGTTATAATTAATATCGATGTAAACTTTATTAAAAATTATACTTTTGCAAAATTTCTACTAAATTTAATTAATTAATCGAATTTGGAAATAGGTTCAAAGGTGAGTAAGATCAATTATTCCTTTAATGCTTTCAAATACTCTTTCAAGGAATCCTTGATCAGAACCAGCAATAATAACTCTAGGGCACAATTTAGCATATCGAAATGGATACTAAAGTTACCTAGCAAACTCAGTAAATGAACAGATAATTCAGTAACCTATTATATGACATTTCAGGAACCCCCGAATTATAATCACCTTTCCGCTTTGGCATTTCTCTCTCCGTCTCTTTCTCTCTCTCCTCCAAATTTTACCTACCTAGGTAGAGAACCTTTGCATAACCTCCTTTTCTACCTGGACCCATCTAAAAACTCGATTTCCTTTTACATCACCTTAACGTTTTTTTGTCCTCTCTCTCCCTCCACACCCTTTTCAGTCTCCTTTTTCGGTTTCACTTTCTCTCCGGTCTTCACAGATCCCTCTAACCTAACACATACACACACACACACACGACTATCCCATTTTCCCATCGCACTTCCCTTTCCTCTCTCCCATACAACCTTTCTTTCTTTCTTTCTTTCACCCTTTTTCTCTTTTTTATTTCTTTTGACCCTTGCCACTGTCTTGTCCTCCTTATTGCGTTCGCAGCGCCCGTTCCTCACGAAACATATTATAGAAACTTTAATGTATTTAGCCTCTTCCTGTCTTGTCTCAACGACGAAAAAAATACGGTCCATTTTCAACGAATGACTTGTCGGAAAGCTGGCTATTATATTTAAACGGCGACAAATTTTATTATCATAAATGTAAAAGGATAAAGAAGACGCGCGTACATACGCACGCACGCACACACAAACATATAAATAAATATATAGGTATATATTTATATATGCTTGCACACATATAAGAACATTCAAATATGTACTTGTGTGCGTATATGTCCACATAAAGCAAATTATGCTACTGAAAATAAGGATAAGGAGTTACTAGTGCATATTCAATAACTAGTTCTTGCAGCATTTAAAATTTTATTTGTGGAGAAAAAATAATATATCGAAATGTGTCTATTAAATTTTTAATCCATTCCAAAACTCAGTTTCTCATTTTAAGATATAATCAACCAAAGCATTAACTTATTTTTCATCTCTCGAATACCCGGGCACGACAAAACATATTTACGAGGCTTTTCTATTTTCTTCTGCAACGCCATCTTGAGGCATAATCCGTTTATTTCAAGGTCGACGCCAAACTCGTTTCCTTCCGTTTTATTTCCCATCACACTTTTTATGTATTTGCCAAAAGCAAGCAGGCGGGCCAATCACGTCCCGCGTATCAACAACAACGACGAGAATAAACATCAACGCCCACAACAGGATGCGAACCCTAGACGACTTTAAGCACTATAAGGCATCTAACGACCCGGCCATCGACGACGACATATCTCATTGTCTTATCCCCGTCACTGTTTTATTTGGCCCGTTTCCCTTCCCTATTATCATCCCTCTTTTCTGAACACATTCTGCCTAGAAGGATCCTCGGAAGGAACATGAGATTTGCCTTCCTTCCTCCCTTCCTAACTCAACTTTCTCTTCTTCTTTTACGCGCCCGTCCTCACGAACACAGCCGCGTTGATCTGACCTTCGCTCACCGTCTCTTTCTCAGAATGGCAAAAAACAATCCGTCCATCTATCTATCCGTCTATCTCATCCACCTCTCTCTCTCCCTCTCTCTCCTTTTTCTCTTTATCCTTATCTTTTTTTTACTTCTCATCCTCCGCAGGGACTGGCAACATTAGCTTCCCCAGAGAAACAATATTTCACTCTTCTAGGAGATAAGGTTTTAGCATCGGATGAGAGATAGAGAGGGAGACAAGAGGTGGATGATGAGATAAAGAGAGCGAGAGGGACAGATTTGGAGAGAGAGAGAGAGAGAGAGAGAGAGAGAGAGAGAGAGAGAGAGAGAGAGAGAGAGAGAGAGAGAGAGAGAGAGAGAGAGAGAGAGAGAGAGAGAGAGAGAGAGAGAGAGAGAGAGAGAGAGAGAGAGAAGGTAAGACAGTGAAAGCGAAAGAAAAGGCACCTCCGGGAGATAGCGGTGGGAGGAATTTGGGGGAAAAGAATGGAAGAGGACAGAGAGGAGGTGGGAGAGGAATGCGATCCTTTATATCCAGAGGATTTGCATAAGATTTTGCAGGTGTAATTTCGCTTGGATATCTTATGTATGAATAAATAATACATTCTTGAAAAGTTTTGACGATTACGATCCCAACTTTATGCGGAGGAAAAGCTCGCCAATAACGCAAAGCTTGATATACGCGTTCATAAATATTAGGGTATTTTATTTTTTTTGTTTCTGGGATCGTCCCCGCTGTGTATCTTGTTTTTCATCCTATGATAAATGCGTCTGCGAGTAGATTTGAGTTGATTAAGGAGCGGAGTTGTTATTTCTTTGCATTACTCCTCGGTAAAATGTGCAGTATTTATACATAAAATTATGTTGCCACAGAATGCGGAGAAAATGCTTTAATTTTCATTAAAAAAAGGCGCCTGCGGAAAGAAAAGGTCGCTCTAATAGACTTCGAGACAGCTAAATATAATCCGCATTACGAATGTTTATTTTTTCAGGCAGCAGCTATACAATATTTTAGCGTTAATTCTCGCAAATTGTATTCCAGTATATTTTGGAGGAAATATCTCATAAGTTTAAACTGCAATTGCGCATACTAATAATTCAGAATGTATGGGCTCTTTGACATTAAAATTAAACATATCCGCGAGATATGTATTAATGTGTCCATCATTACCACGGGTGTCAGTCATTTAAATTATCCGTATTTCTTTCATGTTAACGGTAAGGAGAAAAGAGATATGCTGGATTTCACTAATGAGTTACAAAGCAATTTACGTTATTCCAACCCACTTAAACACAATAAAAGATACAATAAGACTCTTCGGAACAAACTAAACAGGAATCTTTTAGAAATACAAGATTATCTTTCATTTCAAGAAAAGAAGAAGAGTATAAAAATATTACTAGGCGTGGAATTACCCAATTCTGATACTTTAGACACGAATTAAATCATTTATATTAAAAAACCAACTCGCGAAACCGCAGAACTTAATCCGAATTCCAAAGAGAAATATATAAGATCGTTGGAATTTTTAATATTCGCGCGAAAATAAAAAAAAGCAACTCTTACTTTGCGAAACTAAATTACGCAACAGTTAGCTTAGCAACATTATTTTTTTCCACCGATACGCCATTTTGTCGAAAACTCTCATTTTTATCTGTTGACACACCGTCTTGGAACTGATCTCTTATTCGAAACCCTTTTATTCTTTTGAGGGAAAGGAAAAAAGAGAACTTTGAACCATTCAGGTATCATTCCCCCTCCCCCCTCCTCCCCGTAAGTTTTGACTTCCCTCAAGATATTTGAATGGAGATGAGTAATGGAAGTGTTTTCATGAAACTCCAAAGTAGTAGTCGAAAGGACGATGTGCTACGGTGGAAATCGGAAGGAGTCGAAGGCAGTCGAATACTGAGAAGTTATTCCATTAGTCTCGTTTTTCACTGGTGTCTCATTTGACAGTCCTGTCTCATTTTTCATTTTCCGATGCATTATATATGATACGAAAATAGAGGCTCGCGATATATCATTTCTTAAGTATTGTTAGGCGAGAAACGGAGGGGTGATGGTTTTATTGATGCTAAAACGATAAATTGCTCATTCATGCGCTCCAATAATGATCTCGAACGTAAATTATTAGGGAGAATGACTTTTATCCCCCTTGCTAAAAATGAAACCTTCCAGTCATTTTTTCTGAAGAAATTGACGTTTATATTTCCTAATAATTTATTTAATATGATTCCTTAACAAAGTCTTAGCAATGGCATTTAACGAATTTGTGGGAAATAGCCAATCTCATATTTTAAAATAAGTTTAAGGAGCTTAATACCTTTAATGTACACTATTTTAGTTTACAGAGTTAATTTTACAGGAATTATCGATTTTCAATTATAAAGTTTTGTCGTTGTTATTATCTATTTCGAGATTTCTCGAAGTTTTTCAAATAGTTCGTACGTTATGGCCACGAGAAAGGGCGAAATTAATCCTCGGGGTTCAAAATCTGGGCCACTTTCCGAGTAATTTATTGCTCGACGCTGCGACCCAATTTGAAAATATGTTTTGCACGCTTTCTGGAATGCTTAACTTATCAGTTAATTCCAATTTCGAAATTATGGAACAATCGTATATACGAAGCAATAATTCTATTTCACGTTATTAATTTACTTTGGGGTTGTTTAATTCCTCCTAATGAAAATTATTTATATACGTAGCTGCGTCGTTAGCTATGGCTAGAAATGAAATATTTTTATAAAATATACCATTTAGATACTGATGGTGAGAGATCGCATGAAATAAACGTATTTTAAATAAGCTAAATTTTTATCTGTAATACTCATGCATTTGAATGTAACTGAAAAGCGCATTAATAAAATAAAAAATTGTCATATATCTTATGCTGCAAAACTTATTTAAGATTTAAATGTATTTCTTATTGTGGCAGACTGCACAGCATAAAGACTTTCATACGCTATATATATAACAGTGAATGATAATTATCTATATCTTCTGAACCAGTATCAAGAAAATTAATGCACTACCGATAATTATCTCGCCTACCAAGTAACCCTCATCTAGGTAAAGGATATTGCAATAAGATTAATGCATGACAAGGAGGGGGATTACACTTGCAGACGGGAGTTGCGCAAGTAAGGTTAATACCTGTGAGACCCCGTCAAATAACTCTTGCCTAAGTCCACTTACACTATTCACCACATTGGTAATGGTTACTTCGTGACCGAGTTTTGTATTGGTAGTTTATTACGTTCCGTGACATCAGATTGGGTGATTTAAATTACTTAAAATTCATTAAAATGTCGCTATTCTATAAAAATTGGATGAAATTTATTTAAGCGAATAAATTTATTCAGATAAGTATTATTGAATTCGAGAGTGCGTTTAGTAGTTTATTAAATAACAATTATTGAATCAAACATAATATATACTTTTTAAAATTTTATCTTCATTAAGTTATACTTATGCATAAAAATTCAAAGAGATGTATTGAATGTATTGTTCCAACCAAAGTACGATGATGAAAGTTCTACAGATGGAATCAGGTGATAACGAAAATTAAAATGACTATAATTGATATTATAAATTAAGTTCTGTGGCGATCAATTGGAAATTAAAATCATAGCTCAATCCAAACGTATGTATAAAATGACAAGAGGTGAAAATAATCGCACATTAGATAAAGGTAATTTAATTCTGCCATTTTGTTTCCAATGTCAGTTTCATTGTACTAGGTAAGAAGTTAAGGACTGTGATATTTTAAAACTAAACTTTGCATATTTATTTGCCATTCACTAAATTTTATGGAACGCCCCAAATATAAAATACCATTCTCGATATTCCTGTCCATATAAATTTCAACCTATAATCCTGGAACGGGATATAACCACTAAAAGCTTAAATTAATTCAAAAATACTCGGTAGATAATTTAAAAATTCAACAAAACTTAATAATTTAAGAAACTCCCAACAATTCTACTATTATGAATAAGGTTGCGTCGAAAAATAACAAAAAAATGCAAACTCTACGCATTATATTTGTTTCGTATAAAAGTAAACCCTTATCTTAAACATAAGTTATAAGATTCCCCAATCCTCTGTTTATGACCCATAACGACGTTGCGATCATCAATCCTTCCATCCACTTCTCCTCAATAACGAACGAGTGGAATCGCAATAAAACGTTATGAACGACCAAGTATCCGTAAAACCTTCAGCAATAGATAAAACGTAAGGGTAAGAAGAGGCACGGTATTTATTTTAAGGATCTGTATCAACAATTAAATAGGATTACGTTTTGATGAATCGATGTGAAAGGTTTGAGGACAGTCTTCTGGGGTAATCCCTTGCTTCAACGAAGTTAGAAAATGGGCAGAGAAGTGAAGAAATAAGGATGGGAAAAACAGCGTGAGAGGAGCCTTAAAGAGAAAAGAAGTAGAAATAGTTGTTTTTACCATCCCTTGTGTTTCTATGTATATGTATTATATATATATATATATATATATATATATATATATATATATATATATATATATATATATATATATGCGTGCGAGTATTCACACGTTTGTATGACGTTCACGTGCGTGCAGATAAAATAAAGAATGAAGAGTGTGGAAATAGCAGGAAAAAGCGTTCCCAGGAGAGAATGCGGCCGTTCAATTTGATGGAAGTGCTTCGGTGGCAGCCACTCCCCGCTCTTCCTCACTACCTTCCCTCCTCTCTCCCTCCCATCCTTCCATTTCCTTCCTTCAACCTTTGCCGCTCTTCAAATATGCAATAAAGCCCGTGTAAAAAAGAATCTCATCAGGATCTCGTTTAATTCTTAAATTTGATTGCCCGCCGTAAAAAAAGGGAGCTTAAAATTTAATGGTGTATGTATATATAGATTTTCGCTACCATACGCAAGAGATACATCCTTCCTTTCCATCTAACTCGATCTCCATCTCGGTACCTACCGTCCCATCTCCAGATTGTTAACACGCGGCGGTAATGGAGTGATATTCTGCCTTGAGCGCCAGAGGGTTTTGTCCTAGTCGTTCCGGCGGCTGGGGCGTACGTAACTCAAGGCGCCATTTGTTTTGGATGTATTTGGAGTGAGTCATTCCTCGCGAAATCCGCGAGAAGACGGTTTAAGAATTAAGTTGCAATTTTTCGCGAGTCGGGAGTTGTATTTGAGAATCTGTTCCTCTCCTCTCGATGCATGGACGTCTGTGCAATATTTATGTATATATACACACACAAAGACGCATATATACAGGGTGTTAAAAAAAAAGGGTTACAAACTTTGAGGGGAGATAGTATTCAACAAAATAAGTGAAAAACTCCTAGTGAACATAGGTCTAAAAACAAATGCCTACCGAGCTATAAGGCCTTTATTGTTATCACTACAGCAAGTGCTCTATGTGGTTTCCATTCATTTCTACACAGTGTTCAGCCCTTCGTCGCAGAGAAGCACGCATTCTTTCAAAAATTCCTGGTTGCTCACGAATCTGCTGACAGGCATTCTCAATTCATTGATGTAATGTCTCCAAGTCGTTGATTGGCCTTGAATACACCAAAGTCTTTAAATTTCCCCACAGCCAAAAATCCAAGGGATTAAGGTCAGGGGATCATGCAGGCCAATTAACTGGGCCTCCACGACCCATCCACTGTTCACCGAAAGTCTGGTTTAAATGTTGTTGGACGATGCGGAGAAAATGGGGTGGTGCCCCGTCATGCATGAACCACAATCGTTGTCGCTGATGAAGAGGCACATCTTCCAACAGAACAGGTAAATTATTCACCAAGAAATGATGGTATGCAGCACCTGTTAGTCGGTTAGGTAATATGACAGGTCCTATGAGCTGATCACCTAAGATTCCTGCCCAGACATTGATGGAAAATCGATGCTGATGCCTCGATGCTACCGTGGCATGGGGGTTTTGATCTGACCAGACATGTTTATTATGGAAGTTCACAATACCGTCCCTTGTGAATCCCGCTTCATCAGCAAACAGGATGTTGGCAATGAATTGTGGATTTTCACCACAGTTTGCGAGAATCCATTGGCAAAACACTACCCTTGCATGATGATCATGTGGAGTGAGAGCTTGCACTCTTTGGATGTGATATGGGTAAAGTAATTGTTCATGAAGAATTGACCAGACAAGGGGATAACTGATACTATGAGCTGCTGATATTCTTCTAACACTTGTTCCAGGATCTTCTTCCAATCTTCTTAGTATGCGAACCTCCATTTCGGGCGTTCGAACTGATCGAGGCCTTCTGCGATCTGACATTCGTGGAGTAAAGGATCCAGTTTCTGCAAGTCGCTGGTGAAGTTTGGAGAATAACTTATGAGATGGGAGTCTGCGTTGTGCATACTTTTGCGCGTAGAGGCGGCGGGTTTCCCGACTATTTCCCCTTGCCCAACCATACATGAAATGCATGGCTGCCATTTCCAATGTCGAATAATAAGCTTCCATTACGAAAGCACAAAATTGCAGTACTGATAAACATGCACAACACTAATCAAACTATCACTGCTTTCTGTTTCGTAGTACACTGCAATGACACGCAGCTACAAACGTGAGGACTCCGAAGAGCATACACAGCCAACTGAAAGGTCACAACACATGCTAGAGAGATGTAAGCACATATAAAATACGTGCATTGACCTTCACATTAGGTGTATTGTAGCGTTACCCTACCATCCCGTCAAATGGAAACTTCACCCGTAACTTCGAAAGTATTGGTTTTAGGACCTATGTTCACTAGGAGTTTTTTTACTTATTTTGTTGAATACTATCTCCCCTCAAAGTTTGTAACCCTTTTTTTTTAACACCCTGTATATAACGTTAACAATGAAAAAGGTAGAGCCAATTATAGACGCATAAACAATGAGTTGAGAAGGGTAACAGATAAAGCTGGGGAAATTTGGATAAAAGAAAAATGTGAGGAAATACAACAGATGGAGAAGTTAGGACGGTACGATATGTTGTACGCTGGGACACTAGAGTTAACAGATAAGACCCTTAATGGGATTAATGGTAAAGGAATTATGAATACAAATGCAATAATAGTCACAGAACCAAAGGATGTAGCACAGGTATGGAAAGAATACATTAAGGAACTATACAACAAGCAGGCAGGATCGCCACAAATAGAACTGGAAGAAGAGGATAACATTGAAGAAGACAACTTGGGACCAAGTATTATGAAAAGCAAAGTAGAAAAGGCGATCCTGGAACTAAAGAAAGGAAAAGGTAAAGGCAGCGATGGACTTTTTAGGCATTATGACAAACGGCTCGGACAGTTTTGCATAGGCGGGAGAGGTATGATTAGGCTAAGTGTAAAAAAATCTGAGGAAGATTCAGTTTAGATTGAATGAATCGCGTAATCCCCACAACAGCCTGACTGCCTCGGGTGGTTACTTACGTAGACAAATAGTTCTTCATTACCAAATCAAATTTCCTATACTTGATTTCACCATAAGTTGAGGCTTATGTAGAAAAACACGCTTTACCTAGATCAGGGCGAGGGTGAAGGAGGTAAAATGTCGAAGCAAAAGAAGATTGAAGGAGTTAAGAGCTAATCCCAAACTGACAACACGGAAGAAGCAATGGCGGTTGAGCAGGGGAATCTGTTGCACAAATTACCATTGAATAACAGAAACTGTAAATGAACTTAAAAAGAGAGGATTAAATGAAAAAGAGGAAAGTGAAAGGGAGAAAACCAAATAAAGATCGGTGGTGAGATTGTGAACTGCAGCTTTGAGAATGAGGTAAAATAAAGAAAAAAGACGCTAATTTACAATAGGATTTTCCAAATTATGAATTTAAAATTAATTGTTTTGATTAAAAAAATATAATATTTCTAGATTAAAGTCACAATTACCATCCGAATTAATAACGTGTTTGGCTATTTGAGTACTCGTAGTCAACTGTTTATTGAAAGGTTGACATGCTCAGAGTCTGTTTTTAAAGCTCCTGTCGGCCGGTCTTCACACGAAATTTTATCCACTCGCTTATGTCCATCTTACAAAGTATGTCTTTTCTATTCTGTAGTAAGTTCTAGAGCTTAAGGCTCGATTTTTAAGCCCACCTCGTACTTGTCTCTCCACGATACAAGCTACTGAAGTTCCACAAGAATCTTACGCAACGCCATTGTGGGCGGACGTCAATCGGGAGTGATGAGTGGATGGGATCTACCGCTGATTTTATGTTCTGTTTTGTTATTAAATTATCAACGATGCCTGGATGGAAACCATTCGCGAAAGTGATCTGCTTGATGATGTAAACTTCATTCTCAAAGTTGGAATCGGATGAGGATGCAAAACAGTCTTGGCGCTAGTCGCACGGAAGGAGGCCATCTTTTTGAAATGGGGATTTCTGGAGTCAGCGCAATGATATGTATATGACAATTTGCGGAAAATGGAGTAATCATCTCACAGCTGCAATCATACCGGCAACCTTGCCTGATTTTCCCCGTTTACTTCCCATTCCTTATTTTCTCATCTTCCATAGTCAGTTAATCGGTAGATGCAGTTATTCGATGATGACTTCTACTGAAAACTCCCCGACCCTGTCCTCACATTCACGTTATTTTTTCCGCTTGTTAAGTAAAGGATAGCCCTTAACTCTTCCCCCTACGTTTCCCTCTCCATTTTACTTCTCCCAGCTTCTCCCCAGCTCTGGTATATTTAAAACGCGTTTTTGACATCAATTTCAATTGATGATGACATTAAGCAACAAAATCTAGCTCGTTCTTCTGCCAATAAAATATATGTAAGTAAACATTATTTTCTTTTATTTCGATTAATTATGGAACAAAACTAAACTAAGACCAAGAACGTCGAATTTTTTCTACGATTTTTACTTTCTCATACGAAATATCGAGAAAGTATTGTTTTCGCGAAATAATTCGACTTCGAGATTTTTAAGGAAATACACGTTTTAGGTGTCGCTGAATCCGAAAAAGTGGTTTTCGCAATGTTACTGGCTCTGGAGCCTAGACGATAGAACGGAAATGAATGAAATCTCGTACTTAGGCATTTTATCATACTGAGCAGAGTATACATAGAAATGGTTGACATTGATCAATAATTAAGAGTAGTTTATTCTAAGCATTTTTAACAACAGTCCGATTTTCTCAAAAACGGCTATAACGATTTTGATCAAATTTCGTACAGTTACTTGAGTTTACGTCTTCAATAATACCGCATAGTTCATATTTCTCAAAAAAAGAATATAAGGCTAGTTTATTCTAGGCAACTTTAACAATAATTCGATTTTCTCAATATTGACTATTACGATTTTGATCAAATTTCGTGCAGTTACTTGAGTATACATCTACAATAATACTACGCATTTCATTTTTCTCAATGAATGAATATAAGGCTAGTTTATTCTTGGGCAACTTTAACAAAAATTGGATTTTCTAAAAACAGCTCATACGATTTTCATTTTGTAAGGATAACTAAACGGCGCATTAATACATGAGAAAGTTTGTACAATGTATGTTGTACCGATTTTTTGGATAAGTTAATATATCGAAAACAACAGTGTCAGAGATGAAGAAAACTTTCCTTTAAATAACGTTTCTGAAATATATGAACCGATTTAATATTTTCGACTGGAAATAATAAATATCTTAAATTAATTGCAATGCTATAATAAAAACGTCTTAGTTGAGGGATTCATAATACTTTAGGAAAAAGTTAATCTTTTAAAAACGACTTTAGTTCCAAATTTCTAGCAAAAATACCCGGAAAATTAATCCCAACGGATCTCATTCAAGCGAATGCGATAAAATATCTAAAATTGACGTTTCCATAAAAATCATCCATATTCTTTTAGATCTGATTCGGAGGAGGAGGTGCGTTATCAGAAGCGCGTTATCAAAGCGCATTAGCCAACGCAACGAAAAACTTTCCGCTAATCTCATTGGGACCATCGAGAGACACTCCATTTCCAAAGTTTTGGTCTATGAAAAAAATATATATGCATTCCGATCGCCGCAAATCATTCCTAAATTACAACTCTCCCCCTCTCTTTCGATTGGACCCAAAAAGTTTATCTCGGCCGGAAATTACCTCTCCTTGATCATCCGAAAACTCGTAAAAGAAATCCCGTTAAGGTAGCCGTTGCAACGAAGCGAACATAGTGGTGTTCCGAGGTATGAAAGTGAGACATCTTTTCCTTTCCCGAAAGAGGATCGGAAAAATATGAGAGAGAGAGAGAGTCGGAGAGAATTTAGGGAGATGAATGACTGAGATAAAGGGAGGAAGAGGGGAGAGAGGAGAAAGAGGGAGAGGATAAGGAGGGTAGAGAAGGAGGGAGTGGAAAGATATGGAGGGAAACGGGAGAGAGGGGAAAAAGAGGGAGGGGAAAAAGAGGGAGAGGAAAAAGAGAGGGGAAAAAAGAGAGGGGAAAAGAGGAAGGGGAAAAAGAGGGATGGGAAGGGGAGAGAGGGAGGGGGAAGATATGGAGGGAAAAGGGAGAGAGGGGAAAAAGAGGAAGGGGAAAAAGAGAGATGGGAAAAAGGGGAGAGAGGAGAAAGAGGGAGTGGAAAGAGACGGAGGGGAAAGAGAGGGAGGGGAAAAAGAGGGAGGGGAAAGAGAGGGAGCGGAGGGAGATGAGAAAGAGGGATAGGAGTGAGGGAGAGGGCAGGAGTTGAACTGAAAGGGAGGGAAAGAGAGAAAGACTGGGTTGAGAGAGCTAGGCAGTGAGAGAGAAAGAGAGTGAGGGGGGAGGGAGAGTAGAGCGAGAAAGAGGGAAGAAGGGAAAAAGGAGGAAGAAGGAAAATCAGAAAAACTTTTACCGATATAGCCTCTGTCGACATGACGAAAAGAAATAGGAGGAAAAAATCAGCGCGCGGGATCCGCCTTCCGAAAATTGAGTCGGGGAAGAAACACATTCGACGGGGAATCGTTTGAAATTCTATTTGAGCGTTCACGACCAAAAACGATCTCGGATCCCCTATTTTCCAAGGTGTGTAACATCCCCTTTGGAGTGATTTCGATCTCTTTCTCTCTCTTTCATTCAACCTTCCCGAAAAAAACCCTCTCGGCGAGAAAAAAAGGGAAAGTGGATGGCGATCTGAAGGACCTCTGCTTCCGGTTCTCCCCAACTCCTCTCTCTCTCATTCTCTTTCCACTCTAATCCAAAACGAGGGGCCACCTCACACCTCCCCCATCTCTCTCCCGTACGGTGCGAAGGACTCCTCTGTCTAGGAACGGAGATTGAGGTAGAGAGATCTCTGATGGTCACGGGGCGTTGCTCTGGCCCACCCTTATGTGAGCTTATTCAAACTGAGACCATAAGGGCTAAAGGCATTTTGCGCTATTTACCCCTATAACTATTCTTGACCAACCTTTCCTCTTCCATCCCATTCTCTCTCTCTCTCTCACACACACACGCAACATCCCTGCATATCTTTCTCTCTTCGTCCATCTCATTGTATTTCTCTCTCTCTCTCTACACTTCTCCTCTATTTATATCTCTGTTCTCCCTTTTCCTCACATCCACTTCCACCGTTTTGTATTTATTCCTCTCCTTCACAGCTCTGCATTATTCCCTATCCTTTCTTCTCCCTTACTCAATCTCTCTCCCATTACTTCTCTTCCAATTTTCTAGAAGAGATATTCTAAACCTCGCCATAATAAAACTAACGTAAGAATATATATATATAATCTTACGGAAGAGTAAAGGTAAATGAGGATATTTAGGGCAAGTAGGTGTTGAAGGAAACCCAGTGAACACTTACCGGAAGGAGAGCCGCTGGGGTGTTGGAGAGACACATTTGTAGAAGTTATTGGAGATTTCGGGATGATTCCTTCGTCAGCACAAGAGAGACACAACTGATTTCCTTCAACACCTAGTTGACCTATATATATATATATATATAAAGGTGGAAACAAAGTGTTGCTGCACCCCCAGTGGCTCTCCGATCTAGGTAAGTGTCCACTGGGCTTCCTCCAACACCTTGTTGCCACCTTTATTACTACCTTTCCTTTTCTATAAGCATATATATATATATATATATATCCATCCCGTTATTATCCATTGTATCTACTGCTCTCCTCCTATCTCCCACTCTGTTTCGATTCTTCCTTTCTCCTTTCCCCTCTTATCTCTCTAGCTCACTTCATTTATTATTCTACCTCTTTTCTTACATCTCTTATCCTCCTTTCTTTCCGCTGTTATTCCTCCCCATCATCTTCTTTACCTCTCTCTCTCTCTCCTAAAACTCATTTTCCCCATCCCTTCTTCTTATTTCTCCCTCCCTTCCATCTCCCTTCTTTCCATCTTTGCCTCGCCGCGTTTGTACGCTTACTGGACCATTTCCTTTTTCTCCCCTCTTATCTGTCACCATTCTCCTCCTCCCTACGCTACGCACGCCTTCCCCTCTTTCCCTCCACATTTTTTTTCTTCTACAGAGCAAACATTTGCCCCGTTATCACTCTGGCACATCGGTGATGGGCTTTTCCCTTCCTTCTGAAATTGCTTGCTCTGCCCTCCCACCGCGGAAAACCGCAACACATCCACCAGACCTACCTCCACACCCCTTTTTTTCCCCCTACCAATCCAACTCCATCCACCTTTCCCTCTCCTATCCTTTTTTTATATTCCTTTCCGCGTGTTTCCCCTCCGTTTTCTCTTCTCTTCGAGAAATAAACAAATAAATGAAACACTCCTTGACGATTTATTTATTACTAGTAATATGTGCTTGCATTCTGCAAGCATTTTCTCTCACATTAATGTAAGGAAATGTAAACAGTAAGAGCCGACAAATAATTCTGCCCCTTAGGGCAAGATAATGGTAACCAACATGTTTATAAAATATGGGAAATTAAATTTTAAAACTATGATATTTGCTACATTTCTTGTTTTGGCCAATAATACTTCAAAAGCTTTTCTGTTATAAATGTATACTCTAATATATTGAAACATTGTTACTGTTGAATTTAAATAATTTTTGACAGAAAACCATTAATAAAGAGAACGCTGCACGTGAATATTTAATGTCGGTTTTACCATTATCTTGCCCTAAGTGGCAGAATTTTTAAACGCAAAAGTTTGCACCTCTGCACCGATTTACGTGTTTTTCTTTTTGGACAATATTGGGGTAGAAACAACCCCTAATATTTATAATTATAAAAATTTTATAGTTTTTCGTCATTCGTTACGAATACCTCACATTTCTGCAAAATTTCATCGATGTAGCACCACTAGAAGTGCATTTATATATATTTAACTGTTTTAAATTTATGAATTTTTAACAGCCACAATAATAAACGGTTTCGTAATTTTCGACGTTACTTCCCGCTGGAACACCATTCTCTAATTTTCTAAAAAATTTCAGTTTCCTAGTTCGACCGAAAGTACATAACAATTAGTTAATTTATTTAACATTTATGAATATTTTACGGCCGTATAAATAAACATTTTCAAATTTCTATAGCCCCGTTTTTGTTATTTGGCAAATTCTACCGTTAGAAAAAATTCAGTATTGTAGCACATTTAGAAGTACCTTAACCATGAAATGTTTGTTTAAAAGTTAATATATTTTAACGGCCAAGAAAATAAACATTGTTGTAATTTTCCATTTTTTCTGTCGGTTTTGCCACTAGACGTACCCATCTACCAAATTTTGAGTTTCTAGCTCATCTAGAAGTGCCTCAAAATTTTGTATCCTTTTATATAATGTATGATATGATATATATACATATATACATACATGTATATATATATATATATATATATATATATATATATATATATATATATATATATATCACCTGTAAAAAGCGTCTATATATAATAGATTTGGCCGAAAATATCCAAAAAATTTCAACGTCGTCCCAACCCATTCTGCACCCTCTTTTTACTCCCGTACAAAACCTGAGAGGAAAATCTTCTCGGGAGAAAAACCATTCCTCTTCAACGCCCACACCAGGAGGCTCGAAATCTCCGCTCGTCGATCCACTACCGCCTACGGATAAAAATAATTCGGAAATGAAACGAACTAGAAACACGGAACCGCCTACAACATGCGAGCACCATCTTCGAATCAATTGCAAACATTATTTTTCCTCGGGTCGAATGCGTGCGGTCGCGTGTTTGTGTTTGGAACTAAAAAAAAAATAAAATGTTTACACAGCGATTTCTACTCTTCCTCGCTTCGGAACACGTCCCTACTTTCCCTCATCTCTCCCTCCTCTAACTCTCTCTACTAATCTCCGTCACTCTCACTCTTTCCTTCTCCCCTCCTCTCTCCCATTTCGGTCACTACCTCTGCTATTACATTTCTCTCCCTCCCTTTCTCTCGTCTCTCTATCTTTCCTGCCTCTCTTCACTATTGTTCTTTTATGTACATATCTACGGTTTTCGCAGGTTTTTTCCACCCCCCCTTCCCTTCGTGGATGTTTTCCTTACTAGGAAGGACCGAGTCAGATACTTCCTAGGTTTTTACCGCAATTAATGTCTTTTTATGGAAATTTTCCAAATTCGTAATTTTCTATTTTGCTTGCATGTTTTTATATTTATTTTATTTTCTGGTTGTTTTCTGTGAAATTATTATTACTATTTTATTCTCATTTGTAATTGTTGACGCATGGTTAAATGTAAGAATGGACTATATAGTCTCAATTTCGCCCTAATAAAGTCGTTTGTCTGTCTGTCTGTCCCGCTCTCTTTCTCCAACCTCCCCCTTCTCTCTCTCCTCTTTTGGTCCCATCCTCTTCTCTTCACTTTCACTCCACCTCTCCCTTCTGCTCTCTCCTCCAGTCCTCTCCCCCCCCTCTCTCTCCCTCCTCTCTCACTCCATCTCTCCTCTTTTATTCCCTCTTTCTTCTAGCTAACATCCCTCTCTCTCTCTCTCCTCCTTTGGTTTCTACCTCTTCTATTCCATTTATCTCCTCTCCGTCCCGCTCTCCCCTTCAATTCCCTCTCCCTCTCCCTTACCTCTCTTTCTCCCTCCCTAACTCTATTCCCCCCTTACTCCTTTGGTCCTCTCCCTCTCACTCCCTCTACCCCAAAACCTCTCGCTCGCGCTATCTGACTTGTAAACGTGGATCTTGATATCTCCGCGCACCCGCGATGCGAGGAGAAATGCTTTGCATAAACTTCCAAAAAGGGTTGTCTCGAGATACGTGTTCTCGGGTGCCTTTTCGGAATGGGGAGAAGAGGTTTCCCCAAGTGGCAGGGCCTTATGTGGCGGAGGTCGGGGTTCTCTCTCTCTCTCTCCGTCTCGCTCTATGGCTGTTGGAGACGACGGGCGAGAGAAACTTCAGCTCCTCGTGACAGCCGGGACAGGTCTTTATCGCACGAACGGCGCGTTTAAATTGCGCGTGGTGAGGAAAGCGGGCAGAGGTAAGGGACCGCGAGGTTCTTTTATTGCGTATTCTTCGCTCTGTTCGGACTTTCTCGAAGCGACTGTGATTTGGACTTGTGGGATTCCGTTGAGGTTTAATGTAATGTGCTGCTTCCATCAAGGGGTGACGTTATTTGTTGTCACGTGAATGTAATGTACGAACATTCTTCTGTATTTTGTTTTTATGAAGGCTTTTATTTACCAAAAATGGAGAGGTTAACGAAATATATTTACTGTCTATCCAAGCGAATTTACTTAGCTTTCGATGGTGGGTAAAACATTTACCTGAAAATTAATGAGGATACGTATAATGTTTGAACAGTTCACTTTTTAAAGATGGTCTTTTCCATATAGATTGATTCGAGCGAATTTACTTAGATTTCGATATTGGATAAAACATTTACCTGAACGATGTGTAAACCAAAGAAGATGCGTATAATGTTTGAATAGTTCACTTTCTAAAGAAAAAAGTCTTTTCCTTATAGATTGATTCCTGATTTTGCAATAAAAATTTCCTAACCCTCTGCTGTGAAAAAAATAAAGTTTTTTTTATAACTCACCTATTCTAATGCATTAAGAAAAAGAAAACATTTTTGATCAAAGTCTCATTATGGTATCGAGAGTTAGCACCATTCTCACTATCTGTGACCCAAGGTTCGATTGATTTTTCTTATCAAACGATTTACATTCGCTTTTGATTTAAGATAACTGATTAAAAAATTTCATTGAAGAATAATTAGCGATGTTTTACTACGGATCAGCAGTTGTCGATAGCGGCCATTCCATAAGATGTCCACGGTTGGAGCGGTGATATATAAATTTACATTTATTGCTGGGATGCTTCATTCGATTGCTAGATCCTCTCTAGCCTTAATTTTGGACATCGCATCAACTGTGTCGCGTAGGGTTTCGAGTTAACAGCGAATCAGGAAAGTTATCCTGCATCCGGCATTACTTCCGGTATATCCCTAGTTCGATTCCTTTCGGGCATGAATTTTCATCGCCGCCACCATCCCTTCATCGAACGTATCGTGATTAGTATGCACAATTACTGCAGCACCGTCCTACGGTATAGACGTTAAACCTTATGATCTCCCGGTGCAGTTCGCAAGATTAGGTTAATGCCGCAGACGGAGTCCCTCACCCCCTCTCCACAGTCCTGGGGTTGAGCGCAAGCGCGTGTATGTGCATGAGCGAGCGAGTGAATACGTTTACGGTGTCGGAGATGGAAGGGCGGGAGGAAAACCCCGACCGTTAAACTAACTGACGCCATCAAAAATTACAGAACGGGAGTAGACACGGACGAAAAGTGAGAACAACCGTAGGGTTGCACAATAAGGCGACGATAACGAGCCGGCGAAGGGATAATCGCCCGCGAGCAAGAGGAATTATGTCCGCTGCTCAAAAATTCTGCACGGAAACTAACGTTAACTTTTAAGTTTTTAAACAACTCGGCAGGGAGGATGGAGGATTAATACGATCCTTCCGCGAACGGCTGATTTTCATCGCAAACAACTATTCGCGCATTCTTCCGAAATGTAAAGATAAAATGCGACGCACGGGGGGGGGGGGTGGAAATGTATGGCAGTTTTTTTATTTGTGAGACGGAATGTTCTTTTCCTCCGTACGATTTGCATTTTCCGGCGCAATATAAAGATTGCCCAGGAGTCGTGTTTGTTAACGTTCGCTGCATGTGTAAATAATGTAGGCGTATCGGAGATAATATAATTTAGTCAAATGAATCAAGACTATTTCAACAACAAATTTGGATTTATGGAAGATGTTTTCAAGTTTGCACACGGTATTTATATAATGAGCGAGCGCAGTTGAAATTTATTGAATTTTACTTTACAGATTTAAGACATCTTGAAGTCGGCTAGGAATTTTCTAATTCCCTGTCAACTCGTTAAGATCTGTGTACTTAGGCGCATGAGAGATGATGATTCGAAAAATAAGGAGCATGCAAGGGTGAGAATAAGACGAATATTTAGAAAATTTCACGGAAAGCATATTTATTAAGGGAAAATAGATATTACTCTGACTTTGGTGAATTTTTTCAAGGTCCTTTGGGTTAAAAGTAAATAAATTAAAAATTTTGATGTAGGTCATAGATAGATAGCAAAACCAAAAGACCCGAAAATTTTGCTGGGGCTAAGTTCCTAGATATTTATTTTTCACTGGCTCATAAACAGCACTTTACGGCCTTTAATATGAGCGTAACAACAATAACAAGGACGAAACACATACGACCATGCTCTCGGCAGGATTCAAACTTGCGACCCTAGCATTGGGAGATATATACCCCTCCAACAGGCCGGCAATGTAAAATTCTAGGTATGTTTAAACTAAAAGCTTATGAGGAAAGTGAGAGTGAGGTTACACGGAAACCCAGGTGATGCTCCATGTCTGATAAGAGCAAACATGTAACAAGTGGAATTCATATTTTAGTAATGAAAAATGAAAGTTATAATAGGTTAGTTAATTTGGATAATTATAAGGAATAACAAAGAAAAAAGGAAAAATATAATGAACCACTTGCATACAAACACTCCAATTCGATGCCGAGATAAGACACATTCTTTGTAGGAAAAACCCAAAAATACACCCGAAGCGTCAAATAAAAAGAAAATTGAAAAGACCGTATTTATATAGAAAAAGAAAAAAATAAGATTGTGCGCAGGCGATAGTTGAACTGACGCTTTAAATTTGTATTATCTGTACGCAGAAAAATAAAAAGATAAAATTTACTTACATATATATGATCACTTTCACGTAAAAAAACATAAGATGTAGCTGTAATATGCATGTGCACACAATAATACTTGACCCCGGGGGTTAATCCCGCGAATAGTCGAGTTAATGTGCCACGTTTGTTAAATACATGTACGTAGGAATCACCTACAAACGATCTAAACCGTGAATGTTGAGGATTTACTGAAGTAAGAAATAAAGTCAAGTAATGCTGAACGGCTGCTTGCTGGCTCACCATGTCAGATGACCGAAATTGTAATAAAGTGAGAGATTTTTTTATTACTTATTTTGACCTTAAACTTCAAGGTAGAGAAGGATAGGAAACTCGAACTTGACCGGAAATTTAAGCAGTATTTCCACTTTCCGGGAGGATGCTTTAACCAGCTAAGCTATCGATCCAGCATAATTTTTCATTCTCAAATTCCTCACTAGAGTTCAACTGGTGAAAGTATCCGCCCGGCATGTTGAAGGTTCGGATCAGTGGCGCAGCCAGGATTTTAATTTGGGGATAGCAAATAACAAATGGAATTTTTCATAAGGAGATTACCATCTATATTCAAGTTAAAGGTGAAATTAATGCGAAAACAGTTGCAGCTCAAGTTAGTGGCGATACGGGGAGGGGATAAATGCCAGGCTGCACCACTAGTACAGGTGAGACTTCACTTCAAGTTCAAAACCTTTCTTTCCTACCTTGAAATATAAGCGCAGCCATATGCAACCACGCACAGAAAAACTTCATAAACTACGCTACGCCTGCTTTTGATGTTCACGCTGGATTAAACTGAATAACCGAATCGCTTTTCATGAGAAAAGAAGCACGATTTATTCCTCAAATTTCCCTCGCGTTTTGTCGTTACCTTTAACGTAGTTTGGAAAAGAAAGCCGCGATAAAGAGAGGGGTTCTCTCCTCTTGACAGAGACGATTCTTGAAAAAAGGTGATTTTATTTTTCCACCGGCGTGCATCCGGTACCCGTGAAGAACGGATTCAGACGTCGGGAAAAGGAATAACGCTCACATCAATTGCATAAACCCGGAATTGATAGGGATCCCACCGAGAAAAATGATGAGAGAACTTAGGTGAAAATGACGTCACGCACCGCGTCCGAAAAGAATCGCACTTCTGGACGAAGTGGACCAAGTATTACCTCATGCACCGCGGCGCACGAACGTTGGAGAAATATAAATAAAACGCCGTAAAGAGTAAAAAACGGATGCGAGTGCACACAAATCAACGGAGTGCTCTCAAAAGCTTTGAGTCCAAACATCTCATGCTCCGGTGGAATCCACTTGCGAGGCAATCGTTTATTCATCTGTGGGACTAGAACGAAAGGAGTGCTAGCGCATGAAAGAGGAAAGGCGAAAAATATGTAAAAACGTTTTTATTTCTGAAAAATAGAATCCGGATTTTTTGCGAGAGAAAAAGAGAACTCGTGAGAACGTCGGTCCGAATTACGTCGCGCTGCAGTGTTCTACATAAAATTGCTGTGGACGCGTGAGCGAGATGGGTGAGGGTTATGTACAGATCACTAGCCGAAAAAAATACATCAAATGAGCCGTTATGAAAGAATATTACTTTGTGGGTAAATTCTTGGTCATAGTTAGACTTAACGATAGGGAAAGTATGTATTACCGGGTGTCGTTGTTTTCTTCTGACCGGTAGCGTGAGAATTATGTATCTTATTGAAAAAAGAGAGCTGTTTGTCCCTGTGTCAGGATACATCGGTGTCCGCCTCTCAGTCACTCTATTTTAATACACGACCAAAGAGAATTTAGAGCGGAAACTTGCAATAAATTTAAACTCCAATCAGTTATGGCATAGGAAATAAATTAACCCGGAAAAAGTCCCAGTTTCGAATCCGCGAGATGATTATATTTTCCCATAAGTTTACACATTTTCGATTTTTCCGAGTGCAAGGATTTTATCCTTCATTCATCAAAATACCTAAATATGGACCGATTTGCTTTGTTTATGCTATATTCGACGGTTAAAACTATATAGATTCAGCCCCCGCTTTACGAGGGTCCGCTTTACGACAATCTGCTTTTACTTCGGTTTCCTCATAGAACCAATAATCCATTTTTAAGTCGCCGAACCCAGTTTTACGTCGGACGTACATGCGTGCAGCTTATTATTAGAGAAAACATTGCTTACGACGTTACGCCTCCCAGAAGCCAGTTTCGTATGTCGTAGTGCGCCATTTAGATAGGTCTATACATATTTTTATTAATTAATTCATGTCCACAGGTTCCAAAAATAACAGGTTCTGCCTTAAGTTGGAATCAGCTTTACGACGGTGGCCTGGAACCTAACCTGTCGTAAAACCGGAGGCTGACTCTACTATATTATTCTTGCGATGTTTACATTATATAGGGTCGGAATTTTCAGAAATACGTATTCTTTTTCAAAATTTCGTAGATTTTTCGTACTCTTTTAGAGATTTGCCAAGACGACCCTCATTGTTGCCTCCGATTCAATTAGCATCAATTAAGCCTTCAAATAGACGAAAGAATAGCGTTATTCGCTTCGCACTTTTGTTTAAGCATCGAAATTATTGTCGTAGCCAACCTTTATACATATCAACGTAAATAGTTACTGGTAATTATTCAGGAAACTGCGTGCGAGAAGCATTTAAATACAGACATTTTAACTTTTGTGAGTAAAATCATTATATTTTACATTTTTAATGTTTATTAACCCAAGTAGGACCACGCATCTGGTTTAAATTTACCAGAGCCAGCGTTCAATTATGGATAACTATACCTTATCTTTTCAAGGGTCTCCTGCTTATAAAACAACCAAGTGAACATTTCAGAAAGATATAATTACACAAGAAATTTTTTGTAAAGTACTTTGGAAAATTAACGAGAATAGCATGTACAGTCATTGCAAAATGATATTATTGTATAAAACAATATCACACATTTCAAAGGAAAGATAGAAGCATTTAAAGTTGCACTTAACAATTAAAATAACAAACATTCAAAATGCCTGTTGTGTAATATCATAAGGATATTATGGCTTATTTATAAATGAAAAACGTAACATATTTTGAAGTACAAAAAATAAACAATTATTGTGTTAGTAATAATCCATAGGTAAAAATAAAATAAATGGCATTGATTATTATAGGAAAAAAGAAAGGACATATTTCAATAAAAGGAAGCATTTATAAAAAAATTAAAAATATAAAAGTTCGCGATTAATTACTTTATATATTTAATTTATTCTCTAAGTGATTAAGTAAAGGCATTGTTTTGAAGTAAAGCATTATTTGTATTCTGATTCTCATGTCACCAAATCATGGCTTTGCAATCATGCCTGCCGATTCAATAGGCCGAGTAATGCTGGTATATATTAAACAACTACTATATTCGCGTGGCGTGAAATAACTCCGCGATTATCAATTTTTTACGTAGAAAGCGTTGCAGTGCCACATATGTGCGTAACTCAAGAGAATGTACGTACAGTATTGTAAAAGCGCGAAAGATTGTACGAATTAAGTATTTCGTGGGTCCGAAGAGCGCCGTTTCGAATATTTTTTCTGTAAGTAGTAAGAGCGGCATCGTTTGAAATTACAAGTCCTATCATATTCAGGTATGCGTGTTTGTGTGTGTATAAGCCGTTTCGATTTAGAAGATTTCAAGAAGTGAAACGCTTAAATAAACCCGTTCGATACCGAAAAGGTGAAAAATGCATACAGTTCTCCTTATCCCACGAAAAACGTTACTATAAGAAGTAACTAGACGTTTAAACCCCCAAAAATATGTACGCTTTTCGGCAACATTAATCATGGCGCCGGAGGCTCCGCAATAAAAATAGAACCGACGTTCCGTGAGGAGTAAAAAAAAAAACCAGAAAGGAAACAAAATAACAACGCGTCGTCGTGACGCACCCCTCTTTTCCTCTCTCTCTCCATCTCGCGTCCGAACGTATGCGCAACAGTGAACCCCATCCATCAGAGAGGAGCGACGTTTTATGAGAAATAATAGCACCAGCCAAAGAAAAAAATTAGGAAAACAAAACACACGCGGCGACGCGAGCGAAGTAATAGGAAATTTTTCGTCCGCGCGCGAGTGTAAATGGGGTAAATAGGTGAGAGAGGAAAGGTGGGGGGGGGGGGGGGGGGGTAAATGTACGTGTTTACGCAACGATTCCATACATCTGGGTCAGGATGTTGCACGAGCGACCCACGCGTAAGGAGATATATAAAGATGCAATAAAAAAAGGAGAAAGGGTGGGAAAGAAGTGCAGGGAAAGAGGTGATGAGGAAGAGGGAGAGGCGGCACTCGTGCAAATGTGTTTATACTTAAAACGTAACTAGGTCACGATAGTCAAGGCAGGAGGTGAAAAAGAGGCGTCGGTATGAGACAGAGAAATGGAGAGACGAAGACGATTTAAAAGGTTTAGATATTTACGTACAGAAGAGTTGAGAGGTTAGGTGCGAAAAGAAACGCGAAATCCATAACTGGAGACCATAGTTAAAATAGAGGAGACCGAGAAGTTAATTTCGGACCTACGGCATGAAGATCCTTTACGCCCGATTCTTAACACCTGACTGTGGTGAAAAAAAAGGAGAGTATTTCAAACGGCGAACAAAGGATAGGCGAATGGGCTGCCTGCGCCGACGTAGCGCGATGGAGAGGCGCGTAAAAGCAAAGGGAGTTTTAGATGTTAAGGTGAAGTTATTCTAGCCCGGGGCGTATTAGGTTCGGAGTCGGAGGGGGGAGTTAGCCGTAGACGTAGATAGAGGTTTTAGGGAGAGAGAGGGAGATGGCCACGGGAAAGAGGAGGGCATGGTAGGTGGAGGTTGAGCTAAGTGAAGTTAGGTAGAAAGATGGAGTGAAGAGCTGGTAAAATATTCCTTTGCGCTAAGGGTAATGGAGATCCTTTATACAAGCAGGGGTAAAAAAAAAATTCTCAAAGCAAACTCGTTGAGCGAGGGTAGTAGTTTAGGGAGAGATATAGATGGGAGAACATAAAGAAGCGAGGTGGAATGGTATTTACAATGGAGAGAGGCTGTGTGGCTGAAAATTCTCGCTTTCGTCACGACTCTGAATAATGGAATATTCGGGAAAAAAGTGGAAAAAAATGAAACGCTACGATTCTGATGAATTTTCTATTAGTTACGGTGGCAACGCCGCGTAAATTATAACATTTCGAAAAATTACCCAGTAAAAAAGTAGTCTTGCTCGATTAATATTGGAAATCATGTGATTTTAACAAGGATTTATATAAATAAATCAATCTAACTGTAAGACATTATTTGAGTTCAGCAGAAATTTCTTTATCGAGAGAATTAAAACGCGGAATAAGCATTTTTCGCTGCTACCGCAATTTTTAAATGGTAAATTTACAATGACACAAATGAAATTTTGAAAACTTACATTTTTTTATTTTTTTAACTCAAGACCTTAAACGAGTGTTTCGTTGAATACGTACATTTTTTTATTCGGAGACGTTATCTGAGTATGCTGTGCTGAAAACAAAATTCGTGCGCGACTTTTTATGCCGTGCGTGATAGCGTGTGCACAGTTAACTTCTTATTCCTTATCAATCCACCTCCGGACGTAAGACGATTTGTTTCCATTCTTAGCTTATCTATCACCTCATCACACCGGCACACATACCGCACCTTAACATATAAACCTTTCTCGCCATCTATTATTTATTCTGGATAACGTATATTTTTTATCGTGAGACGCGCCTGATATTTTAGATCTTAAAAATCGTGTCATTATACGTTTTTCAAAATTTTATCCTCTACGCTCGTTCTCTTCGCACTTCCGGGTCGTTGGAAACCATCCAGATTATTTAATAGGCTCCTTTCCTTCGGTGAGAACAGGTACCTTGCAGCGGTCATATTCTTTTATCTCCCGCGGAAGAGTTAAGGTATTCTTAAATGTCACATTAATTCTACAGAATGCGCTCCATCCCATTTTCATTCTTCTTTACCCCGTCGACGTGCACTACTTTGGCAAGTTAACAGGATGGCTTACGGATAAGATCCTTTCCGAAATATTTATGGCAGACTAAAGGAGAAAAACGCACCGTGAACCTTAAACCATGCAAGCATTAGCAGCAACATGCAAAAAAAATTCTGAAACTAAAGGGGATGAAAATTAAAATTTTTCTTCCTTTTTACTAGAGATCATTTCGATAAACAAACAAATATCGATAATTAATTAATACGAATAGAAATCTGCTCGAACAAAACGGCCATATGATATTTAATGAAATCCCTATCCTTGGTAAAGTAAAAGTGTCTCAAAACAAGTATATAAGGATACGAACCTGTCGGTTCGGTTAGACGAAAAAAATACACAATTAAGAGCGAGAAAAGTGAGAGGAAGGAGGTAATTGTAGAACAGTACCGCGCACGAAATGGGATAAACATAAAAAGTGTTGCATATGAAAATAATGAGGGCCTCAAAAAATAACCATCGATCTCAGCTTATGGCTAAAATCAAATCGACAAAGTACATCTTCTCAACAAGTGACCATAGAAAATAATATGGTAAAACGTGCACTATTTTAAATCGTTTTCTCTGAATACAGGGATTCGAGCATTTTTTTCTCCCACGTTTGTGAGAAATGAAACCCGAATTGTAATAACATCAGTTTCCATCTTTAATCAGCGCAGAGAGAAGCACTGAAGAAGGCAAGAATGAATTGGAATGAATGAAAAATTAACAATGCCTTACTGTAACGCAAGAGGGTTGTCGTTTTCAAGACGCGAGATGATAGAAAAAAAGTCCACGAAGTGAAAATATTCAACTTTAAGAAATCCATCGGAGCAGTTTTTTTTCCACGTTGGCGGAGGAGAAAGTCTCTGGAGACTGTCCTCTAGCAGTTGATGGAGACGACGATGTTGACAATATTTCTTAAGAGAATCTACCGAATGGATGGAAAACTTAGGAAAGTGACGGGGACAGAAGCTGGATTCTACGGAAAAAGAATGAAAAAACTGAAACAGGAACTGGCCGTTGATGGATAAAAGCAATTGGAGACGGTGCCAAAATTGAAAGAAATTGACCATGAGGGACAGGACTTGCGAAAAAAGAAGCAACAAGGTTTTCTGGCGTTTCCGAGAAAAAGAGTATGTAAAGGTGAAATATTAAATTCATTCATCATCATCATCATAAGTAGTCTGTCTCTAGACAGATCCGTGATTTTTATTTGTTAAACATTGTTCTCCACAATCTTCGTCGTGTCATGGTAACTTTCTTTCCCATTCAAGTCGTCTATCAGCTGAAAGCCTTTCCTTCACCTTTCTCATTTTCCTTCTAACACTTCACCTCATGGTATCTCTCCTAAGATAATTCCCTATCTAGTCCTCCCTCATCTTTCTTATGATCTCTACAATCATTCACTTTTCTCCTGGGCACTTCCTCATTTTTCCTTCAATATGTCGATTTAAACTGAAGCATTGTTCTTCATATCCACATATCGAAGCTTCACAAGTATTACATATAATTTTTCTTGAGTGTACATGTTTCTGCCCCATACAAAACGACGTTCCTTAAAACCTTTTTATCGATTATTTCTGTATGTCTTCCTATATTTTTTCTCGTTAGTGAACGTTTCTCTCTTCTGAAGGCGAATTTTGTTCTGGCTATTCCAGATCTTATTCCATCGATGCGTTTTGCACGTATCGTTGTTATACATAAATTCGAATTTTCTTCTTTTCCCGATCTTTGCAAGACCTTAGATTTATTTCCACTCCCTATTTTATACAAGTGTTTTATCAATTTTTGGGGTTCTTTCTTGTTGGAAGTAATTGACACCAGCATATATTACTGTTCTTATGACCCTTCCTCCAATCTTTAAATCTCCCGTATTTCTTCTATATTTATATTCCTTTTTCTCTATTCTCATCAGCCACCGTTATCAACTCGTTGTTGATTCGTCTATATATTTAATTCTTCCTTCTGCATTATCAAAATTTTTCACTTTTTCTTCCCATCCATTTTCTCGCCCATTTCTATTGGGAGCCATATTTTCTGATTTTATTTTCTTGCTTGCTCATTTATTTTTCTCCGTTTATTTTTATACTCTTTAATTTCCTCCCATTCCGCATCCTCAGTTTTCGGTTTGTTTTACAACGTCATAAGACACACATGCACACACGTGTATGCGTCTACATTAATTCACAAACGCTATTAAATATACACAACGCAAAGATAGATTGAGATGAAAATTCAATCAATCTCGCGAGTTTTGGAATTTATACGCGGACTAGAAATCTTTCCGCTATACGAATCCCTATGCTTTACCCACATTTCTCTCTCTCTCTCGCGGGTTTAAAAACACGCTGACAAACATCGCTCGAACTGACGCCCACGTCTCTGACGCTTTGCGATGTTTCCAGACTATCCAGGACTCTCCACTGATTTCCACTAACAATGCTGTAATCCGTTTCCATTTCCTGACACATAAACGGGCTAGGAATTATATATTCTTTCTCCCCTACACGAATGCACGTCGTACACGAGTCCGGAGGCTGCATGTCACGTACCTCTCGACAATAACATATATCGGGCCGACGAGTGGGCCGATGCGTTTTGTTCAATTCCAAGCGCTGTCAAGTTGTTTTCCCGTATAACTCTTTCGGGCGATAGCTTCGGAACTGATGAGAAAGCGTCCCGTCGATGCGAACGAAAATAACGTAAACGAAATACGTCCATCAATGAGAATCGAATTTGATTTTCCTAAGAGCGCCACTTATAAAACCTGCCGTATTGCAATAGGATGATTCGTTCTATTAAAAAAAAAATAAACTCTGTCGAATCGGTCTACTTTTGAATACGTATAACGCAGAATTAGGGAGACAGATCTCTTTTGTTATGGTGCACTACGTTTTAGCATATATTCATGGATACCGTCCATCACTTGCACTATTTCAAACACTTTTATCTGCCGTGAACAAATGCATGAGGTTTCCGCGTAGCACAGACGATATATTCGGTGGAACGTGTAGATTTATAGTTGAATATTTTTTTATGATATTCACAACGTAAGCTTAAATTTTTCAAAACTTATCTCACATCACGGTTCCAATTAATATGGATTATTTATTGAGAAAGGTTTAAATTGTCCCTCCAAATTTTAAGCGTACCGGGCATTTTCTGATGTGGTTGAAAATAATTAATCTTCTCTATAAATCTTGTTTGGTTATGTTATGTCCACATATAATTCATCACGACTTCAAAATTAATCACCCATAATAATTATGAGAAATACGTACATTGTATAAATACATTTTCACTTACCATAATTATGATCCGCGATTAATTTTGAAATTGTTTAATGAGTCTATATGCATACATATATTTATAGGTACACCAATAAAAAACACACGGATAACATTCTTCATCGCTGCGCGTTGTTCGGCTCAAAATAGCGACAGAATTTACATTTGTTATTTCTTTAAGAGACAGGTTTAAAGTTTTATCATATTTCGACGAACACGCCATGCATCTTTAAAGCGCATCACGGGACTTCCCCCAAACCTTCCCTCGGAGCTAGGTAAATAAATTATCATTCGACGTATAGTTCGCTTCCTCTTATTTTCCCCATCAATTCGTCCCGCCACCGCCGCTACTCCGGAGAAGCTTTTCGGTTTCTGTTTTTATCCCGGCGATCATTTTATTTATGTCACATTTTTCCTTCCTTCCAAGAGACCTCCATCCAGCCTCCTCCTCCGCCTCTCTCTCCCTCCCCTCAGGCCTCCCTCCGCTCCATCACCTCATCCTCCCTTCACCTAAATCCTCTTAACATCCCCTTTATCCTCGCGAGAGGTCCTCGTTTTCCTCTCTCACATATCTTGTCGCCGTATTTTTTTTTCACCTCTTGGCGTTTTCAAAAATATTTTCGCTCAAAACCTTTCGCAATTTCAAAGCACCTTTATTTTCTCGCACATCCCTTCCTCCTCCTCCTCCTTCTCCTCCTTCCATCTCTACCCCCTTTTCATCCCTCGCCCTCCTTTCTTTTCGAGTCATACCTCAAAACTCGCAACAATATCCTCGCTTTTTGTAATCACCATTTCCTTTCGAAATGCATTCAAAATATTATATCGCGTCTTATTCTCGAGCTCTTCGTAGTTGTCCTCGCAGTAACGACGTTGGAACAGTGTCGTCCCACCTCTTCCCCCTCTCCCTCCCTCCCTATTAAAAGAAAGACCCTCTCATCCCACCCAATTATAAGGATGACTCTTTCATACAGACTGCGAGAGGGAGCGAGGAGGAGTAAGGGAGGCGAGCACGAGAAATTCTTTCTCTAGCGTCAAAAGGCAACTTCTCTATACTCTTTGAGAGCTTCTTCTTAAAAAAATTGAAAGATGATTAGAGTATAGAGAGTGGAAGAAAGAATGAGAGAGAGAAAAAAGAGAGGAGAATAGCGCGGGCTAAGGTTCGGTTGAAGGAGAGAGAGAGAGAAAGGAGGGAAAGAATGAGGTACCCTCTTCCTTTTTTTGCTACGAGTTTATCCTTCTGTTTTTTTTAGCTTTTTTAAAAAAACGAAATGACTCTGAGGGTGGAGATTGGGTATCTTTCTATCTATTCCTCCCTTCGAATCTCCCTCTGCTAGAGGAAAGGGCGGGGGAATATTCTCTCCCACCCAATCCTACCCATCTAGCCTTTCTCTAAATCTCGGCTAATGCCTGTATATCGCAAATATACGTGAAAGAGGACTTTTATGTGAGATTACATACGTCTGCTTATATATATATATATATATATATATATATATATATATATATATATATATATATATATATATATATATTCTTCGTAGTACTACGAAGAATAGGAGAGAAGCGAACGATTATACAGACTATCAGAAAGAGGAAGGCGAACTGGATTGGGCATTACCTGAGGAGAGAGTGCATGATTAAAGAAGTGCTAGAAGGAAAACTGGATGGAAAAAGAGAGAGAGGTAGGAAAAGGTTTCAGCTGGTAGACGACTCGAAAGGTATGAAGAAAACTGCGGAAAATAGGAGTATATGGAGAACCAAGTTTAACCATGAATAATCATGGACCTGTCAACGGACAGACTACCTATGATGTTCATGATACCACACACACACACACAACCCTGTGCACGCGTGCGCGTTCGTGCGAGAGAGAATATATGTGACAATATATATGTATATATTTCATATATGTATACATTACCACACACGTGTATATATATATATATATATATATATATATATATATATATATACACACACGTATGTGTATGCATAAATACATACATAGGGGAGTAAATGCTACTCGACATATACCATTCCACTTCCCCACTATCTCTCTATCCAGACGCTATACCGCAAAAGTTTCCGCGTGTGGTGAAAGCCATCCCTCCTAATAACACAAGCATCCTCACAGTTCCCACTGGGATGGCTGGCTATGTTCTGCCCTTGCCCTCCCCAGCCCTCCACATTTTTCCGCACAATCCTCCTCCTCTCCTTCTCCCTTTCCTCCACCCTCTCTCCTTTTAACTCCCCCCTTCCCTCTGACGTCCTCCCTCCCTCTCCCTCTCTCTCCCTCTCTCTCTCTCACCCTCTCTCTCTCTAAACCCTACCTCTCTATCTCTATCCCTCCACTTCCCATCCCATTTTTTCACGACTCTTTTTAACGCCCACCTGCTCCATCCTTCCCTACCATCTCTCTGTCTCTCTCTCTCTACTCCTACCATGTCTGCCGCCCTCTCCCTCTCCCTTAACCCGTCCCTCCCCTTCCTCTGCAACTCCTTCACCTCCCATTTCCTTCGTCTACTGCCACATTACTCAGCTAGAGAGAGGGAAGAAGGAAAAAAAAGTCTCTCTCCCTCTCTCTTTTTCTCATTTCTCCTTATTTTTCTCCTCCTCTCTCTCTTTCTCTTTCCAAAGCTCTAGGCCTTATTTCTCTCCTACGTAATACGTTGGAGTCTCAAGGCATTCGTTTGTCTCCCTCTCTCTCTTTCTTTTTCTTACTTCCTGCGGTTCTCTATTACAACATCTCTCCGGAAGAGAAAAACCTCATTTCACTCCAATACTTTTCCACGACTCTTTCAATTATTGCTTTCTGGACGGAACGGTTTCTATTTGATTGATTCACATCCTTCGTTTTCTCTTGCCCTCGTTCGTCCCCCTCCCCTTCCATCCTCCACCTGCTTTAATTTTATTCCCGGACCGTTTTTATCCTTTTCTATTCTCCGAAAGGAAAAGAAGCTGTATGTTTTTCTATCTCGTCCATTTTAGTTTTTTTTGGGGGCCGTGCGCATTTCCTCTTAATTTGATAAATGAGGTCGAAGAAATATTTCGAGGATTTTTAGCCCCTGGATGATGCGTTTTTGATGGCGAAAAGTTTTTATTCGACCCGTTTTGCCCGAGGATGCTTCTCTTAATATCTGGTCTAATGCTAAAATGTTAATGTGATAAATATTGACTCGCCCAGCCGACCTTAATTTTCGAAGTGGTGAATTCATTTGATAATTCTAACCCTGAATATCACATACATAAATACCATCCAGATCAAATAACGCATCTTTTTAATTCTAAAAAAACAACATATTAATTATTTTCGGATTTACCTACCGGTATTATTTGCTCGATTAAAATAACCGCAATTTTAACTTAATATTGATGCATTAATTAGTTTGATGTTATCGTTATTTATGCATACTAGATAACAGCCTTACTCTTAATTACCACGTCAGAGAAGAGTTCATATCTTCTTTTAGGCATTAATTATGATTAAACGGATAATAGTAAAATCGAAACTATGGCTCACAGTATAATTTTTAGTATTAAATTTCAATCTTAAAAGGACTACTTATAAATGTATGTTATTAGTTCTAAAATTTTAAACTCCAATTCTTCACAATACCTCCAGCGTAGAATTGATGCAGTGAAGAAAGAGGGCTTTTAAAATTAATGTTAACGTTTTTGTGCACATTCCCATCATAAATTATTCTTCTTCTTTCGAAAGAATCAACATTTGCATTTTCTCCGAGCTTAGCCTTTTGAGTTTCATTTTTTTAAAGAAACTTTTATTCTTTAGTTTAGCCTTGTATAGCAAACCTTGGAAAAATTCTGAACAGTAGAAACTTTCATAGCTGTAAAAACTTCTCCAAAGAAAGGTTCGAATCATGTTAGACTGTAAATTATTATAAATAGTGTCTCTCACAAATTTACGGTGCGGAAATTCATTTTAACCAAAATTCTACGAAATGCTATGAAATATGAATTTAGTAGTAAATAGAATTTTGCATTTAAAGTTTTAATTACTCTTTAAGCTGTGAAAGATGGATAAAAAATATTTTCACTATGATAAGCCTCGAAACAGTTCAGGTTATGAATGGAATCGTACATTTTTTCATTTGGAAGAACCCAAATCGTCAGATTTTTCATAAGATTTCCAAATGCATGCATTCGACTGAATCTATTGCTCTAGATTTTCGTTTTGAGCTAGGGTTAATATGATATCAGAACTAACTCAGAAGCTCAACTAACTTCAGAATTCCTGAGAGGAATTAATCTTTGGTAGCATTATGACAGCTCAGCGATCATCAAGTAATTTCAATTCACTCTTGTGTCTTAACTAAGAACGTAACCCAATATTCACAGAAGTTATGCTTTTCAAAAAGCGTTTCAGTTTCAAAACTTTTGAGAATCCATGACGTTATTAATATTCACATTGAAACGTGTATAACGCCCGTTTTCAAAATGTTTACTGTTCCGAGAAAGAATATTTTTCATTGCAGTATTTCCTTTAGATGTTTTTTTAGATCACGTTCATATTTCAAAATGTCGCAGAAAAGAGGAAATGTTTTAAATGATCGAATACGTTTAAATGTAAGATATATTGGTTTAACAAATAAATATAACTTTTTTCGAATCATTTAAAACTGGGAGATCGTCTATACGTTTTTCTAACGTACAAAATGGCATCACTGGTTACACCATACGAGAGATCATGCTAATGAGGAATTTTGCAGAACGAAAATAAAAACAGCATTTCACCACAAAACAGAGGTCAAAGGAAAGAGGCAGAGAACGGGAGCTGTATAATAGAGGCGACACGAAGAAAGAAAAGAGCTTGACCTAGAGATTTTAAGTAAAGTATCTAAGTTTAGTAGAATTCCTTTTTACGTATTCAAAATGAGCTTTCAGTATTTATATATTTTATTGTGTTAAGAGAGAAAAAGAGAGAATGGTTTTGACATCTTACAACCTCATTCTTCTCCAGGAATATTTTTTTAACTCCTCTGTCACGGGCTGGAGAGAAAGAGTAACAGGGAAAGAAAGAGAGAGAGAAAGAGAGATCGGGTGGAGAGGAAGAGAGGCCTGCAAAAAAGTTGGAACTAATACTTTCATTCGCATTACACTCTATGCTTACGTTTTCCACGGCTTATGGTTCTCCTTAATTCGCGAGATGCATTTCGACGTCGGTATTTATTGTGTATCCCAACATCTCTCTCTCTCTCTAGGATTGCGGTCATCTTTACAAATACGTCCTCACTTTTTTCATTCATTACTCCTTCGTGCGTCCTTTCCGCTGGACAGCCATTGTTCGATATATAGCGAACGGAACGAAGGAAAGAGAGCTGTTTCGGTCACGACAAGCTATGACGAGAAAGATTCGAGGGAGCTGCTTTTTTTTTATTTTCTACGAGTACAATAAACGGAGCGACGAAAGGACGTGAAGCGACGGTAATGTGACAGGGATGAAACGAAAAGTAAGTCAATACCATATGTTTGAGAGAGCCAGACAAGGTCGAGGCCAGCCTTATTTTTAGGTCGAGGGATTTTTTCCAATTACAGCGTGCGCATGTGTTGGTACGAGAGTGTGTGTGTTTGTGTGTTTTCCCGTTCTTGAACGCCATTTTCCCCTTCGCAGTTTTTTTATACGACCCGTTTTTACGTGGTGAAGGGCTCGAGGAGCCAATTCTACCCTTGATTTCCACGACGCGAGAGATGAGACAGGCGGAGTGAGACTGAAGTTACTACGCGCGAGACTTGATTAATTGTCGAACGTGGAGTTGCGTGTGGAACGTTCAGCGTAGAATTCCAGACATCAGAGATGATTGGAAGTGATTAAAACGGTCGGAGCAGCGCCAGGAGAATAATCTGGAAGAGTCTTACAGGAAATTTGTCAGAATAAATTTTTAAAAGGCTAACAATTAGAACGAAAACCCAAGATTTGTCACTTTAGTCTTCCAAAATATTCACGATATTTCTAGCTCGACAGGAGTAGGCAAGTAAATTCACGTTTCAAGGACGATTCAAACCTTTTAATTAGTGGAGCAAAAAATGTGAGGCGAGGGGCGTCAATCATGTTCAACCACGTTTTAACTTCATCGATGGTAGGAATTTTCCGCGATGGTGAAAATGAAATGAAATTCTAACATTAAACGCCGCGAATGCATATAAAAAGATTTTTTCAATATCATTAAAATGATACAAGTGGCGTTGAAGACGTCTTTACTTATCGATGAGAGGAGTCACCCTTTGCTATAATGGCGCTTCGAAGTCCTACTTAATCCTTTTCCTCAGAGTTAATCACGCTCTTAATGCCAGCTGGTTCAAATGGGCGATTGTCCGCAAAGCTTCACGCACCCGCAAACACGCAAAAGAGGGATGAAGACGAGATGATGGTTGAGGGAGAAGTTTCCCGAAAACTAATTCCGAAAAGTTTTCAACCTTCGACCGAACTTTATGTCAGTCTTGGGAGACGTGCGGAGGTGTTACACAAGAACTAACGCTTTAACACGTATAGGGACTTTTTGTCAGGAGAGAGAGAGAGAGTTAGGGAGAGAGAGAAAAGGAGAGAGGTAGAGTGGGGCTGCTAGGGAGCTTAGGCCATTTTGCCCCGGCTGGAGGTAAGACTCAAATCCGGTTTGCGGATCTTGCGAACGCAACTGTTTCTTCCCTTTCCTCTTCCTCTAACACTCTCCCCGTCTATCTGTGCTCCTGACGGGTTTCCCGCTACTCTCCTATCGCTCCTAGAATAATTCGATCACATCTCTCTCTCTCTCTCCGCCTCTCTCTGTCTTTCTTTTCCCTCCCGGAGGTTTCGGGAAGCTGTGCTATTGCAGGCGAAATAAATTGGGTGTCGCGAGGACGAAGCTTCTTCCCGTTTACTCCTTTATCACGGTTGGGTCTCTTTCTGAAACTGGAACCTACGCGGGAGGATGTGATGGAAATCGAAGCGAGCGAAACGAGGGAGAGAGAGAAAAAGAAAACAAAAAGTTCGCGTCTTCGACTTCTGTTTCACCTTGCGCTATTATGTTTTTAACGTCTTAAATATTAAAGAGACCGAGGGCTAAGGAGGCTATAATGGCCGAAATTCGATTTCAGGATCGTTTCGTTCCTCCATTTAAATAACATGGGAATGAGTGTAGCGTAAATATATTTGATTTGTATTTTAAAATTATTACATAAGATAATCGTAAAACTTTTTGAACGCCCAAAAGAATTGAAATCCATTCTATATTTCTTTTAAACACCAAAATTTTACTTTTTCTTGTGGGAATCTTTCCCGTCGAGGTAAACTCCATTGTTACTGGTTTAGCAAAATTACGGATAATGCATTGCATCACATGGAAAATGAATATAGGTATTATCTATATAAAAGCTCTTTATATAAGATAATTTTGATAGTGTCACTTGATTTTTTTTGATTGATTATCATGGTGGAGAAATTGAACTCGATGAAAAAATTTCCATACCACTCAAGATTTTTTCCGTAGGTTCGTGCATGGGTATACACCCAGTGCTGTTTTTGTAGAAAAAGAGGTGCCGGTACTCCCACCCGCCTCCACCTCCACCCTCTTCTCCCTTCTCTATTAAATTTTTGATGAACTTTTAATAACAAAGTTAATAATTAACATCAAAATCTTTAACATTTGTAGAACCCGTTTATTACTTTAGGTTTTAAAGAATTAAAAAAATGAAAATGTACCGAAATTAGACGGGTGTCGACATCGTTATGAAAAAAAGGTACCGTCATAAAAAAGGCACTGTGTATACCTAAAAAGTTTTAATTTAGTGAAGGTATGAAATGCTTCAAATGCTACAACATACTTTTCATTTTAATCGGTCACGAGAATTATTAATGATACCCAACAATTATGAGCTGTTTTTCTAATATAGAAATGGATTGTAATTCTGAAAAGTAATGCTGTTATCAAATATAAATTTAAAGAACGATAATATCAAGCAGTCAAAAATATTTAAATCTCACCTTAGCAAAAAATTAAATACAAGACATTTAATAGGAGGGTAACAGTAATAGAAATTCACTGTCTAACAATAAGATTGATACAGACAAACAAAAAGGTAACGTTGCCCTTATTCTATCATTTCTGAACTTTAAAAAAATCATTCAAAACAACGTCTGTAGAACGTCTAATCTTTCTTTAATAAATGCTGAAAACATTCTCGAACAAAAATAAAATCTCAACTCGCTTCATGCAATTTACTGCGGCTAATTAAGTAATTCGATTTCCAAAGGAGACGAAGGGAAAAAAACTCTCGAACGCCCCCTGGCAAGCTAACAACCATTTCTGAACGAACGAAACTGAGATACAGTGTTAGAGAGCGAGATAGAGAGAGAGAGAGAGAGACATGTATAGAAAGGCCGCGTGGCGTCGCATTAAGAGGATTGTTCTGGCCTAGTTTTGTTGCGAGAGCGGAGTTGGAGTGAATTAAACGCGGGTAGCATCGGGGAGACGCGCGTAGGGAGATAAAGGAGGGTATGAAGAAAAAGGCCGCGGCCGGATAGACGCAACGAGCGAAATATTTCCAAAGGACTGGGAAGCCCTCGCGTTCTGCAGGATTGCGAGATTGGAAAGACATTTCTGGAGCGAAGGAGGCGAGAGAAGGCTTTCGGAAAGACAATCGGAGGAATGGAGTGAGGCAATAGGAGGGAGATCTGAGGTTGGTTTTGGAGAGGGATGAAAGATGGAAGCTTTTCAATAGGAGAGGGCTCTCGGGGGAGAAAAATCATTTGGTTTATGTGCCTCTGAAAAAGAAATTATATATAGGTATATGGGTGCGAGCGTGCGTGTGTGTATGTATATGTTTGTGGAGGTTTCGAAGGTGACAACCCAGGAATGTACGAGCGCGCGCAGCAATTCGGAATGGAAACATTTTAGTAAAAATGTACGGCTTCTCAAAGAGAACACATCGAAATCTCCATTCGCTTATTTTTTTGGAGGGAATTTTCAGTTGGTTCGAAAAACGGCTTCGCATTTCTAGGTCAGGCTCAAGGTGGAACGAATAGTCATCTCGCTTATCCTAATGGTATCGAATGAAGTCGTGCTATTTTAGGTATTATTGCTCAAAAGAAGTTTTTATTTCTAAGCATTTATCTTCGGAAAAGGGTTCAGATTAATGTCAAAGTAGTGAATGGAAGCAATAAATGTGATGATGCATCTAAAACATTTTTATCGCTGCTTCTCTTCTTTTAAGACAGACCGAAAATTTTCCAATCCTCGATGTTACAAAAAGGATATAATTCCACAGCTTTCAGTCAATCAATGTTATAATAATGTGCAGAGGAAGGTATAAAGTATACAAATAGTGGTAGACTACTTCGACAACGGTACTAGAATTCAAACGTGACAAATTTCGGAGCGTCTAAATGTGCAAAAATAGACTACAAAAACTATAGTTTTATTCTGTTAAAATGAAGAATTGTAGTAGAGATTTCTTAAAGAGAATTTCAAAATACTCGTTATTTCGACGAGCAGCATCATTTACAAGTGGTAACTTAAATTGATCTCAATTTTTCGTAATTTCATGCAAAAATTCTTAATTTTACAATTAAAATGCTATAATACCCTAACAAAATCTAAAAAGAGTACCCTAGAAGTATTTTTTAAAGTAAAAAATATGAATTATTAATAAAACTTTTTCTTTTACAGGTACGTACATTGTTGGGAGTGAGAGTGGAGAAATAATAGCATCATACAAAATTTCCGTATGTAACCATAAATTTAATTTAATTTTAGTCATAATTAACGTACTGTATTATTAAGTACAAAGCGAAAGAAAACCAACTTCCATGATTATGTAAAGCGTGTATCCCTTGAAATTGAGGTAATAATTTTATAAATTCCGCTTATTTTAGCTTTAGCAACTTTGCTTTAATTGCTGCGATAGGGCTTCCTTGTACGAATAATAATTAGATAACTTTGAGATTTACGAATAAATTACCTTTCCGGAGAGGAAACATAAAAATGAGTTAGGATTTTGCTTTTGGCTATGATTACTTTTATAAATCATAGATAATACTGATATAAGCTCAATTTCCGTTAAGTATCAAGACAAGAATAATTCCTTAAGACGGTTTTGAAAACTTTAATACAAGTAAGTACATGAGAGCAGAGTTATTTTAATATGCAATATCCCTACGAATTTCACTAAAAGATGCATGCAACTTCGTTGAACCTTGAATGCTTCCATAGCTATTACCTATGAAAATGTTTAGTTCCTTAATTATAATGCACTTAATATCAGTGGCAGTCGGTGACCCATTGAGTAAGGCAAGCAGTGGCAAAGGTTTACTTTGTGTAGCTGAGCGTTACTAATTGATCACTTTGCGAGGCTCGCCTCGTCATTCATGTATCTCATTCGGAAATAAGCTACGAGTATAACAAATAACGGTACAACACGTTTGAAACAAATATATTTCGCACTCTCTGTTTCCAATAATTTTAATCAACAGAAATATATTAAATTACGCTTCGGAAATATCGTAATAACCTGCAATTACTTCTATAGCTTCAACTAATTGTCGGCATTCCGGCTTGAACAATGTTTTCTTAGTTGCAAAATCTTGATAATTTGAAAACAATTTCACCAATAATTTTTTTATTACACAATGCTCATTACTCTCCCATATTTTTAGGATTAAAAGTAAATAATGTTTAATAGAAGGAAGCACCGATGTAGCGCACCAAAAATAAACACTTTATAAATCACATGGAGGCCACAAAACCTAAACAAATACATCTATAAAAATATGTAAAACCAAATTTCCCCGATAGATGCAGACAATGCAGTATTTTCATGCCACGTTCCGCGCCACATAAAAGCATTTCAGATTCCTCCCCTCCATTGGACTGACATAGTCCTCTTTTCCCCACTCTCTCGTATCCGCGCGTATAACCACTATAGAAGCAAATCTGAAACTGCTTCGTGAGGCAGTAACAATTGAATCGCAATCAGGTTAGTAGAAATTCGTTCAAATGCTAAATATATTTCTATCAATGTATAGTATTAACTACATTTATTCTAAGTATTTTAAAAAGTTTATTGCGGTTTTGTTTCACTAGGAAAGCAGGGCACTGCAGTGCTTGCATTGCTTGCATAGACAACCTGTTTAATATCACTCTGTAAGAGAATAAAACCCAAGAATGCCGTAATTGCATACGCAGAATGTAAAGTTTGTTTATAGTTTAATGATATAACATATTTTAAAGGGATATCTTTGCGTTTAATCTCCAGGAAAATCAACGTGCGTTGCTTGTAAATACACTACTTCTGCACCGTGACGAAAGTCAGTATGGAAAAGTAACATATTGCAACAATGTTTGACATACGCAAGCGCGCTAGCCTTTGTGATACTCTTTCAAAATGTATTACATTTGAATAACGATCCTCCTCTTTTGGAATTTGCTTAATATATCGTTTCTCATGCACCTTTAAAAAACTCTCCAGTTTTTAATAGAAAAATGGAAGGTTATATATGAGTGTGCGTATTCGAGGCGTTATTATACCATTTTCAGTTTGACTTTCATCATAGTTTGCCCGTGAATAAGACCAAAGAAGTCAAAACCATTCAATGTCTCTGAAAAAACTGACTACGCAGTCAGTGTTTCTCTCTCCTCCTCTGCTTCGCTTACTTCCTTTTCTTCATACTAATCCTGTTCGACAATAATCTTTAGCTTCCCTTATTCATCATTTCCATTCTTCCATCTTAAGAGCTCTTATTCAGTGCCTTTTGTTTACGCCGGACAGACGCAGTCTTGGGAATAACCCCGTCCCCGTGGTAAATGGTATCCGTCCGTTGCCGGAGACTTGAAATATTAATCACTTACGTTATAGAGACCGAGATCCCCAGAATTAATGGCGGCGGATGGAAAGAAACATGATAAAGGTCTTTTTTTTGCGAGGCCGCGCGCGCTCGCCCCGCCGCAGTTTCGCCTCCCGACTGGATGGAATAAGAAAGATAAAAGACAAAACTTCAGGAAGGGAAAGAGAGAGGGAGAAAAAAATGAGGTGGAATTCACTAAATTACGAATCCTCGTATTCCCCTCCCTCCTCTTTTCCACCCTCGAGATCGCCACCCGCTTTACTACCTAGCTACCTCGTTCTTTTTAAGCTTTTTAGCGGGAGGGGGCGGCTCAAAGGGTTTTTTTTCCTCCAAGTGCTTATAAGGGAGGAGGAAAGGATAGGGTTAGGAATGTATGGGGACAGGGAAGGTTTTGAGGAGAATATGGGAAGTTTTTTTTTTTGGAGAGGGAGGTAGAAGGAAAGGAATGAAGCAGCTGGATGTGGCCACGTGGGTGGGCTTAGGGTAGGTATGAGATTAGGGGTTAATGGTAAGGAAGGGGAGGAGGATAGGACGGGTGAGCTATGGTTAAGGGGTAAAGAAGATTAGATGGAAATTATAAAAGAAGATTGGAGAAGAAGTGAGTAGTACTAGGGAGATTTAATTGCAAATATGAATCTTGCAGATCACCTTACGACCGATATCTACTTGTTAACTCGTGATTATTTCAACTTACTGATTCGAATGCATCGCAGCAACGCCTACAGTAAGTCATTTGCGGTCTCCGCCAGTAAACTCTGGAAATCCGTAATTCCATCTATTCTATCAAAAATATGAACAACTTCAAATATATATATTTCATACTACTGACTTCATAATTAAAAGTAATCATACCTTAACCATATTTTCTCAGCTAATAATTCTATTTCCACTTCTTTTATTCATTGTTTTTATTTTTAATGTTTATCGTTCCATTATTTTTATTCTAGATTTCTGCATTTTCCCTCTCTACAACAACAAAAGTTTCTCCATTAATGAAACACTTTGTACATCTCTAACGTCTTTATCGCATTTCATTTCTTCTATTCTCCTTTGTATTTATTTGGCTTCAACCTCACCGATTAAAGGGTTCTATAAAATAATTGGAGAAACAAACGCGTATGTAGGCTATAATTCTTAATTAGCTATGTCTGCCTTCAGTTAATGAATTGGCTGACTTAAACACCCTCTTTCTTGGAACGCCTTCCTAGTATTTCTTTGAAAAAGTGATGAAATGTACAGAACAGCAGGTTTTACTGAGAAAATGAAACGTACTCATGCCTATTACTGCGAAATACACTCAATAGAAGTGGTTAAATTAATTTCTTTTTCACTGCCGACAGGTTTAACATTATTTAACGGTTCAAATTTTGGTGAACAGTGTCCTTATATTCAGTATAAAATCATAGTTATATGATTTCATTTCATGTATTTTTTAATCTACTATCTATAGATTAACCGCCTTTTCGATTAACCAGCATTTATGTCGGTTAAGCGAGAGTGCTGTACTTCACTTGTTAGAGTCAAATATAGGCGAATTACCGATGAGCTCGACTGCTTTGTCACAAAAAAACGCCTTTTATTTTTCTCTATCGTTTTACTACTGTAGCAATCTCGGTTAACGACCAGAGAAATAAAATGGCATAAAAAATGTTTCCCGGGAATTGACCAGAAAGACGACGGAGAAACGAAATCTTCATAAGGGGGTGGACGACACATGGAAACATGCGCAGAAAGATTTGGTACGAGTTGGTTGAGTAGTTTTTTTAGAAGAGGAAAAAAGCAAGAGCGAAGATAGGTTATCTTTTTTCGGAGTGGAAAGGGGCGAGGAATTAAGAACAAAGGGGTAAAGGGAAATGGATGAGGTTTTGGTCGCGTAATGCGGGGTGGATGCGTAGGAAGTTGTAAAGTGGAGTAGGATTAGATTAGAAAGGGAAGGAATACGAGGAGGACAGAAGTGTGATTAGAAAGGATGGCGGGGACGGAAAAACGGGCGACGGAGGGGATGGAAGTGGATTGAAACGGATAAGGAACTTAACTGTGGCCATAGAGAGAAAATTGTAATACGCGCCAGTAGAAAATGTTTCTTAGCCCGCATAAGATGTTTTTCTAACGAGTGAAAGAGTTGCGAGAAATTATATTTATGTACATTTATATAGTATCTAATCCGCGTGAGAATTGTAGGAAGGTTGAGCCGAGGTGTAAAGAGGAAAACAACCTTTTCACGCATCTCAATGTTTCTTTAATCGCCATGAATTTGTGGGCCAGTTCTTTCCACGGAACGTGTTAATTAAAAAAAACACAGGCAGGTGGACAGAAAGGTACGCGAGGTGGTTTTGATGCATTTTTGAATGGATGCGCCGCGCTCTTCAATAAGTGTAAATGGGACATCATGTCATTAAGCATTCCTCACGGATATGTACTCTCATAAGAGATTCCGTTCTTTTGAAATAGAAATTCTCGGCAGCAAAATTGGTGGGGAATATAATTATACGCGCTTGCGGGGTGAATCTCCCAGCGAGGAGAGGTACGTTTATGTTGACTATTTAAACCCACGAAAATTGTTTGGCTTTCTTTTATGAATTGGAACGTGTTTATGTTGATGTAATTTATTAAAACATTGAACATTTCTCAGTTTTGCATGTGAAGATATTCTCTTTAAAATTTAAAATTCAGTTTAGAATCAAAATCAGACTCTAAGCATGTAAATATATAGTTAAGGCATTTACCATATGTTTTTGTGAATTTATTTTGTATCACAATCTTTAATAATTTCTTGATGTGTTCGAATATCGCCAGTTTTAATGCATTTAAATGATTATTTCAAAAATTAAGAACTCCTTAACCGTACAAAGAACTTTGTACGTTTAAGGAGTTCTTAATTTTTGAAATATCCATCTCACCGTAGTCTCCAACACTTTTTAAATTATAATTTAAACGATACTGGGGCAAAGTAAATAGATCTTGGTGTCTTTCTTGCATATACCTTTGAAGTAAATAGCGATCTACATCGAAATACACAATGAAATCATAAAACACACCCAAAAGATTTGGAATTACGCCCTGCCATATGAAAATACCATGCTCATCCAGATTTCTACAACTGGTTTCATAAAACAAAGGTATTATTCGTTGAACGAGAACTCTGTTTTAAAATACTATAACTGAATAAAGGAGGAAAATATGTATAGTAACTGTTATAATTTTACCTACCCAAAATAAAATAAATCCAAATCCCTCTAACGTGTGAAGTTTGAGTCTTATATAATATATCGCTATGAATGACGTGAAAAATTAATTCCATCTGTAAACTGCGAAGAAATTTCTGAAATTAATTGCAAAAAAACTCAAGAGCCGAGAGGGGTGATGGAACGATTCTATACCCGTCCGTTTAAGACGACGCCACAATAGAATCTGAAAGGAACTTCATAACCCAAGGTATCATCACCATTAGTTTCGAAATACTCTTTTGAAAGAAGAGACGGTATGAGCGCGGGAAAAAATGCGAAATTTCCAAGCAAAGCGCGCTGACATCGTAAGAGAGCAGTCTTTTTCTCCGCAGGCGGTAAAAAATTACGCCATTATAAGTGAAGGATGCATTTTCTGTGTTGCAACATCGAGGTCGGTGTGCGTGCGCTAACGAGATTCACACGTGGGAGGAAAGCTATTTAAAAAAAAAACAACGCATAACCCTATTGTATATGACAGTCCTTCTTGTTTTACTATCCCTAATTAATCAGTATCGAAGATGATCCTGGCTATGAGTTTACGACGTGAGCTGTGGGGTATTTATTTTTTGTAACAAATTGGCATTTGAATTAATTTCAAGTGTGAGTGACTTTGTAAAACATAAAAATTTGAGTTAAATAAAAATTTTTGAGCGAGTCATTATGAAATCATTGGCAAGAAAACGATGTATACGTATATTTAGTGCACTCAATTCCATGTATCCCAAATAAGTGAATAAAATGATTTAAAGTAGAGATAATTTTGGCTTAGGAACTTAAACACCTGACAGACCACATTTTACACGAGGCTAATTTGTTAGTTGTGTAAATCTTTTATATATGGGATGGAAAAAATAAAGTCGAGACAAACAAAATATATTTAACTTTTCAGATACTGCATTGCAAGATCAAGTTTCAATTCTAAAAGGGTGTTCATTGTTGACAAGATACCTCTGCATCAAAATACGAATTAAACATAACATGTATTAATAAACTAAAAACTGAATACGTATCGTACACTGAAATTATTCGTATAATACTTTAATTTTACAAAATTGCAATACGACGCTTTTTGTGTGCTTATAAACAGGATATAATTGATACATATAATTGATTTCGATATATCGCCGAAATGATGAACTTGAAAAGTAATTCACTTACGCAACTCGGTGCATTAAATATATTTATACTTCAATTCTATAATATTCCTGGTTTTAAGTTGGATTCTGTACTGATCTAAAAGAAAAAAATAAACTTCTAAAATAAGTGATTTATATGCAGATACTTAATTATCCTGGTAGCAGGGAGTATTTTTATGTTTGACACAGGTCTCTTTAAGCTAAATTTTTTCACCTATAGAAAATACTTTTATACAAAATTTGAAACGAGTAAATTAAAACGGCATATTTCAGCAGATGACATTTATTTATCAGGAAGAAATGCTTTAATGTGCCGCTGATCAGGATCAAATCAACAATTTTCCTTAAAAAAAACACCGAGTCAGTTACAACGAAGAGCGAGGACCACCTCAGATTGCACAATAAATTCCATTCACGGAAATACGGCATGGAGTTCCGAATAAAAATATTCGAAAGACAGAGCTGGGACTTTCCATTGAGATGATAATTTTTGTAGGCATACCCGAGATCACTGGAGGACTTGAGGGACAATGTCATGCGGAGGCGTAGGCAAAAGCGTCGGAGATAGAGAGGGGGGCAGGAGAGACCAAATTAATAGCAGAATAAATTACTAATGGAGGAGAGAGAGAATGAGAGAGAGAGAGAGGTAGAGAGAAAGAGGGGGAATGGGAGGAAGACAGAACTAAAGGATTCGGAAAGTGGAACAGATGATATAAACGATTTCCGAGGACCTTGTTATTTGGAAGGACGATTCAATTTGTTTCCATTATTTTAGGCTCCCGAACGGAGTAAGTAGTTTATTCCCTTACATGCTGAATGATGAACGGCTAGGAGAATAAACGGGTTACGGAAGAAAAAAATTGGTATGATGAGTAGGTTAAAAAAAAACGAGACTTCAGGTGGATGAGCGATTAAGATACTTCATTCTAAGATCGTCTTTGAGAGTGGGGGTAAAATAAAAAGTGGAAAAACGATAAAGAAAAAGTTCTGGTGGCGAAATTTTAAGCTAATTTATCAGGGAGTTCCCGTTACTAGGTGTTTGTCCTTCGAAATAGAATAAATTGGTAGTCGAAATATGAACTCCAAACAAGACGAAATATTAGCTCCGCCTCGTAATTGATTACTCGTCATACGCGTTGTTATATTCGGGGAATAATGCTAATTTGTAGGTTAAATTAGCGGAAAATATCCATTCAGAAGTATTTATTCCTTTATTCCCAAAAAATAAAATTGAAAAATTTCTGGTTTAATAAAGAAATTTATATATGAAAGAAAAGTCTAAAGTGATTAAAGGGCGTTGCTTTACTTGATATACTTTATTTTTTCAGAAAAATTCAGAATTTTCACCATAGAAAATTTCTATACGTTGACTGAAAAGAATACTGTAATTTTCTCACATATATGAAATTCTTTATACCATGATATTTGAATATTGCACTTTACTGTAACAAATAAAATTTAGAGTATTCTCTTCGAAGAAATGTGGCCGGTAATTATTATTTTATTAATTACTAATACAATTCAATCTTGAAAATCTAAGTTGATGTCACTTTTTTAAAGTGCTCTTAGTAGGCATATAGCATATTGGCAAATATTTCAATGCAATATTGAATGTGTTAGTCGAGTAAACACATTTTCAGTGATTAATCATAAAATAATTTTTAGTAATAACCGTGGCACTATCATTAACTTCTTTAAGTTATATAAAACGATCGAAGTTATCACTTGTGTGCAGCCATCTTACAGTAAGAAAAAAAAATAAAACAAGGCAAACAAGACGAAGACCTGCACCTGTTGTCGGCGATATGTCTGAGACGCAGTCAAAAATCAATCATCTTAGAAAATTTCGAGACTGATGGAGGGCAGAGTAACGATTTATAGAGATAAATATCACCGCAACTTGATTAACAACGGTTAAACAGTATAAAATTTAAAAACATTTTCTTGTATATTAATCCTTAAACTTAAAATTTTACATAATTTCAAACATATAGTTACAAACGATTAATTTATTTTTTATTCGGTGGGATCAAAGGACCTCCTCTTGGCATTACGTGTTATTAAAGCTACCTTAGTATCTCGAGGGTTAATATAATTTTTTTCGAACATAATTTACCGACTTCCCTCGTGTACACCCATCGCAACACAGAGGAAGTTAAATCATCCATTCGAGCTTACCAGCGCCACTGCTTAAAATTACGAGCTTCAGAGATCGGTGGCATAACTTCATTTGTCGAAGACATCCTTCGCTTTATTCAGCTTCACCAGCCAAGTACATGAGCGGCAATCACTTTATCTGCCATTTCGCGAACCCAAGGCCACATAAGGGCGGATGTGATTCATCGATACGGTAGCAGGATGAGTTATTTTTGCGTTCCTAAAATACATCCAACGAGGATGCGGGAGACGCGACATTTTTACGACTTCACGCTCGTGTATGTTCTTCGCGATACTACTACAGTGACCTACAAAAAAAATGACGCAAAAAGCCGGTGAAAAGTGGAAAGAGGAAGGAAGGAAAGAGGGGGACAGAGAGAGAGAGAGAGAGAGGGAGGGAGGGAGGAAAAAATCACTCACTCCGAGTGCGTTATCCGATTTTAACTGGAGTATGTCAACGGTTATATTCAGATATGCGTAACTAAGGGTAAATAGGAAAATATCTGAATTTATAGTTTTATATAAACCCGAACCAATTACGTAGACTGCGAGAGAAACAGGGTGCCCAGCGCTAATGGACGCTAAAAACATATAGAAAGAACAACTCCAGTGTCATCCTCAATCCAAAAATTTAACATTCGGTAACAGGAATGAGAAAAATTAAACGGGGGATTATTTTTAAAAGAAAAAAACATTCAAATACATCATTATTTGAAGACGTTGAAAATAACATGGGGGATTTAAGCGAAAATGGAAATATATAAAAAGAAAAAATACTATTTTCGGAGATATAATTACTGCCGTGGACCGCAAAGTGAAAATTTCACCTATGAAATAATCTAGACGTAAAAAAGGAGCGTATTCAGCAAAAAAGGGAATTTAATCAATGAAGTTAAAATGCGCTTAAATGATTCCGGAAAAGAACGCCTATTTAATGGCCATGCTGAAAGAAAGAATTACTAAGAAATAGGTTAAATGAAAATACTGGAAAATATTCCTCAGTGGTTTCACAGTCACGTAAATATTTATTTCTTCACTTCTATGAAAAATATCTGTAAAATTTACACATAGATAGATATAACCATATATTCTGAATTATATGCTTACAAATTCCGATCTCAGATAGTTACGAAAATCCAATCCGCATTGTTCGTTAAATCCTGCCTCCAGAGTTTCACACGAAGCATTCCGAACACGTTCGAAGTATTTCCAAACTATTGACGAATGTGGAATTTACATGATGTTGATTAGTTTGCAAAAATTACGCGCAACATAGATTGAGAATATTTTGAAACCGAGGAGAAATTCTGTTTCAAAATTATTCCCAAATTTACACCTTATGCCTATCTGTATAGGATCTTAAAATCACTTCATCCATCTATTTCCACAACATAGATTGCTTTAATTAATAACAAATGCCGTCTAAATTATATAGCAACAAATTTCGGTACGACAATTATTCCTGTATCTATAAAAATTTCAAACCGATAAACAAAAAAATCTTAGATTTTTGTGTGGAGACGTATAAATTAGACGGTTAAAAGGCTAACATTTAGCCTCCGACAACACAAAAAAATACAACGAATGGAATCACCCGCAACGTAATAAATAAATAAAATAGCGGCAGTATTGGAGTGGGATAAAATTAAGAGCAGAAGCGGCAAAATTAAGAATGAGAAAAATTCTCGAGGTCTCGAGGATGAAAGAATGTGGGCCGAGTACGTTCTCCACGAGCGTAAGAGGTTCGAGCGAAGGCGAAAAAAATCGAGTGCGGGAGGAGGGAGAAGAAAGAGAGAAAGCAGGAGGTAAGGAGGCTCGTGGTCGAGACCTAAAGTAAATTAACACGAGTCAAGTTAATGACCCTGTAATAATATGCACTCAAATATTAAAGCTAAAGAATAAATTTCGAAAATTAATTTCGCAAGAGAATAAGGAGCGGCAAAATACACGTTTAAAAATAGAATAAAAAGCACATCAAATATAGGATAAAAATATTTTATTTCTTTAAATGACCAAGCCATAGCGAAAGAAAACGTGAGGACCCCATAATAATTTCTCCGCACCGCTTTGTCTTTATAAAACCGTCGCTCTCATCCGACAAGAACATTGTATTCTAACACACTTCTGCGCTTATTTAGGCCAACGCTATTCCACGCCGGCGCACGGTTAGATACAACCTCTTCGACAGCGCCGCATATGTATCATAGCCAGTCCTCTCATTAAAGCATACACTTCAGCTGCGCACCCCGGACATGGCCTAGCTTTTTCTCCGACCATCGTCCCCTAATTGGTTACGGCTTGGATTTGCCTTGTCTATCGCGTCTTACCAAACAGAAAAAGGGCGCGCAGAAACTCCTCTCGTTATATAAATCAACAGAAAGACCGTCACGGGTCCGGACGATTCGAGAAACCAACAATTTCCCGAATTTTCGCAACGATTTCGTTCTTTTATTCGTCGGCGGAAAACGTTATTTTTCTCGGACTCCTCTTGAAACTCCCGACGCGTTCGCGACACTTTATGGCGTCCAAAAACACCACCTTCTTACGGGTGGCGCATTTCCTTTTTTCTCTTTCCTTTTTTCAGCGCCCGACTTCTTGGGGACGAGAAAGAAAAAACTCCTTGCGGCCGAGGTTTAATTTGAGTGACTCTTCAAAAAAAAAAAGATAAACAAATAAAACACCACCCACTTGATTCAGAGCGCTGTTTCACCTCTTACCACGTCTCACACGTACGGAGCCAGAGACTGTCTTTTCGATTGCTCTGCTCTGTAGGTCGCAGAGACGATGCTCAAAGCGTATCTCCCACATACCTTTCCGTGGAAGGCTTAATTGCTTGAAGATCTGTTTATTTTTTTTTTGCCGTTAATGTTCGTGAGTTCTTTTAAAATTTGAGGAAAAGGAGGATATGATAGGAGGAAAATCAAACGAAAAGTCGGAACGGAAAATAAATCGAGCGGAGAAAGGCAAAGGATCGAGATTAACAGACGAAAACCCTTCACGACCCAAATTATTTTTCCGAGGATAAAAACCGCTGATCTAAAATGTTAAATATTTAAAAAAAAATGCATTATGCTAAAGTTTAAATTTTTTGGTTCAGATACAGTTTCCGTGAAATTTTACTAGCAAAACGAATATTAAGCATTCAAAAATGACATAGATGGGATGTTACCGTGAAGTTACAAGGGTAAATTCAGGGCTAACCGATTAAATGTTGAGAGGTTTACACTTGTTTGAAAAATTTGGGTGTGCATCAATAAATGAATAATAAAAAATATTACTGAAATGGCCAATATGTACTTACACTTAAAAAGTCAGAATGATTCATTTGCGGCTAAAATAACTAAAACAGTAATGATATTAGATAGAAAAACTGTTTTTTCAATTAAAGCTACTAAGATTGAAAGGGTTAAAGCTGAGAAAGCGTTTGAGAGAGATGGTAACTAGAGAACAGGGACGAAAAAGAAAAACATGGACAAAATGAGAGAAAATTCGAGGAACGTAGGGAAACAGCACAAGAAAATACATTAAAAGGAGAAAACCAAAAAAGCGACAAAGAAAAATATATAAAATACAACAAATCTGATGTAGCCAACACATGACTTTCTCCATATTTGGGGTATAGTTATTTAAATTATCATGAATAGCATTATAAGGCAAAATTATTATTTCGTATCGTAAAGGAATACAGTCGTCCTTATTGCCGTAAATTATATATTGAATATCCTTACAGAATTCACCGCTACATGGTGGTGGCGCTGTATACTGGAAATTTACGAATAAGCAAAATATCTCCGAAATGGATGGTTCTCTGAAAATTTGTTTCAAACAAAACTTGGAAGAAATATTATTCTCTACAACTTTGGTCCTCACGAAGATGACCAATTACGACGTTTTTAATGAGAAATTTGACGGAAACCGAAAAAACCGATCACTTATAAATAATTCCTAAACAATAACTGCTATGCAAAATTGTTTGAAATAAAAAATGTAGGAAATTACATCTTCTACATTTTTTGTAATGGTCAATGTATACAGTAATGACGTATTACCGGAGAAATATCGCAAAAACCGAATCGGGTTTCGAATAAACCTCGACTTACAGTTAACCGTTATTGTCCAAAAACTAATCAGTTCTTTGCGCTCATGCTAAAGTGTTATATATGAAATTTGGTATTAATATGACAAGTACTTTTTGAGTTAGAGCGCCCACAATCACATACACACAGACATCATTCCGAAAATAATCTAAACGTGTTCTAGGGACCTCAAAACGTGTATTTCCGTTGAAATCTCTAAGTCGATTATTTTCGTGATCACAATACTTTCCCATTACTACGTATGGAGAAAGTAATAAAAAGAGAAAAGGAAAGATGATACAGGGTGAAGAACAGTGAACGGTGAGAGAGAGAGAGAGAGAGAGAGAGAGAGGGGGGGGGATATAATGAGAGACTGATGAAGAGGGAGAGGCGTAATTTGGTTAACGAACGCAGAAAGAGAGAGTCAGAGAAAGAAGAGAGAGAGAGAGATGTGTGGGTAGGATGAGGGAAAGGAGATAAGAGAGGGGCAGGGAGGGAGAGGAGAGGTCCGTAAAGGTCAGATATACCTGGGAAAGAGGGGGGTAGGGGGGTTAGAGGAGGAGGTTATGTATGGCCCTCCCTAATGTAGTCTACACCACGCGCCGGCACTCGCTATACCTCTCCTCGTGGAGGTGGCGCTGCATGAAAGCAACGGGACACATCCCACTCTCTCTCGACCGCCCCCTCCCCCTCCCACCCACACGCCATCCCTTAAAACCCTCCTCCCACCACATCCTTCCCCTCTCGCTCGTCGACCACACCTAGCCAATCTCCAAATCTCTTCTAACGACCCGCTCATCCTACCACTCTTAACATTCCCTCTCTCTCTCGCACTTTTTTTTCTTGCCATGTGTAATAAAAAGAGGAATTAAAAAAAAAGCAGCTTGAGGCCAACTCGTTCATTAGAGAGCCTACCGCACACCAAATCCTGGGATACATCTGAGTATCCTTGCTCTCTCTCTCTCTCTTTTTTTTCAAAATCCTTTCCTATCGGACTCGGGCAACAAAAACTGAAAATGTGCCCAATTCTCTTCTACTGCAGTAAAGATACTCGCTTTGTTTCGTTCATTTTCTTTCCTAAAAGGTACTCCGCCGACGTTTTCGTTTTTTTCTTCCGCGAGCGTTTCATTGGGAAAGTTTGCAATCAAAGTGAACTGCTCAATAACGGAAGGTTGGCCGAGCTATGGTCGGTCTTAATTTAAAAGTTATTCAAGGGGATTATTCTCGGGGAGTTCTTTTATTTTGTGTTTCATTCCAATCTCAAACTTAAAGATAATGTTTATCTAATTAAGTCGGCGAAAAAGGAATTTAAAGGGGGCTCGAGTATCATTAAAATTCCATTGCCTGAAACAAAACGAGAAGCTTCCTGATAAAATTAAGAAATAATGCGTAAATACTTCGAGTTAATTTTTATTAAGCAAAAAAGACAAAAGGATTAACGTAAAAAATGTTTAGAATGAGGAAAACCTATTAAAATTTAGGTGCAATTTCACCCTGTCTTTCACAGGAGACGAGGAAAGAGCCCTTGAAAGACAATTAAAACAACTCATGCAATAAATATTAATAATATTAAATATCTTTCACATAGATTCTAGAAGAAGAAAAGAATTTCGTTTGTCAACAAAGTTTAAAGCCTACAGATTAGGAAATAATTTAGTAAAATTGTTCTTTGGCTGCGTAAATTTATTATTTTACCCGAGGCTGGTTTAAACAATTTAGTGGATGCACAATTCGAACTACTAGGGAATAGAAAAATAATCCACTGCCTATAATGATAAATTGAAAAGAATAAAAGAATATGAGCAAAGCAAATAGTGATTTGACAAAAGAAAAAACTATACTAAATACCACGATGGAAAACTTTATTTTATGATGCGGAATATCATTAGGACCATAATTAGTTATACCTATTCAGGGATAGATTTTCTGTTGCCTGGATGGGCACGGCTGCTTTGTTTCGTAAAATAATTTTAATATCATCTATGTAAAATAGCCTGAATGCTTAATTCCAATCAGTGGCTAAAATTCAAATTAGTTACTGCTACAAAAACCATTCTTTGTTATTTCAAAAGACACGATAAAATACGTTTTACGGCGCAGCAAACATTGGAACATGCAGCAGAAAGGTAAAGTTGACGACTTTTTTTCAAAATCCTCGAAAAATTCGAACGAGAGATACGACCGGATAGGAAATACTAGGGAGACGAAAACTTCTCAATGCAGAGAGAGAGAGAGAGAGGGAGATGAACACAGTCATTCCGTGGAGTGAGTAAGAGCTTCAGGAAATACTTGGTGGAAACTCGCGTAGCCCGAGAAAAGGCGGAATACCAGGGTACGGCGTCCTTGTATATACCTCTCCTCTGTCCTTCCATCCTCTCCCCCACCCCCCCCCTCGCTCCCTCTACGCCCACGCTTCTTACTACTAGGACCAGCCACCTCCCTCGCCTCCATCTCTCCACTCATCCCCCGTTATTTCCCAAAACTCCACTCCTACGACCATTCCCATCACATTCCTCTCTCTACTACCTAGCGAAATAGATCTTGCCTTTCAGTCCCTGAAGATGGAGAATAAGGGAAGACAAAGGGAAGGGAATGGAGGAGGGGAAGGATATAGGTGGCAAAATCCCCATAGTATGAAGGAGAAGGAGTGGAGTAAGGGTTTCCAAAGACAATGGAAAGAACTCTTATCTTTATCTCTTTTTCCTTCTCTCGAATCCCGATATTCGAAGAGTACCCGTCGCACCATGAAGGTATCATTTTAGCGGAGAATGAGAGGAGAGAGAGAGGGGGGGGGGAGAACGGGGGGAAGATGGGTCTGCATAAGACGTAGAAGAGAGAACTGAGTAGGTTTTTAAAGCGTTGATAGGAGAACTCGAGGTGTGTAAGGGTAGGGTATGGAGGAAAAAAAGGAATCGCTGGATTTGAACGAGATGAGAAAAGAGGGAACGTTTGGGAACAACATCAACGTAGGAATATGGTAGCCTAGGGTTTTACGGAAATAATAAAGATTTAGTCGTGATGAAAATGGGTTTAAAGGGGAAAAGGGGCGTGCCTCATAAATACGTCACACATTACTACACCCAGGAAGGAAGCGGAGAGGCGCGCTTAAGTGGAAAAGACGGTAGATGATTAAGGAATATCCGAACGTAGAAAGGAGCATGATAAGGGGACGAAGGCACGGCGAGGAGTAGATGGTTGGTAATTAGCGTGGGTAAAGAATGAGCAGGTAGGGAACGACCGTCCCTCCCGACGGTGTGAAGGAGGGAAATATTCAGAAGCGGGAATGAGGAGCGAGGGAGAGAGATAGGAAGAGAGAGAGAGAGAGAAAGAGAGTAGGTGGGTCGGTATACTTTAAAACACACGTGAGTAGGAGGAGACGAGGAGCAAAAGGGGCCGTGGAGGTGTTAATGGCCGCGCGGGACCTTAAAGCCAGAAGAGTATCGGGTAACGTCTTGAGACGGACGTGAAACGGTGTGAGGTACCTTAGGGATGAGGACGTGGGTTTGGAGTAAGAGGGTGAGGGTTTTTCGAAGGTGTACGAAGGTCTGGAGTGTATATAACGGTGGTGTTGGTGGTGGTAGGGTTGAAATGGGGGCAGGAGGAAGCGGAAAATATGGATCAATGGCGTCCCTTTCTTTCCACCGAGAGAGAGAGAGAGAGAGAGGGGAACGCATGACCTTCCTCCTCTTCACGAGATGCTACACTTTAACATCCTTAACGGCTCTCCAATCTTCTCGCAACCAATGCTATCTACTTTGCTCATCTATTACGAATCACGACGTCACGCTGTTATTCGTATGTAAAACGCAAGATTAAGAGGTTGCTAAAAAAAAAAAAGAAATGAAAATCCCTGCTGCGTCAGACGAATTAAAGAATTATGTGTAGATGTGGGAGAAATGAGAGGAAAATGCAGAGAGGATCAAATAGACACCACAACTGTATTACAAGCTATCTATCTTTTCCACCCATAAAACCATTCGATTATAAAGCAGCCTTCATCAGTGGCAACTGTTACCAATGATGTCGACTGCTTTGATTTTTTCATCCTTTTTATGTCTATTGAAGATATAGTTTGACAATTTAAATTTGGCCATAAGGTGATCTCGGTAATTCTATTTTGAAGAGGAACGGTATTAAAGAATAGAGGAAGAGAGAGGAAAGAAAGATGGCGAGTGGATAAAAATGAGAAGAAAGGTCGGAAAGAGAATTACCCTGAAATGTAAGGTGTTAAAGGTGAGTGAAAATGCGTTTCAAATTATGAATGATATATTTAAACGTGCTAAAATGTAAGAAAGACTATCATTAAAATGTCGAATTCTTTATCTCAATAACTGGACTTGGGAAAAAATTATTTAAATCTCTTTAAAAACAACAAAGACGGGAATATTTTATATTCGGACACTTATGTAAAATGTGATTCATATCCATATATATCTGCGGTTATAAATATAAATATGTACCAAATAATTCTAGGACTGAAAACGCTGAAAAATCTGAGTGATTCTTTATCTATGTTAGAAAAACAACGAATTATATATTTTTGAAGCAGTTAATTCAAAATGGATATGGTTGTGCAATCTCTATGAGATTATATAGGGTCTAATAAAAATTAATCTTAATAACTCTTTAATTTAATCTTGTGAAATGAGTTGGAAATTTAATTCAATTGTGAATATTTCGAAAATTGATTATGGAATAAAGAAAACTGTATAAAATAAACTTTTGCTTGATATAATTAATATTATCAACTTAATATATCATAAAAATTGACTAGTGAACTGAGGAAAGAGCCCATTGATTATACTTCATTTCTCAGTTGTTATTTCCCATTATATTGGTATTTGAATTAGTTTTTGTTGTACTGAATTGTAAAAACTCGAAACTTTACATTTTATATCAAAATAAGAAAAGTTAATCAGAAAAAAGTCCATTTAAATCCGAAAAAAAACAAGCTAAAGCAATTAAATATTTTGTACCTGAAATATTGCACATAAAATAGCCTAAAATTTACAATAGCTCCGAGAAAATGAATGATGATAACTTTTGTATACAGTTCCTTGTTACATAAAAAGTACCATTCAAATGATTCGCTGGGAAAGACCCCGTACCGAGCAATGTTTTATTTTGTTTCTGAATAGCCTTCTCCCGTAATTTAAAGGATGAAGAGGCGAATAAAATACCTTTATCTCGTTTTGACACAATAGGAAAAGCGGGAGGAGGGAATTCTGCGAAATAACAGAAGCGAGAGATGTAGAGGGGGGGAAGAGAGAAGCTTTCCATTTATTATTATTTTCTTTAAAAAAAAATGACTAACGATGCATCAAACGTCAATTCGGTCCTTGTAAAACGAAAAAAATCGATATTTTTCAATAACTCAAAAGACAGGAGAGTGCTCCAGTGGGGGAGGTAATCGTGACAGCTTGAAGATGGAATACCGCGGCTAAGTGCACATCAGAGAAAGAGAGAGGGAGAGAGAAGGGAAGAAGAGAACAGCGAAGAGAGAGAGAGAGGTATAGAAAGGGTAGATAAAGGAGGAAAAGGGCGAAAAGTAGCAAAAGCTGAGTATACAATTGAAACTGGGGCTTCAGGAGAGAGAGAGAAAAAGAAGGGAAGGAAAAATTGGAGAGAGGTCTTTGAGTCATTGAGGAGTGACACATACAAGGGAGCTTGGGATTCCGAGAGAAGAAGAGAGAGAGAGGGAGAGACAGGGGGAGAGAGAGAGAGGGGGAGAGAGAGGGGGAGAGAGAGAGGGAGAGAGAGGGAGAGAGAGGGGGGGAGAGAGAGAGGGGGGGGAGAGAGAGAGAGAATGGTTGTTTAGAAGGGTTGTGGGGAAGTGAAGAGGGAGACCCGTATACCGTTGGAAATTGGTGTGCTCGAAACTGTACGAATGTAAAAGGGCGGACGAAGGGGTGAGGAAGGGATGGGTGTTCCAGCATAGTTGTAGATGGGCTTGGAAAAGGGCTAACGGATAGATAGATAGATAGATAGATAGATAGATATAGATAGATAAGTGGCTTTATTTTAGGGCGAAATTGAGACCATAAGGTCCCCTCTTCCATTTAACCCTACGTTATTGATTACAAAATAATAACATGCATAAGTATATATACAAACAGAACTAGAGCAATAAAAGGTGCGTCAGATAAATACAACAAGAACAGAACAATAAATATCACATTACACATTACAGAGGTTTCTAAGAAAGATATGATATTTGTGGTAAAAACCCAGGTAGAGCCAGGCATGGCCAACCCAGTAAAAAACCACGCAGGAAAACACCCATGAAGAGAAGGGGGGTGGAAAAAACCTGCGAAAACCCTAGATAGTAGAAATACAATAATGATTGCTGTTGGAAAGAGATATGGTATACAAAATATATGTTAATGTGGAAAAGGTTTACTGAAAATCAAAGGTAATTAAACATATTAAACAAATAAGAAAGGATGCATTACACAAATTACACACATATATATACACCTACATACAACAAGTAAACACATATAACTATAAAAGTCATAAAATCACATGCATTAAAAAGGCGTTGGGAATGATTAATGTTGGGATAAATGAGCAAAGGAATTGACTCTTTGTCTAGGAAACAGGAATATGTGGGTGGTGTACCCAGTGCTATGAAAAAAAAAAAAAAAAAAAAATGGAGGAGAATTTGCTTTCTTATGCAGTTAAGGTAGTGGTGGCTTGCTTAGTTAAAAACGATTTGTGGAGAGCAAGTTTAAAAGTTCTAACTGATGGAGAGTTTTTTATGTCGACATGAAGGTCGTTCCAAAGTCTACAGGCTGTTACGTGAAAGGACTTATTGTAAATATCTGTACGGTGGTGTGGGATCAGTAGCTTACAATTGCCTCTAGTGTTAAGGTTATGAACTGCATTAATTGGGAAGAACTTTGTGGAGAGGTAGCTAGGTTTGCCAGTAGACAGGATCTTGTAAAGAAGAGTGAGGATGTGAAGATGCCTACGATCGTCGAGTTTTAGCCAAGCGAGTTCAAGGAAGGAATTGGAGATGTGGTCGAATTTCCTGAGGTTGTAGATAAAGCGAATACAGGAATTATGTGTGCGTTGGAGTTTGGTTTTAAGTTCATTCGAGAGGTCTTGGAATACGACATCACAATAATCAAGGTGGGGAATGAGTAGAGAGGTGACAAGTAGTTTTTTGAGAGAATGAGGGGCAATGTATTTAATTCTTGTGAGTGAATGAAGAGCCGAGTTCACTTTTTTGCAGATGTTAGAAACATGTTCAGTCCAGGAGAGTGTGTCGTTTATGATCAGGCCAAGATTTTTTACAGACTTAAGGAAAGGTATGGAGGTTTCAAGATAGGTCAAGGATGGGAGCGTTTCAAGCGAGATTTTTGCATTGAGTTTGTGGTATCCAATAATAATTGCTTGACTTTTGGAGGGGTTAATCTTAAGAAAGTTATTAGTACTCCATTCGGAGAGAGAGAGTAGATCGGTGTTCATCATGTTTATGTTTTCAGCTAGATCGGACAATCGGGAGTGGAGGTAGATTTGTAGGTCATCTGCATAGAGGTGATAGTTGCAGAAGGAAATGTTTTTACTAACATCGTTAATATATAGAGAGAACAGCAGGGGGCCAAGAATAGAACCTTGAGGGACGCCTCTACTAACATTAAGCCATTTGGAGGATGAGTCATGAGACATGACCTTTTGAGAGCGGTTACTAAGGTAGGAGTGGATCCATTCCAGGGAGGAAGAAGTAAAGTTTAAGAGTCGAAGTTTGGCAAGAAGAACGTCTTTGTCAATGGAGTCAAAGGCTTTACTAAAGTCGAGAAGTGCCATAATGGTAACTTCTCTGCGATCCATTGAGAGGCGAATGTCATCGGTGATCTTAAGGAGGGTGGTGGAGGTACTATGAGAAGGTCGGAAACCTGATTGAAAGGAATCAAATAAGTTGTTGTCATTGAGGAACTTAGTGATTTGCTCGTGTACGAGCCTTTCGAGGGCCTTCGAGATTGACGGAAGGATGCTAATGGGTCTGAAGTCAACAATTTCTGGAGATTCAGATTTCTTAGGGATGGGACGAACTAAGGCGCGCTTCCAGACATTGGGAAATTTTCCGGAGGAGATAGACCAATTAAAGATGTGGGTGATAATTGGAAGAATGTGAGGGAGTATCTTGATTAGAATTGATATTGGGATGTCATCATCTCCAACAGCAGGGGACTTGACCATCTGAAGAGAGCGCATCACATCAAATTGAGTGAAAGGAGAAAATTTAAACCTTTGAGTGAAAGGAGGAGCAGATTCAGCAGAACGGGATAATTCGAGTAAAATTTTATTTTTTAAGTCAACATCAATGGAGGTAGGTGGAGTGGTGAAATTAGTGTTGAGGAGATCTAACGATACGTGAGGCGGCAAACTGTGAGAGTCATTGACTTTTCCGATTCCAAAATGCTTTAGATTTTTCCAAATTTTCGACTGAGGTTCCTTCGTAAGTTTGAAAGCATATTTGATTTTAGCATTTCTGATTACTTGTTTCGTTTTATTTCGAAGTTTTTTATAGTGTGTGAAAGAGGCGGTGTCTTTTAATGATTTAAAGTGGCGAAAGGCAGCGTCGCGTCGCCGCATAAGGAGCTTAATATCATTAGTGATCCAAGGTGAAGACGGTTTCGAAATGCGTACGGTTTTGAGAGGGGCATGTTTGTCGGTTAATGCGTAAATAAATGAATTAAATAGATCTATTTTACTGTCAATGTTCTCAAGGTGTTCAACAGTCTCCCAAGGCATTTGGGCAGCATCGGACAGTAAGTCATGGTCGACAATACATTTATAGTCGCGATAGGTAATGAATTTCTGTTTAAATTTAGGACTTCTCAAAGAGTAAGCTAAGAATAAGGCATCATGCATTGATATCCCTGGGGAAGAAAGTTGACCGTATGATAGGACTTTGTCCGGGTTGGCAGTGAAAATGGCGTCAATCCATGTGGCTGAAGTAGTGGTGTGATGAGTAGGTTCGAAGGGAAGAATACACAGACCAAGCGATGACAAGGAATTTTTGAGAGAAATTGTGTCGTGGGACCGGGAAAGAAAGTTAGTATTGAAATCGCCCGTTATGAGCACGTGCTCGTAGTTGTGGATGTGGTTAGAAATAGCCTCCTCGACATCGGAGAAGTGACCAATCTTGGGAGGCCGATAAACGACGCCCAAGAGAGTTTTTTTTAGGTTGACAGAGGCTTCGAGGAAAATGTATTCAGGTCGTTTGCAATAGTTGGGATCACTTTTAGCGATAATTTTGCAGGGGATATCGTTTCTGACGAATAATCCAACACCACCGCCCATTTTTCCGATGCGATCATTGCGGTAAAAATTGTAGCCGGGAATAGCAACAGATAAGGTAGGTATGTTTGGCTTGAGCCATGTTTCTGCGATTGAAATTGCGTGGATATTATCAGGCAGAAGGGCACGAAGTTCATCAAGATGAGCGGTGAGACTTTGTGCGTTGATATAGAGGATATTGAGTGAACGGGGATGCAATCTGAAAACAGTGTGTAAACTAACGTTGTTGTCGGAGAATGAATTGGAGGATATATGACGCCCAAGGAGATCAATGGATTCAGGAAATAAGTTAAGGGCTTCAGAGGTGTTGCGTTCCGTGGCGAGAGATTGTGGGCTTAAAGATGGAGGGGAATTACGGCTGAGGGGGAGGAATTCAGGGGCACTGGGATTGAGAGAATCGTCAGAAGAGAGCGCGGAACCCAGGAAAGGGAAATATTCAGCTGCATGAAGGTTGGTAAAAGAAGAAACATCGCGTTGGGAAGGAAGGAACATGGGGGCAGAGGGATTGAGATCGCTTATCGGTTCTGAGGGGAAAGAGGGTGTGGGAGAGGAAAAAAGAGTGCTAAAAGAATCGTTAAGGAAAGGGAGGGAGAATGGAAGAGCGGCGGGAGGCCGAGGAGAGGAAGGGGGCAAACTAGGGAAGGGAGGTAAGCAAGTGGCCTGCTGTGTGAGCGAAGGGTCAAGGGTTGTATCTGTGTTGATCGTCGGGAGAGAGGCGGGGACAATGTGAGGTGAAGTTGGGGTAAAGACAGGTGCATTTGGGTTAAGATTCCTATGGGCATGAATGTTTGTGGTGCTTCTCTCCCGATGATTGTGAAAGGGAGAAGGGACAGCGGAGGAGATCGAGGCTCGAGAGTAGGGAGAGAGAGTAGGGAGTAGGGGCACTTCGTGTGGAAACGAAAGATTTGGCAAAGAAAAGGAAGTTGAAGGGTAGTTAGGTCGGTCGAAAGAGGTTAACGGTGGTGATGAGGTAAGTGGGCTGAGGGATAAAGCCATGTTAGTGAGATGTTAAGAGTTAACGGTATAGAATCAAAGGGAGGACGAAAAAAAAGAAAAAAGAAAAAAAGCGCAATGAAAAGGGAAAATGAGAAAGCGCAAGCAAGTAGTCAGGAGGAAGGATATGGGAGGACGAAGAGAATACTAGAGGGAACAGGCGGAAAAAAGAGCAAAGGCTACGAGCAAACACTTTGGTAAGAGAGAGCACAAGAATGAATAGCAAAAGGATGAGGCAGGTAAAGTAAGGTAGTGAGGAAATGCGAAGAGGAAATAAAAACAAAAATAAATACAATTAAAAGAAAGAGAACACTGCAATGCAAAGCACACACTAAGTTGGTAAACGAGGGGAGGGCTAAACTGCAGATATACGAAGGGAAATTTCACTACACTAGCACTGAGCGGGAACGAACTAACACTGAACTGGAATATAAACGATACTTCACAAACGCACACACTACACTACGCACTATGATTTCTTCTTCTTCTTATCTCCTCTCTTCCCTTCTTCTTTCCTATGCTTGGCGCCTCCACAGGTTCTGTGCCCTTTCCAGGTCCCTCGATGTGGCGATGGCGACGCGGGTTCCATCTTCTTTCTTACATATTATTTTTCCATCCTGTGTCCATACGTTGCGGGGCCCTGCAAATTCCTTCGCGGCTGCAAGGATATTCTTCCTTGGGGATGTGAGGCTTTCTGTGATAAGGAGTCCCGTTCCTTTTAGGTGTTTTTTCTTGAGCCAGACTCTTTCTCGATCTTGATAGGACACAAATTTCACTATCATCGGTGGTGGACGAGAGCTAGGCCCGGGATTACGCAGACCAATTCTGTGAGCTCTGTCGATCGAGTAAGGACTCACCTCGATGTTTAGGTAGTCCTGGCAGAACTTCATCACCACAGGAATAGGAATCTCTTTCTCGGACAAGGGGATGCCGTGGAGAAGGAGACAGTTTCTCCTACTATATTGCTCTAACTCGTCAAGTTTCTCCTCCACAACCACACTCCTGTCCTCCAAGGAGTTAAGCCGAAGGTTAATCGTATCGAGGTCTTTCAGGACACTGCGGCTGAAGGAGGAGAACCGCTCCTCGAGGGAATCCGCATTAGAAGGAGAGATGGCTTTATCCTTTTTGGCGGCATTTAGTTCCTCCCTGAAGGAAGACAAAGAATCCTTGACGCCGTCGATGAGGGTTTTAATATCATCCGCATCGAGGACTTCCTTCTTGGATGGATTTCTTGGTGCCATCGCGAAAACTTAGAAAAACTTCTGGGAGGTGAAGGAAAGGTCACAGGTAGAGAGGGGTGCTTACATACGTCCGACTCCTGCGAGCGCGTGAGAGGGTATGAAAAGGGGGGAGGAGGGCGATACGGTGAAAAATTAGAAGGCGGAGATTCGGGGAAACAGTGGAAACCTTGAAGGGGGAGACGGATTGGAGGAGAGGGGCATAGGGGGAGGGGGAGAAGAATGACGTGGGAATTTATTGAAAAAAAGGAATTTCCACGGCGGCCTTGAGAGGAGAAAATTTAGAGTAGGAAGGGAATTCCGAAGAAAGATTTCGAATTGTTTAAAAGGGAATAATTAAGTGGCAAGTGAATAACTGGTACCGAAATGTCGATTTATCCTACGCAGAAATTAAGAAGAGTTTCAGTTAATGCGCGACTGAATTGTTTCAAGCGGATAAAACTCACTGACTTAATGAAATAAATTTTGTAATTAATCAGAAGCAATAATGAATTCGATCGAAATTCTTGTGAAAATAAAACTAATGGAGACTTGGATTTTAAAACCGTGAATATATATATATATATATATATCTGTGTGTGTGTGTGTGTGTAGCGAAGGGTAGACTTGTGCTGGCAAAGAATTTTCACATCATTATTCTCCATGCGTGAATACGAATTAGCCTTGTGGGTTGGCGACAGGAAGAGCATCCGGTCTTAATAATGTAGGTGCGAAGAAAATTCTCCGCTGACTGCCTCGGCGGGCGGAAATGACGTAAGAGGAAAGTTATGAATACGTTTAGACATTTCTCTAAAATTAGAGCTATTTCTTTTTGAGAAAAAATTATAAAACTCGATAAACTATATCAGCAAATTATGAGAACGATAATTGAAAACATTTAAGAGACAAAGATTTTCCTAAGGAAAATATCACTATTTTATTCAATAACATTGTTAATTTTTTAAATCTATATTCCTATTTTTTCAAGGGAAATTACAAAATTGTTCACTAAAAATAAATTTAACTAAAACATTAATGTAATTACATTTTTTATAGCAAATTATATGTTATTTTACACAATAGTAATGCACGGAAATTATTTAGCCAAAGGCATTTACCCTTAAACAAAATTTGTTGGTAAAAACTGATTCGTTAGAAATTTCCAGGGCTAGAAATATTATCATTATTGAAATTTAATGATTTTCATGCTATTTACGCTCATTAATCATTGAAAAATATTACTATTAGCTTTCTTTCAACAACTCCCAAGAGTAACAAATAAATCACTATAGAAATAGAAGATATTTTCATATAACTTTAAAAGCGTTTTCTCTTTAGCGTCTCCGCATTTTGCATGGTCTTTGTGCGCTATCCTTTTCATCTTCCTTACTCCCGCATTCCCATTACGATGTATTAAATTTAAAAAAAACGAAAAACGTTACCCGCAGAACATTTGTCGTAAAGTATTGATTTATTGCTAGATAAATATAGAAGTCGCGGGACATTAAGGAAAACCTCAAAACAGAAATAAGAACGCCAGTCGACGCAAATATCATCTCAAGAGAATAAAATAAAAAATATTTCTCTGTTTTTCTATTTGTCTCTTTCTGCCCCCCCCCCCCCCCTCTTCTTTCTGAGCTATCGAAAAAAAAGGATACAGGCTCACGTCAAGGAAGGAAAAAGAGGCGAGCGAGATAAAGAGATAGAAGGAGATAGGGAGAAGGAGAGACCGTTGTGATGGAGATAGAGAAAGGGTTTGTGGTTTATCTTGGGGTTACGTGTAATCCTATAGGTATGACATGGAGGAGGTAGAAGAAGAGAGGGACCGATGGGGATGGATATGCTGAGATACTGTATTTGGAAGAGAGAAAGAGGGAAGGATCTGGGGGAGAAGGAAGAGGGAGAGAGAGAAAGGTGAAGAGTAAAGGAGAGAGATAGAAGGATGACGGTATGGAAGGGAAATGGAAAGGGAAAGGAGAAATGGGGATTGAAAGAGGGTGGGGTATAAGGCGTGTGGGAGAATTAGAAAGGGTTAAGGGCGTGAGTGAAGACGAAGGAATGAGAGTGAAGGAAATGAAGGGATAGGAGGAGGTGGAGAGAGAAAAGCGAGAGGAAAAGAGGGAAGGAGGAAAGACAAAGAGGGAGTGGGGAGGGAGGGTGGCTAGGGAAGCAGAGGGAGGGAGATGGGAGTGTGAAAGGTGGTCGAAAGAGGGTGAGGAAGAGAGATGGAGTTAAGGAGACGAAGAGGGATGAGGGGGAAAGGGGGAGTGATAGTGTGGGAGAGAGTGAGAGGGGGGAAAGAATGAGGAGGGGGGAGAGAGAATGATGAGGGTGAGAGAGAATGAGAGAGAGAGGGAGTAAGAAGGTGAGGGAGGGAGGAGGTAGACAGATGAGATGGGAAAAGGAGAAAAGAGAGAGAAAGAAGCAGAGAGCGGAGAGAAAGGGAAAGAAAGAGAGAGGGGGGGGGATAGGCCCGAAAGAATTGCGTAAGAGTAAGGAATTTATACCTCGGGACCGACTCCCCGAGTCAGAGAGAAAAGATCCTCCATCTTCCCACGCTCCAACTCCTATGCAAAAGAAAGGGAGAGAGAGAGAGAGGGGGGAGATAGAGAGATAAAGTGCAAGGGAGAAAGATAAAGTGTGTGTATTCGCGGGTATAACCCAAACACGAAGGATGGAGATTTCGCGGTAAGGAAGGAGTCGAAAGAAATGATGAGAGAGAGAGAGAGAGGCGGTGGATATTGGATCTGAAGGGGATATTCTGCAAGGGGTAAAAGGTGAAGAGTGAATAGCGGGGTATGTGGAGGTATGCGCGTAGGGAGGAGGGTGAAGCGGGCGTAGAGAATGACGGCGCTACTGGGCCGTGCTTGGGAGAAGGAGGTTACGGGCGGTGAGAGACAAGAGTTTGGGAGGTGTGTGCTGTTGGGTGTAGGCGGCGGTGGGTGTTGTCAGCTGCAAGGGTTCGGGAGACGGAGGGTGGGCGGGGCGAGAGAGAGGGAGGTGGGTTTTGATGGAAATGGAAGGGGGCGAGAGGCCGGAAGGGCGGAGAGGTGAAGAGGAAAGGAGACGGGGAGGGAATTCGGGCTGTAGAATATCGAGACGAAAAGGGAAGTGGAAAGGGATTGGAGAAGAAGATGGATTGACCGTCAGGGTTTGAAGGGGTGGGAGTTCAGAAGTGGTATAAGAGAGGGAAAAAGGGTATAGGGAGAGAGTTTGAAGAAGTGATAGGGGTGTGCAGGGGATGGAAAGAGGGTTGGTTGTGGGGAGGGGGGGGCGGTGAAGAGGTGTGTGGTCTTGGCTGAAGAGAGAGTTCGGGATAAAGGTAGCTGAGGGATATGGAAGCACAGGGATTGAGAGATGGGGATGCTGTGGTGTGTAGCGCTGAAGATTGATATAAGGGGAGTATTTGAAGAGTCCCATAAACTAACATTATGCGCGATTGTTATTTATTGGTAAATGCTTCGGAATTTACTTCGGCCCTGATCTCAAATTATCAGTTGAGAAATTTATGTTTTTTGCATCTAACTTAGAAATATAGTCAACATATTTAACGATGATTTGAATGACAAAATACATCTGTTATAGCTAAATGAAAATGAAACCCGGGAATTACGCGCTGAACGCTTTTTTGCAAAGTCTAAACTTTTCGTGTCTCCGTTTATTAACACATTTTCTAAGAAAAAGACTGCTTCACGTCTTCGGTATTATCCGCTTAATTGTCTAAGCGTCAGCATTATTTTACATCTTAAAAATTCATTTGATAGATACGCGCACTTCCGGTTTGATTCCACTAAATCCATTAATCAAGCGATTAAATAACGCGCGCCATTGTATTCAGGGCTAATTTAAGATTAATGAAAACGCTGTAACAGCCGGAAAGAGAGCGTTATGGCGAAGTTACGCACGTCAACGAAGTGCGTGGTACTTTAAGGACGCGTGTTTTTTGTTTGTTACTGGAGGTGTCCTCAGGATTGACCATGATTCAGAGCGGCGTAAACGGGGGAAAGTCGATAAGGGATTCTGTAAAACGGGAAGAGAAATTTCGAGTAGAAGGAGAGAGAAAGAAGACATATAAGAGAGGAAGGATTGAAAAAAATGGAGGAACGGAAATAAGAGGCGAAAAATAAGAGTTTGGAGTGGTTTCTCTCGAAGACGTGGGAGGGCCTCGGGGAAGGGAGGGGGGCTTTTTAATAAGGGGAAGAGGTTCGACAAAGACGAGAGATCGGTATGGGGCGAGGGAGATAAGAATTTTGAGAGGGGGGTTAGAAAATACTCATCTGATGCGATGGAAAGGTAGATTGAGAGGAGGAGGGGGGAGGGGCGGCGATAAACAGAGAGGAGGAGGAGGTGGTGGAATGGGGAGAAATGATCGCACGGAAGTTTCAAGAGGGAAAGGTCTGATGGCAAGGGTAAGATGGGAGAGGTGGACGGAACTGGGGTGGAATTGATACCCACGGCTCTTAGGGAAGAATGGGTGGGGAATGAATATTTCTGAAATGGGAGTTGGTTGGTTGGCTTCGCTTCCTTCTTTATTTTTAGAAGAATCCAAAGTGGTCTAAGTGTGCGTTATTTTATTTTTTCCGTGGGGTGAGGTTGCCGTTCGGTGTGTGTGTGTGTGTATACACACACACATACATATATATCATCATAGGTAGTCTGTCCGTAGACAGATCCGTGATTATTCATGGTTAAACTTGGTTCTCCATATCACCATCATCATAGGTAGTCTTTCCGTAGACAGGTCCGTGATTATTCATGGTTAAACTTGGTTCTCCATATTTTCCGCAGTCATCTTCATCTCTTGATAGCTCTATTTCCCTTTCAAGTCGTCTACCAACTGAAACCTTTTCCTACCTCTTTCTCTTTCTCCATCCACTTTTCCTTTTAGCACTTCTTTAATTATGCACTCTCTCCTCAGGTAATGCCCAATCCAGTTCGCCTTCCTCTCTTTGATAGTCAATATAATCGTTCGCTTCTCTCCCATTCTTCGCAGTACTTCCTCGTCTTTCACCTTATCTGTCCATTTTATCTTCAGCATTCTTCTCCATGTCCATATTTTGAAGCTTTCCAAGTGTTTTATATAATTTTTCCTTAGCGTCCATGTTTCTGCCCCATATAAACCTTTACTTCATACATAGCATTTTATCAACTTCTTGCGGATTTCCTACTTTATATTTCCCGTTAGTAGGAGTTTCTTTCTTCTGAAAGCGGATTTTGCTTTCGTTATTCTAGTACTGATTTCATCGGTACATTTTCCTTCTCTTGTAATGATGCTTCCATGGTATTTATTATCTAAAACTTGTTCCAATGGCTTTTCTCCAATACTTAAGTTGAAATTTTCTTCTTATCTACTTGATATTCGCATGAGCTTGTATTTTTCTGTATTTATTACCACACTATTTTCTACCTGTTATCACTAGTCTATTTATCATTTTCTGGAGTTCCTTTTCCTTTCTTGCTAGAAGTACTAGATCATCCGCGTATTTCACTGTTCTTATAATCCTTCCTTCAATTTTGAAATATCCCGTGCCTTCTAATGCTTCCTGCATTAACCTCTCTCCGTATATATTGATTGGGATCGGCGATAGACAACAGCCCTGTCTTACTCCTCTACCGATATTTACTCCGCTCGTGTCCGCATTCTCCAACCTGACCTTTACGACTTGATTCACATATAGATTCCTGTTCGGTTTCCTGTCTTTTAAGTCTACACTTATATCCTTTAATATCCTCATCAGCATTACCCAATTTACTTTATCAAAGGCCTTCTGCCAGTCGACGAAACATACGCAGCAATCTTGGCCGTACTCTATTGCCCTTTCTGATATGATTCTCACTACGCCGATAGCATCTCTGGTTCCTTGTCCTTTTCTGAAGCCGAATTGATCTTCCCCTAGCATTTCTTCGGCTTCTTTCACCAGCCTTTTATTAAGAATCCTCGTGATGATCTTCGAAGTGTGTGGCAGTAGGCTTATCGTTCTGTAGTCTTTACACTGCATTGCCTTTGCCTTCTTCTTTAGAGGGATCATTGTTACATCTAACAATAAGAAATCCTGACGCCACTCTCCCGAGTCTTAAATCTTGTTAATTAATTTCGTAATCACTTTTAGTCCCTCCGATCCCATGACTTTAATTACCTCTGCCAGTATTCCATCGCTGCCTGTAGCTTTTCCTTCAGTTCCAGTGTCGCCTTTTCTATTTCGCTTTTCATAATACTTGGTCCCAAGTTGTCTTCTTCAATGTAATCCTCTTCTTCCAATTCCATTTGTACCGATCCTGCCTGCTTGTTGTATAGCTACTTAATGTATTCTTCCCATACCTGTGCTACATCCTTTGGTTCTGCGACTATTATTCCATCTGTATTCATAATTTCTTTACCACGAATCCCATTAGGCTTCTTATCTTCTAACTCCAGTTCCCTAGCGCAGTGGTTCTCAACCTTTTGCCTCTTGCGTCGCATCTACCACATTTTCAAGAAACTCAGCTCCCACCATGATATAAAGAAAAACCACATTTCTCTATTAAATGTATTACAAGCATATAAGTAATATATTGATAATTGGTAGACACAAAGGAGAAGGACAAAATAAAAAAGATTTACCTGGTAATTTCACAAAAATGTATGTATTTATTTTAAAAAAATAATTTTTGTGAAATTACCAAGTAAATCTTTTTTATCACGACAATATGAAGAAATTCCATCAAGTTACGCCTGAGACTGTTAACTATATAAGGGAGAAGGTGCCAGAAACTCTAAACGATTGGGGTGCCAAAATGTCTTCAGCCGGCTCTGGTCCCACTAGACGACTTTTAAGTCCGACCAGTGGGACGCGTCCCACCGGTTGAGAAACACTGCCCTAGCGTACATCATATCGTAGCGTCCTAACTTCTTCATCTGTTGTATTTCCTCACATTTTTCTTTTATCCAATTTTCCCTAGCTTTATCTGTTACCCTTCTTAACTCATTGTTTCTGCGTTTTTTATTGACTACCTTCTTCACTGTTAACGTTTCTCCATTTTCTTCTCTTATCCATTTTCTCCAGTATTTCCTTAGTGATCCAGGTTTTTTGATTTTCTTCTCTAGTTTTCCAATCTCTTTATTCAAGGTATCTATGATGCTGGCTTTAATTTCCTCCCATTCTGTATCCACGGTCTTCGGTTTGTTTTCCAATTTTCTAAGGCGATCTTCCAACTTCGTGCTGAATGCATCTTTCTTTTATTTCAGTTTTTCTAGGTCCCAAGTCTGTCTATCTCTTCTCGTTTCCCTTATTTGTTTAACTTTGTAGTTACATCGACTATGAGGAGGATGTGATCTGAATCAATGTCTGCTCCTGGTAATGTCTTTAATGTCTTAGTATTTTTTATGCTGTTCCTGAATCTTCGTTTTGCTAGGATGAAATCTATTTGGCATTTCATTCTATCTCCTGGGCTTTTACACGTGTACATCCTTCGTTTCTGGTTTCTGAACCATTTATTAATCACTACTAGGTCGTTATTAACGCAGAATTCTACCAGTTTTTCTCCTTCTCGGTTGTGTGTGTGTGTGTGATACACACACACACACACACACACACACACACACACACACACACACACACACATATATACATACATACATATATATATATATATATGCACATACATATATATATATATATACACACACATTTTTTGGCGAAGGAGTTTCTTAATTATTATTATTATTATTATTATTACTTAAACATCTCTCGCACTTTTAATTTTCAGCGCTTTCGAGCTCTCCGGTGAATTTAATGCTGAGGCCAAATTGAGACCTGCGTAAAAATTCTCTGATTAAAACAATTCACATGACATCAATTTCCACCTGTCCCGATTTTAGTTTTCTCGTTATGAAAAAAACAGATAATTGATATAAGAATGAAAAATGGCAGCTATCTTCGTGTATACAGATTTGATACAACGATTCTGGTTCATTTTTGAAAACAGCTCTAAATTGCTCTCCCTCTCTATGAATCCTTACTCTTTCTCTCTTTTCGCATCGACTTTATGAAGCTTTGATTACTCAACGCAATATTATTTTTAATACGACGAACGATTTTAAAATTTCAGCTAAATAATAACATATTACATAGAAAATGCAATTAATTTAAAATACCTCTTATTTATACAAGTCACAATGAATAAGAGAATCAACTAAAAAACTCAGCATTTTGGAAATGGTTTTCTTGCAACGAATTTTTCGTTTTTAAGAGAGATTTTGATATTTTCTGTGATACTTCGATACCCCGTTATTTCGTAACTCTATCGATTGAATTATTCCGTCTTAATCATAATAAGTATTTTAAAAAATTTCCCGAGAGACACTTCCAAGTAGGTCAAAATTGAGTCACTTTAATTTATCTAAATACAGAAAAGAATGCGTCATAAGATCAAAGATGACCTTTGGTCACTGTCCTCGAACAATTTTTCATAACAAGCATCGCTCTGTACTGTACCCACGTACATCTTGAAATATCGCTATAGAGTAATTTGGATGAGAGATACTTGGATGTGCGAGGAGGAGGCAGTATAACACAAGGCGTTTATCATGGCATATCCAAGGTTGCAGTTTGAAGTGACAGGCGTATACCATAGCAAGCGGGCATCAAGAGCATAAACGCAATAACTCATCCGCCTCGCGGTGATAGATATCGAGAGGTGAGAAGGAAGGGGATGTAGATGTGTTTGAGTGATACTGGTTCGAATGTGCCCACAATGGTGACGCACGGCCCAAAAAACCGTTGGCTTGCAAACCCCGCACGACTTTAAGTCCATAAACTGCAGCTATTAAATAACTAAGGTTACGTGTATCAACATCGGAAACATTGAGGGAAAAGACACCAGTGATTAATGCGATAGTGTCAGTAAGAATTCGACAAGAATTTTAATTCGTATTTCTTCTCCGTCTGAAATGGAAATAATCCCGAGGAAATTAATCATCGCCATCTGAGATTCGTGTAAGATACAAATTACTTGCGCTATAGCTTTTACTTAATTTCTTTCGATAAAAATTATAACGAATTCATGATCCTTGTGTCTAAACATGTCTTATAGCTGTTAAAAGCTGAGACGTGTCAGACAAAGAAAAAGTTATTCTGCACTTTTCCTTCAAAATTTAGACTTTGATAAAGCGCAATGAAACTTAATAGGCCAATAAGGCACTTATTTTCGTTCTCTATATATTTCTATGGCGTCTGCATTTTTAATGGATGAAAATAGGCAAAGAGAAGATTATAATTATTTCATTTTGGCTATTCTAAAAACTATCAGCATTCTACAGCATTATGCCATTCTCTATATCTCCTTTTATTTTTCCCGAAAACAACTTGAAATTAACTTAGAGGAGCGATCTTCAACCATACTTTTTGCTGACATAACCCATTGAACATTTAAAAACATAAGCCTATCGACTACTGCACTTTAAAATGGCAATGAAATAAGCAACACGTGTATTAGAATATATATAACTCATGTTTATAAATTTAAATAATCAAATTTATATTTTAATATACTTCACGAACGTTGAAGACTTTAACTTTGGGAAAAAAACCGCCCTATATCTCAAAAACTTATTTCTATTGCCTTCATTATTTTCGCACACAGGAAGTACGTGCTATTTGAGATATACTACCAAAGCAAAAAGCGGAAAAGGCCAAGGAAACATTATTAAGAAAACTCTTTTACCATAAAAGTAAGTATAAAGAATTTCCGGTAAAAAACACGACTTCACGGAGACCACAATAAAACTATAAGTTTCTCTTGAAGCTCATTTAGTTTTTTTTTTGTAATCCTAATGCCAGGAGAGTAAATATCTCGAGCGAAATGAAGTTTTGGAACACGACTAAAGTCGTTAACTTCTTTCCAGAACGATGAATGGGAAAAGAAATGAGAAAATGAGGAGAGAATGTGAGACGGAAATGGGGGAAGGAAAGGAAGGTATGAAGAGATGGTTTCCCCGGAGGGTGGGTGTGTTTGGAGAAGGAGAGGGGGGGGAGAGAGTTAAATTAAAGGAGCGAGATGGAAGATTGATTGGTTGATTAATTAACGCCTTTGTTGAGCTGAGGTTGTGCCTGCGAAGTCTAGTAGCCACTTTGAGAAAGATTGATTGTGGTAATTGCCAATAACCAAATACAATGGAGATATTAATCACGACGAAAGTCAGAAGAGTACGGGAAAATAAATACTCGATAACTGGTTACAGGAAATAAGTACAGCTCCGCCACAAAATCGTACAGAAAAATAACGTAAATGTCTGCATAAGTATAAATGAAATCACACGTTCCTACATTTCAATGATTTAATTTTAAAATACGCTCAAATGGTCTTTAATGCTCGTCATATGGAAATATATGATTAAACATCTGTTTTAAATTACAATTTTGGCATAACAACGCAGCCGTTGGTGTTATTATAAAAATTAAGACAATATGAACATCGCGTCATTTGAAGGTAATTTAAAAAAATATTTTCATTCCAGTTGAGGACTGTTGCATATTTAAATTTTGTTTAATTATTTATTTAAATATAGAAATAAAACAGCTGCGTAAATGCCTGCCATTGGAATGAAAATGAATATTTAAAAACTAACTATATATGACGCAAATCGAATTTAAATTCGAATAGCTATGAATAATCATCGTTAATAAAAATAATAAAAATCAATGTAAAACTTCACATTCGTTATAAGAAAAGTTATTGTATGCAAATTTCAAGCAATTAAATATTAATGGCCAATTATAGTATACATAAATGCTTTTACTGCATTGAATTGGGCAAAGAGAACAAGCATTGCAAAATATATATTTGAAACAATTAAAAATTAATACTGGGAGCGTTTAAGCGCCGATTCATTTAAGATTCACAGACTCAAGTTGATTGAAAATTGAAATATTTAATATTTAACAGCGATTAGTTTGACATAACTGATTACTTTCGTAGATAATTTTCTGCTCGATTAATTTTCACTTATTCGTCATCTAAAATCCATATTTCTATTCGTTAGTACATATAAAGCATTTTGTGTTAAATTGTCCGTTCCAAAAGTGACATCTTTCAAGGTTTACTAATAAATGGTTTGGTAACACAAAGTAAATTTTGTCTGATTCGTTCAAGCCCATCCTCATTCTCCCGAACACTGTTCAACTGGCATTTTCTGTCAGAGTTGAACATATTTTGAGGAGGAAGCAATTAAATACGTTAAATTCCGACTATTTTAAATTCACAAACATTCCAGACTCTATGCAATTTTTTTCTTTCGTAGTTTAACCGTAAATCAGATGATTTTGTCGGAATTGCCCAGTTTCCTTTTATCTCAAATACGTGTGTTTAACAATGTATGTTTGAAGAAGAGTGCGCACTGTATGCGCAAACACACGCAGATTTTAAAAAATACTAAATCTAGAGGTCCTCCACGCTTGAAACAAAGGAATGGACCCCCATGAAACAGCGCAGATAAAGTTAGATAAAGAATTGGGTCGAGGGAATCTAGGGATTCGGGACGAAATTCCTACTTCCTCCTTGCTCAGCGACGAGGAATTCAGAGGCGTTATGATGTCGTTTACCTAGGGCGCGTATTTTTCACGTTTTTTCATCGCCATCCCGTGTTACCGAGTTACGCCTCCAGGAATCGCGGATTACACGAATATCCCGCCGTTTATTCGAGAGTCTTAAATCTAAAATAGCAGTAACGTATCGCAAGGGAGCAATAATTTAAAACTTTTTATTGAGAGAAATGTTTTCCTGCGTAACGTTATGGGCAAAGTTAACGTTGAAAATAGATTCTGGAAATACAAGGTGACGTTCCTTTACCTTCTGTTCAAATGTATTTTGAAAATTGAAAATTCTTCAACTTAGACAAGTGTGGCAAACTCTTGAAATCAGTTAAGGAATTTGAAGGTATCAGTCGACTAGAAAAAATTTATATGGGATCACCGAAGGTGGTGATAGAACATTATACGCAATATACTAGGTGATATGAGTTCTGACAAAAATAAATCAGAATGGGGAATTCTTAAAAAACCTCCACCCAGTCAACGTTGCCAAACTTTGTACAAACGGTCCCTATGCCTATTCCTGAGAAACATGAAAGCGTGCATAATTTGACAACGTCGTTTCCCTTCCTTGCATTATGTCCAAGCCCTAATTACATTTAGGCTACTAGAAGAAAATATCAAATACAACGGTCACGTTGCGAAGGTTACAATAATAATTTATGAACCGTCAACATCGATTTCTTTATTACTTGAAATAATCCCATAAAATATTTTACTATGAAACCATCGAGAATAGCCGAAATTTCATGAAAAGAAAAAACACAATCGATAAAAACATAACATCGAAGAAAAATAAGTTCACCGGATAGAAATTCACGACCGAAAATTGATCTGAAAGAAGACAACATTCAGCACGTAGAAATAAATGTTCATTTCATATTACAACAATTCTCTTTATAAATAGAGCCAAGGAAAAAAAGTTATATTTTTCGCATCAAAAAAGCCTTAGGGGTGATTAGATGCGCCACGGAAATTCCATCTCGCTGATGAATAGATGTCGAAAAAGAAAAGAACGAGGGAATTCTCATTCCTTCGCCACTCCTCGGGGGCGTCCATTGCATATCAATGGCGAGAAAATCCCATTGATTCCCACTGTCATCGCGAGAAAGAACCATTGGCTTCCACCTCTGGTGTTTGGCCCGGCAGGAATCCTTCCCAGAGGGGGGGTTCGCGGGGAGGCCCGGAAGGTGGGAGGGAGAGGTAGGGGAGGGAAGAGGAAACAGGGTATGAGAGGAGAAAATATCCCGAGAATCCTGGTCGGGGAAAAACGAACATCCAGGCCGAATCGAATCAGTGTCCGAGGGATATGGGAGGGCGAGGAGGCTATAATATAACTCAGAAGGTATGGTGGTGGGTCAATTCGCCCTCAAGCTACGGATGTTACCCATGCTACCCCAACCCCCACTCACAAAGTGTTGCGGAGAGGTAGGCGAGGAAGAGTAGAGATTTGAGGAGGAGAGAAACAGAGAGAGAGAGAGAGAATGGGAGGGGTGGATAGAGAAAATGGAGAGAGAATAAAAGAAAAGTAAGCGAATTGGGTGAGTAGGGAGTAATAGAGGAGTTCGTGAGGGAGGGAGTCGGAGGAGGGGAGAGAAGGTTGGAGGGGAAAAAGGAGGAGGAGGGGAGAGGTAAAGGGAGAGGAGAGGGGGAAGTGAGGGAGAGTGTGGAGAAGAGAACAGATAACGTGACATAATACGGCGAGATAGCTGGAAATGAAGGGGAAAAGTGGAAGTAATGCACGCTAAAATCGTAGTATTTCTTTCGATATATATTTTTGATTCTTAATTTCAGCTCTAGTTACTTTAAAGGAGACAACCAAAGTAAATGGACATGATTCAGATGCCATATCATATATTCACAGAGTTTTTAAAATCCTAAAAATATCAAACGATAGCTGGAAGAGGTTTCGGTTTAAATTTTTATTTTCCATAACATGGTAGATCTGACTGAATGACCAAGGTATGTCATGTTTGTCGGGTATTAGAGAAAGAAATGAAAAACTGGCGCTACCGATAGAGGTATATGACCACGTGCGCCGGCGGGGGAAGCCAGGCACCTGCCCAGCTGGATTTTTTGGAAAAAAATAAAAATTGAAAAAAGAAGGAAATATACCAAATATTAAAATTATTACAAAAATATTTAATCTTCTACCCCGAATAAAAAATCGTTTAACAACTTCCTCGACAAAATAGGCAAAGTCGTGAAAATTAAGGCCAATTTTGTAAGCAAATTTTCTGGTTTGATGGTTATGATGGGTTCTTTTGTTTCCTTAGAAAGTGTCGTTTATTTTTTCTATAAAGAAAACCTAGGCAAGAAGATTTAATAACTTAAGAAGGGTGCGGTTGTGGGGAGCGTATAACATGAAAAAATGATTACCACTTTTATGAAATCTTCTCAAGTTGTATCAAAGGAAAATGTATTACAATTTAAGAAACGTAGAAAGTAAAAATGGTCTAAATGAAATTTACAAATAAATAATTTACGAGAAACTACGTTAAACTCATCGACTAATTTTAATAATGGATTTCGAGTATTTTCACGTTTTTGAGAATTCATGTGGAAATTCTTCTAAACTCTAGAAATGAAGAGTAGCATTTAAAAAAGTGTACGACATCTAATAAAAAGAAACAATTTGATGATAAAATAATATGATATTTCTTACATTTATTTCATTCAATATTATAAAATTGAGAATTTTTAATACGATTCTGCTCAGCGAGAGCTCAAATTAACATTCTGTTGTTAGATCCATTAATACCATATTCATTTTAGTTAAATTTAAATATTAAAAATAGTATAATATAATAGTAAAATGTTGGTGAATAAATACAATAGATTAATGTCAAGTGTTTGCAAGTTTCAAAGCGTTTTAGCGATGAAATGTTAAATAATCCAAGTCAATGTAGAAATAATCCTCGAGTTAATATATTAACTAGTATTTTAACAAATATTTGTATTCCATCAAAGTACCACATCGAGTACATTACTTTTTTGAGATTCGTGCATCCTTTGAAATATAGTTTTTAAGTTTACAGCTGCTGTGTCCACTTTATTCACCCGTCCAGCTGCGGCTAGATGTAAAAAAAATATTCTCCAGTTTCCGCTTTGAAGTTTAGCCTTGCGGTTTTCTTCAAACTGAGGATAAAATTGATTTTGACTGGCACATGCCCGCCGAGAGCTTTTCATCTTTCGCTTAAATACTGACGGATGGGACCGCTAGAAACATACGGTAATGAATCGAGGCAGCGGCATCATATTCACACCGAAAACGTGTACGCTTTATAAACAGCAGTTTGTACAAATAGATGCGTGTTCGAATTTTCAGATATATAAAAATTTTCAAGCACTGATTCCATGCACTCACGTTTCCCTAAATTGCTTCTTTACTTTAAATAAAATCAAAATTAAAAACTTGTACGAAATAACTATGAAGTTGGAATAAATCCTTAAAAACATTAAATTAGATGAATATAACTATGTAGGAGTTGGAATGGAAAAAACCTGCTAACTCACGGCAAAGAATATAACTTTTTCCTGCTTCTAATTTTCTCATAAACTTTATGGGCAGGTAAAACATCAAAATGAATGCATGTGATTTGTCACCTAATAAGTTAAAGAGGTTAAACTTTAATGGTCGCACCTAAGAGATGAAATTCGGTAATAAAGAATATACGAGTATCGAAACAGAAGGAGCTTAGCGTTATTGAGTTAATTCATAATGAATATCTTTCAATAACGATCGACAATTTTCTAGTCTATTTGGGAGGCTGATCCAAATAGGAGGCGACAGCAGCCTCATTCACAAAGTTTAGGTATAGAAGTTCTATATATATAGCATTGACTCTTCTACTGATTTATTTAGCGTGGACCAGCCTACAGAAAGTAATTCGGTTCTGATATCGTATTCGCCAAAAACATTTTTACGCAAAACATCGTCCGGATGAGAAAGTAAGGTCTCCACTATGAGCGAACCTCATTCATGTTTTTTTGAAGGAAATGTCTCGTTAGCAAGAAAACAAGTCCGGATTAAAAAACAACCTCCCCTATGATACGGATACGGTTCTTGCGTTTACATTAAAAACCCATTCCCAGCCATAACCGCACACATACCCGAATACAGAAGAGGGTTCACGAAACTAATCTATAAAAGGACCGGTAATCACTACAAACACGATCGCTTTATCCATGGCCATGTGCGAACGCGAGCCGAACTTTGAAACGTACACACATACAAAACATAAAGCACACAGACACGTATTTTTCAAAAACAAAAAAATTGCACAAAAGTTTCGCAATATCGACGATGCCTTTCCTGCTGCAAAACCCGCATCTACAGTTTCATTGGTGAGGACGAGAGGATGGGGAGGGTGAGAGGGAATAACGTAGGAGGGAGTACGGGGTAGGTGAAGTAAAGGGTTAGGTGGGAGTGGTTTTAAATCCCATGCGGTTCAGGGGCTTTTCGAGAGGGAGAGGTGAGAAAGAGAGGTGGAGAGAGAGGGAGAGAGAGAGAGGAGAGAGAGAGGGGAGAGAGAGGGGGAGAGAGAGGGGGGAGAGAGAGAGGGGGGAGAGAGAGGGGGGGGAGAAAGAGAGGGGGGAGAGAGAGAGGGGGGGAGAGAGAGGGGGAGAAGGGGGGGGGAGAAGGGGGGGAGAAGGGGGGAGAGAGGGGGAGAGAAGGGGGGAGAGAGATATGTGGTGATGGAACGTGGAGAAAATAGGAGTAGAGGTTTGAATGAGAGATTACAAAGGGTGAAGAGAGGGAGGGTTGGTATTGGGTAAAATGAGGTAAATGCCAGGAAAGGGGTGTGAGGGTTGCGAAGTGGAGGGGTTTGGATTGGGGGAGTGTATGTTCGGTAACTGGCGTGAAGGGGGGGGGGGGGGTTCTGGCATTTGAACAACCTCCATCCCTCCCATCAGCGACTCCCAACCCTCGCGGCACTGTCAATATCCTCGGTATGAGCTCAACGGATTACCGGCCCTCTGAGCGTCACTCCCGGCATTGCTAATGCGACATAGATGCAGCCAATGCGACTGACTCCTCATCCCTACCCTACCCTCCCTCTCTCCCTCCCTCTACAAACACTCTCTTTCCTCCCACCTTCGCCAACCCCTTCATAAGCTCTCTCTCTCTCTCACAGCGATTGGGTCGGAGGCCGCTCTCCGAATCACAGAGGGGTGGGGACTTGTGGGATGTTAAGGGGGATAGGGAGGGGATGGACGTGACTTGTGACAACGGCACGCGCGTTTGTGTGTGTGATGTACGTGGTGTGAACGTATGGCGGGAATGTGAAGTGTGTGTGTGTACATGTGCGACTCTTTGGGGGGAGTTAGGGAGGAAAAGGGAACGCTTGACATTCTTGAGGCTTAAGAAACTTTACCATTGTTATATTTTTATTAAATCTTCGGATCAAGAAAGTAAAATTCCGTTACAGAATTGGTAGCGATGGAAACGCGTGGAAATTTTCAAATATCGGATGAGGAAAAGCGTCGGCGTAATTATGCCTTGGTGTTTTGATGCCAATCATAAAACTGATGAATAGAACGCTTTTCAATCTTGCGCAGTGAACGTAACTTACGCTCGAGTATTTTTTCAGGGGGTTTAAGTGAGAAATTTCCGAAGGGTGGATTCTCAGTGAAAAGTAGTTTTTATTAACCGGCATAGGTTTACATTTTCTCATTTTAGAAAGAAATTAAATTACTTATGAATACTTCCGAGTAGCGAAGTAGAATTTGTTGAAAACTTCTCTTAGAAAATGATGGATTTTCCTCAATTAACAGTACTAACACTAAATATAGCCATGCAAATTCCTTAGGAAAACCAGATTCCCATTTCAGCTCCAAATCAGGCGCCATCAGTGGTTATTCACCGGCAGTAGATTATAACAAAGAATTCCTTATTTTTATTGTTTATTCTTTATTAGAATCTACTATTAATGAATCAGAACATATTCATCTGTAACACTGATAGTAGATTTTAATAAACAATAGTCAAATTAAAATCAAGAATTCTTTATCAGAATCTATTTTTTATGGCTATTGGCGATATGCATTGTGTCAATTTCATTTTAGTCAAGGCGAGTATCTAATTTTCTATCGAATCCATGAACAGCGGTTAATGCTGGCGTTAACGCTTAAATAAAAATATATTTTAAAAACTTTATAAAATTATACACTTTTTTAAAGCGCACTGAAAAATAAAAAATAAGGTTTTGGGTTCAAGAAAATATCTGGATCTTAAGGAAAATGTTCATTGTATATGATCATGAATCTCTTTAAAAAAAGAGGTATGGCATATGTTGATTAAATTATTCACTGCGATATAAATAGACTGTAAATCCTTGTTTGTTTGATATAAGTTTTCATTAAAAGTTATACCTATTTCATTTGGTGAAATTTAATTGTATAAATTCTTGATGTTATAATTTTCTTCTGAGATTGAAATTTTTACATCTTTATAAAGATTCTTATTAGCAATTAGAAATTTAAGAGCATTTCAATTTGAATTTTACTTGTGTCAAACTACCATACAATATTTATATCTTCCCATGATTCTACTGTAAGTACTAAACCACTTGAATCTAATGGCCTTGACAGTATTTCTGGAAGTTTGTCAGTAATCTCAAATATATCTTGAATAAGCATTGTTGCCTGTCCTTTAAAACCACATTGCCCAAATCTGCCATTGTATTTGATAATTTATATAAAAGGAATTACACGGGAAATCAAGCGTTTTTCTACGTCTGACAAACTTATTGTTAGTAGTTCATATACTATAATTCCAGGTTACACGTTATTCCAGTAAGCTCTTGAAGGGTATTCTTTTGGATTACTTTGGTAAAATGTTTTACATCGGTTGCATAACAAAAGTTTCTCTGTCTCAATAATCTCAGGTGGCAGTACGTTATACAAGTTAACTCTATTATTTGCCCTTAAAAGTGATAATAAGAAATAGCTACATTGGAATTGATAACACTGTTTCTTGTAAATGCAACAAATTTGATGGGCGAATTTGTGAATGTCTGCCGTAAAACTACTACATTTGTCATTATTGTTAAGATTTCGAGGCCGATTTAAACTTAACTGGTTTAGACGTTTAATTCGCTCACCTTCTGTTTCGTTAGCCAAATGTCCTGATCGATTTTCCCTCAACTTAACTAAATGTGCTTCTCGTTGTTCCTTTGTTTCTTTATTAATGCGAATTTCATCATTTACTTTCAACTTTTCTAATCGTTCAAGACGCTTGTTTTTATTTTCATATTCTCTCCTTATACTTGTCACGATTTTCACTCGCTCCAGTAATTTTTTCTCTGCTTCGACGTCTCCCTTTCTTTTCACGTAGTATTCTTTTTGCATCGCTACTCTCACTTGCCTAGGACTTCTATGAAGTCAATAACAATAACTAATACAATATTATAATCAAACTAAGATGGCGCAGTTTCTTTAGAATTTTATCGCATTTTCTCGCCGCTTGGTGTCACTAGGTGCGCGATTTGTTCATAAATTCCAAAATAAAATGAAAATACCGAGAACCTGAAAATTGTTTAAATATTTTAATCGTGGGACGTCCTAATATTTTTTAATATGTACAACTTTTGTTTCAAATTTATTAATGTACATTTATATTTCCGATTTGAAAGCATGTATATATCCGAGTGAAGTTAATAAAAAAATATAATAATATATATCTGATTGTGAGCGAAGTTAATAAAAAGGAGTATAATAATATATACGAGTATCTGAGTGAAGTATATAAAAAAGAGTATAATGATAAAAAAGAGTATAATAAATAATTGGAATCGTATTCCGAACTCGTGAAACATTGCATGCGAACTGATTATACATTAATTTGCATATTTGCAGAGGAGATTTAACGATATGGATAACAAATACACGCATCATTTGCACGTTTCCGAAAACATGACAGATGATATTTTCACTGAACGAGTGACTAATGCTCGTTTTCTTTATTGTAGTAACTGGCGAAACGCTGGGATGAAACAAACAGGTGGGCTTTGATTACAAGTTCACAATTTACTCACGACTGAAAAAGTCTCGTATGTAACTAAAGTACTTTCATCGTTTGATAGGTCAACCAGTGGTTAAAGAGAAAGGTCGAAAATGCCTACATATTTGCCTCCATCCAACAAAGATCGTAAAACAATAATCCTTCAGTTGATTGGAGAAGGGAGAGGAGGTAATAGATCAAAAGGTAAATTCTAAAATCATTATTTGACCTTCAACGCAGGTTCATCCGTAATTGATTCGTGAAGTGAAAGGCGGCCGTAAACTTGAACAAACAGACAAATAAATTCGGAACAATCGATTGATTTTTCAGTTGATTATCCTATGTCATCACGCCATATAATTTACGAAGTGATGCATTGTGACACGGCGATGCCCTTATGAGGACGTGAAGCACGAAAATTCGTCCCAGTTATGGGGTTAATCGTGGAATTTGTAGCCGAATTTTGACGAGTTTTGCAATTAGTCCAGTCGATGCTCACGTCGCAATTTAGACGAGAACGCGGAGCGGAATAAAAATGTAGGATGAAATAATCTTTAAATCGACAAAAATCTGGGACGCGATTTATTTCGAAAATTTTGTAGATCAATTAAGTAATTTGAGAAGAGAAATAATAAAACTCACTCCATATAATGTCAATAATAGAAACATAAACATTCAGTTTTTCATTCTATAACATTTTAAGGAACAGAGTAAGTGAGCTAAACGTCTATATTTTAGAAACTGCGTCATATCATAAACATCGTGATAATAATTGCTAAAGAAACCGATAAATCGATCGAATTTTAACAACTTGGCTCATTGTTAGCAGTTTTTTTATAGCAATTATAATTGTTAAAATATTATCAAAAATGGCTTAATGACATTTTTTCAATTAATCCTTTGATGGAAAATTCTGAGGATAAAGAGACAATATAACACAAGAATGAAATTATGGTTAATTATCAACGTATCACTAAGTCCACATTTTTTATTCAAAATCACACAAGTCGACGGGCAAAAAAAAAAAACTTAACTGGTAAACTACAATCCGTCGCTATACTGGAACCGACGAATAAATAAAATTTGTCTTATAATATGGAGGAGCACAATTTAGAAAGAAACGTTTCCGCCTAGTATTTTCGAGGAAAAATTCGGAACGTCTCTTTCAAACTCGGCTTGAATAATAATTCCAAAAGAAACGGAAATTTTTGACACGCGAAAATTCATAAATCGCCGAGGAAAAAACTAGAGGAAGAATACAGAAAAAAAACAGTCATCGCAAATCTGCATTAATCTTCGAAATTTTAACACGCTCGGGAAAACACACCGAGTAAAATAGGGCGCGCGAATAATCTCCGGGACGAAACGAAACATGGATTAGAAAAAAATTTAAACGAAAGAAAGGGTTGTAGTGAGAGAGAGAGACGGTCTCGTAATTCCATGAATTTTCATTAAAACTTCGACGGCAACGGTACGGGGAAAATGTGGGTGTTTGGAGGAAAAGAGAAAGACAAGAGATTTCCGAAGCGATTCTTTATGCATTTTTTTTTTTACAGCGCCGGCGTCGGAAAAAATAACGAATCGCGCAATTGCACGAAAAGTAAAAGAACTGACGTGGACTGATAAATACGTGGAAGCGAATCACGGGCGGAGAGATGGAAAAAATGGAAATCGGGTGATGTCGGATATGGAGAGGAGGGAGAGAGTTGCGATCGGAAAGGAGAAAATTGAGAGGAAGCGGAAGCACATGTTGGGAGAAATGTCCGAAAGAAGAAAGCGAGCAGAGAGAAGAAGATAAAAATTAAATTATGCGCCCATCCTTCAAATTGCACGGTTTCGCTTCAACTCGTTTTTCTACGTAACTACTTCGAATTGCACGGCCGTCAATTTTCACATTAGCACTGTTCCGGAACGTGTCTCCAATCATTAAAAATCATAAAACGTTTCAGATCGGCAGAGAGTTTTTAAGAAAGGAAATGGAAGGAAACAATAATAAAATGTAACTACGTTGTACCACGCTAAACTGAAGAAGGCGCACAAATGTAACCTCAGTATCCCTACGGCAAAACCTATCCCACTTTCACGGATTCACCTTACACGGATTCACTTTACACGGTCTTTTTCGGGAACGCAAGCACCGTGCAGAGCGGAAGATGGATTTACATGAAACTTTTTGGTTATTATGTCTTGTGCGCGTAAAATATATACATAAGTAAATTATATCTCAACCTACGTTTTACCTATACAGTAAAAACCCGCTATACGTTGTTTCGCATATACGTCGCCAATCAATTAAGGAACATGTTTCGTTATAAGTTGTGTCGCTTCGTATATACGTCGTTTGTGAAATACTGAAAGCATAACTTCAGAAAATCCAATTTCGGTGCATAAATTATAACTATAACAATAAAAACCCTCTATTCGGATTTTAATTTCATGTTTATTATTATTTATATGAATTAATTTAATTTCATATTTATCAATTCGTGTAAAATCATACTCAGAATAAACATTTGCTGGCCATGTGTTTGAGAGACCAGGATGGGTTAGGTCAGTGTTTCCCAAAGTGTGTACCCCTTCAAATTCTTTCGCGTACCCCAAGGGGTACGCGAAAGAATTTGAAGGGGTACTCAGAAGAATTTTTTATTTTACTTAACAATAGTTTTTTCAGCTTTACAAAACAATTGATTAAAATTTAACAAATATTAATTATATAATTCAGGAGTCGGCAAACGGTCGATCGCATAGGACTTAATAAAAAACCAAGAAATTGAAAGAAAAAACCCATCATTATGAATTTACGACAGACAAAATTGGTTACTATGTATAACATAGTAACCAATAGACGCCGCATTGTATCTACTGAAGCGTGGGAACACCCCTCCCTCTCACCAATTGGAATGTAGAATGTAATATTTTGAACACAGAAGAAAGATATATCGTTGCTGCTTCAATGCGGGAGAGATACATATTATTACACTGTATTTCAAGTAGAGAAACATTAAGCAGATAGCACGCGAATGCCAGTTTGTTTTTTCGCTTTGTCGCTCGCCTCGCTCGCTCCATCCTGCTCATTAAAATTTTGTGCCCTTCAGAATGAGTGCCCATTGCAGTATGCCGACATAATTTCTGTCTGTTTTGTCCCATGTCAACTTATATTTACACTAAAAATATAACATTGTAACCGGTGATCGCCCGAAAGTCGGCGACAACGCAAATGTGTCGTCGCCGGCATAGTGTTCTTGATTGCAACGTAGTATACGTTAGTAATGAAGCTGAACGGAAAATCGTGAGCTGTGCGGGTGATATACTTGCTTTTACAGTAGATACGTAACAACTATACTGACAATTATTACTGAAACTTAAAGTGCACTGGGCAAAATCCGATTTGAAGAGCATTCGTTTTTAAGAAAAATAATTTATATTAATTTGTGTTATTATAAATTAATATAAATTGTATTATTATACATTAATTTTCTTAAAAACGAATGCTCTTCAAATCGGATTTTGCCCAGTGTATTAATTGACAGAATTTCTGTATTTTTTTATTAAATTTTAAATTTAATTCTTTAATATGGATCGTTGGCTAAAAACTGGATGTGTGAAACGTAAAAGTGAAAATAATGAAGAAACTGAACGTGTTTATTACAACTTTGAGGAAAAACGCAGCAATATACCTGCAGCAGACATATCTGGTGATAAAATAAGTGGTGTGAACCATCAAATACAAAGAAAGTGAAAAAAATCCGCAAATATGATGAAGATTATCTTAAACTGGGATTTTCATTGACTGCTGATGAGATAGAGCCTGTTCCACTATGTGTGATTTGTTAAGAGACAGGAAAGTATGAAACCGTCAAACCTTAAAACGTAATTTCGATACAAAACATAAAGAGTACCACGGAAATCCTGTAGAATTCTTCGATAATAGGCGCAAAGATCTTAAAAATTCACAGAAAGCAATGCGCAGTGTGACAGGAGGTGAAAATATGAAAGCTTATGAAGCTTCATATAGAGTGGCGCACTTAATAGTAAAATCCGGAGCTCCCGAAGTAATTGGTGAGACATTAGTAAAACCTGCGGCCAAAGAAATGGCGCAAGTGATGATTGGAGATAAAGCAAAGGAAGCTATAAACCGTGTTCCCCTCTCAAATAACACTGTTCATCGTAGAATCATAGATATGGCCGAAAATGTAGAGCAGATATTATTGTCAGTAGTTCGTCAGAGTCGTTACTATGCATTGCAAGCTGATGAATCTACAGATATTGTGAATTTTGCTAATCTTTTATTATTTGTCAGATACGAGCTAAATAATGAAATCCATGATGATCTTTTGTTCGGCTAAAGTTTGCCAACACAACTGGGTAAGCAATTTTTAAAGTTATTAATGACTTTATTAAAGACAATAGCTTGGATTGGAATCGTTGTGTTGGAATAAGCACGGATGGTGCACGAGCCATGATTGGTTCTAATAAAGGAGTTGTTGCACGTATTCAAGCTGTTGCGCCAGAAGAAAAATCCACACATTGCTGTATACATAGAGAAGCACCTGCCATACAGAATATACCTACAGATCTAAAATTAGTGCTTGATGAATCTATTAAAATTATTAATTATGTAAAAGGCCGTCCTCTGAATGCATGGCTTTTTTTCAGCTTTGTGATGAAATGGGAAGTGATCACACACAACTTCTATTTCATACTGAAGTGCGATGGCTTTCTCGTGGAAAAGTCCTCAATCGCCTGTTTGAGCTGCGAGAAGAACTTAAAATTTTTCTAGACGACACCTTTAATCTGCGGAACCGTTTACATGACTGGAGATGGCTATGTAAATTAGCATACCTTGCAGATGTCTTTTCCCATTTAAACAATCTCAATCTATCCATGCAAGGGAAACTAATAACTATATTTCATGTTCATGACAAAGTGAACTCCATGACTGCAAAATTGCAACTGTGGCATAAATGCCTTAATCGTGGAGAAACAGATTCCTTGCCATCTCTTTATGATTTAGTAATATAATCATCTAACAAACTTGACGATGATATGTTACAAACTATAAAACAACATTTGGAAAGTTTGCAGAAAAATCTACGTAAATATTTCCTTGAATTGGAAAACAATTTTGAATGGATAAGGAACCCTTTCATTATCACTGTTCAGACATTGCCAAATAACTTGACAAATTCAGAAGAAGAGCAGCTCTTGAAATTGGCTGCAGATGGCTTCTTGAAAAAAATTTGAGCAAAATACACTGTCATCATTTTGGTTGAGCGTTAGTTCTGAATATTCAACTATATCTGACAAAGCTATTAAGTATCTTCTACCCTTCCCCACTTCGTATTTATGCGAAGTCGGATTCTCTGCGCTGGTTGGCATCAAAACAAAAAAAAACGAAATCCTCTTATTGACGTGGAACCCCATCTTCGTCTGAAAATCACAAACATCGACCCGGATATCCTTCCATTGGTGTCTGATCAAAAGCAGTTCCACCCCTCGCACTAAACAGCTTCAATACCAAAATGGTAAGTATTAAAAACGTGCTTTTATTCATTTGTTAACATGCGTGCTTCAATTTCAGACCGGTACGAATCCAACATAAACAACCCTTTAAGAATGTTTGTAGATTTTTATTATTACTTCTATTATTTTAATTGTTATTTTTTAATTATTTCTATATATATGATATGTATGTATAACTTTTATACCTATTAATATGTAAATGGATACCATACATTTATTTACTCTAGTCTACCTCGTAGTATTACTATCCTCAAATTATCTTCGCGTAAGAAGGGGTACGCTGGTAAGACTTAAGTCTCAAAAGGGGTATGCGATTATTGTTAGTTTGGGAAACACTGGGTTAGGTGGTTCACAAGATGCACAGGGGATAAAAGAGACTGTCCCAATTTTAATGAAGGTGTGTAAAAACCTATTTCTGAGCTTTGTGAACAGTTGTGTCTAACATTTTGTGTATTTACGTTTTCGCTGATAGCTCATGAGATATTGGATATACTCTGGGTTGCGAAATCTGGTTGAAAAGTACTCTAAAGTGCGTATCTGTGTACGTGTAAGTAAAGAAACAATTTCTGTGCTCCATCACACTATAGACAATTATTTTCGGTGATTTCTGAATTTATTATTGCAATTGCCTACTCGTTGTTACGATTAAATGTATATTAAACCCTAGTAGCAATGAGTGGTAAACACATAGTGGTAACATAGTATGTCCAATGTACATACTGTATTGATACGTATTATTTGGGAAACAAATGCGTCACAAAATATCCGCCAGGAACGTAACCCCTAACTTTTATCATAGTTCTTACGGTAATCTTTGTTTTGCTATACGCTGTTTCGTTATGTCGCATTTTTCAGGAACGCATCTCCGACGTATAGCGGGGTATTACTGTACGTACTTCCTTCTTCTTATGCAACCCTAGCTTCGTATATCCGTAATCTTATGCAACCCCAACTGCTTTGAAGTTGTAGCTAAGCGTATGGCAGCCACATATCAACGTTTTTACGATATTCAATCTTACCCTTTTATTTTTTCTCGCTCAGGCGTTTTCACTGTTTGAGCATAAGAAATTAGATTACAATTAATTCTACGAGTATCTATACTACTATAGCCTGTGCGGAGAGCAGGTTTCCATCATTTATATATACTCCGAATATTATCTTGTGCCGCAAAATTTTCTATCATAAATGTTATATTATTATGTAATATTTGAAAGGTTTAACAGTGAAAATTACGAAGATGAAGCTGACTTAATTTGTTATTTTTCACAGAATTATTCCAGCGACGAGCAAAACAAATGCAGTTATTTTACGCTCAAACTTCTGTATTCTAACCTTTCTTACTATACAACTAACCGCATCATAAAAAACTCATATACCTACTATATAAAATGTCTAAACAATAGTCGCTAATTAATATTTACTTGTTGCTAGATGAATATATGTGTGGTTCTATTATCAATAGTGCATAAAAAATCTATGAACGCGTATGTTTAAATCCAACACTGGCCAACGACAACCGAAATACTATTAAATCTTTCACAGACAAGCATACTCAAAAACATTTACGTAACATGCGTCAATTTTACGTAGGAATACAAATAAACGAAGAATTTGATGATCATTGGCTTTTACAGGGATTATCAAATTATCTAAAAATATATAGTTGTTTATAATAGTGCTAAAATGCAAATGCTAACGGCTATCAGTAGTTATTCATTGATTTTTGATTCTCATATCCTTACGTGGCCATAGAGCAAAACATAGAAGTAAGAGATGAAGAAGAGAGAATGGATAGACAACCTATGGCACGCTGGAGATGTTACCTGGCATCCTAATTCCCTAAAAAATAAGAAAATAATTTTTAAAAGATTTTTTTCTTTTTATACTACGTATTGTAACCAGTGCCGTAACTAGGGTATGGCGAAGGTGGCATGTGCCATAGGCGCCGCTTGCAAAAGGCGCCAAACGTTCACGAAAATAGTTCATTTTTCCATAAATAACTATTATTTTAATACTAAAATGTTCATTTATATGTACCTAATAAAAAAGTTATTAATCTTTAGTAAAACGCAGAAAAATATATATATCTCTCATAACGAAGATGTTTCCTAAAAATTTTCCGTAGGCGCCATATCACCTAGGTACGTCTCTGATTGTAACCATAGCATATAAGGCATGTATCCTAATAAAAAATAAACATTTCATAAAAGGCAGAGCTAAAATAAATTTAATAGTGTCACTCTCCCAATGCAATTTTTTAAAATATCGACAAAGAACCGCACCTGACAGAATAACCATTTAAAGACGAAAATAAAAGACATTTAAAGAGAAGAGAAGGAAGATACAGAACGGTTTCCTTTGAAAATTTCGGACTGAACAAAGAGAGGAGCAAAGATGAAAGGGAGAGAAAATACGTACGTGGGGGGAAAAGGAAGGAAGAAAGATCTAAAGGTTTTTCGGATTGATCCGCCCAATCCTTCCACACAGTGCACATCGGATAATCCTCCTCTGATACCATCATTACACGTCGGGGCCGCCAGACAACGAGGCGCACTTAAAACCTCCCTTTTTCCTTTACAGAAATCTTTCCGTGCCATTCTCCCATCGCGCTATGTAGCCCCGAAACACTCCGACCTCTCCTCCACCGGCCGGTACCTTTCTCTTCCCCTGGAAGACTTGTCGGGAAAAAAATAAATAAATCTTCCCCCGAAGCCACATTCGTAAACCACCCAATTTTCTCCCCACCCCCTCCCCCCGTAACTTTCCCTCCGACCCCCTCCCTATCCCACTTTTCAACTGCTACGCCACTCTCTCTCGAAGTGCATCTGCAACGCTTTCCCGTAGACTGGGATGGTAACCGGGCACTTGTGTAGGTCTGAAAGAGTGTAATGTAAGAGAGGGAAGACGAAGGATTGAAGGCGAGACGGTATGTGGAAGGGAATTGGGGATTTAAAGAACCGCCAGGATTTTCGTGGGAGAGAAAGGGAGGGCGAAATATTTATTATGCTTGCGGTTCATTTTTCTTTCGCGAAGAAATATGTTTCGGTTATGCTGCGTATGGGAAATTGCCTGATATAGGAAGGAAATATGGACGCTCAGGAAAAAAATGCAACGCTTGAAGGACTTCGCTATGGGAATGGAGAGATAAATGCGTATGTTCAATGGATGCACGTAGTAAAATGAAGAATTAACAAAATCTCCAAAGAAATATCGAGCACAACTTATGGCTGGAATGAAATTGGCAAATTCCATACTTACAAAAGCTATACAAAATTTGAGAAAACTCATTTCGGCAACTAAGCATCCGTCATCGGTGGCTTTTATCGGTGAATCCCCACTGATGACGGTTGCTTTGTAGCTGAAATATGCATATGATGATAGAGAACATTAAGTGGATTTTGGTGATAAAAACCTGTCAATAATTCTGAAAAACAGGAGAGAAAAAGAATGATAATGCAATTGAAGGTAAAAATAGAGCGACTGTATCCAGAAGAGGCTGCATAATCAAGGAAGGAAAATTTAGATGAAAGAGGAACATAAAAAGAAAGGATTTGGCTATTAGATTATAATTATAACTATTAGCTAAATTATTATAGCTGTTAGAGTTATGACAAAGTTAAGCTGACTGATAATGACAGAGCGGTTGTTTATTCCATAATCACAACAACATTTTTTCAGTCCTTAGGCTAGTAAATAAACGATCTTTATTTTGGATGAAACTTCTCGATCTTCTCGATATGAGATAAAATCAATTGATATGGAAGCCTAAACTACTTTTTACCACTTACTACGAATGTATGTGCAAAGTCCTTTTTCAAGCCGTTATTCCCGTTAGTGTGTCAGAACGGTAGCATTCCATTCTTCTTTCCTGCCTCTTCGCATCCTCTTCTTTTGCTTCTCTTCGATCCGGACACTTTCATATGTATTTCTCCCACACTGCCACACAATTTTCGATCTTTGCTTTCCTGCCATCTTCCCCGGCGATCATGCCTTCCTTTCATCATTCGTTCCATACACATGTCCAAAAACAACAGAGTTGTTTTTCTCCCCTTCCTTTCCCACTGAAGGTCCTTTGTCCCACTTCTTCTCTCCCACCCGCTGATATCCAATATCTCTTTCCTCGTTTTCCTGCCGTCCTAAATATTTCATTTCCACTGCCGTTGTTTTGCTCTGTTTGTGTCGGGCAGCACTTTAGACAATGCAGATTGGTAAAATTACAACTACTACAATTTTTTGCAAGTTTCGATAAGAATATTTTCATGTCGAAAAATGGGCGACGTCTTTTCCTGGATCAATTAAATTGCCCATTAAATTAACTGGAAGTGTTACCCATAAGAATTCAATGAAAGGTTTATCGTGTCAGTTCATGGATTGAAAAGTATAACGAACATGTCATTTTGTCACACTAGTTAAAAGAAATAGATCGTGAAATTCATTTTTAATTTTAATGACGGATTATCATAGTTCACATAGGAATTAAAGGATGAAATCAATTTTTACGAGAATTTTGATAAAAAATTGTCTAAGAATATCTGTCACTGATACACTCCATATGCATCATTCTGGGCCAACTACGTAATCAAGTATCGATAAATTTATCGAAATTTTTTAACAATTATAAAATTATAATATATTTACGAGCAGTGTTTAAAGGAATCATTTCTGTGTAAAACAACGAAATTATTGGTGAAGTGAGTATATCTCTAGAATAACTGAATTACTGAAATAATCGCAGTAGTTACCGATTAACAATTAACATTTTGCTTATAAAGACTTTATTAAATAGGTTAGGTGGACTTTTGTGGAAAAGTGGTATTTTTCTATGAAAAAGTCATTATAAACAATTTTGCTGAGATTCTTTATGTCTTTGGTTATGATAAAAATCTTAGAAGTTGTTTACTGATATTATTTATAATGAAACCTGAGGTTACAAACAAAGAAACATATACTCTAAAATTATATCGTTGAATCAAGTGATTAAATATTTACCTTAAACTTCAGTTTTATCTCCTGAACATCCGAAAAATAATTTTCAATAATTACGCTGACGAAATCCTTTACCAATATTTGAGGTAATGATTTAATTCCGGAAATCGTCGCAAAAGCAATTGATTTGGCGTTTCTTTTAACAATGTGAAAATTAAATTCCAATCGAGTAAATATTTAATCACTTAATTCCACGCATCATATACGAAAAAAATCAGACAATGAAATGCGACGCCGCAATTTCTCGTCGATTCATAAATATGCAAGTAAACTGTAATTTCGTTTGAGAATCGCACCGATTTTCAATTATGTGTATCGTAATGAACAACGGATTGAGAAAGAAAAACTGAAACTAAAAAACGCGAAACGCAAAATTCGGGGAACAATTTCCTTACCTATGTGTCGCACGAATAGGGATTTGGAATTTCTCCGAGGTATTTTATCCTTTAAAATTTAAAGAGAGAGGTGGATGTTTCCATATTTCCGTTCACGCTTCTCTCTATATCCAATTAATTTTCCTCTTTCTCCGTTTTCATCTCATCCTCCCGCCACTTCTTCAATTTGCTTCTTCGCAAGAGCCTTCCTCTGTGGTAAAACAACTGCGAAGAGTGAGGCGCCTTTATTAGGGAACCAAAAGCGTCCGATTAGGTCAACCTTTATTTACGATGGTCTTCGGATTTGCTCAGCCACCATTTCTCTTCTGTAGCGATCGAGCAAGATAGAAAATTAGGAAGAGAGAGCTGGAAAAAGGGGCTAAAAACGGAAAACCAAAGATGGAAGTCTCCATTCTACGCGATCAAACTCGCACAGATCGCAAACGTTCGATATATAGGGGCCATCGGCCGATAGAAAGGAGAAACATTTCGCATCGTGTTTCCGTTAGGACAACGGCGATAGCAGGAAGTTAATTTAGTTGTCAGGGAGAAAGAGTTCGAAGGGACCGTGAAGTTTTTACGCGAAGCGCGTGACGAAGAAAAAAGAGAGAAGCGATCAAAAGTAATGGGATATTTTTTCTTTTTCGACGAAGACCAAATTGCTGAGATCCGTCGAAAATAAATGAAGATAATATTTGTCATTTTCCGCCTTTGTTGTTTTCAAAGGGTGTTTGGCAAACACAATCCCGTTAAAGGCCTTTGCTCTGCCGATTCGATCGCAAGAAACGTGTTTACTCGGCGGAATCAAATAAATCGACTTTTAGACTTCTCGGAATAAAAAGCTACCTCGACAAAATCGCTCGTAAGCTGCTGTATTTGGCTTAGTTTTGTTTGGGATTTTTTACCCGTGTTCGGAGGGTTTGCGTACGCAAACTCTTACGGCACTTTCCGTTAACGGGGGAAATATTATTTTTTGGTAATATTTCGACTAAAAGAGTAAATATTAACTATATACTTACGGACGTTTTCCAAATATGCGGATGAAAGATTGTATTTGAATTATGGCGAGTAGCAATAGAAACCATTAAAAAAGGTAACAGTTGTAATTAAGATATCTGTCGGTCTGTTTCTTGCTTATATATGATTATGGAATAAATGAGTTTGGGCAATAAGATGGAACCTGCGACCTTAGCCTTGAAAAGCAGCTCCTCAAGTTAATTTTCTAATCAATCAAGTGTTTAATTGCAAATCAAACGAACTACTGTTTGAACAGTAAAAATTATTAACCATATTAAACAAAAGCAATTTCTTTAAAGCGGCATTCGTATAACTATTGGGTTAAGTTTGTAATATCCATCGGTTTAAATACATCGCAATATAATTCCTATGATCCAAAATAGATACGTGTTTTTGTACCCAAGTAACACGCATAATCGCTTTTTGTTACTCCCAATTCGAAATATCCAATTTTCGTACTTTCGTTTCAGGATGTTATTTGCCAAAACAGTAGCGGCCAAGGACTTTTCCTCTAGCATTAGTTCGGGAAAAAAATTATAAAAATGAAAACCTCTTTTAAAAAAAAAACGGTTTCCACATGGGAAAAATGCGGAGAGCTCATTCGTCCAACCAATCAAGCGGAAACGCATAAAAAAGAGAAGTGTAGTAAAATTACAATCTCCTCAGCCAGGAGAGTAATAAAAAAAGACATTACCACGGACTTCACAGCTCATCCCGATTATTTTCCGATCCAGCAAAGAGAGGCATGCAAACAAAAAAGAAAATAACATTACTCGCAGTTCGATTTTGGCGTAATATATTACTTCCTCAACTCAATCGAATCGAGATTAAGAAAAAAATTGGAAAATGACTTCCTACTTAATCAAACTCCCTATTTTACACGCACACACACAAACAGATATTTATGGGTTTATATACTCTTGGGACGAAGCTTATCCGGTTATTCGAATATTCTGGTAGATCGATATGCCTATTTAGTCATACATCTAAAAAAATAAATAAATATTAATATAGTATATATGAATATTTAGAGATTCCTTTTTTCTTTTTTAGTGCGTGTGTTTGATTGTTCGTCTAAAAGTTTGTGCCTGTATGAGTGAGGGAGTTTACTGTTTCTTGTTTGCTTCTTGAGCGCGTGTGTGAGTGACTGTTCGTCGGACAGTCCTGTTTTTTGCTGAGTGATTGGTTACCTACTAGTGCCCTGCATTTCACCATTTCGGTGAGTGGCAGAGGTTATGGCATAGACATCAAGTCTCTTGTGAGGTGCCTTCCGGTAAACCTGTAAGTTTGACGTTTCTTTTTTCTTTCTTCATTTGTTTTCAGTTTTTTCCTTGTGTCTTGTGCCTAAATATTCAAATTTTACGGTTAAGGAGTTTCATTTTAAACGTACATTTCGTCGTAGTCTCTTAAACCTTTCTTAATTATTAATATAGTAAGGAAACCGTTAACTCATCAAGCGTGTGCGACAGTGGTTATGGCTAGTCTAGCATGGTTTGAACAACATTTATCTATACACCGCGTATTGTGATGACAAATTTTAGAGATTTAATTAAAAAATCCCAATAATCTTGTTTAATTTATTCCCTTCATGACCCATTGAAATGTTTTTTCACAAAATTTGATTCTGTAAAGAGAGGTCGTTTTATATTCGCGTAAATACCGCAAATAAATATATTTTGTATACACCTCAATCTACCACTCCCTCTTTCCAAGAATAACCTGGTAGAAATCGGAACATTTAAATTGCACCCCTCCATTTCAACCACGACGCGATCTCTTCCCTAAGCCCCCCCAAATTTCCCAAACCATCACGCCTCCCACTTATTCCACAACCATTCCCAACGTTTAATTTCGATTAGTGTCACTTTAATCTGTTTCCAAACGCATTCTTCCTCATCCCTTCATCCGAAGCAATAAGTCTTTCTCACCCCCCTATTCCTCCCCCCCCTCTCCTTCTACGTTGGCCTCGGAAATACACTTTCTCTCCCATCTCTCTCCACCCGTTTCCACGGGCGTTTGTCGTGCTCCCTTAATTTAACGCACGCAAAGGCAAACAAACGAGTGAAGTAGGGCGTGTTTAGAGGGAGAAGGGAGGAAGAGATTCGCGTCGAGACCGCCAGGTTTCAACCGACGCACTCTTGACCTCCAGAACCCTCTGCCCGCAGCAGTCAAAGGTACAAACAACCAAAGGGGGAGTCGCGATACGTACCGAGGAGGGTATGGAGTCAGGAGAAAGGGGATGAGTTTAGGAGGAGAGAAAAAGGAAGGAGTAGGAGTTTTGCACCGATGGAGTCCGAATCGAATGGAAGGGAATTAATGCGACATATTTACGGATTTAAACAATAAGGGGGAGGGGGGAGAGGGAATGGATTAGGAATTTTACTTACGATTTTAAATGAAGATACATATTAGACGATGGCGTTTGAATGCGGGGATTGAAGGTAATTTATTTTCAATTCCTGTTTAATCTGGTTTCCGTTCTGCGCCCGGTATGTTTATTGGGAGGAGTTGGATTGGAATTTTATGCGTGTTAGCATACTATACGCATTACGCGGATGTTATCTTTAAACGATAAATTATTTATAAAAAATAACCCCTAATTGTCAAATTCGGGAAGCAATGTTTCCGCATTATTAAATATTGAAATATGCGATTCTGACAATAATTGACGAATTTAATTAGCGTTACCATTATTGTGTAACAATTTATTTTTCATTTAACGTTTCCTAAATAAAAATATCCGAGGCGTGCTTTGCGATGTTTCCGTATCCTAATGACAAATTTGTTATACTTACTGAAGTAAAGAAGACAAAGATATCGAAAAAAAGTGAGACTGTAAAATAGATCGTACTTCAATTATAAAGAAGCTAAATGAGTTCTTTCCAACTGTTTGATTCAATTTAAACCACCGGGACCAAGAAAAAATGAAGGAGCTTATGTGATATGATCTCCAATGAAATATTTATGCTTTTCTCTAAATAAATATCAACATTAGAGTAAGGGTGAGGCGTGCAAGATCTAACTCGTATACTAAAACCTTATCACCGCATAGCAACATTAAACGGACACAAAGAGCAACAAAAACGATTATCTTCTGAAACATTTTATGCCTGATCTTTATATTATTGCCTAGCTACGCATACCTAAAACATTATGATTAACAGCAAGTGGTACAGAGGTTTACGTCGCAAAACGGAAACAAAACGAAAAATAATAATATAACATCATGAGATTAATCAGCAGATATAACCACTGTTGATTGATTCGTTTTCTTATAAAGAAATTTAAAACAGTCTCATTCAAACCCAAATGAATGCACTGGACTTAAATAATAGCATGTACGCAGCTATTTGAATCGGCATTATAGCGAGCGCATCACCAAGTTAAATATAAAAGTTTTTAAGTAAAACGAAAATACAGTACTATATTTTATACAAAAGAAAACAGGTTTAAGCGACGAAATCGAAAGAGAAAGACGTTTATTTTATCTGTTTCCGCGAGAGCGAGGGCAAAATAAACAAGAATCTCGAGAAATATGGAGGCAAGATTATGCTAATGACAAAATTTAACGTAAAGACTCTTCCCCAAAAAATCAAACGTCCCCAATGAATGAATAGCGTTTTATTTCCTACATTTCTCGGGTCTACGTTGCCCCACGGCAATAAAAAAAATATTCAACGCGCTCTGCCAAATCGCTTGCTACTCCACCGCCGGGATTCGAAATCGTGACCTTACTATAGATTGGCGATAACTCCGGCCACTGAGATACCAAAGTCTGCCCAACACACTGTGTAAAGCGCCATAGGTGTTTGGATCCACTCCAAAAACCATTCGTTTTAAAAGGGTCGCTAAAGGTCAAGCGAGGATCGTGTTATTCCGTCTCAATAAAAAATTATTATTGCGCAAGAGTTAAGCGACCGAACGCTCCAATTCGCACGTGCGTTAATCCGAGCAATTTCCCTCACGCCGCGATCCCGGCGGACCAAAACAGACAGGGGAGGTGGGCACGATCGAGGACGGTCGATTTATGCCTTACAACTTTTTAGAGCGATGTGTGATCGACGAGGAGTGACACAGATTCCCTCTTTACTTCCGCGATAAGTTGGTGGGAGTCGACGTCGATGACCGAGTTCCGCTAAATCATTCCGGTGAGATACAGCGGAAGCTAATAAAAGAATTGAAAAATATCTGACTCGCGAGGAAATGTTTTTAATGTCGAGAGAACAGTCAATTTTTTTAAAAAGTCAGTTTTCATTTAACGGTACAGAATTTTACTGGGAGTTAGTTGAATTATTTTTGATAAAATGCTACTGAATACTGGCTGCGTGATAAATGTAATCAAGCGTGTAATGCAATTAAAAGAGATAGTTATTGGATAAAATCTAAATACAATACAGTACAGTAGTTATCACTAATAGAAATCAAAAGGTTATAAAACCATATGCTCATATCGGCTACGAATCGGTCGTATTCAGTGGATTTCATTAGTGTTATATTTTAATTTTAAAATCTACTATCAGGCAATCGACTGATTTGCAGCCAAAAGGCACATATGGTTTTCATAAACCTTTTGTGATGCCGTTTTTGTGTATACAAAAATGTTAAAATTTTTCTATGGAATATCACGGCACCCCATGAAACATGATCACTTAAAAAAATAAAAAGCGAAGCAACGTATGCACAGTTTTGAATTCCTTTCATAGATTATAATCGAATATTCACATTACCGTAAAATATAAACAATCGTGATTTAATTGCGCCCGTGACAGAAATACCAGGAAAATAAAGTAAAACAGCAATACGAATAATAAACGCGTGAGAGACCGCTCCGAGAATTTCAAATAAAAAAATAACACTAATTGGAACACTCGATAAATTTCGGAAAAACGCAACCCCACCCCCTCCCCTTTTCTCCTCTTTTAATCGTTTCAGACATCCAAAAACTGACTCTCGCACACGGTCTCACCCAGACAAAAATAAAAGAGAGAAAGAGAGAATTACACAAGAAAACTTTATATGCAGGGGAGCAGGTGGAACAGGCAAACGATTACCAACAATCCATTACGCTGAAATACTCCACGTCCCTAAATTACCGGCCCCAACCGGCCCTGAGGGTGATAAAGGATCCGAAACGTACTTCCTGCGACTCTTCCATTTCTTCCTCGCAAAGCGCTTTCATCGCACTCGCATTTACCTCCCTCCACACTCACCTCTCTCCCCCCCCCTCCCCCCCACCATCACCCTACCTCCAACGAATCCACTCCCATTCCATCCTCTTTTTCCATCCATTTTAACTCTATCCCCATCCCTCTTCCCCTCCCTCGACTCACCTCTCCATTACCCATCCCTATGTAATTTCCACTCCTTTCCCCCTCCCCCTTGACTCACCTTTCTCTATCTCTATCTCCCCTCCTTCCTCCCCTCTCACACGCTCTCCTCCCCTCCATCCGTGCCTCTCCGGGAGGCCAACTTTTAACAGCCACGGAGAGATATCGCAGGGACGGAAATGGTCAGAGACGGTTTCTGCTCTTTCTCATTCGACACGCCCGTGCGTGATACGGTCGCGCAATAAGGGAATCGCACCGGCACAGGGTGGAGTGGAAAAAGAGAGAGGGTTTCAGCGGCTGGAGGGAGAGAAGAAAAGTGGACTTCGTCGCCATGGTTAACTTCGGTAAGGTCTTAGATTAGATAGCGTGGTTTATGTGGATCAGGAAGTCGTGTGGGGGGGAGGGGGGGGGGAGGGAGAGGGGAGGGGGTTGAGAGGGTAAGGTTGGATGGTTGGGGAGACGAACAAAGGTTAGGGAAGTATAAGGGATGCGAGTAGAATGGGTGGGAGATATTATGAGAGATAAATTAGGAGTACGGTCCGTTATGCAGATGACAGGCTCCTCCCTACCTCAAGGGCGTCGGCGCATAGGGGGGGTTAAGGGTTCTTTTTTTTTTTTTTAAGGGAGGGAGGGACATCGCCATCTTCTCCTACTTCCTGCTGATTACATCTCATTTGGCTCCTGCACCACGAGAACGACCTCGACGGGGTCCCGAGGTGTTAACCTTACGGCGGGTGTGTATTTTGGGAGTGGAATGAGGGGAAGATTTTGGCGGAGAGGAGGGGGAGGAGGAGTAAAGGGTTACAAGGTTGGGGGCGTTTGGATGTTTTGGTACGGAATAGGGATGAGATAGATATGGTGCATGAGGGGGCGGAGGAAGTTTATTGCGATGTTAGGAGGTGAGACAGTAGAGGCGAAGGGGAGAGGGTGGATGAAACAGAGGGAGAATGGAGAGAGGAAGGATAGAAAGGGTTACAGGATGGGGTCGGCGATAATAGAGATATGAATAATGTGGGGGGGGGGGAGAGAATAGGAGAACTGAACTAAAGTATGGCGTAGGAAGGAGGATAGGAAATTGAAGAAGGAAAATATGGTTAGAAAGGGGCTGAAAGACGAGGCTGGTAATGATAGTGACGGAGATCAAGGGGGATGATAGTAGGAGAATTAAATGAAGGGACGGCGAAGAAAGGATGGGAAGTAGAGGAGGGGGATAAGGGGATGAAATATAGATACGTTAACAAGTAGAAGGATGGACAATGAAGAAGAGAGATAAAGTAGGAGGATTAAATGAAAGGAGATGAAAGAAGACAGAGAGATAGAGGTGGAATGAAAGAGAACGATCGGAGTGATGTGTGCGAGAGTATAGGAAAGTTCTTAAACTCTTAGGAGATAAAAAAACAGAAAAAAGGAAAAAGCAAAAAGACGGAAAAAGCAATTATAATAGCGGTGATTACGATGAAGGAAATAGCATAGGGAGAGATGAAAATCAAAGGTGAAAAATAACATCGGTAAATAAGGATACAAAGGAGAAAGGAACATGCGAATGTAAGAAGAGGAATTAAAAGTAAATAGCAAGAAAGAGAGCGAGAGAAATGATTATGGGCACGGAAGAGTTACAGGGAATGAGAGGGACGAAATGGGCAACGAGAGATTAAAGGAAGGACGAAAATCAAAAGAGAAAGCGCATGCGGATGGGAAAAAAAGAGGAATAAAAGTAAAAAAAAAGCGAGAGAGAAATAGTGTCGAGCGAATGTTAAGGGAAGAATAAGGGGGAGGGACAGTTAAAAGAGGTGAAGTGAGGAAGAAATGCGCAGCGAGAGAAATGGATGGACGGTGGAGAAGGATCAGAAAGGTATATAGTTAGTGTACGGTGGGAGAGGAAGCGTTTTAGGGTTTTAACTGCCGGACTATACACGGTCGGGTGCTGGGTGCTGCTCCTCCTCTTCCACGGGCGGCAGGTGGGATGTAGCATGCGATGGCTTTGAAGTGTCGGCTCAAAAGCCACGTTGGCGGAGGAGGTGAAGGGAGAGATGAGATAGAGGGCGAGAGAGAGAGAGAGATGAGACAGAGGGCGAAAGAGAGAGGGGAGAGAGAGAGATGCTGGGATGGCGGCAGAACGGAAAGAGGAGAGAAAATAGAGTGAGACGGAGGAAGGAAGTTAAAAGGTAGAGAGGGAGGTCGTTACTATAAAAGGTATAGGACGTAAGGGTTTCGAAAGCACTTCTTCCTGCCACCTAATCAACTTCCCTAGGCGTAAAATTCAGTTTATTTGAGAGCGTTACGAGGAATTACGCGCTGAAAAAAATTGACCGCGGGGGAGACTAATGTAACCGATTATTTTCGCGGCGGAGATTCTGGATCACCCAATTAGTTAACGGCGGTGAAAATATTCGAACGGTAATTTAGTTATGGTTCCACATTGGTAGGAAAATAAAAGTCGAGAATGGGGGCGAATAAACACGCATTAGGTAGGAAAATGTAGGTTATGATACATTTTCCGGAATTTGCGAATATGTAATTGCGTGACGCAGCTCTCTCTGCTCCTTTTCCGATCGACTAGTTTCGCTCTTAAATAACGCCGGAACCAATATAAAAAAATCTACGATACACACAGGAACCGTGTTTTTCAAAATAAATGCAAAATGATTACTGGTCTATGTCTCCCGTCGGAGATATCCTTTGAAACAACCAACGCCATCCTTCCTCGACGCAATTTTAAAATTCTCGCAGAATAAATTTTAATTAAATTTCAAGACTTCCGAACGATTACCCGCAATGATATTAGGCATAGCGGCGTAAGTTATTTCCGCCGCTGTTTGGTTACACAAAAACAACTTTTTCCATTCCGCGATCCAATATTTCGCAATATCCGACACGCTAATTAAGAGTCGACGTTTCCGCGAACCGATTCCGGGACGAGATAATTAAAGAGGAATGAGATATTTTCGAGCGCCCTCCCCCCCCCCCCCTCCCTCCCCCCCCACCCCCTCTCGACGGGGAAGAGAAAAAAAATACAGAAAACAGGAGGCGATGAGGATAATATATCAACAACAAAAAAAACTCTTCCTATTAAAAACCAAGGTGCCATTCAGACGGCGTGACCAACGGGAATGAGAGCGAGAGAGAAAATAATAACATCGCGAATATCCCTCTCTCTTTTTTTTTTATCCCACGACCTACTTGTTTCCCCAAGTCGAATTTCTACTGAGCCACCAGGACCCGGCGGAAAAACGAGCGGAAAACAAAACGGAGGGAACGGGTGCACGGGAAGATTTAAAGCAGAAATTGTACGCGAGAGGGGAGTACATACAAGGAAGAGAGAAAAGCGGGTCTGAGGAGAAATAAAAACAGACGGAGTTATATTTCCTTGTAAAAATAGGGACAGCAACACCACGGTAACGGGGTCTTAACAACGGAATATTATTAAGGGGAGCGCGGGGAATAAAAACATGCTGGGTTTGGTTTACTCACGGAGGTCTCATACTTGAAGGGAGTGAGAATAAAGAGGAGACGTCGTTTGTTTTTATTTTCGCTAGAGAGGAGAAAGCTAATGAGGGCGTGGGCTCGGCGTTTTTCTCCTATTTTTATGGGTAATTAATGGAGCCGGCCAGATTCTTTTCTTTTTTTATTCTCGTTCGCGATAAGCGAAAGAAGGACTAGATGTGGCGATTCACTCCTAGGATTCTTTACGCTCCGTTTTCCAAGATTTATTTTTCCCCGGTAGTTAGTTAAAACAAACGTGTCGCGAGTCGATTCCGACGATGAGCTGCGATTATTTTTACAATGTTCGCGGATAAAAATAATGCCTTAATCGCCATTCCTTTTTTTTTTAAGGTCTTAAGGGATCGACTCTGTGACAAAGAGAATTAGAAATCCTACGTGAAAATGAACTCGGTTCCGACGGGATTTTAAATAAATATAATTAAATAAAAGGTCACGGTAAACTCGAACAGAGGGGGAATTGCCGACGCTAACGGAAGATGGCCTTATATTTGAGTGACGCGGGTAAATGAAGCTGCACCTAACAGCTTTAGAAAGGTTACGAAATCTTATGTTGCGGATTCAAACTCAGCTGTAGCAACAGAGCTAGAGTACTCTTAAGGCACGGGCACACGTGAGAATTATCAAATATCATATTTCAAACACATGAAATATTAAGTCATATTGCTGCACTGAGCAGAGGGTAACAGAAAATGATAAATGGTTGTTTTTATATAATAAATGAATAAATTTCATATCCTGAAATTTTAATTATAGAGCCTTTTATTGAACACGGAAGGCATATGTGCCTCAAAGTTGCTATATCGAGTTAGATGGATTTTATCTTCTAACTTTGAATATAACAGTAAGAGAATTTCAATTACAGATTTGTAAATAAATTTATTTAACTCGTTGCTAAAATTACAGATATATGATAAATAGAAATTCAAATATGAAATACATTTATGCTGGATTATGCCGAAGGTATTAAATGAAATAATAAAGTGAGTCATAAAACGAATTCGGATGCGTAATTAAGCCTTGGCGGCATACTCTATAAAGTAACATTTTATACTTAATTACAATAACAAAGGAATAATTCATAATTCGAGATGTTTCCTGTGCAAACTACGTTTTATTTTGTCACTATTCTTCTGTATAATGTTCATGAATCCTTGAATCCACGCTGCCGTAGCTACGCGACTGAGTAAATTGAAAATTTACTTTCAAGTATTTAGGTAATTATGAAACAAACTTATAGTTATACACTTATCCCGATACCAAAAAAAATTAAATAATAGCAAATGTAATGGAAATAACTCTATTTACTAAAGGGTCACTAGAGACTATTTGGTAGTTTCAAAGTTAAATTTGCGATATTATTATATGAATATTATTTGACTATTCAACAAAAATCTAATGGCCTCGTTATTTATTGGTTCGAAGTAAGTTCGCCATAGTGAAAGAGAAAACTCTCTTTAAGTTGAGATAAACATGGAATTTGACCTAACGCAGGGTAATCCTTTCACTGTTTACTCTCCTAGAAGAAAATGTCTCTCCGCCCGTTTATAAACCGTAAAAAAAGTCAAATCCTCTAAAAAAATTTCTCATTTTGGAAACCTTGAAATTCAGAGCCATTCACAGAGTTACTTTTAAGGCGTTTATATCGTCAGCAGCCCTTAGTACAAGGGTCCTTTTCTGACCGCGCGCGTAAAAGGGACCAGTCAACACTAAATGGGGTGTGTAAATATTATTCGACCTTCCAGTCCAATTTACCTTTTACGAGAATTTGGTTTATTCAAAAGCAATATACGCCTTCAAACAGTTTCGGGTAAAAAGCGAAGATGAATTTGTTTATTCATTTTTCTATGCAGGAAAAAGAGCGTTTACTCGAGTCGACGGTCGTTTCAGCCTTTTTTTCGCCTCCAGTTCCATATAAAATTCTTGTAAATGTTACGCGAGTACACGATAGGCTTGATTCGATTAAGTCGTTCGAGGAGACGGTAACCGATTCGGTAAAAAATTTATTCCGAATGTAAACATGTCGCACCGTTTGCATCACGTTTTTCCGGTCGGTAGTTACGGCTTTTTCAAAAAGAAAAACTTCTCTCCAATGAAGTGTTCAGACTTTATAACATATCGAGAAACTCAAATGAGACGAAAATGTTCCGCCGTATGAAAATTTTATCCTTATGAAGTCGTCAGAATTGGCACTTTGAGCGTGTTTATTCAAGCGTGGAGTTTCGTTATTTTCTGGTTTATTTGGATTCGCGCCGGTTAAAAGCATGTACATATGTTATCCGTGGCCGCAAAATGCTTTTAACTAGTTCCGGTCGCAAAATCAAGGGCGCACTCTAATTAAGCGAGGGTCTATAAGCGAGGTAACGCCGGGCGGTGGGAAAAAGTGGGAAAAACCGAAATTTTAAGGCCGCATTAAAAAAATTCATAAAAATACAGTCGAAAGAGGACATTAAAATAATAACCTTCTTCAAAATGTTATCGGTTAGAATTGCCCGTTTAAACTTTCTACATTTTAGCTAAAATAAAGTTCATTTTTCTCCAAAATTAACGTGATAGCTCGATTTCTAAAATTTTAAATGACTGCGAAAGCTCTCCTTTTATTTGCCTCAGTTTTCCAGTTGTTATTTTAACGCTCTAGATAATAAAACAAGAAAACACCGCGATAGTTTCGGCATTCTTATGGCATTTTTTTGGAATTTATATCGCTATCATCGTACAACGAAACTGTTCAGAAGGTCACACAACAATATACTACCTTCCACGATGTAATCCATTTCGACAAGACTGATACCCTATGAAAATAGGGGCATTCTTCATACTCCATTTAACCGTTTAGCCCCAAGTGCCGGGCACAGACTAAAAATGATGGACGGTATTCTTTGACACAGGAGCACCAAAAAGCGTGTGCATCTTCACGATCGAAACAAATCCTCTCATGCACTCACTTAATAGGGGAAAGTAAAAATAACAAAGTATTCAAACAAGAACTTTACGTAAAAAATAGAAAAACTATTTCTTCGATCACTGAATGAATGATCGCAATAGCTCACTTTCTTTTTAGTGGAAGAATGTTGCTCAATTTCCTCGGCCCAAATCACCGTGAATTTTCTTTTCCACCTCCCCCAAATTTCCCCTCTTTTCCTCTCTCCCATTTCCTTTCCATCTTTGCGTTTTTTTTTTGCGGTTATGTCTTAATCTCTCCACAGGAAAACGTAAATCTCCGAAAAATCTCACTCGCCTCTTTTCTCCCCACCGCCTCTCTGTCGTTATTTCAATCTAAGATCGCGTCCTGCCTTTTCCCCACTTATCCAACCTCCCCCCCTCTCTCTCTCTCTCTCCCATCCCACATTCCCATTACGGGGGTGAGAAATCATCGCAATCAAAACCTTATTCCAACCTCACGTTCAAACCATGTCCTTTGGGTCCGTTCTCGTATACCTAAACGCCCTCGAAAACCTAGAGTCCACTCCCTTTCCGTTTATATTGAACTGGTCAATTTTCATATCCTCCACGAGTCCGCTTACTTCCCTCCGTTAATCTGCTAACGACATCTCTATCCTGCCCCAACTCGGCGGATTCTTTCGGAAGACACTTCCCTCGACTTGTTTATCCAGATTAACCTCGTTAGCGCCGTGCTTCCAGATGAGCTTTTAGTTATCTAAATACCAACGGAGATTACTAAGAGATATACTTAATTGTTTTGTACTTTTGAGCGCAAACGTAAATTTTTTCTATGCATACTCGAAAAATCTTTCAGCACACAAAACTATGTTGTATTTACTGATATGTGAAGAATTTTTAGAAATACTTCAATTTAAGGTTTAATTGCACGGAGCTATAATTGACTATATTCAAAGTAAATTATATATTTTAATAATATTCATCATTAAACATTTCCTAATAGGACTGAAACGACTGAATTTATTTTGCCTTATTTCATACAACGCACAAGTTATTCTGGACTAATTTTTGAGGACTTCGACAAGTTAAATAAAATTTATTTTTCTTTGCGTAATGTACGTAGTTTGTCTGTAATTTACATCACAAAAGCTTCTTATTTAGGCACTTGATCTCCTCCTCTCATGTTCTCAGAAAACCATAGGTGAAAAAGTTTCACCAATCTATTCAGTATAACTAAAATATTTCGTCTGATTCATGAAATTATTATCATTTTTATTCCGAACTCTGTTTGATCGCTTTCTCTATCCGCTTCAATATGTATATCCATAGAAAAACGCACCGTTATTTATATCGTAATGTCTCAATACAGGTATTAAGATGGTTCTCTTGAGCTTTTAACAAGGGTCGAATTTTTTATTTTCACGGAGTTACCGGACTTCTGACTAGAGGAAAAGGGTCATTTTCTCCGAAACTCCAATATAAATTGAGGTCATTTCTAAAGCCACGTAGAAGGTACCGCAGATTTAACCTATTACCTGATAGCGTATCGCTCGGCGCCTTAAAAAAAAATCCTCGGGTCAAATAAAAGAAGGTAAACTATTTACCTAGACTCACGCCACCTACAAAAAACTTCAAAATTATGAATGGGCGTAAAAATCTCTCTAATCTCCCTCGCTCAATCTCCGCTCTCCGGGCGTATGGTGCGCAGGGTCGTATTTCCCTATCGCTCAACAAAAAAAAAATTAAAAAAAGTTCTCCTACCAACATCAATGGCCAATTTCTCTTCTAACCTTCAAAAACCCTTTCTGTAGGATATCTCAGAATCGGCCTTTCGTCCATCGTTTTAACCTTCCCCCCCTCCTTCATTCTCCACTCCAGCCTCCAAACCTCATTTCGTACGTCCATACATTTTATCTCACCCTCAAATTCCCCCCTCAACGCCTCTCTCTCTCTTTCACATACACTCCCTCTCCGCCCTTACCATCCTTTCACCGTCCATTCATGACTCCATCCCCTTCTCTCTCTCTTTCCACGAAGACTCGGTCTGTAACCCTCCCTCTCTCTCCTCCTCCACCATCTTTTATTAAGAGCTCACAATCTCCTCTTCGATCATTCCCCTATCACCGGGACGCCCCACACCCATTTCTCCACCTCCCCCTCAACCATCTTACCAAAAAGCGTTATTCCCTCTGCCCTCTCTAGTGCCATATCCCTCCCATAAAGATCCATTCTGATTGACCCTCCGACTGTTCCCCTCTCTCTCACTCTTTCTCCTCCCCCAATCTACCTCTAGCTCTTTCTCCCTTCCTCAATTATTCTCTTTTCAACCTTCCTTTTTTCTCTCTTCGATTTCCTCTCTCTCTCCTCTTTCTATTAATCTGCCTTCCTCTTTCCCTCCTACACTTCTTTTTTGCCTCAATATCTCTCACCCTCACCCTTGACCTCCCACTCTCTACCTTTTTAAGTTACCCGTCTCTCCGTCCACCTTCTGTTCTCATTAAATCCACCTCTCTTCTTCTCTCCCTCCTCACCTGGCCCTCTCTCCTCTCCCTTCCCTTCATCTCTCTCTCTTCCTCTACCTACCTCTTCTCTTCTCAATTTATCCATCCCCATTTACTAATATCTCCTTTCTCCCTACTATCTTCATCTCCCCTTTTTTCTTGCTTCGTTTTTATATTCCACCTATTTTCGATTCTCTCTTTTTCTCTCCCTCTCCCTCTTACCAATTCTTCCATTCTCTTTCTCATTAATATCTCTCTCTCTCTCTTTTTCCATTTCCCTCTCATAGTCTCAATTTCGCCCTAAATAAAGTCGTTTGTCTGTCTGTCTGTCTGCAGCGATCATCTCTTCCCAGCACCCCCCCCCCCACCCTCCGGCGGATTAGTGTTTTGCAGTCCTAACGAGATTCGTAGACAAAAGAGGAGAGCTGGCAGAAAGAAAGAGGAAAAAGAATCGCGCTCAATGGAGTTACTTCCTCTGTCGTCCCATCGGATACATAAAAATCGAAAGATTCGAGGGAAAGATAACTTTTCTGACCCCGGATTACGAAAGGGGGAAAGAGAAAATGGTTCCTTTTTTTCTGCCTGAGAGGGAACAATGGTCTGATGGGATGGAAACGGTAGATTGCGCCAGGTGTTTTGGCGAATTCGGTAGAAAGCACGGCATGATATTAAAACAAACCGGGCTTTTTTTACGTCACGCTCGTACATTTGGACTTTATTAGCAGGTTATTTGTTTTTTTATGTCATATCGTGGTTAATTTTTATTCGGGATTATCTCGACGAGGCGGGTCGTCATGTGCGACGCAATAAACAGTAAATTTAAAAAATCTGATGTGGCCAACACATGACTTTCTCCATATTTGGGGTATAGATATTTAAATTATTATGAATAGCATTATAAGGCAAAATTATTATTTCGTATCTTAAACGAATACAGTCGTCCTTATTGCAGTAAATTATATATTGAATATCCTTACAGAATTCACCGCTACATGGTGGTGGCGCTGTATACTGGAAAATTTACGAATAAGCAAAATATCTCCGAAATGGATGGTTCTACGAAAATTTGTTTCAAACAAAACCTGGAAGAAATATTATTACCTACAACTTTGTTCTTCACGAAGATTACCAATAACGACGTTTTTAAGGAGATATTTGACGGAAACCGAAAAGATCGATTATTTACAAATAATTCCTAAACAATAACTGCTATGGAAAATTGTTTGAAATAAAAGATATAGGAAATTATATTTTCTACATTTTTTGTGATAGTCAATGTATACAATAATGACGTATTATCGGAGAAATATCGCAAAAACCGAATCGGGTTTCGAATAAACCTCGACTTCCGGTTAAGCGATATTGTCCAAAAACTAATCAGTTCTTTCTGCTCATGCTGAAGTGTTATATATGAAATTTAGTATTAATATGACAAGTACTTTTTGAGTTAGAGCGCCCAAAATCACAAACATCCATCCATCCACACACATCATTCCGAAAATAGTCTAAACGTGTTCTAGGGACCTCAAAACGTGTATTTCCGTTGAAATTTCGAAGTTGATTTTTTTCGTGATCACAATACTTTCCCTATACTACGTATGGAGAAAGTAAAAAAGTATATTACTGTGGACAAAAATATTTCAAATATTAAATGTTTGAAAATAAAAGCTGAGTGTTTTATTGTCCCGAATGATCAAATTTAAATTAAACATTTCATATTATCGTAAGGATCGTAAAGTTGACGAAAATATGATGAGGTTTAGATATATAGATATATTTAATAGGTATATCATGGTAATAGCAAAAAATTAAAAAATACCATATCCTCCTAATACACTTCAGTTTACACACCTGGATAATAGAAGAAATAATCTTTTACGCTGAAATTTCTTCCTACGTTGGTTATGACCGAAGTCATTCTAATTATCATCTCATGCGCGTTTTATTAATACTCTGCCAAACAAGAGCTCAATCATGTGGATAACAAATGCGCTATAAATTATTTCCTTCTTATGTCCGTCAATGAACAAATGTTTTGAAAGTGATAAGGATATAATTTGTGGGAAGTAAGTTTGTCACTGTACTGCAGCTTAATACAAACTTAAGGCCGAGCATGCGAGAAAGAAAGCATAGTCCTCATTATAGAATCAATCCCTAAAAGTGAGGATTAACTGGAATTGTAAATGTATATAATGTTGTAATATTTCCATTTATACTTATAGAAAGATTATTAGCCGTATATCGGCCGTAATTCTATATTCTATTTATTAGAATGTCGCGATTGAGGCAGAAACAAAGAAATATTGAATGAGATGTTACGACACATAATGATGAATGACAATATTCGGTGAGACATATTTAAATAAATAATTCGCGCATGTGAATTGAGGAAGAAAATTTGTGTTATAAATTTTCAGTAATAATGGTATACATTTTCTATTGTGCATTTTCATTTCACTGATAGACATCAATTAAAAATGTATCGTTCATTAGGAACTACAACATACCAACAAACTATAATATACAGTAATTTAAATTATTATGATTCATCTTTTAATAAGCTGGATTTAAGAAAATAGAGAACTAAGTCGACCTTTAAAATGAAAAAATTGTCATCATAAAACATATAAAAGAGTCACATTGTCCCTTTGTCGTGTAATGCTTTTTGAAGCTTAATATCTCGCAAACGACTGAACAGAATTTGATGAAATTTTCAGAATAGCATTATGATATAATAAAATGCATCGGTAATATATAAAAGTCTTATTCCGTCCCTTTGTCTTTTTGTCACTCCCTCTGTCACACTCTGAAAAACAGAAATATACCTGACAAGAAGGGGACGAAGGTCAGCTTTTGAAGCACAATAGATACACGCGGCGAGGGTTTCGAACCTTCTCTCGGATCGAAGGCAACCATCTCAGCAGGAGGTATGATTTCAGGTCCAAGAAGTCTGCCTCAATTTTATTTCAGAATAATCGATCATCCCCGTCATCTTTGACGGGCACTTATATTAGTAAAGAAATAAATAGCACGACCACAAAATTGCTTAATTATCGTTCATCGATGTTCTCCGCGTCCGAACCCAAGTCGCATTCTTCGTGAATGATGCAAGGCAAAGGGGATGCTGATGCGAGAACATTTTCTGTGCTCCGTTAAGATTTATTGGGTGACAGGTTCGCTCGACGAAGAATGACAAGCTGGCGAATAACAAAAGAGCGCGTTTTAAATCACTCGCGAGATTAAGGACACGTTAATAAATACGGGATGCCATTTTGGAAGGGATTAATTCATCAAAGCGGGCGCCTCTGTGAGGGGGGGGGGGGGAAGAGGATAAAGAAAAATGGGGGAGATATGGGAGACAAGAGGGCGGATAGAAGTCGAGGGAGAGAGGAAGATGAAAGTGAGGAAAACGTTGAAGAGAGCGAGAGAATGGGAGAGGGAAAATATCGAGGAAAAGAGAAAAGAAGGGAAAGGGGAAATGAGAAGGAAGGACAGAGGGGCGGTGAGGGGGGGGAGTGAGAGGGAGAGCAGGGGGGGGGGGGCGAGAGAGAGAGAGGTGAGGGTGGAGTGGGAAGAATGGAGGAAGAAGATAAGAGGGGGGATTGTGAGGTGAGGTAAAGAGAGTTGGAAGATGAGAGATTTAGGAGGTGGATTGCAAAACTTAATTCTCGTTCCATTCACCATTCTCGACGCCGTTTCCCTCTTCTGTTCGAATGTGAAACTGAGAGCTAAGAGTAATAAAACGGAAAGCCGGAGAGGAAATGGTAGAGAGGGCGGGAAACAATGAGGAAGAACCTTTTTTTCCAGAGGCTCTGGGAGAATAATGAATTATGAGAAGGCAAACAATGGTAGGGTTAATAATCCGGCACTTCGGAAAAATTTTTAGGGAAAAAAACAATGTTCCTGAGGTTTAATCCGACACAACGCTGCTTCCGAAAACTTGGAAAGTTTTATTAATTAGACGTTCGAGGGACGGGATGAGGGATTTTATGTCTGTATTAATGAGATGGTATGTCCGATAAGATCGATGCCCCGAATTGGTTATCCTACATTTATTTTGTTTGAAAATGGAGTCTCTCTCGAAAATCAAACAAAGTGATAGTTTTTTAGGTGAACCAAATCTAAATTAAGGTTTTTGATTATTAATGTCTTTAATTCGAGTGATTATTTGCAAATTCATCCGATTTGAAGTGGCGAAGAATATAACGTACGTGACTTGATAACTTATTTTTCTACGGGGTTTACTGGTCGATAATTCATTCGGGAGAAAAGAATATGGAGCTACTTCACTCAACCCTATTTAAAGAGGTTATTTATGATTCTATTTCAAAGCGTTCGTGCGCATTATTGAGTGAAAAGTTCCATTACTCTCCTAATACGGGACAAGCTAGTGCAATAAGAAATCTATAACGTCCACCATGGCACTTGGCCTTCACATTATGCAAATGTTCTTGATTATTTCGACGGACAAGTATACAGACGCTCTTTTCGTATAATACGTACCCTGAAAAACTACGGGGGGAGATTTTACCTCGCATTATAGTTTTTCCCCATTCATCTCTTTGCCACTCCGCGACGCACCGTTGTTGTCGATAAAATTTTGTTTACCGAGGACTTTCATAATTGCCACTTCGTCCATACATTTCAAACGGATTATACAGTATTCATTTTTTTCAGCGGCGTAGACTAGTTTAATTGCATAAAATCGATATATCTGAATGTCTGTAACCGACGTCGTTGTCACAGAGATAAAAGGCTTCGTGAGGAGCTTAATGTAATATCCCTGAACAAGACAGGTTTGAGAGGCATTGGGAGCATTGGCGACGGTTTTTATTTCTGAAAATAAGACTTGTGTGGGAAACATCGATGATGTAAGGTAGTTATTTTCCGCAGAATCAAGAGTTATTCAGTTTATACTTCAAACTACTCTTATCTTCGCAGCAAAATTTCATCTTTTAATTAACGTAATGAATTTGATTAATATAAAGGATAAAAAATATATAAAACTTATTGGGAAAATTCCGATTCAATAGGCTTAAGAAAATATTTTAACAGATCTGACGCATTTATAACGAAAAATAAAAATATTGACTCCTTGCTCTATACATATATGTTTTCAATTACCTGTATTATATTGTTGTGTATAAATATTCCAGAGAATTAATGTTGATTTTTTGTTATACAACTAGTTATTAAAATCGCAGATGAAGCAAACTTTTTAAAATGGCACCTAATTGCGACAAATTATTAATAAAAATATAACAAGGGCCAATTTATATCCAGGAAGATGGATTAGGATAGACAATGGGATTTTTAATTGTGATAGCAACCTATTTTAAAAGATTAATTATCTTGATAAATAAAAAACAAGAAAACATCCGAAAATGTATCCGATTCCCAATTAATTTCATTGTTACGTGATTTAATCCGATGCAGAAATAAAAATACTTCGTTAAACAGTTTGATGAACAATTCGTAAAATTTTCTCGGCGAGTTGAAACTTCAATGTAGCTAATTATCCTTCGCGCATTACTTAAAACGTCCATCAAACTTTCAGATTAATCGGAAGCATAATAGAATATTTGTATCCAAATAAACAGTTCATTCAACGTACGCATCCTGCGAAGATAATCCCAGTTTTACTGTTTGAAAATTGCATTAGAAACTTACGAATAATGCAGCGCTTTAGTCGAATTTAATGTCGCAATATTACTACGGAATTTAAAAATGATAAGATCGACGTGCATTCGCCTTTAAAAATAGTTTTTTTTTAGATTCAACTTAAAATATCGCGAAGAATCTGAAGAATCATTAAAAATTAAAAGTATCGCGAATGACTTTTCGATCACAAAGACTTTCAAACGCGGGTTAAATTAGAAATAAAGGTACACCTATATTAGCCACCGTTATGCTTTATCCATTATCTGATTCAATGTTGCCTCTCCTTCCCCTTACTCCCGTTGGCACGGGCATTCGCTAATCCCGGCCCTATTTCTCCGACCCACTCGTTCTCGCCCTTTGACGCGCTGATCCATTAGTGACGCAATTATTAGCGCAATACTAACGTATGCACAGCATTCCTGGGTGAGCGAAAGGCGCGTTTGCGGGTACCACGAGTTTCGCGCACGAGTTCCAATAAAAAAATCCCATCACACACACCCGCAAGCCGCCTTTAATTACCGCACCTGTCAGCCAGTTGAAGTCATCGTTAAAAAAATGCAAATCGGTCGATTATTAATTACCACCGCGTTATCTTCCTCACCTTTCCCCACTATCGAAAGAGCTTTCTAGAAGAATAAAAAGTACGGGGAGAAAAATGAAGAATTCTTTCAATTAAAAAAAAAAACAAACAAAACACTCTAGCGAGGGTACGTAAAACGGCGTGGACGCCGTCGGATGGGACGTGGCACTATTCATTTACACACCGAGAGCGTAGCGTTCTTCTTGCCATTATACCCCGCTCGAACCGTGTTTCCCGCAGCCTAGCTGCAAAAAAATTATCTCCCCCTTTCCTCCGCCTCATCCACTCCTATTTTCATCCCTCCAATCCCATCCTACCCCATTCCACTCCATTTTCTCTCCCTCCGGCAGTTCGTCGCCGCATCAAGAGCAACAATACCGACTCGTTGAACCCATTAACAACCAGAAGGCCATCGCCTTCGAGAAAAAAAAATGGAGGATATATCCCTCCCATTTATTTTTCTCCAAACCCCTTTAATTTTTTTTTCGCATCCCCCATTTCCCTCCACGCCGATCCTCCATTCTCTCTCTCTCTCCTTTGCTGTCGAAATCCGTGACCCGATTTCCCAAAAAACCGTAGCGAGAACAAAAATGATAATGATAAAAAAGCGAGGGTAGAAAAGAAAGGCGAATTATTTTTTTTGATCACTCTCCTCTTTCTCTCGGTTTGGATCGGAAAATTTAAAAAAATACAGCTGGATAAAGGGTTCATTCTTTTTATTTTCGCCATGGAGACCGTTGCAGTTGTGGCAGATATAAAGAGGGAGACAGAGGTTGGAAGAGAGACGGTGGTATCTCTCTTTCTTTTTAATACTCTCTTTATATCTCTCTTTGTGTCTCTATCTCGCCACGAGAAAGGAACCGGGCCGTATACAGAACGGGGTGGAAAGGGATCTAGTTGAAAGAGATCCACACAAAAAAAAACCCACAAATAAACACACCCATACACAGGATGAGCAGATCATAGCGCCTGGCCATTATTCGATAAAGTGCACGCCCTGCCCGTAACGAATGCTGCATACGGAATGGCTGGCATGTTCTGTACGAGAGACGGTCGAGGGAAAGAGGTAGAGAGAGAGAAAGAGAGAGGAAGGCGAGGAAAATAAGAGAGATGGAGAATTGGAGGAAAGGGAGGGGGGGGGGGAGGAGGACGGGAATCGGTGGGACTCCCGAAGGTCGCGGTCAGGACGAGCGGTGAATGATCGCATTGCATTCTCGGAGTCAAATGGTATGGACCGCTCCGAAATCGTATGTGCGCGCGCGGTGAAAAGAGGCACGAGGGTGAGGCGGAGGGGAAAGTGCAAAAAAATGGGGTTTCTTTTTCAAAGCGCGATAAGTGGTGAATGCAAAATGCGGGACTGCTCCCTCCGAAATACCCTCGGTTTTTTTTTTTAATTTTTCTCCCTCTCGAAATTTCCGGCTCGGAGTGATGGATCCGCCGTAAAGGGGAGGGGGAGGGGAGATCGCTTTAATTTTTTTTTCTAAACGGTCGATTATGAATGGCCCTGAATGATAGCAATGCCTGAATGGCATCTGTACGAAAACGATATAGTGAGGAGATTCGCACCACGCTTACGGGACAAACGGTTGAGCGTCGTAATTCGGTCATGGGTCGCATTGCCTCGTGACAAAAGCGAAAGGATATATCCGTGGCACAAAAGATGCGGGTATGTCTCTCTCTCTCTCTGGGAAGTGATGAATCGCCCGTGTTTATGGGTTGGCACTTCGCGAGCATCGGAATATTTAGATCGAATGCTTACTTGGTCTTTATGGCTATCGTAATGAAAAGTAAAATGCTATTTTCTTGATTAAAGGGGTCTTTGCTTCTGTAAACGGATAAATTTGATTCAAACAGGCGAAGAATATTGTTCCACCTTCCCTGAGATAATGTACATAAAACATCAGTGTATCTAGAAATGAGTTTTAAATGTCTGACTATATACTTAGTTATATTTGTCATTGCAAAGAATCGTCATCTCCAGAAACAAATTGAATAATAATACATAAATACATTTTGCTCCTGTTTAATATTGCTTTCAATCGGTGACAACAATTCGTCTCGATTCTTCCACAATATTGTCATCGTAAACAATGATACTCCGAAATTTTTTACTCACAGAAATATCTTCTTCACTTTAGAATTTGTGAATATTGTCCTCCTCTGGCGAACGGAGAGAATTTTATCTTTTGATATCGGACCGCACTTGAAATACCACACAAACGCCATAACAATGAAATTTTAATGGCTCGTGCAGAGTAAGGAACGGGAGAAATGTGTGTATTTACTCGATTTTCTTTGAAAAGACTTGTTTGAGTTAGTAGAAAGGGGAATGATAAGAGAATGTAACAAGGAGTGAGTGGCATTAATATGTCAATTTAAAAGGTAGTTATCATTCAAAGAAATGAAAATTATCACCTCTCAAATGCGTAAGTTCTATTTTATTAGTTTCCAAACTTAGAACTTGAGGAGCGAAAATTCCCCATTCTACGATGAATGCGAAAACCCAAACTGTAAAAAATTAACAGCTCGCTGTAACTGAAAGAAAGGACATTATATCCACGAAATTTTACATGAATGGAGGATTTTACACCTTTTTTCCTTTAAAATAGTCGTCATGCCTATTACATTGCCGTTTAGCAATACCACATTCAACTTAATTCAAAACTCGATGTAAGAAAATTGTCAACAATACCGCAGACAGTTAACCACGAACAAGAATCTGTGCCTAGAATGTTACTTGACATCCAGAGTATCTCTTTAATTACAAAATTGCGTAGTGACCGGGAAAAATTATACAACAATTCCTGCTATTTATTCACATTCAAATAAATTGGTTGATTTTCATTTCATCATTCGTGTAACATTAATCTTTTAGAGCAACAACTTTTTTCCATATCAACCATATAATCAAATATTAATGGCTTTCAATGTCACATAATCCTAAAAAGCATGAATCACTATGAAACGCTTTAATAAAGCTGGGAAATCGAATATGAAAACACTTAATTCGAAGAGATTTCCCCACATTCTTTGGTTAACCGACTCAAAGGCAAACCAAATGATAATACGATAAATTAAATTCCATTTCACCTCTAAATAATTTATGCCATTACCTGACCTGCTAGTTGGTACTGATAAATGAGCACTACCAGATGAATGATACACGCTGGTGGATAGAAATTTTCTCGACCTCTAATAAATGTTACATTAATTCCATAGCTCGGAAATTGGAGAAAGATTAATATTTCAGTCAATATGTAAATATATGAGTTAAGGATACGGTCATTTTGAGTGGGCAAGCGAACCACCGACCCTAACATAGTTCACTTCACTGGTATTGATCTCATCGAAAGAGTTATCCATGGATATCCGGAAAAGCATCGACTCAGCAATCTGGAGTCGTAGCAGCCAAATGGCATAATAACCGATAGAGAGGAAGAAAGGGAAGAAGACATTTTGGGTTTAAGTCCGCTTTCGCTCGCCATGAGCTTAAAGCGATAGAACGTAAGGTAATATATCACGATCCGATCAACTTTCGATTGAAAATAGTGGTAATTATAATCGCGTGAGGTAAATCAAAAATTGATATTTTATGACGATCCGCCCCGAGGCCATCATAAAAAATCGTTTCCAAAATAATAATAAAAATATTATTTTGGCTGAAAAATATACCTCCCCGTGGATCATACTTTCAAACTTGTTCCCATTGCCTCACCAATATCCACTTAAACCGTCGGAATGGTTTCTGCGAGTGCCATTACATAATCGATCGAAATGAAAGTGTCGGATTGGTTTTATATTTATCACACTTTTGCCCACTGAAGTTTTTCCACGGAAGGAATTTGCGTCTTTATTTTTTTTCATTTTATTTTGCAATTAATTTTGGAACGATTATCATTATTATATTAGAAGTTTGAATGAATCGATAATTTTAATTTATTCCCATCATCTGCTATGGGTACTTATTAAAAACTTTTCATGTTAGGTATGTAATCATGAATTTTCATGCATTATTTTCACTGATCAAATTATCATCTAGACTGTAATGTTGGCGTCTCGTAAAATATTTTCAAAAACATATCTATTATTTATAACATCGATTTTTGGATGCGAATTTTATATAGTAAAACCAAACTACTGTGAATGGCCTTCAATATCGTATTCGAAGGACCATAAAGCTCTTCCAAGATTTTTAGCGGTTAATCGAGCGAGTCAATTCTTTCACGTTAAACCAAAGTTTTTCCATCCGATAAGGATTTTTCCTTTCAAAGATGACCATTTATGGCACATTTATCGATTCGAGTGGGCAATTCTGAGAACTACCAAAGGTTACAAATTCAATGATTTATAATACTTCAGAAACTGCGTTTCTCATTTTTACAGGTTCTTTCTGACATTCCCCCGACTCTACTTTCTCCACGATTCAGAACTTTCTCTGTATTTTGCCGAACGTGCGAATATGGTATCTTAAATTTATCAAAGAAATGGCTTTCCTCCTTCGACATCTTATTCTTGCTACTACTTAAATAAAACTTTTATACGTATTTTCAAAGTTTCCATTACGGTCCGTTCAACATTCTCCGAATTCTCGCTCTATTTCGCCAAACCCTTCTTTCTGTTTTTTAAAATATGTATTATCCCACTATACAGGATTCATCACGCCTTCTTAAACTCATATTTTCCCAATTTACTCTTTTTCTCTCGCGATATTACCAAATTCTTTTCCAACTCTCCAATTTTCCCTTTACCTTACGGAAAATTTCCCCGTTTCAAACACTTGCTTAATCGTTATTTTTATTCAATGCCTTCGCTCCTTTCCCTTTCCCATTCTACCTTCGCTTACTTCGCCTCTTACCGAATTAATATTCATCTTTAATACACGCGCACATCCATGTAAAGTTTAATGCGTTTGAAGCATCCTACATATATGTCAGAGATACTTCAGCAATAAAGCGTTTCATAATGAATTCAAGAAAAATTGTATTTTCCACAACACAAAATTTATTACTACAAGTTTCGCCTTTTACAGTATCATTTAAACACGTTGACTTTGTTAATAAAGAGTTTTTTTCATTTCGAATAAATTACATATGCAAATAATAATTGTTAAAATATTTATTTATCATGATACATAATTTTCGTTTCCCTATGTCTTAATATGCTCAGACTCAAGTCATGAAGTATGTATTAAAAATCGAAAAACAGTCGAACACGACAGTGCTCTGAATGAAAATTACAGGGAACTACGAAAGACGAATAAAAAATGAAATTATTTGTTAATGAAAACTAACTAAAAGTTAACAAATTACTTTGGCTGACGGAAAATTCACCGACACAATTCACCGAAACACAATTCATCGACCACAATTCACCGAATCGAAATTCACCGAAACCACAATTCACCGAATCGCAATTCAACGAATCACTATTCACCGAAATGTAAATTCACCGAACCACAATTCATCGAATTAATTATTCATCGAAATTTCCAATTAACTTTATGAAGATGTGGGGAGAGCGGAAGTAATATAAACGGAACGTTGGCAACATGGACATCTGTTGACTGATTATAACAATTGGAAAAATAATAGATAACAATAAACCATTAACGTTTAAGGAGGCGTGGGTTTGGGGAGGAAAGACGGAAAATTCACCGACGACAATTCACCGAAACACAATTCATCGACCACAATTCACCGATTCACAATTCACCGAAACCACAATTCACCGAATCGCAATTCACCGAATCACTATTCACCGAAATGTAACTTCACCGAACCACAATTCATCGAATGTATTATTCATAGAAATTTTACTTTGTACGTTATTAGTTCTCAAATCCCCTTGGCCTTTTGAGTCCCTGAAGAATCTCATTTCTTATACTGGTACTCTTTACGTATGGAGATAGAAGAAGTTATAATAAATCCATGATTGTACTATACTTTTCCACTCATTCATATACAATACCTTATTTTCATAGCTTCGAACTTCATTTCACTCCGACATTTCAACCTTCTCATTCCTCCGATACAGTCACCTTTTTATACGTATTCCAATCAAATCCCTTTTCTTACAGATTCATTTCCCTCTTCATCTCTCCTCCATCTCTCTCTCTCTCTCTCCCCGAATTCCGAACTCAATCCTCCATTCTCTACCTCCTCTTTTCATTCCCACTCCAATCGTTCTCTTCCATCCCTTACTCAACCCTCTCATCCTTTAATCTGCCACTATCATCCCCTCTTCATCCACTCTCCTCCTCTCGAACAGGGTTTTCCAACCTCCTCCTTTCTTCCTTACCCTCTCTCTCTCTCCTCCATCTCTCTTTTTCGGCATTTTGAACGACCTACTCTTCCTCTTTCCCCCTTATCCAGGAGACCCTCTCTCTCTCTCTTCAAGTCCCCTTCAGGGGCCCTTTTTATATTCCTCCCTCCCCTCTCTCACCCTCCCCCTCACATACCGAAACATCCTCACTCTCTAAACCCTACCGTATCCACTCGAAACCCCCCTCAATCCCCTTTCTCGCCCTCTTTCCCTTCCCCTTTATAAATTACGCCCCGGGCGATTCATTCAGGGCGGAGGACACTAATTGCTGGCAGCGCTGTAGTCGCGAGCGGTACCTCTGATGGATGCCTTAAAACTCCCCTCCTATTCCTCCTCTCTTACCTTTCTCTCTCTCTCTTTCTCCCTCCTTACTCTCTCCTTCTCTCCCGCATATGTTCCTTACTCTCTACCTCCCCAACACTTAGAGCGTTATTACCTTTCGCCATCTCCCTTTCACCTCCATCCGTTTTTTATCACTCTTTATACCCTCTTCCTTTCTGCATTCCTAATTCGCTTCGACCGTTTATCTTATCCTCCGCTTCGTTTTCTTCCTTATATATCGATTCCTTTATATCTCCCTCGGTGCCTATAACTATTTCTCCTTCATTCCTTCCCTGTTATCCTTCATCTGTCCCCTATGCGTCTTCCTCGGTCGGCTTTTCACTCTACTTTAATCGCCATCTCTCATTATCTTTCTCTATTAATCCCTTCCTACCAGTGTGTTTATCAGCATCCTAAACTTACCCTTTAATTCATATATATATATATATATCTTGCTTTCTTTCTCTGTTTCTCTCATTCCCGTTTAACGGTCTCTCTCTTCCCTCACCCGATTCTCCCTCCGACAAATATCGCAGTATTTTTCAACCGGAACACTCCGAGTCTTCCCCCCATCTAGTGGATAAAGAGGACAGAGTCATTCTTAATAGACCACTGACGGTGGCCCTTATTACCGGATGGATGCACTAACAAGTCTATGTGGCCCCTGCCTTGGTGCGGCGGTAACTGTGTGCAGAGAAGAGGGAGAGAGAAAGAGGAGGGGATGGAGGTTCAGGGTTTTTCCCACGCCAGTGTTTGTGTGGCTCGCTTCCAACACATAGGGACCGTCTGAAACCGTCTTTTTTTTCATTTGGATGTATCTGTGACGTCCCTGGAGAGAGAGAGAGATAGTGAGGTTCGCTTAAATGCATTTTTTATGGCCTGCGTACCTGTCCCTCATATTTAAAAGACCTTTGAACGAGTCGTTAAAATTTTTAATAGGAGAAAAATTGTCCGCGAAAAAAATATTAGGCGCAACGTTTCAATATTTCTTCATTAAGGTTTTATTTTTTTGCTTATTATGTAAGAAATGGCACTTTCTTCTTCTGTATCGTTGGTTATAATACCCTTAAGAAATATATCATTAAAGCGCCCGGATGTTTTTTAAATTACTGCTGATTTCGCCCGAGGGCTTTATTAATTCACTGTTGCGGTGAAGGGTTTCTTTTTCAATTTCTCGGGAATTATTTGGGGAATATTTTATAATTCTGCCGCGAAATGAAAAACAAGGATAAAACATACATATACAGGAAAGATAACATAATTTGAGGGAAAATACAGACGCTGAATTTGAAGGTAGACCAATATATCAGAGTTAATTGAAGAATGATGATAATTTATATGATTTGAATTGGTTTTCAAATTTCCCTACGGTCGAGTTCAATTAAGAAGAATTATTCATTCATATCAGCTTCAATAGCTCTCTGTGTGCCTGTAATGCAGTATGGAGTTAAATGTGAGAGATTGTAACATATTTTTTAATTTGCATCTTAAAATGAGCTAATATCGAGATAAGAATACAGTCAAAATATTTATAAACAAAAATATCGTACTATTTGTTCGGTGGACAACTATGCTAGTTTAGATTATAATGTATTACAGCGATAAGATGTCCATATCTTGTCCAACATAATATCAATAATCTGGATCATATAATACAACCAAAGCTGAACGAATTTCAAACATTTTCTCTTGCCATATTAATATTAAAACAAAGAACGGAGGGAAATCAAATTATTTGAAATCGTATATATCCAATATGAAAAGAACATTTTCTATTTTTAAAATGCAATAAATTATATATTTCTTCTATATCATTTATTGATAATATTAGCAATGGATTTTTCCTGTTCTAAACTGATCTCAAGCATATGGAGGAAAAATAGTTTTATTACAATGTAGAACACACAACACATAAGAAAAAGATAGTTTTATGGGGATTTTTATTTATTTATGTTTATCTGAAAGGAAATCAATTCAAAACAAAAGTAACGTTGACACAATGGAGTAATGTCATATAAAATCACAGAACCCTTTTTATCTGAAAGCGGCTTATAAATTTGAGTCGATTTCAATCACTTTTGATTTTCCCTGCCTAAGAAAACAACGATGAACTACAACATATCCAAAGATTGACGAAAAATATAGCAGTGACCTACTTTTGGTAATTTTTATTTTTTGTCTATTTTCCGGTGTTGTGATATATAACCCGACTTAATGTTTTAATGGCCATATTTTAGCATTAAACAGTATCAAAATGAAATTTAGGTTAAAAAGTGACGGATTATTCATAGAACTATAATGTAGTATACGATATTTTCTTTTTATTATAAACACCATAAAGTCTACGTTCTTATTAGAGATAAATAATAAAAGGAAATATATCTTCGTAAATATTTCAGCTCAGCTTTTAATTATGCAATATAATGACAGTTAAATGCTTTTGAAATAAAAATGTGGATAGTAAAATCAAACTTCGCATTCGATACTTATAATAAGTCATAGAAAGCAACAACATTTATGAACTACTGAATGGTATAAGTGGCACATATAAGTATATACATATATATGAATTGACCATATTCAACGATTCAAAATATGGGCCAACATCAAAATCTGTCACAGAAAAACTAAAATATCACTGATCACCCGGATGAGAAATTCGTCGTGGTCAAGCTTATTTAATTCTGACAGGCTTTGATAAAAACTCGACATACTCATAGAAAACGTCGCCTTTTTCCATCACAGAGGATTTACATTAGGAAACAGTAAATCGAATTCCAATTCCGTTGATTAATGAGACGAAAAATCTCCTTCTTTTGATCTGGCTAAATTTTTCACCGTTTAAAATTTTTTTCATCATGTGCCTTGGTATATCCTGCTCGGTGAATAACAGTAAAAATGTTAGTCACGGCCAAAGTGAAAGAAAGGAACCTGATCGACTGTCACTATCGTTTTTTTTTGCGCTCTACATTTTTTACAGTTCGCCAATTTCAATCGATCGATGACGTGGGTTTTCTACTGAGAATAGAATCACTCATTGATCGCGTAGTGAATTTTCAAGAAGGAAAATTTATTTTTTGTAACTAGCGAAGTCTTGCGGATATTATGATAACGGTAAGAAAGAATTATGCTAAAAGGCGAATAAAAGAAGAATTAAGGAAAGGAGAAAAGAGACAGTCGTAAGGGAGCTAATGAAATACGAAGCAAGAATTGTACTTCAATATCCTAATGTTGGCGTAACCGCAGTAGGATTTCTTTCATCGAGTCGACGACGAATTGTTATTATCCAACCTTTTTCATATCGTTATCATGCGTAAATTCCGGCAAAGTCATTTTCGTGTAGACAACCGTAACTCATGTTCGAATAATTCAAGGATTAAAAAACAAAATGATAGGATGACGTACATTTTTACAATCTATTTATTTCTATACTGTAAACCAAAATACCGTTTGTACTCATAATGAAACGATACTATTTCATTACTCATGAGATCAAATCATCGTAATAGAAATTATCATTCATATTATGTAAAAGACGCATTTATGGTATACATATATATGAGCATAATCACGTATATTTTGTAAAACACGTAGTGTTAAATAATGCATTATGATATACAATTCAGATTTACAGGCCAAATATTCCACTTCATGTGTCAATTGAATATCAAGAATTTGACGTGATAACATCGAGCGTTGGATTACAAATAATTCACCAATGTACGTAATAATATACACAATGGAATTCAATTAACTTACTGTCATTTTCCGCGTAATTGAATCAATTTATCCATTTAATGAGAGATATAGAAGGATAATTATATAAATATTGACAGAGCAGATATCGATATTATTCGCTCATGCTGCATTCTGTTGGGTAAATGGCAGTAATACAAAAATAAAAATTCGGAACAACATACATTGTACAAACTTCCTCATATTGTAATGCGTTCTATAGTTATCTTTTGAAAAATATGAACTATGTAGAACCGTTATAAACATCAATTTAAATAACTAAACGAAATTTGATGAAAATCGTATGAGTCGTTTTTTCGAAAATCCAACTGTTATTCAAGTTGCCCAAGAATAAACTAGCCTTATATTCATTTTTTGAGAAATATGAACTATGTAGTAGTATTGCGTAGAATAAACTTCCCTTAATTATTGAGCAATGTCAACCATTTCTTCATAGCTTCTACTCTGTATGATAAAATGCCTAGGTACTAGATTTCATTAATTTGGGATCCACCGTTTAGGCTCTAGAGCCGTGAAAAGGAAGACCCACAGACACGGCATTGTGAAAACCACTTTTTCGGAAGGAAGTACACCTAAAACGTATATTTCCATCAAAATCTCGAGGTCGAATTTTTGCGCGATAACAATACTTTCTCAATGGGTGCTCTAACTCGAAGTGTATTTACCATTTCAGCACCAAATTTCAAATATAATATTATCATCATAGGTACAGAGTTGATTACTTTTTGGACAATATAGGACAACCGGAAGCGGAGGATTATTCCTGTTGTTTTTCCTTTTCTTCCAAATACCTCCTTTAACACTAAATTTACGTAAATACCTATTTGTTATTACTAACGTTACAGAAAATGTAATTTTCTAAGTTTTGTTTGAATTTTTTTTTCATAAAACCGTTAATTTAAGAGGTATTTTACTTTTCTTCTAAATTTATGTTAAATACGTCGCTAAGTGATGCCATTCCTAAAGCTGCTACGTTGAAATTTTTTAATTGTTGATAGCGCTGCTTATGCTGTCAAGGGTAATTTTAATTGCGCATTGATATTCTGTTATCCATAGAAACAGCTAACAATTTTCTTTACTCATTGTTTGTTTTAAAAAAAAAGACTATTGAAAATGTTTCAAAATTATTCATTAGTGTAATTGCTGATAATTATTCCTGAGGACGATGATGTCGAGAGCAATCATATTCATTGCTCTGTACGGAGAAAGTCATGTGTTGGCCACATCAGATTTTTAATCAAGGTTTTCATACAGAGCGATTGGAAAAAAAAAGAGGCAACGAAGAGCGCTTGGTTCACCGATCGACTTCGAGCTCCATTTGGAAACGGGAGGATGCGCATTAACGGTAGGACGCATCGTAGGTAAAATTATGCTCCACCGAATCCGGCATAAAATTGCACCGTGTATATTTGATCGAACCGACGAATTCTGCGGCGTCTCTTCCCCGTAGAGGTGGGTGAAGAAAGATTCAACTCTTTCGCGGCGGAGACTGTTGATGAATTTTCCCGGGTTTCAAGCGTGCATTTTTGCCGACGCTTCGACGGCTACCTTCTGTCGTCATCACCGTGTATATAGCCTTCGAAAAACATGCTGCCCGCGCATGGCACCCTTTCGTCGATCTGTGTAATTTATTATTTTCCTAACCGAACCCTATGCTTTCACTGAACTTTCCGATAAACTCTCTCTCTCTCTATCAGCGTGCGAAAACGCCGAGTAGGACAAACATAAAACACCAAAAAGAACCAGCGCCAAACCATTTACGGTGAGCTTCCCAGTATTCCCGTCACGCGGCGCCCTCATCGCCGTGACCGGTTGACGAGGGGAGGTTTCGGAACGTAAGCGCCTATCGTTCCGTACACACACACACACACACGGGCCCGCCCTATGCCCCCGTTAAGCCCGCAAGGTTCCTCTCCTTCAGTAAGGGCTTCCTTTACCCTTTTCCTCCACCCACCTATCTCTTCCCTTTCCCTAACTCATGTCCACGGGCCAATCAAAACCCCTTGACTACGAAAATGGCTAACAGTGTTAAAGCTAATTGGCCAGGAGAAGAGATCGGAAAGTCTATGTGTGATGTGGGTTGGGGATCAACGGGGTAAGATTTTATTGTGTGTGTGTATATATATATATATACACACACACTGTATATATATATATATATATATATATATATATATATATATATATATATATATAGATACACACGAGTATATGTGTATATACACACACACAGACGCATAAATATGTATATATACATAGACTTGAACACACACAATGAATGAACGAGCACTGCATCATCTTCTTTCGAACATTTTTTAGATAGAATGATGGGTAACAGCAGTTCCGTCGAAGGGTTCACGCTCCGTGCACTGAACAAAATCACGCAAGCGGCTCTCCATCGTTCTCCCATTCTTTTTGCTTTTATATCCCTCATATGCTTTCGGCCATGTACGTGTTCTTGGGGGAGGGGGAAGGCAAAACTTTAAAGGAAAAAATATCGGAGACTCTCTCTCTCACTAGTTCCTCGTAAAAGTTTAAATTAGTTTTTTGCGAGGGGATTTTTTTCCTTGAGTCTGGCGCAACTTTTTCATCCTTGTCCTTCGCTAAAATTGAAATCTCGAAAAAATCAATGGTCCCAAAAGTGTGTGCCGAGTTCTTTCATTATAGTTTTTTTCGTCAGCGCGCGCGTGCGGAGATATCATCTTCAAAGAAGATTCATATCGTCGCCGCGAGAGAGGAATTCAAATTAAATTAGCGCGGCTGAAACTCTGATCTACTTTGGCTCAATACAGTCATAAGTTTTATGAAATGGGAATTCATTTTAAAATTTATAATAATTTTAAATTCAACAATACCGAATTATTTTTGTACAAGCGGGCGACCCGTCAATACACAAGCGACTGGTTTCTTACTTACTTTTTAGCTTTAGTCTAATTATAAATACCAGACGAAGAAAGTGGAAATGACTGGTTGCATAAAAAAATCCATTGAGGTATACAACGCAGCATATCTCTCTATAATAAGTGCACTATGCGTGACGCTACGCTATCGATTTTTCAGAGAGCAAGGTTTTTTCCTTCATTCATCAAAATACCAAAATATGGACCGATTTTCTTCGTTTTAACTTTATTCGACGACTAAAACTCTATTCTATGTTATTCTTGCGATGTTTATATGTTATACTGTCGTAGTTTTCACAAATACGCATTCCTTTTCGGAACTGGTGGATTTTTCGTATTCTTTCCGGACGTTGCCAAGACGACTATCATTGTTGCCTCCGATTTAATTATCGTCGATTTCGCCTTCAAATAAACGAAAGAAAGCGTTACTCACATCGAACTTTTGTTTAAGCATCGAAATTATCGTTGTAACAACGACAACAGTTACTGATAATTATTTGGGAAACCGTGTGGCAGGCGTTTCAAAGGATGGACCAAAGTAATTGAATCTTCTTTCATCATATGGTTACTGGAATATTACCTTTTTTGTATGTACAATTATTATATTCTACATTTTTAATGTTCATTAACGCAAAAAGGCCCACGCATCTGGTTTATATTTACCAGAGTCAGTGTTCAATCATGTACTACTATACGTTGGCTTTTAAAGGGTTTCTTCCTTACAAGACATCAAAGTCAACATTTCGGATGACTACGGACTAGGAAAAGAAATTGTGTTAAGTGCTTTTGGAAAATTAACGAAAAATGCATACATAATCATTACAAAATGATAATTTATATATATCGAGCAAAACGGAGGTTGTTGAGCGTAGCGTACTATTGAGAATGTGTGCCGGCCTACAAGTAAATGAATGTTAATTAATTTCACAAAAAATTTAACGTACTTTCAAACGTTCGCCATACATTTTTACCAGCTGCTTCTTCCGGACAAATTCCAACCTACTGAAACTTTTCTTTACCATCCGATCGAGCAAGTATCCACGCGCATAATTTGTATTATTAACGAAGAAGCAGCGCATCGATAGATCCCATTTTCTCCCGTTTTTAACTCTCTTCGTATTCCCCGAAGCATGCACAAACACCCCCTTTTTTTTTTAATTCACGGGATCATTACGCCCTTTATTTTTTCGTCGATTGCCAACGTTTTTCTTCTCTCCCCTTCTTTCTTCCTCACCTTTTTTATACTACCATCTGCGTACCTTACTCATCATCTCAAGAATACGTTCCTCTCCTCTTACTTTCTCTCCTCATAACTTATTCACTCCCCGTCTCCACTCCTATTCCAGCTTTTAGAATATGATGATTCACGGCCGATTAAGTCCCTTCTACTCGACACGTTCACCATCTCACGCCTAAACACTGCATCTGTTATCTGCCCCGGGATTTCCCCGCATTGATGCTCGTGCTTCTCTCTATACTCGTCATCAATCCTCTCCTCCTGTATACCTCTGCTTACGATTCAGACCCTCTTAAGGTAGCGAATGCGTGTTAGAAGCAGGTTTGTGAGGGAAGGTCTGTAAGAATGGTAAAGGAGTCTAGAGGACGATGTGAGATTAGGAGGATTCTTAAACAGGTGAGGGTGTTTATTTTTATAAAGAAAGGGAGTGATTGATAGATGGTGAGGTAAATAAAACGAAAAGAAAACTATCGACATGAGACGAAATGCCCAGATAAGGAATGAGCTGGAAGATGGTTTTAAAATAAATTACGGAAACAAAGAGCGGAAAAGACTTTATGAAATGGAAGGAGGATTTACGTAAAAGAGAAGGCGAGGGAAAATCGTAAATAAAAAACCGAGAATTTGAAAATGGGAAGAAATAAGGGAAGGCTAAAAGCAGAAAAATGGAAAGAGAGAGAGAGGAAGAAAAGATGGAGCACACAGATGAGACAGTAATTTTTTAAGAGAAATGCCGAAGAAAGAAGAAAAAGGAATGACTGTAATATCAAGATAGAAAACCCAATTTGAAATCATAAGGCAAAAATGTACGACGGACGATGGCGAGGGGAAAAATACGTATAAACGGATAAAATGTAAAAAAAAAGAAAGACGAGCAGTAAAGCGGAGAGTTTTAAGCCGAAAAATGAACGAAGGGAACGTGAGGAGGAAGAAAATTTCGGCGAAAGGAAATGAGAAGGATGGATAGGAGGAAGAAGAGGAGATGGAGAGGAAGATGAATGGGAGGAAGATGGTGAATTAATGAGAATTTGTTAAATGGAGGAGAGAGAGAGAGAGAGGGATGCGAAATGATACGGAGAAGAGGAGATGAGAACTTTGCCATAAGTGGGTGTGAGAGAGAGAGACGTAGGGTGAGAAAGGATAGGGAAATAAGGACGAGAGATGCGAAGGAAAGAGGAAACGTGAGAAGATGAGGAAGAGAGGGTAAACAAAGAGAGAGAGAGAGAACGCTTAAAAAGGGATAGAGAGAGAGAGAGGCGGAGGGAGAGAGAGGGATGGAAGGAAATAGTAAGAGAAACAACTACTCAAAAGCTGTGAGTGGGAGATGCGCCTCTTTCTCTTTTCCACTTTAAGAGTCCAACTCTTAACTCTCTCTCTCTCTTTCTCTCTCTCTATTTCGCCCGCTCCTTCTCCCAAAACATCACAGCGGCGTTCCCCTCTACCTCTCTTTTCCTCCTAAAAAAATACCTCCTCCCCTGTCTCCCCTTCTACACCCTCTCCCTCTTCACACACCCCCCCCCCCTCTTCCCATGAGCCTTCGCGACGGCTATTGAATATTTCATGTAATGTGGATGAAGGAGGTGAGGCGGGACCGTGAAGGAGATAAAAAAAAGAGAGAGAAAGTCTTTCTCTTTTTCCGCCGCCTTCAGATGTAACCCTCATTTCCAAACATTTAAACGTCCGATACTCGGAATGGTTTTTTTTCGGGCCTCTCCTCTAGCCATTTATCCGACTCTCGCCTTCCTACCCAGTTTTTTTCCTCTCCTCCCCCTCCTCCCAATATCCATACTCTCGCAGTAAAGGAATGGATGCCGGGAGAGAGGTCTCTCGACGAACAGTTTCGAGTTTCTGGGCCCATCAACAAATTTCAGAGCAAGGCGTGTTGGCTGCTGTATCTTTTTAAGCCTCTCGCCACCTTTCTCCCTAATTCTCCCTTTCCCCCCCTCCACTCACTCCTCGCTATCTCTCTACGTCACGCTCCCTTTCCAACTCTCCAACCCTGCGGCAATTTCCCTCCTCAAGAGGAAAAGGGCTCGGAAGAATTTTTCGAAAGAATTAATGTAATTGATTGTTTCTCTCATGCTAATGGATGGAATCGAGTAAAATGATGCTGATGAATTTGGGTTAGAGAGAGGGGGAGAGAAAGAACAAAATTTTCAAAGAAAACCATACCCTCCATTTACGAGGGTTCTGGATTCTTTTAAAATACATCTCTCGAAGAAATACAAGAATTTATTCCTTCCTAGGAATTGGGGGAACAAATACTTTTTAGTCTACGGGAAAAAAGTGAGTTTTACCTATCGCGTTGGAGTTCAATTTAACAGAATGAAGCGGCTATTTTTTATTCGTGGAGGCGATTTCCTATACTCGTATTAAATTGTTGTGAATTGGAGCTGCAAAAAATGCTCAACGGAGACTGATCCAAACGTATGGATTCGACATAAAGAATAAAGCCGCGAAACGTGCGAATTTTGAAACTATTTTGCCAGTTATTGCGTAAGTTAACTTAATTAGAAATTGGAAAGTTATCAGGTGTATATAATCATTTATTTTGACCAACTGTTTCAAGAACTTTACTATTAACTATCAATATTTAATATAAAAATTAATACACTCGATAAATAATAAACTTTTAAGAAGCACGAGAAAGAGAGGATAAGCTGAATAGCAATATTAAAATTAAATTATTGATTTTTCAAATAGAAAATGTTATACAGATTAAGGGAATTATGCCGATTAAAATATCCTTGCAGACAATTACATAATTGCAGAATGCTCTGTTAATACCTTATTTTAAACCACCAGTGATGTTAATTACATCTAATGCCATAAAGAATATACGGGTATATAATTGAAAGTATTGCGCTTATCGATGCACAAGAATAACATTACATAAAATGCAGCGTAAATTTACGAAGTTAACTTAAAATAGCTTAAAATAAGAAATAATATTAGAAAAAGAATAACATACCATTGTTATATGCAGTAACAATCTTTCCCTCATAAACAAATCCATCGTTTTTACAACTAAATGACGAAAAAATTCTTCCCGTGAGTTCAGCATTTCAGTGATAAGAGAGGAGAATAAAGTCCATCGCCGTCTTATCCAACCCTCATTCTCGGAAAATTCCGACATACTTTGGAAACTCTGATCTATTTTATCCAAGATTCTAACGCTCCTTTATCTTCCTATTCGTCCATTGTGTCAAGTATTCCATTCTCGGGCCTTTCTCTTCCTCTCGCATATTCGGCCGTGCTCTTCCCGCCTTATTTCCGCTGCGGAGACATCCATCGCCATATTTGACTCCAACCTTCGCACCCTTACTCACCAAGTAAAACTCTCAACTCGCCGACCCCTCCTTTCATTTCTCTTCCAGCCTCTTATCCACTCCCCTTCTCCCTCTCTCTCCTTCCTCTGCATTTCCCTCCGTTCCACTCAAAACTTCCTAAACCTCTCCTAAAACTTTGCACTAACTCACTCACTCTACCCCACCACTTCTCACTCTCTCTTTTTCTCTCTTTCGTCACGTTATTCGGGAATTTCTTAAGCTCTTTTAATTTTTCTGGTTCTGAGAAACAGTTTTTGACATTACACTAAATGCTCTTTTCTTATATATTTAGCAGCGAGACTTTGGAATTTTTTGAAATAATTAATTTTCTTGGTTAACGATTCTGTTGAAAACGATACCAGGAACCCAAAGGCGTTATGTTATTAAAATTGGGGAAATTTAGCGCACCGATTGTCGTGTTATAATCAGTATTTTAAAAGTTTTATTTGAAGAACTACCTACGAGATGGCAAAAGAAGTAATAAATTTCCTGTCTAATAACACAAGCCGTTCAGATGAAGCTTCTTCTGGAGAGTAATTCATCTTCGAGGAATTAGTGACCCTAATTTGAAAGCTTTCTATTTCTTCACACAACAGCCGTTTCTGTCGTAGAAGAGCTTTAATGATATTCTCCATTGATACCTATGAAAATGAAGGGCTTTAATTAAGTAAAACAGTCTGAAAATGTTAAAAGGTCATATACGATGATGCAGATCTAAAAATTGAAGCTAGAAATATATTTATGTTATTATCAGAAATTAAAAACCAATCCCTATATCTAATTAGAATCATATTTAAAATCTGTAATCTCTTTTATAAATAAAAGCGTTTAACCATGCTAATATACTAATATCTTCCTTTAAGAAAGATTACTGCCATTGTGTGAGAGAAAGTTTTTATTTCTGACATAATTGAGGCAATCAGAATAATGTTGCAGTTCAATGAAATCTATGCCATAGTAAAAAATTATAATAGCGAACTATTAGTAAGTGCATTTTTTTGTCATATTTCGAAGTGAATAATTCAATAAGTTCAACCGCATCTCATTATTTTTATGGAATTATCATTTTCCCAATAAATATTGAAATATCTTGGGAAAATATAACTATAGTTATAATAAATGAAAACTATTATTTTTTAAATTTGGAATTTAGTTACAAAAGAGAAAAGACAAAAAAATTAAGCCTTTGCTTCGAAAGAACATTAAACGTCAAAGCAAATATTAATAAAATGTCATTTTATGAGCGCGTAATCATTATCTATGGATTTTTTAAATCATCATTCAACTTATAGTGCCAGTTATCCTCAATAGAAATTTCGTTAACGATTATCCTTTTTAAGAGAACATCCGCCCATTTCCCGTTTTTTAAAACAAACTTTAATCGCTGAATCCTTTTGATATTTAGTTTGAAACTTTTCATTTCATAGAAAAAGAAAATAAAGCGTATTTCTGCCGTGTGGTTATTTCTGTTTCAGGAAAACTACCTCAACAACTAGCAGCATAAAGGCATCCACACGAAATATATTCTTCAGGGTGCAAACCCGAAGGACGACTCGCCGATCTTAACTTTTATTGTCAAACCAGCATCTACCACACTAAATCAAATGCTTTAACAATATGTGAGGCATTTCCCAATGTAAAAATGAACTTTTTCCAATTAAAAACCATTTTACGGCCAATTCGAGAAATAAAGGGCCTTTTGAGGTAAATAAAATGAGCGTATTTCTTTCCGCTATAAAAATGTATAAGTCACGGCTGTATATATTAGCCTTAACTCGTTTAAAAATAAAAATTTAAAATGTTCTCTCTCGAAAAATGTTGGAAAATGTACACAAGAAAATTAAATTAAACATACTGCCAATCACACATAAATTGTGTTATATTTAATTTAATTTAAATGCTTCTTTTTATAAAAGGATGGGTAAACCTGTCCATGAATATTAAATAAATGACAGCAGAGATTGTCATCAAAAGTCTGTGACAAAACAAAGACTATAAGGAAAAATAACATGAATTTGCCAGCACGAGAAAGAAAACAAAAGAACAAAACGCAGAAGGACATAGAAAACGGTACCGAAATATCTGTCAAGCTGAAAATTGTTAAGATTGCTGAACAGGCAACAGCTGAATAATAGAAATAAATAGTTTACCAAATTCCGTGACAATATGTGTCAACATTATGTCAGGGATATTTCATTTGAGGTTAATTCAAGGAGCAAGAATGTGAAAAAACGAAAGACCTAAGAAGGAAACCAGAAAAATATGCTATTTTTAAATAGCACAAACCGCTTTCGAAATATCTCTCGAGCGTTTTGGCAAACAAATCATTAACTAAAGTAGCTATGGATGCCATCATTCCGTGGAGTTGTATTCTGAGATAAAACGTGTAACAGATATTTTTTACTCGAAAAGGCTTTATTTCAAATTCCTGGTAATTGTGTAAGGCCGTATCCGGCTCAGTGATTTCATCCTCCGTTTCTAAGCGTGTCTCAAAAGACAAACATTCGTATGCTTGGCAAGGGAAATTTTCACTAGATATCATTTATGAAATATAAGCGTTATTTTTTGAGAACTTGGATGCAATATACTTTCAATATAGGCACATGACACATTACGCAACTGAAACTAGCTTTTTTTTAAAATTTAAACACGGTTAAATTGTCATTTGAATGGTCATATGCGGCCGTTTAATAAAAGGTTTTGGTCCCCGGTGTAACTGAGACTGTAGATTTATACACATATAATTTTGTGAAATTAAAATGCGTTATATAAATTTAAAAAGACAAATACCTTGATAATTTGATGACATCCTCAAGCTGGAGATGACAGTTGATTCCACTGGTCACTCAAGCGCCGGCGGGCAGTAAAAGCAGTGCTGTGGCAGGGAAGTCGGGATCCCGAAAAACATGGTTCCCGGAATTCTACGAGGATAAAAATAATAATTTAAGACGCGAACAGATAAAGAAAAAAATCCTAAATTTATTAAAATATTTAAAAATAGCTATTAAAATTATTTTCCTAAAACTTGGTAAAGGAATACCGAATCGCGACTCGCTTGTTGACGGCTCATCGTTTCGGCACCCGGGACGGTCGCCTCTCTTTCGATACTCTTCCGAGGACGACATTTTGATATATTCCGGCATTTCATCGCCGAAACAAATTTAAAGACGAGTTCAGTGAAGCATTAAAAAGAAAATTACTCTACCAATTGCATATTTTTCTCATCGCGAAATTTGATTACCGACGCAACAATGCTCTCATCGCTTAAAGACGACTACCCTTTCGAGTCATGCCACCTCCACCAATTAACACTCGCCAGGCATATTATCCGTATTTCTTTTTAACTCTTTTAAAAAAATATATCTGCTTGTGCGCTGGGGTTGTCCGTATTCCCCTCTTGACGAGCGAACACCTAAAGCAGCTAGAGACTTCGTTTTATCGCCAATCGATTAAGTATTCTGTCTCATTCTGCACGTTTTCTCAATCAGACTAAAATGTTTTTAAAAAAAGTTACCGTTTACTGTCTGCTTCAGAAGTGAAAATGAAAAGATTGAAAAATCAATTGAAATCGTTCGTTAACAAGAATTATTAATGAATATACAGCATAATATTTAGTTACTCTAATCCTTAAGATAAGCAGCAAAACAAATTTTACCGGAAAAAATTCATATACTATTAAAACCTACTTTCAATATGTCCACCATTTTCACAAAATATTTCTTCTTACCTTTTTCATTGAAGAATAGCAGCACGAATCTGATTTTTTATTACTTATTCCCAATATTATTCAATGCAGTCGCGTAGTCCCACTAACAATAAGTTGCGAAATGGTTACCGGCGACTTTCATTGATGAAGCGTAATTAAGCCTGATGGCAAGTTATTCAATCGCGGAATAAATAAATAAAAACTAAAACTGGCATTTTTAAATAGTTTATACAAGTAACAATATAGATGAATTTCAATAACTTTCGGGTAATAATTTACAACGGTTTAATTGACAAAAATCCTAATTTAAATTGTTTTCGGCATGATATGCTCGATCATTATTTCAAAATCCAATTTGCTCCGCTATCTCTAGCGATTCTGCAGAATTCACTTTGAGTCTCTCGCGTATTTTTTTTTCGGAAATTAATTGGACGCACAGTCGCTTGCGCTCGAAATTTACTCGTGAATTCATTTTTCCATCCCGTTTGATGGCGAACGTAAAAGAAGGACAAGGGCAAAAAAAAGCAGCAGCGGATACGAATTACCACGACCGCTACAAATTTTTATCCCATCGAAGCCATTATGCGATCTCTCGTCAAGACTAGTTTTTCTCTAAAAATATACATACATTTTTGATGTACTAAACATAGCTCGCAGCACGTAAATTAAGTGACACGTGATATTCACTCCGGTTCCAACACGGTACCTCTCCATTATTTCACTCGCATCCCGATTACAGGCTGAAACTTTTTTTTTCTCCTCTGCCCCCTCTCTCCCTCCCTCTCTCTCTCAGTCGTAGCCTTTAGCGACTAAAACACGCACTTCCCGCTGTTTCAAACACATAAACTTCCTTTTCAACCCCATTCTCCCTCCCCTCCCCCTTATTCGCCTACTTCTACCCCACTACTAACCCTCCCCTTCCCTAGCTCATCACTTAACGCATTTTCATTCTGATGTCCATTAAAAACTTTCTAACTTACTCAGCATGCACATTTGTTCCTCGTTAACGTCTTCCTCGGAGCTTCATTCATCCCACTTATTCCTCCCCCATCCTATTCAACCCCCCCCCTCCCCCTTTACGCTAAAGCCACTTCCCCCTCTCTCATCTCCCGACCCTCCTTATCAGCGTGCTACGAGTGCAACCCCTTTTTTCACCCCCAACTCTCGCAGTCTCACCCTCCGCCACACACTCTCTCTCTCAACACCCTTTACTTCTCTTGTTATCGCTAAAACTGTCCTTGTCCTTCGCCAAAGTCCATCTACCTCCCACGCTTTCCCTTCCCTTACGAAATTCCAACTCTCTCCTCAAACACACAACAACCACGCACAAGTATTCATCATCATTACTATATTTTTCCCCGCCTCTGGCGGCAGGATTCGTGCCGTCTGCACCCCATTCTCACCTTGTAGTAGCATCCTCTCTCTCTCTCTCTCTCTCTCTCCTCTTTCCTCCCTTCCAAGTAACCCCGTGCTTGACACCCATGAGCGCACCCTTCTGACCTCCCATTTATTTAAACTATCCCTTTGCCCAGCTTCTCAGCCCTTATCCTCATACCATACTCTCACATTATTTCTTCTTCTTCTCCTCTCTCTTCTCTCCAACTGTTCTCCGAGCCTCCTTATCTCTCCCCCCCTCTCTCTCTCTCGGACACTCACCCTCTTAGACGCTTGGTCGTAAATTAACGTGCTTTTTTCCTCCACCTTAATTCCCTCTTCCCCCCTCCCATTTCCCTCGGTATCCTCTCTCTCTCTCACCCTCTTTTACTAGTCATCTTCCGCACATTTGAACCCTTTATCTTAGCTTTTGTTTTCATTTCCCTCTTTTTTCATTTTCTGGCTCCTTTATTATTTCCAGCAATGCGACGTTTTTTTCCCCCTCTAGCTTTTAGATTACTCTTGTTCCGCCGTGATTTTTATGGCTCGTTTCGTAGTTTTTCTCGGATTGTTTCGCCTTCTTACTCGTTAATTCCTACGCTTGTTTTTATCCGTCTCTTTTTCATTAAATGCCTTTTACGAACCTACTTTATTCTCTCGTTTGTAATCAATGTCCTTTTATTTAAGTAATTCATATTTATTGCAATTCATTCTCTGATATTCTAATCAATATAACCCTCCTTCTAATGCGTAACAAGAAACATGGGAACTTTTCGATTTTGATTTTTACATCCCCATATCTCGAATAGCAATTTTCGCTGCTTCCTCTACCTTTAACCAATTTTCTTATACATCCCCAACTAGGAACATCATTAATATTGTCCTCCACCATCAACAGCATGTAATTTTTTTATCATATATCCTCCAACGATTCGCGCTATTTTCATCGAAAACTAAATACCTCTGCTACATATCCGTACGTTCTTTTTTCCACATCCCTACCGAGTAAAATTTTACCGCTAAAAAAAAACGGAACACTCCTTTCTAGAACGTTATCATTAAATTTTATAACTCGTCTTCTCTCGCGTTTATATGTACGTATGTATGTATTCCGCGAAGTTATTTTCTGTACGTCCGGCTGAGAAGGAGCTCCAGAAGTTGATAGTCAGGAAAGGATGAGCTGCGGTAATACCTCGTTCGCTCCAGATGGGGTTTTTACTTTCCCGACGAGGTCTTCGGGAAAATCTCGCGTGTGCCAATTTTTTCGTCCTTTTCGCAATATACCCTTCCTCTTTCCTCATAGTGGAAGAAGATCTCTCATGTTTTCTGGATCGCAAGAATGTCTCTGGGTGTGTGTGTGCGTCGAGATGTGGCTATCTTGAAAAGTACTTGCTACTCTCTTTTCCCCTTTCTCCCTTTATTGCCTGCCAATTCTCGCGGATACAAGACTCGATCTTTCTCCCGCCATTCTTCTCTTTCCGTTACTCAGGAAAATGGGGTCTTCGACGGTGAAACTCGTTCAGAAAAATAGGCGATATTCTTCTGTCCGCAACGGTTCTTTAATTTTTTCCCCCACTTCGAAATGGTTTGGAGATCCGGAGATTATGCGAAACCGGGTTTTGACGACGGGAAGAAAAGAACGGCGCTTACTGGCCCCTTTTTTACTTTCGTGATTCGGTATCGTTCGTGCATCAGCATATTCTTTCGTTTTATGTGACTGTTCGGCATACTAATTGGGGCTTCATTCACGGAATTCAGCCCTATTTATGAAGATAAATATCTACCGAGGTTCATGACCACTTACTTTGGAATACTTGGTAAATACAAGTGTGCACTGTTCCAGGAATTATGGACATTCTCAATACTATCATTTCGTTTAATTGAAGTATTATATATGATTCACAAATAGAATCAGTAACACATTGATATTTTACCTTTAACTTACCAATTGCAAACAAAATGAAAATGAATGAATGCATTATTATGGCTGGCCACAATAAGCAACGTTTATATTTGAAAGTGGCTTAATGTAACGTTATAATTTAATTAAAAGATGACTCTTGTTTGGAAACAAAATGTCACATCTCTATTTAAATTTATCTAAACTAAAGACACATTTAACATTATAGAAATTTTGTCAAAATCTAAAAATGTTCTCAAGTTAACCTCTTCATTTCAACGTTAAAGAGATTTCGGTTGCTTATTAAATTTTATTCTCGGCTCACATATTCATTCGGTATGGTGGTTATTGTATATACGAGACAGTTGTAATATGGATAGAATCGTTTCTCCGTGATCGAGAGCGGATGGTAGTAATCGATGGACGCCGTTCAGACCCCGTGAATGTCACCTCAGGCGTTCCCCAGGGAAGCGTCTTGAGCACGCTACTTTTTCTAATATATATATTTAGGGCAACTAGGTGTTGAAGGAAACCCAGTGAGCACTTACCGGAAGGAGAGCCGCTGGGGTGTTGGAGGGAGACATTTGTAAAGATTATTGGAGCTTTCGGGATGATCCCTTAGTCAGCACAAGAGAGACACCTAGTTGCCCCATATATATATATATATATATACACACATACATATATATATACATATACACATATACATATACACATATACATATACATACATATATACATACATACATATATATATATACACATATGTACATACTATCTCAGCAAATTTGTAAGCAGTAGTTGTAAATTATTCGCAGATGTCACAGTAGTTGATAGAACTATTCTTAACGTAGAAGATGTTCAGATACTCTAACGGGATTTTCATTCAATTTCGGAATGGTGTAAAAATGGCAGTTATAATTAAACTGATAAATTTTCCTTAGTTTTTGGAAGGGTAGACAGTACAAAGCTATAAACAGGGAGTATTTTCTAGATACGGGCGTCATAAAAACGGTGATAACACAGAAATATCTTGGAATCTAATTAACGAGCGATTTATCTTGAAAGGAGCATATTCGACGGATAATAGGAGCAGATCGTAAAAAGCTAGGATTTATCAGTATAACATTAGGGATATGGGATGAAAAGACCCGTGAGGTTTGTTATTTCTCCCTACTTAGACCGTTAATTGAGTATGCGTGTAGCGCAGGGGTCGGAAAACTTTTCAATATGGCGGTCTACATTCGTTGTTGTGAATGCTTCGGAGGGCCGCATTGGAAATCACGAGAGCTGCGGCGGGCCGGATGGGCGTTTAAATCAGAAGTTACCTATACATTTTGTGGTCTCACATTACTGAAAATCAATTCCAATTAGTTTACTAGCATTAAAACTCCATCAGAAAATGTTCTGAGATCATCATTTCACCGAAATAATATGCAATTGACTGTGTTAAACAATATCGATCACTTTTCTTTCATGACTTCGTAGGTCGCATAAAATGCTGTCGGGGGCCGCATGAGGCCCGCGGGCCGTAGGTTGCCGACCACTGTTGTAGCGTATGGGACTCTAATGAGATAGGCCTTATACAGGATATAGAAAAATATCAACGAAAGGGGTGCGTTTTGTGAAACGTAGATATGTTAGGCAAGTAAGTGTCACGAGCCTAATAAAATAGCTTGGATGGGAGTCTTTTGAGCAAGAGTGCACAACATACGGCCAAATGTGTCCCGCCGACGCATTTTGTTCGGCCCGATCGAAGTAGGGAGTAATTCAGCTTAGCCATTACTTTCATATCAAAAATACAATTAAAATTTGTAAGTAAATTACGTTCATTTGCCACTTAATTTTTTGTCAAATAAAAATTTTATGTAAAATTTGTTATGGTAATTAATAAATCGACAATATTGCACTTAAATTTTTATTATGAACGAAATCTTCATAGTGTGGCCCACTTAGGTCCATTCAAGTTACATTTTGGCCCATGTCAACTTTCGAGTTGTGCACCTCTGTTCTAGAGGAACGCCGAGAAAAGACTATAGTAGAGATTTCGATCAGAAGACTTTAATGATAAATTATCAGTCATAATTAAGAGCCCCACTTACGTAGGACGCCACGACCACACTGGCAAGATTCGAGAAAATGGTTGTAGGACTGAAAGATACAAGGGATCCACCTTCCTTAAGACGATAAGAGAGCACAGTAGGAGAATAATATGACAGGTCGCAAATAATCTCCCCCAACCCCACACAAGTTGCGGAGGCTTGCAAGGTATATATTCAGATTCTCCTATTCAGATGAAAGATGATATCCAGTAAATAATTAATCTGTAGTGCTATTTTTACATTTCATTCCTAACAGAACGAAAGACTGGATGAATCTCGTTTTCTTTGTTTGAAAGAATAATATACAATCTGTATTCATGAGGTTAATTAGATTATCTTGATTAATGAAAAACATATCGATAACATTATAAAATGGATCTTTTTTTTTGAGGCATCGTATCTCGGAAAAATTCATCGTCCTAATTCAGACCAAGAAACTTAACAGGTTTTTTTTTATCGCCTAAACTAAGTCGTGATAAAACTACCAGCGAATTTACAGAGCCGAAGAAATGATGAAAACAGAAATTCCGACCTAAAAAGTATAACCCGTCGGTTTCGGACGACGGGAGGAAAAACAAATGAGGTGACAATTTAGAGACAGGCTTTATAAGGAATCGCTTGCCGTTCTCACCCTCGCGCTCTACTGCCTAGACTCCCAGAATTGCCGCTCCTTATCATTCCAACCTTTCTCCTCCCCCATCAACCCCACTCGAAAGACACTCCAACCGACGCTCAGCCTCCTTCAACTCCCTCCACGTTCCGTCCCATCGAACCCCATTCCACCCATTCCCCCCTCCCCCCCCCCCTCTCTTTTTTTTAAACGGAAAATAAAAAACTACCGAAATAGGAAAAGCTGAAACTCGTCAGAGGGTGGAGGTACAAGGTTTCGGGTGACACGAAGGAATGTAACGATAAAGAAAGAGAGAGAGAGAAAGCGAGGGTGTAGAAAAAACGAAAGAGGGAAGGAAGAGATGGAAAGAAAGCGAGAGATGAGTGTTAACGGGAGAGAGAATGGTTAACGTGAGTTGGCGCCGGAAACAAAAAATATCTTAATTCCCACTTTGTCATTGTTATATGCAAATTTTGACGATCGTAAACTTAAGAAAGGGAAGCGTTTTGCTTTTTGCTCGATTCTAGTCCGTAGTAAGGAATCGCAATAACAGATCACATTCGGATTATCAGCATCTTGAAGACAGCCGAGGATTTCGTTTTCTATCTTATATGCGTTAAATCGCCGTTTATTTGACGATAGGTAATGTAAGACGATGAAGTGTGTGTGTTGGCACGATTCCGGCATAATTGAAGTCTTTATGGCACCTCACAACAAAAAGAGGAGAAAATATTACAAGACCACGTAAACAGAAAATACATTATTATAAGTTATTTTTAACTGTGGGAATGACACAGTGCGCTATTAATTTCAAAGTGAAATCAACTAAAATATTTGAATTCACAATTTCTACTTTAATAAAATATATTCATGGGAAATACATGTTGATATCTCTCTCTCTCTCGAAGAATCGCGTTCTATCTACGGATTTATGAGTAATAACCATCAAAGAGAGACAGAAACTAAAGATTAATCTTTCAATTATGTTACAGTTATTAATGTAACATACATACATAAATAGGCGTGACAAAATCTAAATCTGAATAAATACCCTGCAAGCCACCATAATTGGTGTGTGGCAAAACGCTACAATCAACTATTGAAAGTTTTATTCTGTGGAATTTAAAATTTATATTTTTATCACGACGAAATGCGAAAATTCCATCGTTAAGGTAGTACTTTAGTGTGAATACAAATACATAACAAGGAAAGCTTTTGGCGGTAGAGTGAGAATCAAAACAAGGTATGAAGCGAGCAGTGGAGAGGAAGCTTAAGACATGCGTATGTTTAGGAAAGAAGCGGCAAGCAGGACAAGAGAGGAAATAAAGGAAAGACTATGCGAAGAATACAAGAAAGAATATTCTAGTTTTGGGTTACACTAAGTACAGAACGAAGGAAGGAACTGGAATTTTTCTTGGAATAGGCTGTGCATTAGGAGCAAGATTACCCTAGAGGAATTTTTTTTTTTTGAATAGGCTGTGCATTAGGAGAAAGATTACCCTAGAGGAAACAAACAAATAGGCGGCCTTTGAGCGAGGAATACAGTTTATCAGATGGCAGAAGGGTGAGACGGAGATGCTACGGAAAAAGGTTTGAATGATGGTGATGGCATTCAGGGGGAGGGAACGAATTTCAAGTTTGGCAGGGAAAAATTGAACGGGAGATTGCGAAGGAGCATTCGAGTGAGGGGAATGGTAAAGGGTTACGTAGAGATGGGCAACGGGCAATATTTAAAACATATTTGGATAGTGAGAAAGCGAAAGGTTAAATATGCTTAAATGATGAAAAGATTTAGATTATTAAGTTTGCTCAAGATGGAAAGGGATACACGTTGAGTCTTGATAAAATAAGACTTTCTTAATGAGATCGGGAGAAATCCGATATAGCGCCTGAGATCCGAGTTGGAATCACTTTGGAGCAAACAAATGATTAGTTTCGGAGAGTTTTAAGAGTAAAAACAACAGAAACTGTTACTGGGATGATATCGGGTCGATAATGCGCCAACCCCTTATAAATTCACTATACAGGCCAATATCTGGTGGAACTCCGTAATAAGGATGAAGACGCTGAGCGTCGAAACCGGACGGTGAAGTTTATTTTCCCAGTGGAAATTAGTAAAAGTGTTTGCTTGAAGATATTTTATTTAATTCTAATATATTCTCGCTAGACTCACACAAAGACAACAAAAGTAAGAATAGCTAAATCATAAAATCACCCTTTTTTCCATTATGTAAAGAGTATTTTAAGTTACCAGATTTATCTCAAAAGAATTAAAAATTGAGTCCATACGCGTTAGACATTCTAACAATGCAACAAATGAGAATATACAGTGTGTCCGTAAAGTCATGCTGCGGATGCAGATGGCTATAATGTTGCAACCAAAAAATGTAGAAACACGAAAGAGGCGCCAAATGAGAGAGCAACTGTCAGAGTCTTGTCCCTGTATGTTGCTCATGGGCAGTGGAAGTAACCAAGGTTACTCCACGGTGAATCGCCACGGTGTCAGTTATGATGCTGTCAGTGCAAAGAAAGGTGCAGTGCGTGTTATGGCTCGCAAAATTTGAGTCTGTGATTCATGTGCAATGTGAATATTATCGTGTGTTTAATGAAGAACCACCACACAAGAATAACATTCACACGAATCACAGACTCAAATTTTGCGAGCCATAACACGCACTGCACCTTTCTTTGCACTGACAGCATCATAACTGACACCGTGGCGATTCACCGTGGAGTAACCTTGGTTACTTCCACTGCCCATGAGCAACATACAGGGACAAGACTCTGACAGTTGCTCTCTCATTTGGCGCCTCTTTCGTGTTTCTACATTGTTTGGTTGCAATATTATAGCCATTTGTGGCCGCACCATGACTTTGCGGACACACCGATATACTTAAAAACTGGTCTCCCAGAAAATTTCAAATTAATGTGAGCTGAAATTAAACAAACATTAATGGCAATTTCCAACCAAATTCAATCGAAACAAATGTAGATTTATTACGCCACATTATTAATGTGTTTCCACTCGTTAATGCTGATATAGCGTGCCACAAATTCGACTGGAAAGGACGTAAAACTTGAAAAATAGCAACACAAAACCATTTTCGCACATTTAAAGAGGAAACTAATAGCCGAACAGCAAGTGAAACATTTTTCAGGTAATCCAATTTCCAGCATCGCATAAACCGATAACAGTCGCACTTCATCTCCATTAAGTCTCTTCCGATAACTCATCATTCTATTTCAACGCACCTCTACACTAACGGCCACGTGGTCGTTTGACATAAACAAGTAACGCGACGGATAACATTCCACGCATGCCTTTCGCGAGCACTTCTCAGAAAGCTTTTAAGAACCTGTAAAACAAAAACGAGCCCCCAAATTCAATCAATCGCTTCGAGGGAATATTCTAGTCAGGAGAAAGGAGGAAGCGCGAGATCCCTTCGTCGCGCAGTGAAATTACAAGTGACGTCACCGTCACCGGATGATTAACAGCTAGGATGCATGGGAAAGGAGGGAGACCTTCGAAAACGAACGAAGAAAAATGCGATACAAGGAAATGGATGTGGAGGGAAGAGAACGGGAGGGATGAGGCGGAGTTTAAAACTTTATTGACTTAATTGTTGAAGTTATGTAACATTAAAGACCTCAATCTCCCCCTCCCCCCCCTCCTCCGCCGCTCCCTTTCTCTCCCCCTTCCCCCTACGCACAGAACCGTACTAATCCATCCAATATATATCCCTTCCCTCCTTACAAATACTCCCAAACGCTGCGCTAACGCATAACCCAATTAGGGGATGCTGTGAAGGTTTGTGGCGAGAATCGAGTGAATGGCAGAGAGCTGCCAGTATATACCAAATTAAGAAAAGGACGCTTTTGGAAAGGAAGGAGGAGGGAAATTGGAGGGGGGGGGAAGCGGGAAAGGAAAGGAGGAGATGGGGAGGATGAGATGAAGCGAGAGAAGGGAGGAACAGAAGGGGTGGATCGGAGAAGTAGAGGGAGGTGACTGCGGTCTCAGGCGATGCGCCCTTAATAACCGCCTCCCCTACTTTTCTCTCCCCCTCTCTCACCTCAACCTCAACCCCCCTCTCTCTTTCTCCCGTCTCTCCCTCTCCATTTCCTGTTCCATCCTCTTCGCCCCTCTTCTTCCCTTCCATCCTTTCCTCTTTTCTTTCCCCTCCGTACACGCCGACCAACTCCGCACCGCTAATTACGCTTCTGCCTCTCCTACCCTCAATCCTTCTTCCTCCTCCTCTTCCTCCTCCTCGACCAATCCGACCCTGCCTCCGCCCCATTCTCCTCTTTTCGCCTCGCTCGCGGGTAGTTTAGTGGCATCGCAAACGATCCCAATTTTTGAGGAAGGTAAGGGAACGCAGAGGATAGAGTGAGTGAGTGAGTGAGTGAGAGAGGGAAGGAGAGAGAGAGAGATAGGAAAAGGGAACCGTTCGGTAGATGTTCACTTTTTCCTCCATAAATTGAGACCTGCCGTTTTGTAATTCTAGTTATATGTTTTGCGTGTTTATACAGCAGGAAACGAATAAGTAAGGTGGAGCCGATCTTTGCGAATATATATATATATATACACACACATACACATACAAACCCTAAAATTTATAATTATAAAAATTTTATAGTTTTTCATCATATTCTACGAATACCTCACATTTCTGCAAAAATTTCATCGATGTAGCACCTGTAGAAGTGAATTTATACATATATTTAATCGTTTAAAATTTATGAATTTTTAACAGCCACAATAATAAACTTTTTGTAATTTTCAATGTTATTGCCCGCTAGAACACCATTCTCTAGTTTTCTGAAAAATTTCAGCTCCCTCTCTCGACCGAAAGTGAATAAACATTAGTCAATTTGTTTAACATTTACGAATTTTTTACGGCCGAATAAATATAAACATTTTCAATTTTCTATAATCATGTTTTCGTTATTTGGCAAATTCTACCGTTAGAAAAAATTTCCTCATTTTAGCACATTTAGAAGTACCTAAACCGTGAAATGTTTGTTTAAATCTTAATATTTTTTAATGGCCAAGAAAATAAACGTAATTTTCGATTTTTTCTTTCGGTTTTGCCAGTGTACCTACGTATTTACCAAATTTCAAGTATCTAGCACATCTGGAAGTGCCTCATAATTTTGTATCCTCCTATATAATATACGATACATACATACACACACACACACACACATATATATATATATATATATATATAGTGAGAGAGAGAGAGAGAGGGGGGGTGGTGGGGAGGAGGACGTGGTAGGCAGCGGGAGGTGGATAAGTTTTGGAGGATGTGCAGCTCGTATAATAGTAGGGAGAGTTTTGGGTTTTTGAAGGCCTTGATGAATAAATGGATGGGGGAGATATATAGGACGAGTTATAGGTGTTGGTTTATGGGAAGTTTTAAATGGGAGGAGGGGGGGGAAGAAGAGGGCGGAGTCATGCGATACGGGAGCGGTTACTCTGGGAGACGGGATGAAATGTTTTACTCGGCATGATTAATTGGCTTATATTTTGTTTGAGTGCCTTAATTAAACCTCTTTCGTAATTTATGACATCATCACAATATCATAAAATATTTTGGTAAAGATTATATAGTTTTATTCTGCGCAGAATAATACAATTTTTTTATATCCATACATTTTATGAATTCTTAGACATTCAAAATAACAAATTCTAGTAAATATTTTGCAAAAGACATCAGATTATGATTTATGTGATACTGACTGACCTCGTGATGAAAGAAAGATAAGAAGAAAAATTTCGAATTTCCCATTAAATTTTTATGGTCAAATAAGGTATTTTGACCATTTCTGAATATTTAGTCCAAAAATGTATGACCCATCACCAGTGCCGCGTTTACAATAAGGCAAACTAGGCAAGTGCCTAGTAATTTTAAAGATTTAGTTTTTGTTTATGGTTCTTTAAAAATATTAAATATCAAAATATCCTCTATTAACAGTATTATATGATAAATAAATATTCGATTTTCTTTTATTCTAAAATAATGTGTTTTAATTTTCGATCAAGGGCCCCAGAAATCAGATTTGCCTAGGGCCCAAAATGTGCTAAACGCGGCACTGCCCATCACAAGGCCCCTGAACTTACTGTTATATTTATTTTTCAGTGAAAATGTCAGAATATTTTTTCTAGCAAGTCGTCTTGGATAAAAATTCTGCTGCATAACTACGTATTCATATTTTCCTAATTGTAACCTATTTGTTAGGTAAATGTGTATATAGCCTAAAATACACCAAATAATGAGAATTCTCTTACAGAACAACGCGCATGAACTAGAGATTTATTAGTATTTTACTTTAGCTAAACAGTAGTCGAGAACAAGTTTGTCTCGCACACTCGTTGAAAATTGAATACGACGTTGAATGGAGCCAATTAGACTGCGATTACCTTCAGAAAGTTTACTCCTCAAGAAACATTTCTTGCATAAACTATTATCACTATGGTAATTGAGCATTTCTATACTAGGACGGGTTGCAAAGATGGTACGTGCGTTAAGCTGGAGCTGAGAGAGAGAGAGAGATAGTTCGTTTTTAATCTTCAGGGACGGGAGAGTCGAGGAAGAAGGAGGTTGCTAAGTGATTTAGCGAGATTAGGAGAAAACACTCGAGTCACGGAGAGTTTCTCGCTGGGAGAGATCGGACGCGTCAAGTCCTTAGAACCTTTGTAGTCGTCTTACCACTCGTTTCGAAAACAAAACAGAAAGTAAATAAAACCGTGGATTTTTTTTAGTAAGAAAGGCGAAATTGGTGCGCGAAAGAGTGGGAGGTTTCACGAACCAAATTAGTACAATATACGTACTGCTCAGTATCTCGGGATTCTTGGTCTCACGAAATGTTACCTTCGTAAGGGTTCGTAACAGTTCGACGACCTTTGTAGGGAACGGTAATCTTACGATATCTTGACACGAAATAACAAGCCAGTCTCAGATGAGTGTGCCGCGTCACATCCGGTACATTCCCTTGAATCTTTAAAAAGGCGCCGAAAATGTTCAAATACACTCAATAGTTACGAAAACGAATAAAATAACTCCCTCTCTCTCTGAATGACTCAAGTTCTTCTCTAGTCGTTCAAGTATTTCATGTGAATCTCACGTTCTGGTACATTTTTTATGCCCTACCCTCCTAGAAACAATATCTCGATAATTTGATTTATTAGAAATAATAATTTTCTAATTTTCGGAAGTTTTCTACAACACTATTTCCTGATATAATTTTGATAACATTTTCAAATAGTTTTTTTTAATGATGCCTTACCAACAAAGCCAATTTTAGGCTTGTCTGCGGATAGAGGAAAAACCCCAAGACGAATCACAACATCCTTGCCCGAAGCGTGATTCGAACCCGCGACCTTTGGATTGGAAGGCAGGCACACTACCTACCAGTCTAAGCTTCTTATTATGAATGGTTTGATTTCTTGACGCGAAACCAAAATCAGCGTTCACACTAAGTCTTTTATATTTGGGAAAGATTTTATTAAAAACTGTTAACTTTTATAAATCAGAACACCGATAAAATTAGGTAATAAAGAATTTTCCATACGCTTAAAATTTATGAATGGTAAATAGTTTTTGGTAGAAAAAGGATGAATTATATTTATGTTACGTCACTCCAGCGAATGAATGATCTCATAAATATTGTCATGAAAGAAAAATTTCAGTCAACTTTTTAACACCAATGCTTGAGAAAATAGCGTCGTAAATAGCCGTCTATTCCAATTATTATCTAGCAGGGATACGCACCGATGAATATATGATGGCTCTCCAATGAGAATCCATTCCTCGAAAACTTTTCCTCCCTCTCGTTTTTTTTAATTATGTAGAAATTACTTCGGCTTTAATCGCGGGACCGGCTTTTTTAAATATCCCATAGAACCCTAATCTCGCAGATTCATGATATTCCGATTATTTTTATATGAATCGCGGCCTCTGTCCCATGCATTACAGCTGTTAAAAAAAGTGATAACAGCATTCGGAAAAAAAAAGAATTTTCTCTTCTCTCTCTCTCACCACCCCGTGCTATATGGGAAAAATATAAAGTAAACATTCCAGAGTTTTAATGAGCTCGTTCGACACGGTCAACGACCACCTTTAAAGCGAAGACATTCTTCATTCCGTTCGCTCAGTATAAAATGGGAGGAAGTGTGGGGGGGAGAAGGGGAGGGGGGGGGAAGCGAGGGAAAGAGAGTGGCATGAAAAAATGGAGAGCAAGAGAGAGAGAGAGTGGATGCAGTTATAAAGAAAGGTGCTGGTGGCTGTGGCCTGGCTTGTGCAGATCTGTGTGAAGGCAGTCGTCAAAATGGCAGAGTTCGTTATAATCCGCCAATCCCAGGAAAGGCGTAATGGCTTCGTTTCGAATAGGAGAGAGGCCCCTTGGGAAGGGCTGCGACACAGGAAGAGAGGGAATAAGAAACGAAGAAGAAATGTTTTTTAACGGATGGCTCGTAACGGATGATCCAACGTGCAGAGCCGGTCGGTTAACCGCTGTAAATAACCCGTGACTATCATCTCTACCGATCACCTACGAAAATATGGACGTTTAATGGGAAAAAGAGGAATCGTTCTTGGTAAAGGGTGAGATAGAGAAAGTGAGGGAAAGGGACGGAGATAGTAGAGAGAGAGAGAGAGAGAGAGAGAGAGAGAGAGAGGAGCAGTCGATTGATAAGGGGCGAGAATGGAGAAAGGAAAGGACCGATTAAAGTTTACGAAAGATAGCAGTAAATAACGGGAGTAAGATGGCAAAAGGAGGAAGGGAGAGGATTCTGCGAAAGGGGTCCAAATGCTTAGGAGAGAGAAAGGGAGGGAGAGAGAGAGAGAGAGAGAGTGAAGATGGGAAGGTTTGGAAAAGCTAGGGGAAATAAAATTGGAATAATTGCGTCATCGGGCAGAAAGAGGCTTGCAGAATAAAATTCGGGGCTCGCGATAAGGGAGGAGAGAAAGGGGGAAGAAGTGAGAAACCGGTAGATAAAAGAGGAAGGCTCCGGGTGAGGGAGAGAGAGAGAGAGGGACGAGAGAGATAAGGAAGAGAACGGAGATGCGGGAGGGAAGTTTGCGGGTACACAGGAGGGATGGGTAAGGAGATAGGACGGGAGGGGAGAGAGTTTGTTACACACAAAGAAAGGCGGAGAAAAAAGGGGGTTTTGAGTGTGTGTGTGTGAGGATGGATAGAGAGGGAAAAAAGAGGGGAGGGTAAGGAAGGTGGAAAAAGGCGGCGAGGGAGAGTAAAAGGAGAGATGGAGGAAGGGTAGCGCAAAAGTTCATTAGGACGAAGGTATCATTAATGATCAAGCGAGGACTAAGTGACACCCACCCACTGGGGCCCTGACGTATCGTAAGAGAAGGGGAAGGAAGGCCCGGGGGCGGGTCGATAACGCGGAGGCAGCCCCCGAGACCAACACGGGTCACGCGGCCCCGTCTCCATAAACCTATGACCCCCTCCCCCCCTCCTCTTCATTTTTCTCTCCCTCTCCGTCTTTCTCTTTCTCCTCTCTCTCTCTCTCCCTCTCTCTCTTTACTCCCCTCCCTCTGCCACCTTTTCTTTCTTTCTTCACGCCGGCTGGGTCCATCTCTCTACCCATTTTCGCCCTCGAACCCCCCCCCCCTCTCTCTCTCTCTTTCTCTCTACATGAGATCAATGTTGAAGGAATATTGACCCTCTTTCTCGCTCCTTTCCATCCCTCTCTCTCTCTCTCTGGTTGAGGCATCGTAAAATGTTTTCCCTCGGCTCGTAATCAATTGAATGACGCTTAGCGAACGGAAGGACATGGGTATCAAATTATGGCACGACCGGTTTCGTAACGTTTTATTTCTCTCTCCGCATTAATTCCCCGCTTTTTTTTCTGGGTTCGTTGTCCCACGCGTTCCATTGAAAGTTTTTAAAAAACCTTTTCAGGGTGAATTTATTACCCTGATGTCGGAGTTCATCGGCGATTTTACGGAATATTTATTCGGAAAAGTTTCGGGAAACGATTTTTACCGTCGTTTGTTTATCATACCCGCGATTTAACCAAATTACTAACATTACAACTATTTCATTTTTTGTATCATGAAGGTGGATTGATAATTAAATTGATAAATGAAATAGACGGGATTTTTTTAATGCTTAGAAATTTCAAAGAAGGAAAATCGATAAAATTTCTCTTTTCCAAGAAAGGAAAATTTTTTGAAAAATTTGCTATTATTTAAATATTTCAAGGTTGTATTTCAAAACGAATTTGCTTTAAGTCTAGGATGCGAACTTTCACCTTAAAATTTAGCATTTTGCCTTTTTTTTAGCAGACCCACAAGTTTCAACCGTGTGCCGCCGGTTATACATTCCTGATAAAAGGATAAATTTTGATTTCACGTCAGATATGCTTTATATCTAAATTTGATCTCACGGCCATTCAGATGTCGATCTTATGCCTGTGATTAAATTTACGTTTCTTTCCACCATCAAAGTCATAAATTAGTAGGTATATTAATTTTAATTTCAGAGACACCTAACGTAAAGTTAATGCTATTTTTTTAAATCGAACAATTTGTTTTAACAGGCCAAAAAATATAAACCTATGATTCTATATATTCGTACCAGCGAGTTTTAGTGTCCACGGAGCCTTAAATATTTTCTAAAGAATCTGTTTTAATGGTACATTTCCGCCACAGGTATACTAGTGTTGCGTTTGCTCGTAATAGAATTATTGCCCAACGTAGCGTCACAGAAATGCACTGTTTCACTCCACTCGATGAAAAACATTAAAAATTCATGGCAAAATGCGGGGTGCTGAATTAGAATTTTCTCTGGGTTTCTTGTTTCAATAGCCAAAAGGCTTTCCAGGCACATGTTAGGTCAATATTTGTTTATGCTACTGAGCGAATATTACTTCTCCATGAAACGCACGTAATGGCAATAGGCAAATATTAGGTAATTTATTTTCTCCAGCAATATTTTGTTATTTCTTATATTTGTCCGCGGGTGCAATTAGATTATATAACTTCGTATGTTGATTGGCTTAACTTTTGATTTGCATACAACTTATAATTTATACAATAGCAACGAAATTTTTCTATGAGATGAACAATTGATCCCACTATATTCAGGAAAACACTACTTTAAAATGCTATTCTCTTTGTTGTATAGAACTCAATCCCTGATGAATAAATGGAAATATGTTCTGATAAGCAAGCAATTTTTCATGTTAATGGGAGCGATTAAAAGTTTAACATTATAAAATGACCCGTCTATATTTCAACGAGATATTCTGACTCACTTGTATTCAACTATTTTTAAAAAATCGGGTATTGATCATTTTTTATACCAATGTTCATCTAGTATTTATGCACAATTAATGTAAATGGATTGTAGCTGATTTTGAGGGAACAATTTTCGTGTTTATAAACCAAATTATCACGGTGTACTATCGATTTTTAAAACTACCTTTTATAGCTATGGGAGAAATATCCCCGTGGATATCCTTGTACTAACATGGAGAAAAACATCCTAACAGCCGGCATTTTACGTAACTTTTTCTGCGCCATCGAGTAGAGATAAAGAGGTTTTCGTAATATATGTAGTACACTATATATGTATGTCGTAATTTTTGCGATATAAACTACTTTAATCGAAATTCGGTCTCGCATATCTTATTCGGTAATTAGGAAAAAGCAAATTTGTGGCCAAAATAATGTCTACCATATCTAAAATGTGGCACCCTAATTTTAGTTTTACTCCATTATTGTTTTATTATTATTTTTAAAAGTATATTTTTCGTATCAACATTCCAATCTCATGTAATTTTTCCATTCTAATTACTTAGAAATTGAATATTAGAACTCGAATTTTCAACGTGGGTGAATTTCCTGATCATATAAATTAAACGTTTATAACACGAAGTTAAAATATATCTATATTTTTCACACTTTTCTCGAAGTTCGAACTAACGAGATTCGATTATGCATTTATGTATGGCTTTACAAGATCGTATATAACTATTTCGCATAGATGTTTGTGCAGCACATTAATACAGGCAAATGATGTTTTTATAAAGGATATTGCGTTGAATATATAGGATAAATTAAAATTAATCGACTATATATTACACTACTTTTCTATTTAATTAATCTCCAGTTACCTAAAAGCACGCAGATACACTAATTAGTTCCGTCGCCTTATTAGTATCCCATTCTCAAAACACACAAGCGAGATATCTCCGTTAAAAATTCATCCCTCTTAGCGATGGAATAAATAAAATAAAACCCTCCACCTAAACATTTACACTACCTTTAATCACACGTCTAAAGCCTTTTATCTTCCCAGAACGGAAAAAAGCAAATTTAGACCTCGACGGCTTGATCACCATGCAAAAATCTTCTTAAAAACTTGATTAACCTTCCCATGTTCCCGAACCAATTCATCGTCTCTGCCTCTATTTTTTTAAGGGTAATTAAGTCGCGGTGTTTTCCTTTAAAAAAAAAGCAGAGAGTGAGAGAGAGAAGGAATAAAAGACCTCGTAAAAGGAGAATGTGTTCGGATAAGGGAAGGTTTTAAAGGTGCCATTCATCTTATCGCCATTCATTCTTCCCTGTCTCATGTCTCCTCCCTCGACCCTCTCGTGTGTGTGTGTGTGTCTCGGTCTTCCTCTCCCCCTCCTCTTCATTCTTCCTCCACCTCTAGACCTCTCCCGAACCAACCTACCTCATCCCACGTCCCCCACATCGCGATTTAAGTCACCTACGTTGTCTTAACCCACAGCCGCCTTAAGTCCTAAACCTCGCCTCTGCATCCACCCACATCATCCGACAACCTCTTCATCGCCCTGCTTCTTATCCTCCCCGCTTTCCCACGAACCGATGACCCCGCTCCGAAAAGGAGGACCAAAGGAGGTCGCGGGTAAAGCAAGAGGTTGTGTGTCCTCTGCCGCCCAGGTCCTTCGTCTTCTTTTCCTCTTTCCCTTCCAGTTTTCACACACAAACCCCCATCTCTCTCTCTCTCTCTGTATCTCCTTCTGACTACCTATGCCCTGCGTCTGAGAGAGACCCCTCTCTCCTCTCGACACTTCCTTTTTCCCTTTACCTCCACATTGAAACATTCCTCTTAGCAAGAGTCAGGATAGGAGAGTAAATCTTCCGTCTCAACTTTTTTTTTTAATGTCTTACCCTTATATATCCTTATCACCCCAAATCGCTCTCGTGTTATTTCTACCGACGTGATACATTGTCGGCGAATTTACGATCTCCGTGATTCGTTTATTTTTTAAATATATATTCGGCATAAACGAAAGCCATGCGCGGAACGAAACGGTTATCAGAGGAGACGTTCGTGCTTTTTTGGAGAAACTTTCTCTTTCGCGAAAATGGAGGACGTTTGAAGAAAACGCTAATGTGTCCTTCAGCGTGGTTGTTGTTTTTCCCTATGTGTTTTAGTATCAGAGCGTAGTGCTGTCTAATTCACACGACGTCAATGAATAGAAACCCTATCTCGGTGAATAGAGGGGCCTAATAATTTTCTCCTCTCATTTCAAGCGTTTCAGTTTTCTAAACTTCTCTAATTTAAGTTATAGCAATGAAGTTATGTGGAGTTTGCATGGTGATATCAAGCGAAACATATTTTACTAGTGTTTTAAATCTAATCCCAACGTAAAAAAATTACCACGGTAATATTTTTGGTTGGGAAGGAAAAAAATAATTGCGAGAAAGAATCATTGCGCTCCTGTCAAAACGAATATTATACCGCATAAAATTACCGATATATAGGTAATATCATGTATGAATATATATGTATATACACACACACTAGCTACGGTACCCGGCGTTGCCCAGGGAAAAACACAAAAATATGCTTCAATGTGCAAACATTTTAAATGAAACGGAATCATTTTTATTATGGGTTAGAAGAGTTGCGTGTAGATTGAATATATAAAGTTCGCTTTATTTGAGGGCGCGAGGCTAAAATTATATTTTTATTTCAAAATGGCGTATATTATAAAATTGTTAAAATATTTTGCATTAGCATACAAAGTTATTTTGCTTTTTGTACAATTAATATAAACATTTGGGATTAAAAAGTAGCCTACGGCCTTCCTATTTGTGAAGAAAGTATCTGTTGGAAGTTTGATTACTCTAGCTTTAACGGTGTAGAAATGTATAGATGCACAAATAAACAAACAAACCTTCATAAATATATAGGAGACTAGCAGAAATACCCGGCGTTGCCCAGGGAAATTTGGTTCAAATCCGATCGGAATTCTAGATGATACATGGTATTTAAAATTCACTCGGCCGCCGTTTTGATTAAAACGGGCAGAAAGAAACAAAAACCACGTATGAATTATTTCTGGGAGCCCTCCATACCAAATGTGATTCAAATCAATAGTAGCACCTGGGGAAATACTCGTAGTATAATCAGCCCCCGCCGTACAATTACGGATAAGGAAGTAGTCATTTCCCACCTTTCTCACTGTGTATAAGAAGTAGAGTTCCCTGTTCTTCGAGAACGGGAAGTTTATGAGAACAGTTATTTTACTGAACAGTTAAGCACCAGGACAGTTCGAAAAGAACTGTTCCGTTCTTTCTGAACCATCTCTAGTGTTACAATATTTAGCATTAGCATATAAAGTTATTTTGCTTTCTGTATAATTAATATAAAATATTTGGGATTAAAAAGTAACCTACGGCCTACCTATTTGTGAAAAAAGCATGTTTTGAAAATTTGATTACTCTAACTTTAACGGTGTGGAAATGTATAGATGCACAAATAAACAAAAAACAAACTTTCATAAATATATAGGAGATATATATGTATTTATTGAAGAATAATAAATCGAGAATATCAGAATAGAAGGTTTTCATTACATATAAAAGGAATATATTAATTATTAATCCTACTAATAAATTAGGCAGTTCAAAAAGGTTGGGATTGGAATGGAGCTGCCTAATTTATCAATGGTGTTCTAGCTATAAAGGTAGACCGATAATTCTTCTTTTCAATTGATCCTATCAGTTAAATTTACTTAAACTGGGATTAAAAACACTATAAGGTTCACATAATTTTCAATTTAATGTGTAAAGTTAACGTATTATTAAAAACGGCGATTTTGAAAAAATATTTAAAGCCATATTAAAATTTTCACAATGCGCAGACTGAACATCACTATGTAATTTGAGGTTGTTCTGTAAGTTAACTTAAAGTCTCAAACCAACAATCACATAGTAGCCTAACTTATTTAACTTTGGTTTGGAATAAATATATTATGAAATCAATCTCAGCAAATGCGGATTTTCAAGTCGATGATAAATATAAACGTAAAATGATTGAATTGCCTCTATTGAGCGGTAGCTGAAGGTAATATATCACACCGTGAAACAAGTCATTAAGACTTTTCACAACTCCTCATGTAAACTTGCATGTTGTTTTAATTTGACTCTCGATTAGAAGGTTACTGTTATTTTACTTACTATGAAACGGCCTAATTCGACCACCTCCTCTGATCTACGTTTTCATCTATAATTACAACCACAATTCAATGAATTATTTTCCCGTTGATGCAAATAACATTATTAATTTTTTGTATTTCCTGGATAATTACTTTAGGCACACTATAATACCTAAGGAAAACAATTTCCATTAGTCTCCAAGGATATATTGATTCTTGGCATCAAAAAGCTGTTAATTTCCTTGTAAATATTATATATGAATATCCAAAAATAATTTTTACGCCAGTTAATGGTTTATTCCATTAGGAATATGTTATCGTGCAAAAAATGTAATTCCCCCTGAAATAACAGATAAAATTGGTGACTACGTAAACAGGCTTAATCTAAAACTGATGTACACCATTTAGTTGAAACGTTGGAGAAAGACAAATAGGTACTGGTCTGTTAGCCCCCCGCCATGTTAATTATCCTCAATTACCACTTTAATAGTACGTGAAATGAAATGGAATAAATATACTATTTTTGCTGGATCTGATATTTGTTAATTACTTACATTTAATAACTTTCACGCAAAACGACAACTTGCAAACCCATGACGGATCTGCCTGTGGCGACATTTACCCACCCGATCACCGGCCAATGGTGAGGGATAGCTTCGCGAAGGGCGCGGTAGCGCCCGGAGACGGCTACACCCGATATAAAAGGCATTGTAATCTAACAGCAAAGCGAGCCGAAGGCTCGCCAATATCCTCGGTTACTAGGCTAATAAAAACATGGCGGGGGGATAACAGACCAGTACCGACAAATATTTTGTTTGATTCATGTATCCGCTATTGCAACGATTATCTATAAACAATCGGTTCTTAAGGTATATTTGAAGCCACGTAAACAGTGAGTTATTTAACACAATTATGAGTATCAAGCGGTTGATCATAACAAGATTTCACCAAATAAAAATATATCGGGAATTTACCCAAATACCTCTACATAATAATCTGTATGTTATCCATATAAGATCGAATGATATTTTCCCATTCGATATTTAGATTGCTTGAATTCGAACCCTAAGAAATAACAACGAAAGAATATTTTATCCGACGACCGTGGCAAAAATGACCAACGCGACTCATTTTGCGCACACGTTTTTAACTACAGCTCGATTTTTTCGTTTACTTTTTACACCCCGTCACAATTCACTTAACGTGAGAAAACTACCGGGAACCCTTCCTTATTGCGCATTAAGAAAACATTTTATGCTCCAGCAGAAGTCTTCCCCGTTTAACGAGACTTTTATGCTCTCCTCCGAATTCCATCCAGTTCCGTCTGTTTGTTTATTCCTATTTAGATTTGTGCTCTCATTCCCTCGGGACGTTAAGCCATGAATGGTCCATTGTGCGGAGTGGGAGGAGTACGAGAGAGAGAGAGAGAGAGAGAAAGAAGGAAAGGGAGCCGGGGATAGGTGCACAATTTGTGGTCCTCTCGGCAGATAGCGCTCTTGTGTGGGAGAAACGAGGCGAGGTGAAGGGTGGGAGGGGGGTCGTAGTGAAGGAGAGGAGGGGAGAACGAAGGGTTGGGCGGATTTTGTTGATGGCTCGGGGGAGGGGGGATAGGGGGGGGGAGGAGGAATGAGAGGAGGTTATAGGTACGGCAAAAGGGAGGGAGTGACTGCGGGATAACACAGGGTACCGTAGCTTTAGTTCTCCCTTGGGCCTCATACAGATCCCGGCGGTTAAACAGACAGTCTCCCTATTTGCACCTCAAACTCCGACATCCCCTCCTTTCCCCTTCCGCCCTCTCCACCTTACTCCACCTCACCCCACTCCCGCTCTCCGTATACTATTTCTCCCTTCCCGCACCATATCTATTCTTGCTCACCCCAACTCCACACTCCTTTCCATATCTATCCGCACCCTCTCTCTCTCTCTCTCTCCCACTCTGCCGACTCTCACTCTTTCCACTCGTCGTATCGCCTCTTAGATTCCTCCCTCCCTCTTCAACCCGCCATTTTATTTCCTACTGTATTCTTCTCAACTTCACTCCCTCCCTTACCTCCCCTCCCTTTACTCTCCCATTTCCCTCTCATAACACAGCTCTTCCGTCGCGCCTGCATCCATTAGTTTAGAAGTCAAGCCTCCGCCTATATATATATATATATATATATTCCGAAATGGTTCCCATCATTCCCACCTCTCAACCATTCAATATTTTTTTATATAAAATTTCGTCCGCGCCATTCTTCCAACTGACGAATCCTTACCGACCGAGATAACCTCACTCGTCCGCAGATATCCTCAAACGTTTCTATTCGGGAGAAAAAAATGAACTGGTTCGAACGAGTTAACGGTTATTTTTCCGCGTCGACCTGCGATTTTGTCATTTTTTTTCCGAGCCGAATAACGCTTGCCGTTGCTTACTTCCGATCCCGCGCGTGTTTATGGGCATGTGTACGCGCGCGTATTTTTCGCAATTTAGAACGTTTTGTATTTCGTTTAAACCTAAAAATTTCAGGAACATTTCCCAAATGAATTGTTGACTTGTCAATATCGATCGCGTTTCCATCCCAATTCGGAATTCCAGCGGCGCCGGATTCCTTTGTTTTGTTTTTTCCCGCGATGCATTATGATTCCGTTGGATTGATTCATTTTGCAATCTGCAGAAAATTGCAGGTTAAATAACCGTCATCGTTTTCGTTTCGAGGGGCGAAAAGTTTGAATTTATATTTCCGCCCAGGCGAGCGTCAGGAGTCGAGAGAAATAATCACCATTAACGTCGTTAGCCACCGCGTTTCCGAAAATCGACGCTTCCGTCGAGAAAATTATGTGCAGTTTGCACTGCAGATGGATTGGATTGCGTTGAAAATATCGCCTTTTACGCAACCCGTGCATTTACTTCCGTGATACTTAAGCGCGCGAAACGAAATTGATGCATTCTCGATACGACGTTTGGCAAATACTTTACGAGGCATTGTCGCTGTTAGCTTACGCGTTAACGAATGACGTATCGTCGGAAAAATATTCAGCGTGCGCCAGAGTGCAGTCAATTTGACAATTCATTTGGTCCAAATTGTCTTTCGACACTTAAGGGCATCCGTGCCAATCGGTTACGTAACTCACGGTCTACCTATGTCAAAACCACACATTCCGGTCCATTTTGCTAATCTTTTGACCATTAGGCAGTGAGGTTTATTCGGCAGACTTATGCATTCCACTCCGAATGACGATTTCGCAACAAAAAAACGACGAAGAATCGAAAATTGGCTTTGAAAGTTCAGTTTGTGTCGCAAAATCATCGCGTTACACGAAACAAAATTCACTGAGATTAATTGGAAGTTTATTATACATATTTCTCAGAAATAAACAAAATTTATTTAAATATTCACCTTTCCAGTACGGAGAGCAAATTAGGACTAAAAAGTACAATCTCAAATCATTAATACGTTTCGGTTGTATTACGAAATAATTCAAAGTTGAAAAATCCATAAAAATATGTTGGAAAAACTTTCCTTCAGTTTCAAATGTTCGAAAGGTTGAAAAAACAGCAATAAGGTTTCGTTATTTATAAGAATTTTCTTTTGTTGATGCCTAAACTTGAAAACTACAAAAGTTTTCATTCTTCAATCTTCATTTCCATATAATTCGAAGTGTAACGAGGCACATCAAGTACTTCGTCGCCACTTTGAAAATATCATATGTTCACGATATATAACTAAAATCGCCCAAACGGAAGATTATAAATTACATTGACTACATATTTTTTCTACGTGAATATTCTATGCGCTTAAGATACATATAAAAACATTAACTCTTAAGCGTGTTAAAAGCGCTTCGTTATATTATATTTCCCTCTGGGGCAGAAGGAGCGCAAAAAATGGGATTCGGATCGCTTCCGTCGATTTGGAAATGGTTCTCTCTCTCTTTCTCCCCGTGCGATGAGTTATTCGCACGGTTCAGTGACCAATCCTTTTTGCAATCACACATTCGAGCGTAATTTCAACAAAAATGGTAAAAAAAAGCTCGAGGACATCGTCTTTTTTTTTACCCCGCACGATTTCATTTTTCGCAGAGGAAACGAGTAATGAATAATGCAAGCGCATTAAAAAACTTTCATTCAATTTGGATCGACGCGAAAAATATCATCCCGAGCACTTTTTTTATCATTTTTTTGGAAATATTTAAATATTTTATCAAAAATTAAATTATTCGAGTGCCGCACCTATAGCTAAAATATATATTTTGTCTAACGGAACTTTATATTACGTGATACGATCTTTATTTTACTGTATTAATTTCGGATTTTCATGGTACCGAACTAATCTAATATAAAACTCTATTTCCTGTCAAAGATATTAAAAGTGATAATAATTCAAGTAACATTACTTATTTTATGCCGATCACTATTATAAAAAATTGAACCAGATACTCTTGTTTTATTTTCGTAATAATTTGTGTCATGGTGGTTTCAAAAGAATCAATCCCTGTGTTTGGAATGTCATTGATTTATTTTAACTATAATTTTTCTATATTCATTTAATTATAAATTTCCCCAAATGCCTAATCTGTACTTCAAAGGGTCGAGGCTAGGATAAGCATTAATCTTCGAGCTCCGTCAGAGCAAACTCATTTTGAAACCACCTTTGTGTGCGATACATGGAGCGACATTGCAAAATCCGCCTCAAATTTCACGTGTCCGGCGGACCAAAATTTAACATTCTTAAGTGGGAAGGTTTACGACTAGAAGCGAAAATGGCAAACGCTATCGTATTATAGTAGATAACATATCTTTTGCAAAATCCTTGTAAAAGGCTGACTGAAGGGGGATTCGTGAATTGCGCAAAGGCTCGGCTCGGGCATCTCTCTCTATCTTTGACCTACGTTCACCTCGAAAACTTGAGGGCATTACACCCACCTCTCTCGACAAACACGCGCGCCCATGGTTCCGTCCCTAATGGGAGTACTTAAACATCCACCTCCGTAAATACTCCAAGCGTCATAGATTAGGCCTGTGTCAAAAGATGAAGCTTGTTGGTGCTTTCCTTTCTCTCTCTAGTTGGCTCCAACACACAATCTCTCTCACCTCCTCTACCTCGTTCTATGCGGTGGTTTACGTCGAAACGCGTTCGGTACATTCACCGTTCTCTTTCACACTAACCCTCTCCAACCTCTCCCATAGACGAAAGAATCGATGAGAAACGAAACAAAAAAAAAGAGGCGACACCCGAGAGAGAGAGAGAGAGAAAGAGAGATGGAGTCCAGGGAGCGCGACCGTAAAATTAGATTCCGTCACTTTGCGCTTCCCTATGTAAATGCGGTTCGAGATGTCCCTTTGACAGAAGTCGTCATCAGGGCGCGCGAGCGACGTTAACTCTCGTGGTTCAAACGAAGCGTTTTTTTTTTGCGGGTCTGTCTTTATTTTTTTTTTGGTCATACACCCTCGACGAATAGGAATAATGATCGTTGATGAAAATCGGTGTACTTCAATCGGCTTTACCTTTGGGTCTACTAAACGGAGTACAAATTTTTATAAATAAAGAAATGTTTTGTATAGCCGGTTGAAAATAAATTAAATAAATCTCTCTCTCTCTCTCAAGCGGGTAATTACATATTTCATTAATTTTTTAAAACGAGAATTAAAAAATGCGCCGGAATGTTTGGAATTCTCTTAAATAAAAATTGGAATGAATTTCAAAGCATACTTTTTTGGACCGATGCGCGAAATGTATCAGAAAGGATTTTTATCAAAACAACCATAGAAACAAATATATATGGAAGATATGTTTTACAATTATGGATTTACATAAAAACAATGTTTTATATACTTAACGCTAATATAAGAGAATTATATTCAGAGATGTCAAAATAAATAGATTTTTTGGATGAAAACGAATTGTCTGTTGCAATGAAAATTTTTCATTTTCCGTATGGACAAAGCTATAGCTGAAATTTACAACAGAGTGCAGTTAGAAACGAATTCACACAAAATCCTATTATTCAAATTCCCGAAATAATAAGTGATGAAGTATAATATAATATATGACGTACCTAATCATTTGGTGAAACATCGGATATATAAAATACAAAGCGAACGGTGAAGTGTAACACAATACATAATCTGGAACTTTAGTGAAATAACGGATATAGGATCGTGCGGGTCGTTACAATAAAGAAAAATTAAATCGCGAACGACTTTTTTTTTATAAAACATTTTATTTAAAAGACGCAAAAAAATCAACAGCGGAAAGCAGTTATTATGACACGGTTTGCAGAGTAATTAGAGAAGTATTTCTCCCGCTTGAGAATGTTTTCTTCCAATACCAGCGAAAACAATACTTCTTCCACATGGAACGAGATGTTTTCTTTCTCTAAGTATAAAATTTATTTGCGGCATAGTTACTTCACATAAAATGGGAGTAAAAGGATACACATACTGGCGTAGGTCCATAACTCGACATTCTTCAATTTTGGCACTATCAAACGTGTGATTCTCAATTCATGAGATGACAAGGTTGACGGGCGTAATTACTCATACCGTGGAAAGGTTAAGAGTCGGTTTCCTTGCCTAATAAGATAGTTTGGCACAACCGCACCTGTTGACCTTTTTTCCTCACTGGATAAAGGATGTTGACATTGCCAAACAACTTGATTCACGCGTTTGCAGAGACTTCAGGTAAATAACAAGGATCGAGTCGCTGCAAAACACAAAATCAACAGCAACTTAATAACAGTATCATAATAATGTAAACCGACGTTACCAAACCTACATAGTTGCCACAAAGATCGAAAAATTTAACCCGTGCGAGTGTACCATTAACACACTGTATTGTAAAATGAAAAGATTCTCACGTTTTAAAGAATTTATTCTTTTACGTTAGCCAAAAACTACTCAAAAATCCACTTCTCCCGAATAAAAATAGAAAGCAATCACATTAATTGCGCTCCTTAATTTTTTTATATCTTATTAAATTCAAAGTCTCGTAAGTGGAACTTGACTTGGCGCCTTTGTAACAGTCTTTATATCTTGAGCACTCGTCCAGGTATATACCTTAATGAGCAGAGATGGCTTCTGCCTATTCAGCTACTTAATCCAGGATAATTTCATCCAAGTAGAAGAGATGGCGCAAACTAGCTTAACAGTGGAGTTTCAGGAAACTCTGGAGAGAAAATTTCGCGAGAAACCCCCTTCATTATTATATACAACGCGGCGAAAGAATCTTTCAAAGTTTATTTCTAATTCCTTAATGAAAAAGATTTTATATCCTATTAAACGGAAGCTTATAGGGATAAACGCGCGAAAATATATTTATTATACTGAAATAACTACTCAATCGCGAGTAATATATATGGACTTTGAGGATTCTTCGAAATAATAAAATTCTATGGTGAAATATCAGTGCATGTGTGAATAGGCGTATCTACACACACACGTTTATTAATTGAAATTAAGTCGTTAGAGCTTAGAACTAAAAGATATATTCATGCCGTTGCAAGTTCATTACAATGTCGCGTTAAGTAAAGGGATGGCGGGAGAGAGGTTTGTGAGGCTTTTTAGGAGTTGGAGAAGACTTGTGCAAGGTCGCAAACTCTGAGAAGGAGCTTTCCTGAGACGCAGTGACAAGAACGAGAGACATCTTAAGGATGATACGATGAGAATTACGAAGAAAAGCGATTCTGTGTTTATGTCAAACGTTTTAAATTGCCAACATTATCAGTGGTTAGAGATAGGCTATATTTTCTGGAATTTATATACCGAATAGGTAATCCATAAGGCGAAATACTTTTCAAACTTAAAAATATTTTCTTTTGTTGCTCTGTTCCAGCTACTTTTAAACTCATCCTTGTGCGCTTGAATAAACTAAATCGTGCAATCACCACCTTTATTTGAGTATGTTCACTATAAGCGGTTTCTATAATGGGATTAAGTATTATCTTAAAAAGTTAACTGTATAATTTCTAATAATTTTCATTTGAACTTTTTAATACTGCAATTTACAGCATAAAATTAATTTCTGGATGAAAATTATTACATAATTCCATTTTATATATTATTGGTAACATTTAAATAGGCTAACAAGACATGTGGCTCATCACCATTAGGAATACATACATACATGTTCAAACTGTGCAAGTGAAACGAAGTGACAAGGAAATACGTATTTCTGAGAGAATATACTCCGTTTCGTGAAAATTAAAAAATTCTTCCTTTCGTCTCAACCACGACAGAAAATCGCTATGAAAGTCGCCGAATTTTTTAACCCAAGCAATGCTACTCATTCCATCGACAGATTTTTCATTTAACACAGGGGCGCGTGAATAACTGGAGGACAAATAAGGCCACGTAAAGTAAGGAAAAAACAAACAATCGAATAAGAATGAATAACTGCTAAAATGACGAGGACGGACCGGGACTTGCGACTCAAGCGTTTCAGGATAGGACTACTCTTAGCACTCACTTCATCTTTCTATCTATTTTAACCACTCCATGCTTTCCACACGCAATGCAACACCCCCTTTTAAAAGAAAGCAAAAAAAGAATCCTATCCAAAAAAACTCATTTTTAACACCCTCGCTCATACATTTCAATCTTTCCATTTAATTCCATATCTCCCCCCATCTACCTTCTGGTATTTCTTTCCCTTCCTCACTCAACTTTCCTCGGTTTTCCATATTTATCCTCTCACCCCCTTTCATTTTCAACTGACTACTCTTTCCGCCTCTTCTTCCTATTCTCACCCATTTATTGTTGGTCTCGCTTTTCCGTTCTTTTATATACTCCACTCTCCCTCCCAATCCTTTCCAATACTCTTCCACCGTACTGTCACTGCTGTAACTCCTCTCTCTCTCTCTCTTCCATATGAACATCATCTCACGATCCCCATTCCATTCTCTTTTCCCATTTCCACTTCTTCCTATTGCTTCTCGTATTACGGCCCTCTCATCACCGCCCCATCCCCATCATCATTATCATTCTTCATATTCGATAACCAAAACCCATCCATTGCACTCGTTCGAAAAGAGCCCACCCGTTATTTTCCCCTCTTCTCCCACTCGTTTTTCTATTCTTCCACCCCTCTCATTTGTCTCTCACGCGCTGGTGACCGCTTCTGGTTACCAAAAACTCGCACATTCCCCGCTTCTCCACTCTCTTTCTCCGCACTATTTTCTCTCCCCCCCCTCTCTCTCCGTCCCCTCTCCGATCTTTTCTCCGACTTCTTGCTCTCCTTTTTTTTTGTGGAATCTCACGCCACAATCCCTACAATAACCTCTCCTTCCATTCTTCTTCTCTTCAGACACGCCTCGCTTCCTCTCTCTCTTTTCCTCACTCTTATCGAGTCTCCCCTTTCTCTCCCTCTTTCTCTTCCTTCCCTTTCTTTTTTTTTAAACAACCTTTCCACCCCTCTCCTCCTCCGACACTCCCGACCGTAAAACGTGAGAGTGAAATCAACTTTTCCATGGCGGCGATGTGGAGGATCTTTTGTGCACCAAGTTGGCATTCAACATCATACGACCACGCTTCTCGCGAAGGGACCATCGGTGACTTCCCATTTACTTCTCTTTTCTCCCCACTTCTCTCTCTCTCCACTCACATAAAATGCCTTCCTTTTCACTTCTCGTTTTTTTCTCTCTCTATCTTTATCTCCCGCACTCGCTCGCGTGGAGTGAAAATTTTCCCGTCCCATCCCACAGCCGGTTCTTCTTCCCCGGTTCTTTCGTAGTTTTTTTTTTTGATAGGATAAGGGTACGTGACTGTTCATGGAAGGGCTACGACTAAAAAAAAATTACTGGCGTCAAAAGAGTAAATTTGTTCGACCCTGATTGTACTACATACCAAAGTTATTTGTATATCGTGGAGATAAACGAAGTTGGAGAATGTCGTTAGGCTAATCTAAAAAAAAAAATACGACGACCGGTCAAAGGAACTCTCACATGATTACCGAAATGTTATTTAATGATGAATTTACACTTTTATATCCATACAATTCTGTGAATGTAAATATTAAAAAAGGAATAGATTAAGGATAAGTACGGATATGATATTTCAAAGCCTTTTAAATGCACGTTTAGGAAAACACCAAAATGTAGCCTCCTCTTTCTAAAAGAGCATTTTATTCCTTTATAATGTCGGTTACATGACCGTCTAAATGCGCATTTCGGAAAAATAACATAAATAATGGCTTTTTGGAGCCTTTTACCAGTCGTAATGACTAAATTATCATGAGAATAAAATTTGAGGCAAACTATATCAGTCTATTACAAAAAGCAGTTTATTAATTTTGAAGGCAAATAAATTACGGATAACCGTGTTTACTTGTTTTAAACAGCAACGCTAAAGTAAACAAACGAGCGACTCACAAAATATGAGGTTAGCTAAACCTGCCCTTGGTTCACTCGATAAATTTAAAATATATATGGTCTGAGATAAAATATACACCCTACTGCAGTTACAAGTTATTGCATTATTCTGGAAAAAAATTAGTTTTCATATCCACTAAAATGAGTGCTTTATGTTTATTGTTGTGCTTTCAAGGGATCGGAGTAGGTGCTCTTGAAATATATTGTTTTGAGTAAGGAAGACTCCTTAGGAAATTTTTGGGAAGTACTGTATTGAATTATTCATTTTTCTATTAATTTCTTAATTACCTACTTCAGATATGGCTTCATAAAGCAAAGTAATACTCCGGCATAGAAAGGAAGGATACGAATATTTCAAATAAAAATAAATTTAATCTACATAATTTCTTTTAATCTAGTCTCGTACTGGATTTATTTTCCATCTTAAAGGAAGAATTCTCATTCTTGTATTGTTTACGGACATGAAAGGTAACTTCCATATTTATGATTTCAAAACTAAACTAAATGCAAATACCTGTAAGTTAAGAGCAAAGAGTCAGGTTATTTGACTTCAGGAAATAATTCAAAAAATCCCAACGTAAAACTTTCTGTACTCCAATAATTTAGGCATCCCTAACATGGAAAAATCTGCAATTACTCGATACATTGTATTCACACTTTAAAGTTTCACATCTAATTTCATACGGGTAGTCATCAATCCTTTGTCTTCGAGTTGGAATGCGTCATTAGACAACAGTTTTAAGAAAAATTTCAGTTCGTACTTCATTGAATGCTATGACAATTTTGACAATGACTATTTTAGAATGCTATGTATATTCACTACACTATTTCACTCTTTGCTGATTGTAAGTGCTGCCATGCTTGCATAATGTATAATAATGAATAAATATATGTGAAATCAATATGCTTTAGAAAAAAATGATCTCGATCTAACTGTTATAATTTTTTCAGTTTCTTTTTTATTTAATACATGCTCTTCTAACGAAAATTTGAATTAATTTGTGTGATCGGTTTTAAATTTAGTAGTAAGCGAGTATGCGTTCAAACATCATATCAATGAAAAATACCGGCGTTACAAAAGCTGTTTCATACGAAGATTACTTCATCTAATTAAAATTCAAATAAACGTCTTTGCACTCTGCGGTATTTTGATTCTGATAAAAGGCTTAATCTGCTTTTTTCGTATTAAACTTACACAGCGTAATACTGAAATATTAATATAAGCATTAAGGAATATTCTTAAGTTCCAAAAATTTACTTTGGTTGGGGGTATTCAGTAATTTTTCTTATAAAATTCTGGGTGCATTTATGTTAAATGTTTAAGTATAATAGACATACAAAAATATATTTATTTGCATCTTATAATAATATTATTTCGTCCTCTTCTGCAATGCGGCAGTTTTTAGAATAGGGACGATATATAACCATGCGCCTGCACTCATGATTATTTTAATTTTCCTGCAGCCAGCATTATCTTTCAATTATCTCTGTATTAAAATAATATAACAACCCGAGTTTAAAAAAGAAATTCTTAACCATGACGCTTGTTATGTGGAACAATTTTTCCTAAGAATTATAAAATGTGGACTAATAGAGACATTCGTTTTAACTCATTAAATAGTGTTGGATTAAATTTAGATGTGTGGGTATGTAAATTCACCCTACGTTTAAAACATGCATTAATTAAAAGCAGTGAAGAAGTGCATTAGTCAGTTATTACTTCCGTAAAAATACTAATACATAATTGATTGTAAATAATATTACAGCACAGATTCAGATTGCAACGGTGAACTTGCGCACTAATGATATTGAATTAATAGAAAAGACAACCATATGAGAATACAGACGAATACAGCATTTACAAATACGATGGAGAGGTGTCCTCATACAATTCTTGCGCGATCACTTCCATCTTTTAGAGGTTTTGATCATAAGGACATTCAAATGGGAGATCTTGTTGGATCCGAATTAACATTATTTCATTAAATTCATTAAACTTTCTGGATCATTTCTGAATTCCTTTTACTCTAAGACTCATAGCAGGGTCATTTATATAAAGAATATAAATACTTTAAACCCACACATTATTTTTCCTGTGATATATAAATTTCCTATCTCTCAATGAAACTACCTTTCCATGCAGAAAACTTAATAACAAATCTTTTCCCATTATTTGTTAGTTACGTTCTCGCATTTAAATTTACCTCTCCATTTTCATTATAAAAAGGTGCACGTAGGTTCCGTAGGGTGATCGTTTTTTCATTGTTGCTTATTATTGAAAGGGTTCACACGCATAGTTCCAATATAGTTCGACTGATAATTAAAGTTCATCGTAGAAAACATTCTATGAAATATTAAAGAATAATGGATTGAAAGAAAATATTGGCCGACTCGGGGAGAAAATAAAAGATTTCACCGTTAAATTTCGGCTCCAGCTCGAATGGAACGGTTATATTTTTTGCCTCATTCTCTTATTTTATTAATCAATTCTATCCGTATTTTTTTAGATTTTTTCACGGCTGAAATAACAGCGAGCCGAAAAATTTCGGTGCGATTTTTCGACTACAATTCATCATCCGTATTTTTTTTTTCAATACTAAGAGGGAATTAAAATTCACCCGTCTGATGAATTAAAACCCATTCGATCGTTTTTATTTTATTTTTTCCCCATCCCTTTCCTGGATAATGCGCGACGGGAAGGCGTTGTTTTTAACGCTTTCCTTCAAACCACTTAAAAACCGCACTCGAAATGAAACGCCATGATTCAATTTACGACGCAAAATTCGTGAATAAGATGGCGACTTCAGACCCAAGTTTAAGGAAAAAGCTTTTAGGGTAAACTGAAAAATCTTGGAAAATGAATAAATAATGCCCGAGTCTCTTTGGGAAGGCATAAAAGTCGAGTTAATCCGCGAAATAAAAAGAAATTGAATTTTTCATTCTAGTCTGTTTTGAAAGAGAACGCGACAATTTCTGCCGTCGTTGTCATACGCAAAGAATTGAAATTTTTTTCTTCGGGAAAAGAAGCTTCATTATTAATCCCTCGTAATCATGCGATAACAGTAGGAATCTTCAACAAAGCTTTAAAAAAACGAGTACGGAAAAGAAGATGGAGGGAGAAAGGAAGACGAAATGGGAGAAAGGGACAGGTTACATTTGCGTTCTCAGTGGAGGGTAAATGTGGGTGAGGGGAGAGAGAAAGAGGAAGACAGACAAGAAAAAAAACCAGTACAGCAAATATGACACAATCTTTCCCATATTTATTTCTAGTCCATACAATAACGCCACTGATTACATTGCTGTATGGGCAGCTTTGGTGGTAGTTGGCCACATAACTCGTTACATTTTATTTCAATGAACGCTATACAGACAATACTCATGTTGCCGGAATTGGTTGAGGTGTGGTTAGCGTGGCTAGATCTCGCGGGTTGGAATCCTGGTGAGGCAATCGTTTTATGTGATGGCCTTTTTCTTTGTTGTTATTACGTTCATTATAAAAGGCTGACAAGGTCATGCTTATGAATTAATAAAAATAAATATTGTTTAAGACATTGAAATCCATGACTGCGTGCATTTTTGACCGACATCCTAGAAACCATTTTTGAATAAATCGACAATTTGTGAAAAAAGTCAAGGATAAACTAACCTCATCTCCATTGTTGCTCTATATTTCTGGTGATATCCTTCATAAATATGAGATTTTGTCAGAATACCTTGTCCATTTTAGCTACTAGAACCGCGAATACTAGAAATCGCAAAAACTACTTTTTCGTACTCCCGAGGCACCTAAAACGTGCATATTCATAAAAATCTCTGCATCGTATTTTTTTTAAAAACACAATACTCTTCGTACATGAGAAAGTAAAACATCGTTCGTGATAAAAGAAGGGAGACGGAGGAAAGGAGGTTAAATGAGTAAGGTTTCAGCAACCTAGGGTAACGTAATGCACTGGAGTTGGTAGCAAAGGAAGGCAAGAGTGGGAGAGGGTTTGGAAGATTGGATGGATGCAGTGGAGAGGGGGTGAGAGCGTGATGTTGGAGGAGACGGAGGAGGATTTAAATTCCGAAGAAATGGGATAAGAAAAGGGAAATCTGGGAAGTATCTCTCGTTTATCTCCCTCCCCCCCACTCTTTTCCTCTCGCTACCTCCGAAAGCGGGGAGGGAATAAGGCTGCTGTATCAATAAATTAATTTCCTCCTCCGAGGAGAAGAATATATGGAGAATGGAAAATTCATTGTATTGATTGGTACAGCTTAACAGTAAAAAATCTCGCATTTTTTTCAGTCGGAGTCATGGGCTTTTGGGGAGAAATTCACATTTATCATTTTGAAAGAACTTGTTATTCATTTGAAATATCTTTGTCCAATCGTCAAATTTTCTTGACCTTGGTACATTTTTTGCGTTAAAAGATGTTTTTCCGAATTTGATATGGACGATGGGACATTCGGATGCTGGATAGTAAATAAATAAATAAGATGGCGTCTCTTCCTTCTGAGTGATTGGGAAACTTCGTCTTATTTTTACGAGTATTTCTTTCTTTCCGTTGGTACCATTCCTTCATTTCGAGATTGTACACAGTTTCGTGAAGTGCATTTGCGAATTGAAAATGTTTTAAATAAACAAGTAGGATTTACTGTATTGGAAGATGCCAGTCGTAACCTAATCATTGCATCGATATTTACTCATGCTTAGGATGAGTAATGTATCCAACTCTTAGTTGAGTGAGATTAGTTTATTTCTGTTGATATTTGGAAAACACATCAAACAAATGGAGTTACTCTATTTAAATTAATTCCAGTCATATGTGTGTGTATATATAAGTGCGATTTGTAATTTTTAATACTTAAGTGTCTCAACTTTACACTATTCCTTCAAAGTTGTACATTAATGCAAGCAACTACAAAAAATAAATTTTTATTATATCTTAAGCGGCTGATCTATTCATTATCTCATATCAATATAAATATAATACGAAACAGTTAAAATTTATTATTGCGTGATTATTCTAGAGATGTAGGAATTACATTTAAAAGTGTTACTTTTAAGGTTAACTATAATTTTTTGTTCGCTGAAATCATAGAATTTTTCTTTTGAGTAGCATGCAAGGATAAAAGAATTTCATTATAACCTGACATTGAATATCCGACAATAAACGTATTAAAAATTGCGTGCATATTTTTTTTTGTTTAGCGTTTTACTTTCTAATAAACAACCTCGAAGAAACTTTTTTGAACGCACCCCTTAAAATTGGATTAGAAAGAATGACACGTCAAGAGGCTCGAGATGCCGCAGCACGGCGACAATTTACCGGAGAATCTCTGTTTCCCCCTGCCAACTCAACTCTTCCTCTGCAGATTAAGTTTAAAATAGTTCCAGAGATCATCTAGGGGTGGTCACGAAACTACAATAGGATAAAAATGGAGAGAGAAAGAGCAAGAAGGTAAGAGAAAAACAGTGATAGATCAGCAAACACCATGCATATAAGGAATGAAGAACGTGCGAGATTTGAAGAAAAGATCAACACTTTTATGCCCTGAGTTAATATCCGTAGGTTTTTCCCCCATTTGTAAAGGCTGTTTAGTGGAAAGCTTAAGTAATTTGCTTCATTATTTGCTGAGTTGTGGCTTGCGAGTCTGGCCTTCAATGATTAGGTCCAGCGTTCGAACTTATGTTAGCCGCGTGCAAGAGCTCGTCTTTTTACTTTCTCCATACGTAGTATAGGGAAAGTATTGTGATCATGAAAAAATCGACTTAGAGATTTCAACGGAAATACACGTTTTGAGGTCCCTAGAACACGTTTAGACTATTTTCGGTATGATGTCTGTGTGTGTGTGTGGATGTCTGTGATTGTGGGCGCTTTAACTCAAAAAGTACGTCATATTAATACCAAATTTCATATGTAACACTTTAGCATGTGCACAAAGAACTGATTAGTTTTTGGACAATACCGGTTAACCGGAAGTCGAGGTTTATTCGAAACCCGATTCGGTTTTTGCGATATTTCTCAGTTAAAACACCATTATTGTATATACAATTCTATACAATGGTTATAGAGTATGTAATTTCCTACAACTTTCATTTGAAACAATTTTCCATAGCAGTTATTTTTTAGGAATTATTTATAAATAATCGATTTTTTAGGTTTCCGTTAAATATCTCGCTGAAAACGTCGTTATTGGTAATCTTCGTGAAGACCAAAGTTGTAGAGGATAATATTTCTTCCAAGTTTTGTTTGAAACAAATTTTCGTAGAACCATCCATTACGGAGATATTTAACTTTTTCGTAATTTCCAGTATACAGCACCACCACCATGTAGCGATGAATTCTGTAAACATATTCAAAATATAATTTGCGGCAATAAGGACGACTGTATCCTTTTACGATACGAAATAATAATTTTGCCTTATAATGCTATTCATAATAATTTAAATATCTATACTCCAAATATGGAGAAAGTCATGTGTTGGACACATCAGATTTTTTAATCTTTAATAGGTCGCCAAACGATATTTAGGAGCCAATTAAACACTAATAAGAAGTCAAATAAATATCGAGACTTGAAAGTTCCGACAGCACTCTCCGTCAGTTATTCAGCACTTGATAACAGTTTATATGAATATGAAAAGAAATACCTATTTTAAATTCACGTCGGGGCATTGAGGATTTAAATGAGCAGGGGAAGAGGTAAAACGGAAGGAAAATTATTAACCGGCTATATCCCAGCTCGTAGGAAATCCGGTAAGAGGAGCGAGGAGAAGGGTACGCATGCAACTTAGCCTATATAAGGTCTAGGTAGTGTTGCCAGAATTTTGAAATCACAAATCGGGACATTTATATAAAAGTTTTGAAATATTAAGGCGGGACAATTATATGAAATAAAATTCAAGACCAAATTATATAAAAAACTAATTAAAAATGATTGAGTTATTCGTAAATATTTCTACAAACATTAAATTCAAACAAGTATTTAACATTAAAGAAATAATTTGAAATTAAATTAAATATAAATATTTCAGGCTTGAATTTTATTACCAGCTTCTGTATCTAGATACAATCGAAATTCCCTACAATTCATTTTAAAGTTCTCCTTAATCATTGGGTATAGCAATGGTTTGTTTCTGTGTTTTCTTCACTCAACAGCCATCAAACTAAATATTCTTTCAGTAGCTGCATTCGAATGTGGTAATGATAAAACAAAGCTGACGACTTTTAACAATTCATTATGATCTAAATTTAATTTTAAAAATTCAACCCATTTCTCTGCGATCGGTTTTTTATATTACCAAGATTCGGAGGATAACACTTTTAATCTTAAAATATTTTCAAACAAAATGTCCAAGTCCCAAATACGCCAAACACCGTCCCTAGAGTCGACGACCGCGACGCGTCCCCATCCAAACGACGCTCAGGATAATACAAGCGTTATTACAATTTACAAAGTGATTGAAAAATCATATTCCAATAGTCTCCCAGCAAATATTCCGATTAACATTTTGAGTGTTTAACGGTTTTGTTCAAAAAGCGGGACATTCGAAAGATAAGTCGAGACGCGGGAAACATGTTATCAAGGTCGGGACAATCTCGCGAAAATCGGGAAGCCTGGAAAACCTAGGTATAGGAGATACAGAAAGGGTTACGATACCGAGGTGGACAAGCAAACATTCCGATGTTCGTCCAGGGCCTGGCCCAAGGCCAGCCGGGAAAGACTTACTCCACTTTTCTCTCCCTTCCATCGCATATACCTCTCCCGTACTCCACTCCTGAAAAAAAAGATGACCGCTTTTCTCTCTCCTTTCTCCCTCTCGTTCGCATTTCCTCCCGCGTCTCACCTACCTTTTTGCCGACTCTCAAAAACCCTTTTACTTCCACCCATACCACCCTCTCTCGCGCTATACTTCTACCTATCTCTAATTCCAACTCCGTACCTCATCTTCGTCCTAACAACCCCTCTCCCTTGTCCTCATTCTATCCCCGTCCATATAATCTCCACAATCTTCGGAGTGCATCTGTCAACACCATAAGAGATGGACGCAGGAGGTGAGGGGAGTGGGTTAAGTCATGGAGAGTATAGACAGGCAGGGTCAGGAAGATAGGAGGGAGGCTGGAAGAGAGAGAGAGGGAGAGAGTCTAGGGAGAAGAAAAGATAGGGCAGACGAGGAAACATACATACATTTATATGGGGGGGGGGGGGAAAGGTAAGGGAAAGAATAGAGAAGTCCGGTGCGCAGATGTCGGCCCCAAGGAGTCGTATTTTAAACAGTTTTTTTCGTAGGGAAAGACAACCTCGGCGCTGATGAAATGAAGAAACGGATCGCTCCGAATGAGTGAGAGAGGGGAAAAGTGTATAGCGGAAATGGAAAGAGCGCGTGTGTGTGTGTGTGTTTGTTACTTTTTTCCTATCTCGCGGAATGAAGGGAAGTCGCGGTTAGGGAATGTGTTGGACTCCGATTTCCGAGACCTACTTGCGGACGATGTTGGTTGTCACGATGGGAAGCGTTGCTCGCAAGACTGATTAAAATAGGAGGAGTTTTCGAGGAGATATTCGAGCGAGCGAGGTGGCGGAGCTCTTTTCTTTATTGTTTTTTTTTCACGGCGTATGCGGGTGAAGGAAAAAAATATATTCGACCTCTTCTTTCGAATATACACGTTCGACGAATGTCATCGGATATGTTGCAGCCCGTGGGTCGCGCGAGGACTTCCTGCACCGACGGTATCCCGTAATTCCATTTGGCTTAAGGTGTTTTTATCCGTACTCTCGTTGTTACACGTTTCCGTACGCGGAACGGGCAGCGAGGATTCCGTTAAGTTTCATCCAGAGGCTACATAATTTCATTTCGTGGTTCGTCAAGGCGATATCGAAGCCGAAAAAAAAACGAATCGAAACAAAAAGACGAAATTTTCACTTCCGGGTGGAAAAACATTAGGATCGACCAATATTGAAATTATTCCCATAGGTACAAAAGGGTTAAATTAGCTTTTCGGGAATTGCCGCTGAAGGGGGCTATTTTATAAATTAAATGTACATATCGTTTACTCATTTTCCTTATGTATTAAAGAGTTTCCTATGCTATTAATTTGTGCAAGGTATAAGATAAGCTCGGAAATTAATTTTTTGTTCGGCAGGACCTATGAATTATACAAATACACACACATACTGGAAACTGGTATTACGCATTACAAATAAACCAAGCACTTTACTTATTCGTATTTAACGTTAGGAGCAGCCATTTGAAACACCAGGTTGTATGCAGATATTATTATATGCATACATAATTGATATTATTACACACATGAATTATTGTATGCAATATGAATCGGATATAGTAATGAAAATAATCAAGAGTGAAGTTCTACACTGGAACTATCCACAATTTCATCCGGTGCAAAACTATTATTCAATGAGAGTTAATAAACCTGCTATCTTCAACTATAAACTTGGTGATTTAGTCTTACATCAACAATCCTCGAGATTTTCAGGAGAAAATTAGCGTATAATATTGACAACTCTGGAAGAAATCTACAAATATTTTCGGTAAATACTTCAAACTTTTATATCAGTAAAAAATTCCTAATACAGTGTTTCTAGTCACATATTCGCCCAAAACTTCCTCAATTAACGTTTGTTACCCTGGAAGAGACAAAATAAAGTCAAAACAGGTTTTGAAATATGAAAATTGATTTTTTGAAAAAAAAAATCCCTGTGATTTATTCACAAGAATTATTATGATAATCTAGTCAAATACCTTTTTTCACTTTAGTTGACACAGCAAATTTGCATTTGATGGTTTTAATATTATCGGAGTATAAACGAAACGCTTGAAATATTTCATTAGCTTCATTTATTTTGTATGATGAAAGTAAAAAAAAGATAAACAAGAATTGGAAACAAATATTCATCGAATCTCAAAATCAAATATGGGCAGAATAAATTGTTTCTATGCAAATAAAGTAATCGTTTATTTAAATGAAATCCTCAATTTGTATTTTTATAGATGGTCACTAAGTACTTTATTTTTTCGGTGATGTTTATTTTAGGATAAAATAATTGCCTCAATCAGCTTATAGGAATGCCGGCGTTTCTTCGAAGCAGCTATATTTTTATTTTATTTAAGTTATTTAATTTTAATGAGCGCAAAAACAATAGCAAAGACGAACACATACGACCATACCCTCGGCAGGATTGGAACCCACGACCCCATTAATGGGATCTAGGCACCGCTAACCACCCTTCTACCAAGCCATAAGACGGAAATGGTTCATGAAATACGAGTGCAATATTGCGTCAAAATACGAGGTAAGGTGTCATATTACCTGAACGCATCTCTCTAGGGCAGTGTTTCCCAACATGGGTGCCGAGGTACCCTGGGGTGCCGCGAGGTGTTCTGAAGGGTGCCGCAAAAAATATTGTTTTCCCATTTTTAGCCTCATTTTGCATTGTCGGCTTTCAAGAATGCATACCAGAGTTACATCGACCTTCATTTCGTCGCAGAGGCACTTCGAAATGAAAGGAGATATGGAGATTGGAGTTAGGGGTTCAACTTCAGCACCATTATTACTGATGGTGGATAGGGAGGGGTGCCGCCAAATTCTGAAAAGTCATTTAAGGGTGCCGCGACCCTAAAAAGGTTGGGAAACACTGCTCTAGGGTGATACATTCCAAATTTTCACTGGTTTTAATAAAAAAATTGCCTGTAAATGTCCAAATTATTTATTATTTCTCCATTTAGAATTTACCATATTTTTGCTTTAAGGCGCTAGAATATGATACAAATTTCAAAATTATTATCATTTATTGCCATCCACAAACGATCTCCTCCAATAAAAATACTAGCTCTAATCATAAGCATTGATGTATGAATTCTCAAATTCGTTGCGTGCCAATGCGTTGAGGTATAATGGGAAACCATTGTCGCCAATCGTCTATGAGGTCACTGGAGTTATCACCCCTTCCCAATTCAGAATTTTCGCTTAGATCTTCGCCATTTATTTCAGTACCTAACCAATCCGTTGACCTGGACTAGGATCAAGACCTCAGAAAACCATCGTGACCCGATGAAAGTCGAAAAGCAATTCATTAGGCTTGAAAAAATGCTTTCCTTCTCTAGGGTTGAATTTTGTAGCCAACACGCAGGACGGAATTAATGGCAGGAGAAGAGATCTGTAGTGTCGAATTTTCGTTTTCCTCCGCGTAGAAATTACTCGACAAATATTGAAGACATTTACGTTCCTTGTTAATACCGGGTTTTATGATTGCGGCAGATGCCACGGCCTTCAAAGAATGAGCGTTAAAATCGGATCCTAGAAGAGCGCGGTTTTAATGCTGTGAAGTTCTGAGCAGTGGGTGTGTCGTTAAAACGGATTAGCAGACTGGGGCTGCCATGTTAACATGGATGTGTTTTTGCGACATCGTTTAGATGTAACGATAATGATTACGGTTTTTCCATCGATTTTCGCGACTTCTAGGCATAATTATAATAGACTAATTCCAAATCGTATATCTTAACATGAAAACTAATATCCTAAAATGTTACGGTAGGCCAGTTCACAATAAAAAAGCAGTATTTTTCAATAATGTAATTTCATTTTTCTTTTTAAACTTTTAACGCTATAATTTAAAAAGCGATTTCTTAAAAGCATTGATTTTATATAATAATTAGTTAGTAGATATTATTTTATTATCACATTCAAAACAAAAAATGCCTCGATCGGATGAAATTGATTTTGTAGTGATTATGAATTCAAGAAAATGACATATTTTGTGAGTAAAAATATATTAATCATTATAACTATCTTTGAATAGCCGTAGATAAAAAGGTTTCAGAGGTTAGTCATAAGATAACAGAGATTAAACTTGTTTTTCGAAAGTATTCTTCAAGATCTACTATAGATACAACAATTTTAATTTCATTTACATTAAATTATTATAATACATAGGGTACTGAAAAAAGAGTAATGTGAAGCATATTTAGGAAGTTTACCTTCCTCTTTAGAAAAGGCATATTATTTTATTGTACCAACAAGTCATGAATCTATAAAATCTGTCACCTAATCAAAAAATATCTGCCCCTACATTCCTTTTCTTCACATATCTCTAAATTGAATTTTTTGCAATACCTTATATTTTTGTAATATCAAACGAAATACCTTCCTCTTTTCTTCTTCTAAAAAAATGTGTATAAACTTCTCCAGCCCCTATGGAAATCCTAAATCCATGTCCGTCCAATAGCAGACACCCTAATCCTCAACAGCGTGAACCACATATCGATGCACCGCAGACACCGTCGTGTTGTAGAACCTGTACTTCTGACGCGTATTTTTTTTTCATCATTTCCACGGAATGTCTGCCGTCAATCACGCCCTCTTGTCACTTGTCGTCCTGCCCAAACTACCTGTGTCGCGACAACGAGTCCCTTTTCCCAGACCGTAACCAACCCAACTCCTCCTTTTGGAAGCGCACCCGAAACCACCCTTTTACTCTAAGGGAAGCTGCTATCCCTACGGGAAGGATACGAAATCCCCACGGAGATACAGAGGCGGACAGTAGAGTGACGGAGGTGGAAAAGGTTGGGAGGGGGGATGGAAAATTCTCTCAGACTCTGCTCCGTCTTTGTACACCTGTTTATGTAAGTATAATGTGTGTATATATACTTTATTATTAACTTTCCTTTTCATCAAGTATATATATCCAATCTAGGTAAGTGTCCACTGGGCTTCCTCCAACACGTTGTTGCCACCTTTATTTTTACCTTCCCTTTTCTTTAAGCATTTATATATATATATATATATATATATATATGTGTGTGTACACACACACATATACATACATACATACATACATACATACATACATACATACATACATACATACATACATACATACATACATACATACATACATACATACATACATACATACATACATACATACATACATACATACATACATACATACATACATACATACATACATACATACATACATACATACATACATACATACATACATACATACATACATACATACATACATACATACATACATACATACATACATACATACATACATACATACATACATACATACATACATACATACATACATACATACATACATACATACATACATACATACATACATACATACATACATACATACATACATACATACATACATACATACATACATACATACATACATACATACATACATACATACATACATACATACATACATACATACATACATACATACATACATACATACATACATACATACATACATACATACATACATACATACATACATACATACATACATACATACATACATACATACATACATACATACATACATACATACATACATACATACATACATACATACATACATACATACATACATACATACATACATACATACATACATACATACATACATACATACATACATACATACATACATACATACATACATACATACATACATACATACATACATACATACATACATACATACATACATACATACATACATACATACATACATACATACATACATACATACATACATACATACATACATACATACATACATACATACATACATACATACATACATACATACATACATACATACATACATACATACATACATACATACATATATATATATATATATATATATATATATAGATACATACACGCACAGACGCACGCACATACATACACACCATACTTATACCACCCAAGTAACGGTTTCGTTTTACGATGGCTTTGGGGTAGCGGCTGATGGAGACGGCTCCTCCGGCTAATCTTACAAAATCTGCTCCACGGGGACTAACGGGATGAAAGACCCCAATCAAATCTCCCCAGTTCGCTGTTCCTCCCTATCTAGCTCGTATATTTCTCCCTCTTTCTCTCACTCTCTGTCTAGTTAGTGTTTGGACGGTTGCATATCGCACTTTTTTATTGAGCATGTGAGATAAAACCGTGATGTTATAGTGTTTCCGAAATTGTTCCAATTTCTACGTTTTTTTCTTGCGCATAGTGCAGGACTAGGTATCGCGACTGAAAATCTCCCGAATTCGTTACGAGGATAAAGAAGTTGGTCCGCATAATGCTGAAATGAAAGAAGTCTCTAACTTTTGGAGTATGAACATAAAATGTGCCATTATATTCAGAAACGGTGATCGTTTAATTTTTTTGGGAAGTTTTCCAACATAAAAAAAATAATTTCAAGCTCAGCTGAGTGTTTGCATAAACAGCTTTTAATCACATTTCTCAAGTGGACGCCATAAACAATATCATATGTATTCGAATCCCAAAATATTTCTGTCAAACATGTGTATACACATATATAATCATCATCATAGGTAGTCTGTCCGTAGACAGGCCCGTAATTATTCATGGTTATACTTGGTTCTCCATATACAGTAAACTCTCGATTTACGCGGTAGTTGCGTTCCTGATAATGGGCGCGTAAATCAAAAACGCGTAAATCAAACAATTTTCCCATAAGGAATTAAGGAAATGGTAAGGGTTAGGGGAAACGCTGCCTAAAAACACATTCGTACATCTATTTCCTCTACTGTTTTTATCTTAAAATATGATTATTTGTTACTAACTATAATAAAGACGTTAAAAAGCCAATCTAAAATAAAAAATCAATTTTTAATTGAAAAGTTTTGCTAACACTTACGTTGAACGCTGGCTGGGATGGCTTGCTGGTGGTGGTACTGTAGGAGAGGGAGTTACTTGGGGATGGGGTCATCCGGGTCAGATGACTCTGTGGGCGATAGTGAAGAACAGAGAGGTGAAGATGCCTCTTCACTTATGGGCGACTGTTGGGTTTTTGAGATGCCAGAGGCTGTGGTTCAATTGATTTTACGCTAACCGTTTTCTTTAAGGAGGTAAGTAACGATGTTTGAGAGGCATTCATTTTTTTCTTTTAAAATTTCAGCGAAACATTGCGTGGCTTCTAAAACATTTCTTGACTCTTTCGCACTTAGATCACTGTTGGGATCATCTTCATCAAAGATAGCAAGACCTTCCTCGATCAGGCGAAATGCCTCTGCCAATCTTTTGCTTGTGAGTGTACGCACTACCTCAACCTCTGCCGTTCTCTCTTCCTTCTCCTCCTCCTGACGTTCCTTATCTAGTTGAAGTAAATCCTCGGTAGAGAGTTCCTCTTTGTGTGAGTTTAACAACTCCACCACATCATCTAAATCCACCTCATGAAAGCCTGCTTGTTTCGCCAATTCCACAACATTTTTCTATATTTTAGCGACATCTTCATTGACGCTGAACTCTTTGAAATCATGCACTGGATAAGGGAAAAGTTTTTTTCTATACACCCCTCATGCAAGAAATTGTAACTGCCTTCCAGGCTTCACCAACGAGCATGATGGAGTCCCTGATTGTGAAACTTTTCCAGAATTCTTTCACTGTCATTTTATTATCTTCAGCAGCCCTCACAAGCATATCAAATGTTTTCTTCAGATAATTAACCTTAAAATTGGCAATTGCACCCTGGTCCATTGGCTGGATAATAGACGTAGTTTTGAGAGGTAGAAAAACTACTTTTATATTATCACAAAGTTCTTGAATTAATGGTGGATGACCAGGGGCGTTATCAACGAGTAGGAGACTCTTGAAGTCCAGCTTCTCCTTCACGCAGTATTTGCACAGTTCATCTTCAAGCTTGGAGACTAAATAATCACAGAAAATGCTGCCCGTTATCCATCCCTTAGCATTGGAGTAAAAATGAACTGGTAAATGTTAACATAACCTTTAAGAGCACGCGGATTTGCTGAATGATACACAAACACTGGCTTCAACTTGAAATCTCCTTCGGCGTTACCGCCCAGCAACAGAGTAAAACGATCTTATTGATCAGATGCTTGGCGATTTTCTTGTCCTTCTCCAACTATGCTGTTCCAATCTCTAATTATTATGCAATTTACCTTTCCTCTTCCATCTTCTTCGTAAATCTCGTTAGTTTGTTCATGTATGTGTCGATTTCTTCTTATTCGTGAGCGGACGTTGGCATATATGTATACCTGGATTATCAACATGTCCATTGGGACTGCTTTTAGCTTTATTGGCATCAACCTATCGTTCGTAACTTCGCTCAGCCCTATGCTGTCAATCATATTTTTCTCATTTCTTCTTTCAGATTCTCCAGCTTTCCTGCCTTCATCATGGTTTTTACATTCCAGGTACCTATGTGTTACCTAAGACAAATGCTTTCCCCAAGGCAGTCCCCGCCCGAAGATGCGATTTGGGGACTATTTTACCTCCGAAATGTTTTACCTAGAGAGAACTCATATTGTCCAACCATATAATCATTGCTAGGGAATTGTAAAATAGACCCAGCCAATATAATTTGTTTTTGGCTCTATACCATTCTGACAGTATTGCTGCCTACTACTACGCACGATGATACGATAGTTTTAAAAAAATAATTAATTCGTTTTTGTGAAAAAACCTCCATTCGCGGGGATCGAACCCCGTAACTTTGTAACGAAAATCCCATATATATTAGGGCAACTAGGTGTTGAAGGAAACCCAGTGAGCACTTACCGGAAGGAGAGCCGCTGGGTAGACACATTTGTAGACGATGTTGGAGCTTTCGGGATGATCCCTTCGTTAGCACAAGAGATACAAAACAACAATATGTATATTGCGTCTCTCTTTTGCTAACGAAGGGATCATCACCAAAGTTCCAACGTCTACAAATGTGTCTCTCCGACACCCCAGCGGCTCTCCTTCCGGTAAGTTTCACTGGGTTTCCTTCAACTCCTAGATGTCCTAAATATGTGTATGTATGTATATATATATATATATATGTGTGTGTGTGTGTGTATAAAATGTGTGTACATACACACACATATTTAATTGGTTAGTTTGCCTCTACCTACCATAAAACTTTACGACACTCTCCACCTTAGTTAAAACACACGCCGAGAATTTATTTCGTCCCGAGTTTATAAGCTCATTTTTTACACCCCCCCAAAAGAACCCTGACCGTGGAAAATAAAAAATTTTATCGGTTTAAATCATTACGGATCGTAATTTATTTAAGATCGTGGGAGAAAAAAAACGGAGGTTTTTACTCGGATTAAACCAAAAGCGTTATCTTGCACGCATTTAAGGAGTGTTTTTTTAATGGTAATATGGATCACAGGTAACTTCCTCTCTCTCCCTCCACGCTTCCATCCATCTTCACCCCCTTTGTCCTCTTACTCGTTACTTTTTCTTCATTTATTTAGGAAAGTATCTGGAGCAATCTCTACTCGGTCCCAAGATTCTCTCTCTTCATTCTCTCTCTTCATATCTATCCTCTCCCTCCGTCTCTATCCCTCTCTCCACCTTCTCCTTTCCTTAATACTCTCACATTTCTTCCCCTCATAACCTCCGCCATTCTTCCATCGGACCAACTCCATCAACTCGCAACACTACTTATATACCTTCACTTGAGTCGTTCTCCTTCCAATTCTCCCCACTCTCTTATCTCTCTCTCTCTCTCCCTCTGTTCCGTTCTTCAACCCGCCATATACCAACAACTCCTACAACTCCCCTTTCCTTAAAAAAAAAAAACCTGCTCACCAGCGTACTCGACATTCCCCCAACCTTTACTGGCCCCATCGTCCGTCCTTGGCTGAGGAGATCGTTATCAGCTGTGTCGCCATCATTTATTGAAGCTCTTAACATCACCTTGGAGATGTACGCCCTCATCCAATCTAGAATGTAAGGACTTGAGGGAGGAGGTTTTCGGAGCGGGAGGCGAGAAGAAGGGTATAGGAAGATGGGATAGGCGAAAAGGAGAGACTGAGGGAAATAGTGTGAAAGGACGAGGCAGGGGTGAGGAGAGAGCGAGCGAGAGTGTTAAGGGGATGACGGATGAGGGATGATATTGGAGGTGGAGCACCAAAGGGGGTTGGACTGGTTTTCGAGAGAGGCTCGGAATAGGTTTTTTTTTGGGAAAATGTTGCGGAGATGGGATGGAGGAAATATTTGTTCAAATCAGCGAAACGAATGAGGCGTAGGAGAGGTGTATGCTTGTGTGTGTGTATATCTCTACCTCGGTTCGCGAGTTTTGGTATCCGGAATCCCGGGATCATCTCGACCTCTTCGCCGAATGGCCCATTACACAAATCAGGCGGATAAAATATCGACTGCTCGAGGTGGAAGGGACCAGTATATTACATTAATTGGAAATATTTCGCCCCGCTAGCATTTTTATGGACGAAGGATGGAGTATTTTGCGCAAGGTAAATTTATGTTAAATAACGTAAGGTATATTTACGATTTAACCTGTATGGCAGCTTATCTTTTTAAAATTCAAATTACTAAAAGTGTTTCATGTGCTTTTGCAATGAACCTAACAGCAACTTGGAGAAACACATATTCCCATACTTGAGAAAGAGATTCGGACCCGAGACGGAGTGAACAATGCCATCCACCCAAATTTATTTCTTTTACCATGAGATTGCATTGGGAGTGATCTCATTTATATCTCATTAATATTCCCAGGCGTTTATTTTCATCGAAGTTCACTTTTATCGGATCACCTAAATGCTGCGCTGATTGCTGTCTCCACGATTATTTATAACTGAAAAATACTGATGAACGGATTAAGTAATATCCTGCGGGGAAAGGAGTTGAACAATGGAAACGCCCTCCATCAGAAGACAATTATTTTTTCAAAACCAAACTGTGAAGTTTGATGCATCAACATTTGTACATGAAACTGTAAAAAAAATCATTTTTTTATCATCGGAAGAAACTGGGGAACGTGTCCATCCTAGGAGATACTATCAAGGTTTACCTCAACCGCGCTGCGTCCTAACCCCATGAAACGATAGGCGTGTTTGCGATGGAAGCCAACATCTCCTTTCTATATCGTAGGAACTAACAAACGCGCCTGGCATCGTATTCAAAGACCTGCTCCTCCCATTTTAGTTGACGCAGGTGTGTGCCAGGACACACCAACATCAATCCCCGTCGGCTCCCTCTTCTCCCTTACCCGTTCAACACGCCCATCGGGGAACAAATATTAAGGGGGAGACTCGCCTCAACCACGCTATGAGAATACCTCCGACGGTGTATATGGTGAGGAGGGAGGCCTCTCTCAGAGGATGATGTACCTCCCCCGCTTCCCTCATCCTCTTTCCTCCTGTCTCTCTCTCTCTCTCGCTCTCTCACTCTATATCTCTTTGGAGTGTGTGCATTGGGCAATGTCCCTCTCCCAATGGTTCTGTCTGTTTGCGGTGTTATACTGTAGTCAGGAGGAGGAGAAACTCTCCGCATGCCTTCTCCTTCCTCTCTCCCTCCACCCTCTCAACGTTCTCTCTCCTTATCCTCTTTGGGGTCGGTAGGAAGCAGTTGCCCCGTGAGAGAGCCAGCGGGATTGACTTCGTGCCGATAACATCTCCACCACTACACAAACCGTATAACCAGAAGGGCAGAATCCTGACCTCTCTCTTCCTCCTTCCCCCTCCTCATATCCTCGCCGCCACCTCCTCCCTCTCTCTCTCCTATCCGACCTCTCCGTGGAAACCTCGTGTTCTTCTAAAACCCCCGCTTTGTGAAACCGTCCACCCGAACGGGACCTTATCTCCCACTCCCTTTTTACCTAACCGCCCCAAGGCGCCACCTTAGCATCCAGACCCATTCACCTCCCCTCTCACAACCTCCCGCTTTCCGCCTTCGACTCGCCGTACTCTGTGCTACTCCCTTTCGCTCCTTCTCCCATCGACGTCGTATAGCTTCCTTTACCTCGACTCAGGGACTTTAAATCCTTTTCCCATCTTACTACGTACTCTGCCCCACCGATTCTTTTTAACTTGCTATGGCTGCATTACCACCTCTCCTCCTGATCCATCCCAGAAAACAACAACCGGCTACCCCACCTTTTATCCTCCTCCTATTCCCTTCTGGCCCACTCCAATCACTATTCCTACACGCATCCCCTCCTCCTCGTCCTTCTACCTACTACATCGCTCCGCTCCCCGCCCCTTTCCCGACCAAACACGCCAGCCGCCGCACCGATACCCTGAGGGCCGCACGGTTTATTCCTTGTCCTGAGTCCTTCCCTCCTCCCCCCCTCCTCACCTTGCCTTCCTCCCACTCCGCTCCTTTCTTTCCTCACCTCCCCTCCTCACCCACCCCCAACTCCTCGCTCCTCCGAGCACGCCACCCGCTCGCTACGCTCCCACACCGATGATCTTCTCTCGAAACATCCACGAAAATTCTCTCGCCGTTCTCTCTCTCTCTCTTTTCACTCAAACCCTGGGAGCGATTCTTTTTTTTTATTCCTCCCTTAACCGTTCGTCGTGTTTTACGTCCACTTTATGCTGGCCTAAGGCTAAAAAGGTCGTTCGCCGCTCTGCCGATAAAGATTGTCGAAAATGCTTTTTCATGAGGAGGAGTATGGTTCGTGATATATGCGGGAATATTGTGCCGAAAAATTTGCCGCGAATCGTTTGAGGAGAAGTCTCTCTTTCTCCCTTTCGAAAAGATATGGCATAATCTCTTTGCATTGAAATGGAGGCCACCTAAATATCCCGAGGTTTTGTGTATATACGGGTTTTTTTTACGAAAAATGTTATGCTTCTGGAGGGTGTTTAAAAAGCATTAAGAGCTTGGCGCGAACAATTTCGGAACCAGACTCATTAATTTTGGTGAAACTGAATACTTTCCTCTCCTGCGGAAATGAAAATATCGCACGAGGTTATTTATTAATGATGGAGAAATTAGAAATTTCTTATTACAGAGGAAAGGTAAAGTGAAAATCAGTTTTCAGCGTTATTAAATTAATCAATGATGGTTTATTTTCGTATTTAAATAGGTTATTGTCGAATTTAAGCATTTTTGTTATAATAGAGTTGTTTATTACGATAAACAGGATGGATAAATCGCCATTTGGAAAGGGGTCGTCACAAAATTAACTGCAACCATAAGGACATGATAAAATGTTAGTTAAAGGGTTTGAAGAGTTTAAACAAAAGCACTAATCAAAGAAAAAACTCGTTTTAATATTAAAAGAAGTTCACAACACGGAGTCTGCATTATCAGTGCCACTAATTACAGAAAAAACTTCGCCTATTAATAATGATGAAACTAAGATCCTATAAGAATCTATGCCGCATCCGAATGCTGCGCAATTTAATTTCAAAAGTAGAGTTCTCGCAATTTTTCGAAGACATAATTTCATCAGCCTTCTTCTTTCATCTTTTAAATTAAGACAAAATTGAATAGTCAGAGAGCGAGAGCTAATGTCACGCCGTCTCGAGGCGGAAAAAATGGACCACTTTTATGAATCGAGAAGATCAAACCAAAAAAAAAACCCTCGAAGTTCTTCGGATGTAAGAGGGAAGGATTAAAAGCTTTCTAGATTTAACGTTTCGAAATAATTCTTCGCATCTTTACGATATTTTTTCATCCCTCCAGAGAACCCCCGACGACACTCTCCGTGGACGTCCTTATCGCATAAATTAACGGAGTGTCAGCGAGCCGTAATATTTTTATTTTTTTTACTTTTTTCAGTTACTCAAAAGAGAAAAAAGAGTGTGAGAGGAAGATATCGGTAGAATGTAAGAGCATGCATGCATCGTCGCGGTCACACGAGGGAGAAAGAATCCCGTCGCATAATTTAGTTCGAAAGTGGGTTACATGTCCGGCGTTTGAGGCAAACACCGCAAGGGAGACTTGTTTCGAATTAACGAGGAATTACGACGCGGAAAGATAGGAAATGGGAGAGAAAGAGTGAGGGAGGACGGGAAGGAGAGGAAGAAAGATAGGGAAGACTGCTTGAATGACTGCGGGAGAGAAATAAGAGAGCCGAGCGCGATTTGTGAAACATCTGTAGCCGGTCGATAGCATCACACGACTCTTATCAACGAGTTTATGGTCCGGGGGAAAATCCACCCTCTTATAGTGGCCTCCATATCCCACCCGTCGCCGCCGACTCTTGAGGGAAGGCGGACCAAGGCCGTGTCAGTCAAGAGATTTATAGATCAGAAGAAAAGAAGCCACCGCGGTTAGCCGAAGAAAAGAAAGAAAAAAATTCAAAGACCTCTTTTTTTTCTCACCGTATAATTTTTTTTACGGAGATAAGGGTTAGAGCTTCGTCAAAGAACGATTAACGAATACAATGGATCCGATGTAGCTCACAAAGGTTTGAAGATAGTCAGGAGGGTGGTGGCGAGAGGGGGAGAGTAACCTCTCCTCTGGACGCCGCAAACGTGGATAGATTCGCCGGATGAACACGTACAACCCGAGAACGAGCGAGGGAGAGGCGTGTGTGGGGAGGGGTAGGGGAGGAATCCCTTTGATGCCACCCGGGTGGATGACGTCATCGAAATAAATAAAGTACCTTGCCGAGAGAGAGAAGAGGGGGAGGGAGATATATATATATATATATATATATATATATATATATATATATATATATATATATATATAGAGGGAGAGAGAGAGAGAGAGAGAGGAAGAGAGGGAGAAAGAAGTGGGGAAAGAGAGAGAGAGGGAGGGAGAAAGAAGAAAGCTTTTATCGCGGAGGCGCTAAGGTCTCATCGCTTGATTTACTATCTCATTTTAATGAGGGAGTGACCCGCGCTCTTTTCCTTTTATTCTTCTTCCTTTTCGAAGCGACGTTAGTGCCGCGTTTTTTTCGCCATTCATTTTTTTTACTCCCTAGCATGCGGAAAAAGTATTCAGGTGTCAGATCCTCGGCGTCGATGGATGCATTGCGGTGCTGCTCGAGGTATACGAAATTGAAGTTTTTGTTTCTTAATTTCTTTATTAACATCGGTTACGCCTATATATTTAATTTTTATCGAGTTAATTCAGCGGTAGCTTTAGTATGGTATGAGGCGAAAATTATGACGTGTTTTTTGTGTGTCAGGTACGGTTTTTGAAGACGAATATCTTCGATTTAGGTGATATTAAAGTTCGAGAACTATCCTACAATATTCCGGTGTCTAATACGTTACATATAAGCACCAATAGGAAATTATTAAGTATAGGATAGTATTTTGGTAGGATTAAAGAACTGGGTTATTTTGCCACATTTACAGTTTAAACGAGTAAACCACATCTGATGCATATCTTCAAGGAGTAAGATGAATGTTCATAAAATGAATGGACTGGATAACTCGATAGGATTTTGTCTAATTTTAAGTTAACGAATTCAGCTAGAATTTAATAACTTTAAAATTATAATTATATCGCACTGCATCATTTAAAGATTACGAAAGAATTTCGGCCTTACAAGATTAAATCGCAATACAAGAAATAAATCTTGAGCTACTAATTTTTTTAAAGGAAATAAGTGGGATTGGTCTCCCCCGAATATCCCCACGAAATTCCTCTGTATATCCTCAACGAGCTACGTCGTTCAAAACAGACTCATTTGTAAGAGATTTCGCCATTTTAGGGGTAAAAAAAATACAGACGCTGAAGACGTCTTTAATACCGCGACTCCCGATTTTACCGCTAATGACTCTTCCAAGCTCGGAAATTGAGAATGCACTCTGCCGCACACCCACACACACACACACACACCCTCCCCCCACTCTCCTCTCCCTAATCTCCGAAATTTTGAAGAGGAGGAGTGGCTCCCTTGGTAGGAACTTGCATGATGCAACGCCTTCACACTTCACGCGGCCGCTGGCTTCCCTGCCAAAATCTACGACGAACGCAACCGACAACCCTCCTCCTCTCCTCCGCCTCCCTCCATAAATCCCTCTTCCAATTCTCGAACCCGTGCCTCCTCCTTACACGTCACATCGCATGTATACCAAAACTCCATTTAGCTTAAACTAATCCGATAGCTAATTAATCCGCAAGGATTGCGCTCCGGATGTATAGGGAAATTGCTCGCTGCGGTTAATTTTGAATCAACAGCTTTCGGCGAAGATGTCGGTAATGTCGGTTAGGAGCTTAGAAAGGTGCTTAAACAAAGAAGTTTCTTTTCTATCCCATTTGCTTCGAGTTGAGACATATACGTACACAAGTCATTCGTCTATGGGCGAGATGCGACGACGTGGTTCGGTTTATTTAACGATTTCGAAATGGCGTGTAACTTAGATCACTGAGCGTGAATATCGATTATTTAAACAAATTGTGGAGTTCAGATGGATTATTTCTGGGCAGCTTGATACGGAAATAAATAATACCAAAGAATTAACCTTTCCTCGAAGATGATGCATTAAATCCCATCTAATGACATTCAAGTCATCTTAAAAATATACTTGGGAAAAATACGGTTGGATCTGGCGTCAAAATGAGAGAAAATTTTATAACTGTGCCAAAATACATGTAATAATGCATAAATGAAACGCTTAATTTTTTATGAATGCACTCCCCTTTTATAATAAGTTTTCCTGGTTTAGCGGTAAGATAAAATAAATCCACACCTTTCGGCCGCTAAATTAATAAAACCGTCGGAATTTAATGCGATTTAATAATGGAGCCACTTGGGAGTTGGAAAAACGTTAATAATTAACGATTTATAAGGGGAAATTTCTTCTCTTCACACCTACGCCTTATTCCTTCCGAGAATGAAAGAGAAAGGAAAGTAACGAAATTTCATCTCCGCGACCATTTTCCTCTCTTCCCCTCCAACCCCTGGTCTTTCATCCTATCGTCCTTAAAAAAAAAACAAAAATAAAAATCCATCCACTCCGCACGAGCTGCAATTATTTAATGGCTTCAGATGTTCTCTCTCTCTCTCTCGTCATCTCCGAGTTCCATATCTCTTTCTCGGCTCGAAAAATCGCCGCTTGAAGCAAAAGAAAAAAAAAATGAAAAACACTGCGTGCAGACGAACGAGCGTGTTTGTCTTTCTATCTCTCTCCCTCTCTCGATCCGAATTATTTCTCTTATTTCTTCGCATTACGAAGCCTTCATCCACTCTCATTCCCTCTATACCTAAAGCAACCACTTATACTTTCACGAGATCTGAATCACGGAAAAAAAATACATCTCGGATTTTCTTTAAGGGAAAAGTCTCATTAACCGACGCCTTTCAACGATACCCGTCTTCCGAAACAACAACGCTACGGAACTCACTCTCTAACGTTCTCACACCCTTGCCCCCCCCACCCCCCATCTCTCTCTCTCTCTCTCTCTCTCTCTCACAAATGATGGATGCGACGGTGCACTTGTTTGCACGCATCCTTCGCTTCATCCTTCGCCGAAATGTTCCATAACCGTGCGCAACCTTCCTCAGAACTCTGGCTAGGTTTAAATTCTGCCAATCTTGCGGTGAAAAATCTTTCGAGATCCATCCAAAAACCTGATCGTTAAATTCGATCATAAAACTGACGTCATTTCTCTCTCTCTCTCTGTTCTTCGATAAGGTAAAATACTATTCACGGGTCTGTTTTTTCCATTTTGGTACGTTTTGTAATTTTTGTTTCGGGGATCGTGATGTGCGCTGATATTGTAAAACGGCCTATGCGCCATATTACTATCAGTTTATCCGGCCATGAAGCAGCATATACAATCTCAAATACTTGCTCCAATAACACGTTACTAGATAAACTCAACACTAGCTTACCGAAGCATAAAGCGTTGAACGTTCTCCGGCGACGTGACACACGACCAACTTTTACATTTTTTGTCGTAATTAATTATTTAATACGAAATTCCGAACGGACAAACCGTTACGCACTCGCCATTTAAACACCAACTTGTCCAACGTTAATTCCCTCTCCGGCTACATTCGTCGCATCCATCACATCCATCTTCGAGTATCGCCAACCCAACCCGACCCAACCCACCGAGACCAACGTTTCCATCTCTCTCACATCCCTCTCTACACCAGCTCCGGTCTTTTCCTTCCTTCCTTCCTTCTAGTTCCGACATCTCTGTTCTCACACCCATTTAGACACCAGCTTTGCCCGTCTTTCCCTCGCACCAGATATCCTTCCTCCAACCCCACACACACAACCCTCTCTTTTGACTCCATTCCTTCGCCACATAAACTTTATCCTCATATCCTCCCTCCCCCTCCCTTCGTGTAACACCCTGTGAAAAAAAAACTGCTCTTCCCCCTATCTCATCCTCCAACCCCTAAGCCAACTCACACATTCTGCGGAGAAAGAGAGAGGAGAGAGAGGGAGAGAGAGAGAGAGAGCCGTCATCTCGTTATTAATTCCCGCTAATGAATTACGGGAAAGGTTCAAGGGAGATGAAGACGAGTAGAGGAGAGAGGGAGGAAGGACGACGGAAGGAGCCGACGAACGTGAGGCTACTGGAGAAGGCAACGAAAAGAGAAAAGTGAGAGTGAGAGAGAGAAAAAAGAAAGAGCAAAGAGAGAGAGAGAGCAAAAGCTGAAAACGAACGAAAGAGAGTGGGGAGAAAATATTTTTAATCCGGACAAAAAAATTTAAAAGGAGGAATTGAAAAAAATAAATAAACGAAAGATCGCCCGAAAAACTCTTGCGTTATCACGAAAACTCACCCCCGCCCCTTCCCGCGTTTAATACCCACTAAAAGCTCGTGTACATAATTCAGTAAGGCCGTTTATGGCTCTATATTCCAGTTTGGGGGATTTTTATCAGTCCTCGTTCAAAAATGGGAGAGATTTTCCGACCCGAAGCGTTTCGTTTTTTTTTTTTCGGACTCTCACGAATAGAGAGAAAAAGATAGAGTAACGGTTTCCCGAAAAGGGGAAAAGAAACGAAACAATTTCGCGCTCTTTCATTTTATTTTGGTCGTTCTCTTTCTTTTTTTTTTTTTTTTTAGCGTTCCGGAGCAATCGATGGAGCGAATGTGAGAGAATGGACGTGAGTCTGTATCTCTCTCCACTCTCTTTCTGACTGCTTCTTTCTCACTATCTTTCGTGAAAAGAGAATAGAATCCCTAAGCAACCCAGAGGTCACGAGAATTTTTTTAGATTTCGAGGGGGAAAATGTCTATGATTCGACATCAGGGAGAAGAGGAGCGAAGTGCTTTGCTGAATAAAAGGATAGAAAGAGAGGGATAAAAAAGGGCAGAGCTTTGAAAAAATGATTGGATCAGAGGGAGATAGAGAGAGAGAGAGCAAAAAAAAAGGAAGGTCCCGGATTAATCTTTAAGCATGTAGCGGAGGAGAATTGGCGGATTCATTCTAAAGGAGAATGTATAAATGCGCCAGTGATAGTAAGAACGTTTCGAAATGATTTGCACTGCTTAATACGAGAATTATTCAGTTACGAAACTCGAGATGTGCTTGGTGCGGATTCATACCTTAATAAGTACGAATTGCCGAACAAGTAAATCCGAGTTTCTTCCATTCTTGGAGAATCGATGCAGCTATCTTGTGATAAAAAATATTCATTGTTTTCAATTGCGTTATTTCTTGTACATGACATTATGAGCATTAAATATACGAAGAAAAAGATCCAGATATGTTATTAGTGAGTGAAAACGTTTATATTTTACTAGTGTTCAATTTTATCAGCGTCTTATGGAATCGATTTTTATATTTTTTTTTACATTTCCTAAACTGATTAATGTTTTATGCGCTTTTTCGGAATAAAATGTCTTATTCCAACTTTAATTTAAAAATATAGTTTTATTAATTGAACAGAATAATGTGACCAACATTATATATTTATAGTCTTCGAAGTAGGTAAAATTTTAATGACACTTGACGGATTTAATCAACAAAAGTCACTCAATGAAAACAATCAAAAGAGGAAAAGATAAAATCGCTTATAAATTTTATTCTACAGTGGTATATTTGATTATAAATCCCTTATATTAGAGGAAGTTGAATTACAGACTCAATGAAAAATGTAGTAATTCAACGTCATTTAAAATTTAGCAATAGAACAATACTCATATAGCATTCAAACAACTCACAATTAATTCGAATTGAGGGCTTTGTAGTCAATTCCACTTTGCTACGCTTTCTTAACATAAGAGAAATCATCCAATTTATTTTCTCCGGATAATCAGATGGACGTAACGCGTAAAAGCCTTTACTCATGTCATTTAGACAGGCCAGAGAGAGGGAGAGAGGTGACAATCGAAGGAGAAAATCGAATTATCTGAAGGCCAATGGAAGCGGATAAGAGAGAGGATTAAGGTACAGAGAGTCAGCAAACGAAATAAAAAGACATAGGGAGAAATAAAGGTAGCGAGTGAGAGAGCAGACGAGATGATAAATGAACAAATTAACTATGCGAAGAGAGGAGAGAACGAAGAGGGCAGAGAGAGAGAGAGAAGGAATGTCGAAAAATTGTGATATGAGATAGAAGATGGGAGTGACCAAAGAGAGAGAGATTGAACAAATGTGATAGAACATTCTGAAAAAGCAGTAGAAAAATTCTGCCTTGGCCGGGAATCGAACCCGGGTCTCCCACTTACCATGAACGTATCCTACCTCTGAACTACCGTGGCAGAATAAATCCCCCGCTTAAGTATGATAAAGAATCATTAGAAGCGACACAATACAGAGAGGAAGAGGAAAATATGAGATACAGCAAAGGAGAGCAGCAGTGAGTTAATAGAATCCAAGGACAATAGAAAAAATTGGGAAATACGAGAAGCGAAGAGGAAATGAGAGAGAGAGAGAGAGAGAAGAATGGGAGTAGTGCAGAGAGGAAAGGAGAGACGGATGACTGCATGGGATAGAAAAGAAGGCACGAGATGGAGTGAAGAGAGAGAGAGAGAGGAAGAAAGAGAGATGGGTTTTGTAGATAAGTGCTAAGGTGTTAGCTTGGCTGGCTCTCTACCCTCTCTTCTTCTCCCTAGATGACTGAGCGTCCTGATTCGCTGGCTCATCGCCACCGTAGCCGTCGGCAACGGAATGGGTCTCTCGCGGCATTTGGGCAGAGGTCACTAGCGCCGTCGACTGGAATTTAAGGAATGGCGGCGACGAGGAGGGGATTTTGTGTGTGTGTGTGGGTGTGTGTGGGTGGGTGGGGAGGTTGGCGGGAAAAGGACGAGCAGGAGGTGGAGTTTCCGGAAAAAGAGGATGAGAAGGATATAAAGGAGAGGAAGCGAAGAGGGTTGAAGAGGATTGGGAAAGGATAAGGGGGAGGGAGAGAGAAAGTGAGAGAGAGGAAGGGTTGAAAAAAAAGAAGAGGAAGCGGAGGTGGCAGAAGGAGAGAGGGTGGAAGGAGTTTAGTGAAGGTGTATAGTGCGGAGTCAGAGGAAAGGGATTGCATAAGGATTTCGGGGTGAGAGGTCTAGGACGGTAATGACGACATCATAAGAGGATAGGACGATAAGGTACGGAAGAGAGAGGAGGAGGGAGAGAGAGAGAGAGGGAGAGGGCAAGATGAAAGACGGGAAGGAGATTAGGGTTAAGGAGGAGGCGAAGATAATTTAGGGATGGATATTCTCTCAGAAGGGAGTGAGGAGTAATAGATGGAAAGACGCGCAGGAGGGGGAGGAAAGAAGAAATTCGGGATGGGACAGAATTTAGAGGATATTATGAAGGAAAAGGGGGTCCGACGAAAGATATGGAGGCGTCTTTTGAGCGAAGTGAATGAAGTATGAGGAAATTTGAGAGGGAAAAAAGAAAGGAGGGACGTCCTCTCGTGAGAGATGGGAGGGAAAGAATGGAAAGGGGTGAAGAATGCAAAGTGGATTTGGCGAGATATTCTGTGTGAAGGGAGATAGTGTGGACCGCGAGAGAAGTAGGAAGGGGGAAGAGGAAAGAGGGTGAAGTAGAGTGTGGTGTGTATCTGCTAATATATTAAGGGATGTGCTGAACGGGCAATCGCTTTGGAAGGGAGGGAGGGAGAGAGAGAGATATGGATCTAGGGTGAGAAGGAGGCGGGAAATAAAGTAGGAGCGTTAATGTGAGGTGAATACGCGATGAGGTAATGATGCAATATTCAGGGACACGAAGAAGAAAAATATTACAGCCTGTGCGTAGAATACGTTGAGATATGGCATACTCCTTTTAATGCACTCATTATTAAACTCTAGGATGAGATGAAAATGTGCGAATAAATGCTGATAGAATGATCTGGGATGGTGAAAGAATATGGCGACGAGGAGTGTGTTGGAGATATGTGCCCCTGTGAGTGGAGCGGAAAGCTAAGAGTATCTAGTGCAAATGGAGGGATAAGAGTTTACAACAGGGGAGAAAATAAGAGTTGAAAGGATATTCCGGTGGATAAACACATAAAGAACAAAGGAGATGGAAAAGGGATAAAAAGAGGCAGGAAGCGGATGAGCATTAAGAGAAGGAAGAGGTCTAAGAAGTGATACGGTAAACATAAACATTGAGAAGGACAAAGGCATTTTTTGAAGCCAGTAGTATTATTACAATGAATGGACGAACATACGGCTGAGGATATTAGAGGAATCTAATGCACTGATAAAACTATTTTCATTTTTTAAAGGGAGTGAAAAGAGATGTATTTTTCTGTGCTGCGAAACTATTTAGGAGCAGAAAATTAAATCAGTTGTATGACGGTGATTTAGGTTTAGCTTCTGTTATCTACTGAGTATAAACAACGTCTACTGCTGTAAAAATAATCCAAAGAGGCGAAATGTACAGATGTAAATATATTCATGAAATTTGTCCCTAGTTTAAAAGATGCAGAATAATACAAGGTCGTGTGGATTCAACCAACTTATGGGAGAAAACACTCCCAAACCATCAAAACAAAAACTTTCCCTTACCAAAATGATATTTTATTCAGTATTTGTGCGGTATAATAACATTAGACGAGTGAATAATTCTTAATCTCCAACTTCGCCCTAAAGAAAGCGGAGCTAGGGATTTTCCAGTATTCGTCTCACCAACGTATTTCTTATCTTCGTGAACATTACGCATTCCATAATTCTTCACATATTTCATACCGTATTACGGATTCAGAGGGTAATCGATATAATAATACCGAACGGCAAAAAATATAATAAATAATCGCATTCAATCCTAGTTATCAACGTGAAAAAAAAAAACATTTCCGAATAACGAGGCAACATCTTGCGGAAAAAAATTCACTCCATTCGTAAGAAAGTAGTCGCTTAAGCATTACGAGTAGCAAATAAACCGAAAAGAATTCACCGCTAAGAAAATCGAGCCGTACATTATTCGCAAGCATGAAAATTTTGTCTCCCGAACGAAACCGGCGATAAATCTGATCAATGTTGCGAGATTAGCGCTATTCGAGCTTAAGTTGTTAATCTACATTTTGGAACTTGGTCCCGAAAGTGGTGAAATATAACCGCAGGGACCGAAAGTTATGTTCTCCGGAAACTAAAGTCCTGTTTCAAGTGAATGAAGGAGATGGGGTGGGAGAGAGAACGAAGACGGAGAGGGGCGACGGAGTGAGCGGTGACACTTGAGGTCAGAGCGAGGACTGCGTTGAGAATAAGGAGCTTGGGATGCGTTTGAGGAAAACTTCTGCAGCGTGTGTGTGTGTGGGGGAAAGAGAGACTGAGAGACAGAAGGAGTAACGGGTCGAGATAGAGGGCGATGATGCCTCCGACGCAGAGATTCGAATGACCGAAAAGATGTATGCGTTGATGAAGTTTGGCATAATGAGATATTTTGATCCAGGAGGAAAAATATCCTAAGGTTAAGAGGAAATGCATTGCCCCTGGACTTGGGATTAACTGGGAAGGAGTGTTCGGATGCGAGATAAGGAAACTTCGGCTGCTCAAGATACAACTGAGCTTACGTTTACACCATTACTTGCTAAACTACTGATGGCGGTGCGGAGCAAGTTCAAGACCCTATCTTTCTTGTTCATCTGCTATGGAATATTTTTATACAGAAGTTGGATTTTCTTAAAAGGTCTGTAATAGGATCCGTTAACTTTTCCAAATCTGAAAGATGGTATATATAAAATTATCAATAGTTTTGCAAGTGGATTACTGCTGATTCGCTAGTCCTGATTAAACGAAATACATCTGGGATATATATTCTTGCGTTTCAGAGGAAATAAATAACTGGGGAAACAAAATTCTTCGGTTAATTTAATACATTACGCAGTAAAACGTAACTATTTGTGTGCCATGAATAATATTATTAAGATAAATGTTAATTACTGCCTGCCAGAAATGACTGTCTTAGTTACTATTTAAGAGAAGCTCAATCATCGGAATGGTATATATTGTATCATTAAAATTATGATACAAATATATATTATGATTTTCTAATAAACTTTATTTTACCGTTTCAATTGTCAATCATTTTAATTTAGCTATGTCTCACAGAATTAAATTAAACACAACACGTGAAGTAAATAAACCAGATGAAGAGAAAAATGAACAATCTCTAATGCCCCGGAAATTTAAGTCTAACTTCTTATAATGCATATAAAAATATTTCATATTGTTTCATTTACAGGAAAGGGAGTAACGATAATCCTACCGTCAAATCAATGACGCTACGCTCCTTTTAGATGGAGATTTATTTTTCGCTTTATATATTTAATATAAATCTCTCATGAATAGCAAATTAGAAAAAAATTCATTTCAGTAGGTACCAGTGACTGGTCATTACCTGGATATTCAAAGAACACCACGACACCTTCCATTACAATCGTGCACCAAGGTTAAATATTTTTACGACGCATGATTTCATTTAACCTGAATTCCAGTAAAAACCTGAAAAAACCAAGAGGTCAACTAATCCACAGCGGGCAGAAATTTGTGTATTCACCCATCGTGGCGAATATCATTTAATAAAAGAGCTTCTACTGTTCTTGTCCAAAAACATTTATGCAACCATGTACGGCTTAAATACATTACTCATTTTTCCCCCGCATTCACCTCTAGATGTATATATGTATATATATATATATATATACATACACATACATACATACACACAAACATTCATACGCTAATATAAGGACCACATATTCGTTTTTTTAATATCCTCACTTCACTTTCCACACGTTCCGAGAATGCCTAATTAGATTTCGGTCCGAAACGCGTGTTACGTAGGTGAAAGAAGGGACCGCATTTTGGGTGGAGAGAAAGAGAACAGAGTTTTCGGTGGCGGAGGTTGGTCCGTTTGGTTTCGGAAGAGGAGATGGAGGGGAGATATGCCGGAGGTAGGAAGGGAAGTAGGATAGAGAGATAAAATAGGGAGAGAAGAAAAAGGAGAGAAGGAGAGGAGGGATAGAGAGGGAGGAAGAGAAAGGTGAGAGGGAGGGATGCAGAGTGAGGGAATGAGGGCATACCGTCAACTCGTCGCAGTCAATTCGTCGCATGACAAACTCATCGCAGAACAAATTCTTCGGGCGCCAATGAATTGCATCGCGAGAATATAATATTTTAAGGATAACAACAAAAAAATGTTAAACTATGTAAACCGCGATATGCCGTATGTATATTATCAGATTTGAAATTTTAAATTTCCGGGGCTGTTTTTGCCCCATTATTGCCCCATAAGAAAAGCCCGTAAATCGGTGCAGAGGCTTTTATGTTTGCTTTTAAAAATCATTTCCCGTCAAGTATCGAACTCGCGATTTAAACAGTCGGAAAGATTTAGCGTAAATTATTAATTATTATAGGAAAAAGTGGGAATTTTTCTGGATAACAACAACCGACTACGAAATTTTCGTTGTATCAAAGCCAATGTTCAACCATGAACAACGTTGCTTTTTCACGGATTTCTTGCTTACAAAACATAAAAGTAATCATATCAGAAAAACATAATTACGCAATAAATGAAGCTGGATTTGGCGAAATTGATATGATAGGAAATAAAATTATCCTTACATTTGAATGTAATACGCTTGGAAACGGATTTGTTTACAAATAAATTTGGTTAATTGTTAAGATAAGCTAAGTGAAAAAGTATTCTTTATAGGTAGTTTTTAGAATTTCGTAGAATAAAATGTTTTTGTATATTTTACATACGCCCTAGAATTGGCAGCTAAATTAGATTCACAAAAAACGTTGAAATTCAACGGGCACTTACACTTCTTTAAACATAAAACGTCATATCTCGGCTTCTATTATTACAATACGGACAATTATTTTTATTTTGTCTCTTGAAAGATTGCTTATAACAAATGTAGAAATCAAAAACATATATTATAAATCAAACGTCTTTGAAAAGTTAATAACATTACCTACTCATAAAGCGTTTCGCTATCTACCTCTTTATTTCTCTTTAAACAAAAAATGTCGTATCTCGGCTTCTATTAATCCAAAAGGGACAATTGTTTTTGTTTATACCTCATGAAAGATTTCTTATAACAATGGCATAAATAAAAAACATTATTTATCAAACGCCTTTGACAAACGAATAATTTTTCTTATTAACCGAAATTTTTGTTTGGGACATGAAAAAGTCGGACTGCGGAAATTTTTTCCCTAATTAATTTAAAGGGGTACATTCAGCGAATAAATGTACAGAAATGTTAAAATTTACTTTTGGAAAAGACACCAATCCAATATCAATTGTAGTTGTCATGATATGGGTGTATAAACAAAAGCGCGGTCTCCGCCGTTTCAGAAACAGAGCGAATCGTTATCACCACGTTGCACCTCCCTAACTTTTTTAAAACCAAGGTTGCCTAAAGCCATTCAACATATTTTGTGGTACCCGCTTTATAACTCAACTAATAAAAGTTGAACCTTATTAATTTTAATTTTTTCACTAGAAAAATAATGCCAAGTTATAATAATGAACAAGTATTCGCAATTTGATGTATACTTTTGATAATATTATGATGCTACTAGCGGAAGTGCCCGTTAAATTTCAACTTCGACCGTGTAACATGTAAATATCGTAAGAATAAGATATTTTAACCGTCGAATGAAGTTAATATGAAGAACATCTGTCCATATTTAGGTATTTTGATGATTGAAGGAAGAAAATCGTGCACCGTGAAAAATCTAAAATTACGTGTAAACTTATGGGAAAATAATTATTGAATCAAGCACCTCCTGCCTCCAAATTTTTTATCGTCATATAGCCTATGTCACGCACAGGGTAAAATTATTCATCTATGCCAAGTGTGGTGACGATATCTTCAAAGGTGTGGACGCAGTTTTAAAAACTGTTTGCTTATAGAGAACTCTACGCCACACGAAAATATAATTAACACCATTTATTATTAATATTTGGAATTTTGACAATTTCGTATTTTTCCAATCGGTAGAGAGGTAGATAGAAAGAGAGAAAGAGGATGGAGAGTTGATTTAACAGGGCAAAAAAATATTACAAGCTTCTGTTTGTTAGCGCGCGCGCGTGTGTGTGTGAATAGAAAGGTCTAAAACTCTAGGAAATACCTGACTAGATAACCTTCATTCTTTCGAGCCTTTGGGTGTAGGTGAGAAAGCGTGAGAGACAGGGGCGAGGAAGGTAAGGTATTGAGAAGATGGAAAAAGGAGTGCGAGGAAAACTCTTGGATAATACGGAGAGAACCCCTCACATACATACAAATGTGTGAGAGGTTTTGGTTTTCGGCCAATGGAAGGAAGGTAACCGTTACTTTCAGTCCCACCCTTAACCATATTTCTCGCTTTCTCTCTCTTTTTCCCTCTCCGTATCTGCTTTTGCATTCACTCCATTCATATCCATTCCGGTGTCGTTCCAACTCTTTTAGAAAATAACCTCGGATCCGCCTTTTTTGTTATTGCTCGCTCCCAGGGGGAAAAGGGGTTTCCCACGTTTTGTTTCAATGGGATACCCAAAATCGCATCCCCTTCGGTGAAACTAAGTGCGTTTGGTTGTAATTTCGGGATAATTTATGTCTTCCGGAATTTCTATGCCTGTAATGCGCGTTTCGTGCGAGCTCTCGAAATACTAAGGTGCATTGTTGGAACAATCAGATTACCAGAATGCTTTCGAGGCTAATTCAATTAATTAAATAAGTGTTACGAAAAACTCCGAAATCGACAGCACTTCCTGAATTAAAATCTATTAGCACTATGATGCGATGTTAGATTGTATGAAAACTTGGACGAATATAGCCTCAAGGTTTTGAAAGCAGAATCGCAAATTTTAGATTCATAACTTTAGGCAGACGTTTTCTCCGCTCACAAATTTTTGGACAATTATTATGAACCTTTAATATAATATATCATTACATTCTAGTTAAAGAAAAATTTCAGTTAGTACATGTTGGCGAGATAATATTTAATCTATAAAATCCCAATTTAATTTTTATAGAATCCACCATTTATAGAGGTATAAGTTGGAGGATTCATTTTAGGAGACTAAACAATAGCTAAATTTTCACTTAGATCACAAATATGGGCGATAGATGCAAGATAGTGTGATATCGAGGTTCGTTATTTAATACGACGATCATGTATAATTCAATTCAGTAAGAGAGACTTTTAGGGACATTTTTGTTCATTACATCCTGTGCCACCCGTATTTCTTGTTATCAGGAACGTATAATATACAAGCATATGTCATCGTTGAAATATCAATAATGATATGCGTAAACTTGCGGAACGAGTATTCTGCACATAAAATGGAATTTATTAATAAAATGGCACTTATTTATTTATATAGGTATAAATTATACTAATTTCACGAATAGCGGATTAAATGCATTTTTATCACAAAGGATCATGTATTTCTTATGGAGTCAGTATAGCTACGCAAAACCACAGGTTATATTATGCAATCTGCTTCACTAATAATCCTCCTGCGTATACAGCATCCGATGGATTAGATCGATTTTTCTATTCGGTGCAAATCCTAGACGAGGTGGGTTCAATGGTCGGATGAGCATTAGCATTCCTACATATGGATATAATGCATGACATTGGGTTTACTAAAACAAAGAAAAATTTTCTTGATAAAATATTTTTACTAAGAACTATGATGAAAGGATTGAGGAAGCAGACTCCACTTAAATTCAAGCAAAAGGGGAGCATGGCACAAAAAAGTGCAGGAACTCTTTACTTGAAATGCTAGATATGACCTCGTCCGAGAGAACTCCGTCCCTATAAAAGAAATAATTTGTGCAAATCTAATAGTAGTGAATGTCACCTCCGGCGTTCCCCAGGGAGGTGTCTTGGGCCTGCTACTGTTTCTAATATCATCATAGGTAGTTTGTCCGTTGACAGGTCCGTGATTATTCATGGTTAAACTTGGTTCCCCATATACTCCTATTTTCCGCAGTCTTCTTCATGTCTTGATAGTTCTTTTCAAGTCGTCTACAAGCTGAAACCTTTTCCTACCTCTCTTTTTCCATCCAGTTTTCCTTCTAGCACTTCTTTAATTATGCACTCTCTCCTCAGGTAATGCCCAATCCAGTTCACCTTCCTCTTTCTGATAGTCTGTATAATCGTTCGCTTCTCTCCTATTCTTCGTAGTACTTCCTCAATTTTCACCCTATCTGTCCATTTTATCTTCAGCATATATAAATAAATATATATATATATATATATATATATATATATATATATGTAAACGATCTCAGCAAAATTGCAATCAGTAGTTGTAGATTATTCGCGGGCGACACAGTGGTCTATAGAACAATTCGTAACGTAGATTTACATTCCATGTCTGAATGGGGTAAAAAATGGCAGTTAGAATTAAACAGTGATAAATTTTCCTTAGTTTTTGACAGAGTAGACAACAACAAGTTATCAATAGTAAGTATTTTCTGGACACGGGCTTCATAAAAACGGTGATAACACAGAAATATCTTGGAATCGAATTAACGAGCGATTTATCTTGGAAGGAGCATATTCGACGGATAATGGGAGCAGCTCGTAAAAAGCTAGGATTTGTCCGTATAATATTAGGGGTACGTGATGAAAAGACCCGTGAGGTTTGTCATTTCTCCCTAGTTAGACCGCTAATTGAGTATGCGTGTAGCGTATGGGACCATTATGAGAAAGGCCTTATTCAAGAATTTGAAATAAATCAACGAAAGGGAGCGCGTTTCGTGAAACGTAGATTAGGTAGTCAAATAAGTGTCACGAGGCTAATATAAGAGCCTGGATGGGAGTCTCTGGAGAAAAGGCGAGAAAAGACAAGGCATCGGCTATTACAGAGGGTTAGACCAGAAGACTTTAATGATGGATTATCAGGCGTAATTAAGAGCCCAACTTACGTTGTTCGCCACGACCACACTGACAAAAATCGAGAAGTTGATTGTAGGACTGATACACACAAGGGATCCTTCCCCTCTAATACGATAAGAGAGCGCAATAGGAGAATGAAACGAATATCTATATTTTTCTGTTCGCGAATTTCGTAAAAAAAAAAGGAATTCACTTTCCTAAAATATACGCGTCGGCTTGTTGTAAAATTACAGCATGTACAATTTTCACTTATAATGTTACGACAAAATAAATTACATATAAAATACATTTAACGGTTCCAGGGAAAACCTTCTGTAACGCCACAAGTCAGTAGGTATGGTTGCGATGAATGAGTCGTAAAAAATAGTTATATAGGTACAATATTAAAAAGTTTTCTCCGTGTTAATGACGGTCTGTTTAAAAATGGTAAGGAACTGATAGAATGATACACATTTCAGTAGGTACTTCTACTTGTTATTTTGATTCCATCTGTTCTGTCTATATTTATTGTTCATGTTTCATTGATTTTTATATAATAACTCCATCTTTCATGTTATACGTCAGTTATCTTTAAAATCGGTTCATTGCCATTTAATTTATAATATTAAAGATCTTAAAGCTATTTTCAATATTTATAATAAATTAAACAATTTACAAGTTATATAGGTATTTATAAAATTGATGGCATGAAATTCGTACGGATTTACTCTGTTCGGAGCGATACGTAACAGGGGCAGAAGACATATAAGGATGGTACTGACATGTGATGGGATGAAATCGATTTCTCCGAAAGAAAAAAAAAGAACAAGCGAAACGAAGGTTTTAGGTGTGGGAAAGAGAAATAGGAGGATGAGGGAGGAAGGTTGGTACACTTCTGCCATATCAAATCCGTTAGGAGCGCCGTTTCTATTTCATTGACTTCCATTTCCCCTTTAACTGCCAAAGGTTGATGGAAGTCACAGTCCGTGGAGTGTGAGAGAGGAAGCGCTGGGGAGTAATGATCCCCTTCTGGCACCCCCAATCAGGAGAAGGGAAAAGAAAAATAAGAAAACCCCTAACCATAATCCCTCGCGCTCCTTCCTTTTATGTTTCGTCTTATGCCCCGCATTCATCCATCCCTATCTTCCAACCTATCCCTCTCGTTCGATCTCCAACTCCCTTTACACCCACTTTCTCCCCCCACTTTCAAATCATCCCATCCCATACATCTTTTCTCCTTCCTTCCTTCCTTCCTCTCTTTCCCCTCATCTACTCTATTTTCCTCTCTTATCCCCCTTCTCCCTTACACCTTCATTATTTCCATGCCCGACTCCCAAACGCAATCTTTTCCGCGTATCTTATGGAATATTGCATGAAAAATGGCGATGGAAACGCGTTTTCTGCGACCAAGGACATTCTTTTTTTTCTCTCTTTCCCTCCACCCCTTTCTCTCTCATCGCTCGATGCCACAATTATGGGCTTCTTAGAACCCGTTTTCCCTCTGCCTTTTCCTGTCTTTTATGCTCAAGCTCTCTCTCTCTTTCTCTTTCCCCATACTATATACAATCTCCTCCTCTGTACTATCCTCTCCCTTGCTCCCGTTTCCTATCTCCCTTCCTCTCTCTCTCTCTCTCTCCCACCCTTCCTCCTTCCCACACTCCTCTCTCTCTCCGTTCTCCCACCTACTCCTACCCTTTCCCCTCTTTATCTTCCTTTTCATCTGCCATAAACTGAGGACTGGCAAGGAATTCTCACGCTTTTTTTTATGGGCGTATCTTTTTTTACTGTCCTTCGTCCCCCATAGTCTCCCAACTTCCCCTCTCCACCGCGCTCACTACCGTCAAACTATCGTCCCTTCTTCCGTTCTCCCATTCACGAAAAAATGAACTTTTTTTATTACTTCGAGGTCCTCGGATTGGGTCCCATCCCCCGAATTTTATTTCAACATCCTCCATCGCAAAAACTATTCCACTGTATCTCAATATCTAATTCCTATCGGATTTATTTTTCATACAGCTCAGGATTTAAAATGGGAAAAGGTCTATTCAGAGTTTTATATTTGGAAACTCGGTAGATGCTGCGACTTAAACAATCTCGACATGAGGAGAAACGTACATATGTATTTATATCCTTTCTCAAAATTTAACATTTGTTGAGATTGTTCCGTAATACTTCGTTCGTATGAGTGATTGAACAATTTTCGCACATTCGTTGAAATAAATTACAACCACTGAAACATGAATTTTCACCGTTATAGCGATTTGATCTACAAATATTTGATATTTTCGAATTGTTTATTTTGTCTAATACACTTATAATTTCATACTGATTGATTTTACTGAACAGAAAGCATTAATTGACCCTGCTTTGTCCTGCTACAATTAGGAATCATTGCTTATAAAATGAGTGAATAGTTTTTTCCTAATGCCGAATTTAGGTGTATTCATTTTTTAATTTGAAGCGAAAAATTATTTGTTAAATCATCATTATTTATCAAGGTCTTAAGATTATAAAACACACGGAAATTGGGAAATAAACGTATTCAATGAAAGGAAAAAATTGCATCTCTGATTGAATTATGAGTTTCAACAACAAAACAGCATTCTCCTTCCTAAAAAGATGAATGCATATAATTTACCATAAAACAACAAATAAATAAAACGTACATTTAAATAGTAAGTTGCGAAAATAGGTGAGGTGACATTATTACATATAGTACGCTCACTTATTCATTATATTAAAACCATAAATATCAAATCGCAAAATGCAAGCACGTAAGACAGCGGATTTTGATTAAGACATCGTAAGACACCAAAACTTCTCGGTAATTCAAAGATTTACGTGCTGCTAAGACAAGAATGCCCTTCTCCACTCCGCGTGAGCGAATCCGGGAAGTGATTTAAACCCGGGACCCCTCGAATGATAACCAATCGGGCAACCCGAAACCAAAGCTAATAGATGTTTCATCCACTTAACCGAATCAGTCCTATTCGGAAGATTGCAGAGAGGGAGAGAGGGAGAGAGCGAGAGCGTGGGCGTTAGATATAGCGAGGTAGGAACTCGGTAACGATCCTAGCACGCCAATTTCGAACATCCTGATTATTGAATTCCATTCCACGAACCAACGTATGACCTTCTCCTCGCGCCTCGTGACCCCGGTAGACCTCTCGGCTAAACCAACCCAACCCCTCACACTCCCTACCCATTTCGCGGCTATCACAATAACCCCATCGCCTCCATTATGCTTCACCTCAACAGTTTCCCTCCCACCGCATCGCCACAAAACAAACCTCCCGCCCTGCCCCACCCCCGCCACACCCCCCTCATCCCGCCCTACGTGATCTGATTTTGATCTTTCTACTTACCATCTAATTCCCGAAACCACTGCTCTCCGTTTGGCTGTACTATCTCTATCCCACCCCCCCTCCTGCTTTTTATCAGATCCATACAAGGATGCACAATTTGGTCGAAAGGAAAATTACAATCTTATCGCGCGCAATCCTATTTCTAAAGAGGATCGCGGGACGAAAGAAAAGGACCTTTACTTCCTATAAAATATTTCGGGATAAAAAAAATCTGATATTAGTTTCTTCGGGCCAATAAGTCCGTACCTATTACCTCCCTATCGCCGTCTTGTACAGATGGGTGTTTCTCGTGATTCGATCAGACTTTGCGTTTCCTGTTTGAAAGGGTAACTGCACTATATCCTTCGAGTGAGCCTCCCTTAAAACTTCGCGCCGATGCAATCATCTTAGGCGCTCGGTTTTATAACCTGTTTCCGAGCATGGCTCTATCTATCAAGGGTGGAGTGACGCAAACGGTGCTCAAGACTCCATATTGAATCGTGTCATCAAACCCATAAATGCGCTCGAACCCTCGCAGGAGATGTTATCCCTTCCTAACACCACGTATAAAAGCACAGTCTTTGAATGTTTTCAACCTTACGTTGTTAGATCGTAATTTTAAACTAATCGCCACAGGAATGCAAAAATTCTGATTGAAATAAATCATGAAAATGGGATTTAGGAATTGTTACTGCGATAACGTGCTGGATTTTTACTTTTTCATCGTTAATGTTTTTGCATCTAATTTTATGATGGGAACACGAAATTCTCTTTATGTATTTTGAACATAATGTACATAATATTGAGATATGAAAAATCTGGAGAGGAAAAGGAGATGTCGGTTAATTTGTCGCAGAAAAAATATATTCTATTATGCACAACCTTATGGATTACTATTATGTCATAAGTAATCCCTCGCTTAACTCTTACATTCACTCATTCCGAAAATTTAGTCCCATGATGATAAAGTCCGTTTAGTATATTTCGACTCGTAACTATTATCATTGATGAAATACCTTTTTGACTATCGCTACAGAGTAAACGGTCCATCGTCGATTAAAATAATTCTCATTTGTTTTGTTTCAAAAATCATTTGTTACACTTAACTGATAGACAAATGCAAAAATTTCGGTTCAGTGTATTAGTGAAATATAAAAAAAATGCAGTTATACAAAGTGCTCCAACATTTTAAAACTTTTATGATTTCGTCGTTCAATAAGGACTCAACTCTTTAAAATATCCCCCATCTCACTCCTATTCTCTAGTTCCTTCCTTCCATCCTTCCTTTTGGGCTAACACTGCAGATTTTCACTCTCTGCTCGCTCACTCTCCATACTTCATCCTTTAAACCTTTCTAAGAGCGGGAAGAGGAGGGAGGGCAAGAAGAATGCTAAAGATCCCGCTCGGAACTCAGCCGCCTATCCTCACACACACGCTCACAAGGATGTAAGAAACGAAGAAGAGAAGGATGCGGGATGCCTGACAAGAAGACCAGGCGAAAGCAAGAATCGAGAAGGAGGGAGAGTTGAAGAGAGAGAGAGATAGAGAGGGAAAGTCAAGTGAGATATGGCGAGGCAAAATGATGTCTGCGATTGCCGCGTAGAAGCATAAAGACGAGAAAAAGGATGAAGAATAAGAGTGCTATGAAGTTACTTATGAAACATCAAGCCCCGGAGGAGTATGCGAATGACAGTAAGGGATAGCCAAAGGATTAAGGAAGGCCTGCGAAATTACGAGGAAGCGGTTAGGAGGGAGTCTGTGAAGATGAGGAATATGCGTGAAAAAATGCTTGTAAGTAAATGGAGAGTTATATAAGGATGCAAACCTAAAAAGAACATAAAAATGGCGAGGATTTCGGCATACTGAGATAATTTATTTACAACACGCGAAGATAATTCAGGATGTCCATTGTATTGTTAAAAAAACAATGGTTTTGGATCCATGGAAAACTAATTTTCTCAGATTTTCTCAACCACCATGTTTGTTGCTAAAGGTTGTTTTAAACGCATAATTATTATTTCTGTCTGCTGGAATATAAATAGAAAGTTTCAACGGGATGAATAAAGATGATTAAATTATTTTTTTTTAAATATGCCAATGATTTTGTAAAAAATATAAGTTTAGGTGAAAATTCCATACATTTCTGTCATGAAAGAAAATATTAATCAGCATAACAGAATAATGTTAAAAAAAAAGAATAATGCTAAAATCGGTACATACATCATCCTGATGCTTATATATCCACCGATGCAGAGGTGACTGCTCGGTAGTCTACGTTCAGGGCGTTTTCAACTGGGGTAGGCCGATCCGCTTCCTGCTACAAAAATGAATTATTCAAAGCATTAACATATTATCCATCTCAGCGGTAATAAATTATGAAAATCCATAAACATTTGAATTATTTAAAAATAATAAATATGCAACCAACCATTTCACTTAACACAACGCATTAAAAAGAAGCCGTTATTCATGCATTAATGTAATATAAACAAACAATAGAATTTTACGGTTGAAGATAAAAAAATATCCTTCGCTTGTTTTTCTATCAGATGCCTGACAGTTTCTCACCCCAGGAGGCCATATCTCTCTGTTGCTCTTATTGATGCTCCAGTGATCTTTCTTTCTCGCGTACATATTCAATCCATCAATCCATTTCCTCTTTGGCCTTTCTCCATCTTCCAAGAGGAATCCATTTGAGCCCCTCCATTCTCCCTTTCCTTCCACCATTCTATATGTCCGTCAACGCTAAATCCTCGGCTCCTTTGTTGATTTGTGCGCAAGCCGACTCTCCATTTCGCACATTTCTTTAGTACGCGGTCGTAATTCATACCAAAATCCAAAAACCGAATGAATCGCTTTGTTTTATTTAAAGAGGTTTTCAAACAGTTTTTATTTATATTTCCAGCATTTTTTGTCAAGCTTTTCGGCCGATACTTTCTTCTGCATTTCCACTATAAAGGCGTTCATCTATCAACCTTTATGTCTCCTTCGAAAACCCATCTCTCGTTAACGCTGTTTAAATAAGCTATTGCTCTCTTTGTACCAGCTGGTGAATAGCCAAATTTATTCTCTGGTAAAGAAGTAAGATTTGAGACCGCTTCGAATTCTCTGGCCTTTTCTCACATTGGAAAGTTTAAGTATTATTTCTAATGCATTAGCGATTGTCATTTAAAATTAAATCCTTTCCATCTACGTTTATTCTCATCAATGCTTGACTGTAATTCATTATTACCAATTTCGTTACTTCACAAACATAGTAGATTCACTAAATCCGTTGAAATTCAACGGACACTTACGATAGTAATAAATAAAATACTATCCACGTGTAAAATTATAAATAATAGAGAAGCAATTTGAGAATCGTAATTTTAAATTTCTGTAATTTGAAATAGGATCTTAAAGTTAATAAATTTCGAGAAAAATAATTACAGTACAGTTGGGTGTAAGAGCTGTGAAGAATTATAAAATGTCTTGAGGAATTTTGGTTAATTGCAGCGAATATTTAAGATAATGAAAAAAAATCTGATGTGGCCAACACATGACTTGTCCATATTTGGGGTATAGTTATTTCAATCATTATGAATAGCATTGTAAGGAAAAATTATTATTTTCTATCGTAAAAGAATACAGTCGTCCTTATTTCCGTAAATTAGGTATATTTTGAATTTTTACAGAATTCACCGCTACATGGTGGTGTCGCAAAATATCTCCGAAATGGATGGTTTTACGAAAAGTTGTTTCAAACAAAATTTGGAAGAAATATTATTCTCTACAACTATGGTCCTTACGAAGATGGCCTATTACGACGTTTTTAAGGAGATATTTGACGAAAACCAAAAAAAATCAATTATTTAAAAACAATTCCTAAACAATAACTGTTATAAAATTTTTTTCAAATAAAAGTTGTATAAAATTACATATCCTACCATTTTTACATATAACTGTATATACAAAAATTATGTTTTAACGAAGATATTTTGGAAAAACCGAATCGGGCTTCGAATAAACCTCGACTTCCGATTAACCGATATAACCCAAAAACTAATCAGTTCTTTGTGATGATACCAAAGTGTTATATATGAAATTTGGTTATGATGTGATAAATATTTTTCGAGTTAGAGCGCCCACCATCACATACATACACACAGACATCATTCCGAAAATAGGGACCTCAAAACATGTATTTCCGTTGAAATTCCGAAATCGATTTTTTTCATGAAAACAATACTTTCTCTATACTACGTATATGGAGAAAGTAAAAAGGTACCATTCGTACTCGCTTTGCACGTGTGGAGGAATGGAATTGAAAGCCGCAGAAACGCTCTTTGTAACTGCTCTCATCATTCATGTTTAAGGGAATTCACCGAAATGATAATTATTTAAGCAAGATGAGAATACTTAAGCAAGCAGCAAAATATATGGAATATATGATTCTAAATGAGCCTCATCCCGTGAAGTATGGATATTTTTTATAATGCGACGTGAGACGCTTTTTTCATTAAGTATGCAAATTTATTTATTATTATGAAAAATATAACGCAATCGCCCTGCATTATTTAAATAAATTCTCGTAACATGATTATTTTAGAGCGTCGAATATTATTTTAGGAAAAGTAGGTTATAAGCTATGTAATGGAAGGCATAAAGAGCCCAATATGCGATTCTGCTAATTTACATAAACATAAGCATGTTTGTGTGTGAGTGTATGTGCATACACGCAACTACTTTCTAATTCATAGATAAAATAGTTAATGAGATTGAATTCATCTATGCATATTCATAAAAGTGCCGTTTACTGAAACTGCTTCACGGCGATCGGCGAATTATTATACATTATTATATCAAAATAAAGTAACTGAAATTATCAGGAATAAACACTGGGAACAAACAATTGTAGGATTTAAGATCGATAGGGCAAAAATATTCAAAGTTTTCCTGGAACCCAAACATCCAACGATGTCAAAGAAACTGAACCTGCAATAAAAAAAAAACGCACCCACTATTCATGAAAGTAATTTTCCAATACCGCGAGCATATTTTCCCGAATCGATAACCTCGGAACCGGGCAATGGATCAAAAGGCAGCGCCGTAAAAAACTCAGATTAATAAAAAAAATTGTAAACCGAATGCCTCGGCGGACAAGAGCATTTATTTCTCTATTTCGGCGGGAGACCTTTTTCTATTTTTGGCCCGCTCCCACGTACTTAGCTGAAAAAAAAAGGATCCGCGAATCCGAGTATTGGATGCCATTTGCGGAGCAACGAATGCGAGAGAAGGGGTGGAAGGAAGATAAAACGACGCGGTGGAAGGGAGATGCAAAAGGCAAGTGGAGTGGAGGGAAAAGAGGTATAAAGGGAGTAACAGGGAAGGGTCAAACAAGTGAGGGAAGTGAGAGAGAGAGAGATATATAGAGGGTTTCTGGTAGGGCAACTGGAGCTCTGCAGTGGTCATTAAGGCAGAGGGAACTAATGTGGGGTGGATGTGGAGTAGAAGGATAGGCAGAGATGTGTTGAGGAAAGCGAGCATGGGGGAAAGAGGGATGGAGTTTCCGTAAGGACGAAGGGGTTTAGAGGGGTGGAGGAGGGAAGGTTTTCCGTGGATTGCGATCTACCGTGGGGCTTGCTGCGGCCAAAATGGGGACGATTAATTCCAAGTTGAGCGCAATGGTCGCGAGGCAACGTGGGATGCGAGGCAGGAGAGAGGGAAGTGGGGGGGGGGAGGGGAGGCCGAAGTTTAAAGGTGGGAAGAGCAATCTCCATTAACCATGCGACAGGGAAATAAGAAAGAAATGGCTTGAGGTTGGGGTGGGAGATGGCGGAGGAAAAGGGGCGAGTTTTAATTTGGAATTAATTAAGACGGGTACGTAATCTCATGCGATTGTATAGCCACCGCTGGGGAATTTTTTTCTTCATTGAGTGTTGTTTTTTTTTTATTTGGAACTCCATCGTCGCGATCGCTGCGGTTTTATCACCGAATTAAGTAAATGGTTTGGCTATTTATACGAAAGGACGCCATTTTCTTCTTTGGGAGATTTTGGATAACGAGACGAGACCGGAATATGTAGGAGCTACGTTGGTTTCGTTATACTAAAGCGAAACATTATTTCGCTGTGTATATTATCTTGATCCTATTTATGAATATTTTGGAATATTATGTTTAAATTCTAGTGAGCATGTAACAATTTAATAACCATTATTCCATATTAATTATTTATTAACTATTAAACAGAAAATATAATTTTATATGGCGGTTTCAGAGCACGTCTTCAAATATTACGTTATTATTAAAATTCAGCTTCATATTAACCCAACTTGAATGTATTAATACCCTAGTTTTCAAACAAAAGTGAAAATACTTGCCATTTTAACTCTTAGAATGCCATCAAAAGCAAAGGAATTGCAGATTGACGAATGTGGCTACTAAAAAACTAAATGCCACTGGAATATTTCCTTTTCTGTCTTGGTTGCCTCAGTATCAGACTCATCCTTTCTACGTGCAGAGTAACCTAGATAATTAATTCTCACTGGTTCTAGCTTCAGGATCTTTCCTCTTTTTTTTGGCTTTTATCAATTCATCTCGCTTTTTTGTGCTGGCCGACGTCAATCAATCTTCTCACTCGCCTTCGCCCTTCGCTTTGCTTCCTACTAACTCTATGTTTTTTCGACGTCGTTCGCGCACCCACTATTTCAAGCTCTGCTTAACAATTTATGGCTAAGCTGACCCTTTCCTTTTTCTCTTCTCACTTTCCTTGCTTCATCTCATCGCGTTAATTATTTTACCGGATTGCAAACGAGTTAAAATTTTCAGCATACATAAAATGGATTATGTTTTAAAACTTCTTTCAGATTAAACTGTTAAAGGGGACGTTAAAAATCGCATTCTTCGTTAAAGCGAAGCATTCAGACGCCGATTTGTGGGTTTTTGGTACGTAGAAATGATTTAATATAGCATTTACGTCAAAACCGAGCATAATTTCTGAACTCTTATTCGTTTCTGATTTTACCAGCGGAAAGTCGTCTTCAGATTTATTACTGCTTCAAACTCGCAATGAATGGAAAATTTAGAAAACAAGTTAAAACTTTCTATTTTATCCACCTTCCTATTTATGGAAACATCCACACAAGCGTTTCAGTAAGATTATACCTATTTCTATTCCGACCACAGAATTCACCATGACGACTGCCACTTCTGGTTTTACATTTAAAAATGCTCTCACCACCGAGCAGGAACAACCACGCTACGGTCTAATGTAAGAGAAATCCTTTTATTTTTATTAAAAGAACGCGCGTTAAAAGTCTACACCCCCCCCCCCTCCCGGTGGAATTCCTTTATCATCATCGGATGAAGACGTAAAAACAACAAAGAGCGGGTCTTTTTTTTCAGCGTTTTTCCCCATACAGTTTCGTTGACGCGAGAGTTTGAGCAAAGAGCGAGATAAGGCACGTGTAAGAAGCAATAAACTTAGCAGCGAACGTTCTGACCCATATTTTTCGGTTCGCCAGAAAAAATGAAGAGAGAAAAAAAAAGAAAACTATCCACCTGCGCTGCCTCGTTTTACTTTTAAGTCGTGAAGCAGGTGAATTCGTGCATTCGGAAGGAGCCGGGATCCCTAGCGACAGCAGAAGCGCAGCGAGTGTGCGGAGAGAAAGGAGGAGGGGGGGGAGGTTGGGTTGGATGCGGCGAGGTTTTGCAAAGGATGGGGGTAACATAAAGAAGGCGGCGATATGGAAAGTCATGAAGTCTCTGGTAGGTTCTTGCGAAAGGGGAAAAGAGAGGAACCGCGCGTTTCTCAAATAAACACCAACCTCTAGTGTGGAAAAAAAAACTTCCGAGAGATGGCGGGATTTTACCCCGTCAAACACGAAACACCTCGGGTAAAAGAAGGAGAGTCGTGGCTTTTATGTGTGTGTGTGTGTGTCCTCGTGGAGTGATTGAATTTGTTAGAACCTTTCCAAACATCGCGATGGTCCATTGTTCGGTACGGTTTTCACCCCCTCTCCTTCCCCTTCCCTCCACTCTCTCTCTCTTACTCTCTCCCTTTTCCCGCCCACCCTTTACTCCCTCCACGGGCGTGTCTCGTTCGCATTAACGAGGGTTGAAATAATGGATGAATTTGCGAGGTGCGGTGCAGGGGAAAAGGGAGGAAGATTTCTGTTTGCGCGTTTGCCGTACTGGCATCTGGGTGGACGTACTCGGTGTTTTTTTTTGTTCGTGTGTGTGTGTGTTTGTGTGCGTATTCACGTGACCGTGCGCGCTCATAATGTGAGTTTTATCCGGCGCGCTGGATACGCTTCGATTTCCTCGTAAACTGATAATGTGTAGATGCGCCCATTTTGCCTCTCATCGCGTGTGATCTGTTTCGCAAAAGCGTATCGTTTTCGCGTCACTCGATGCGTAGAGCGCGTGAGTGGTTTTGGATTATCTCTATCAAGGCGGAGTGGGCTGAAAGTGACCATTCGCTTTCATTTTGTGAAGGATTGTCTGACGTCCAATTCGCTCCATTTTGCCGCTGCCTCTTTTTTGTTGCATCTAGATATGAAGTCCGTCCGCGGTTAATAGGAGCGTCAATATTGGGTAAAATTTAAAATAGCAATTCCAATATGGAGTGCTTACGGTGGCTGAATGCTTCCTTTCGCTTAAAGAGTAGGATTTTGATTAAAAGTAATCTTAGAAGCATGGTGAAGAAAAGCACGCGTCTCAACGTTGACTTCCATGATTAAATAATTTATAATATTTCTCACGAAATCGATGACGAATTAGTCTTATTTTGTGTAAACTCCCTTATTATCTACATACAGGAGAATTTTTAAATGACAGAGTTAATTAATTATTGTATATTTATCAATACTTAAAACGAAACATAAAACTATTTCTTGAAATAATACTGCATTTTGAAATATAATGTCATTATCTTCAACTTCAATTTTTTAAATCGAAATATCTTACAAACTTGTATAATTATCGTTCATATAAGACCATCATTCCCGAAAGATCCTTCTAACATTTCTTTCAGTTTGCTAAAAATTCTTACAAAGACACGTAAGTTTTAGTAAAGAAAATTCTACTTAACACTCATTTCGTAATTATTGCCAATATCCAAAAAGTCCCCATCTTGAAACGAACTTGAAATTGAACCACTCCAAATCCGATAACAAATTCTAACCATAAAAATTCTTTGTAATTAAGGGAAAGGGAGAATCCAGGCTATTTAAAACTTTCCAGGCGGCAGAACCAACCCAACCCAAACCCAATGACGCTAAAGAAATCCCGATGGGAAAAATGTAGAAAACTCATCCGAATTCTACATCCCAATTTCTCCATCGACAGGGAGTATCTCGAGACGCACTTTCTTTAAGACCCTCTCACTCGGATTACGAACGAACGAGGGCGCGAGATTACAGCGAGTTGTGGAATGATATCGTGGATTGGGAGGTGGAATACGGGGAAGGGAATAGGCAGCGAGAGATGAATCGGGGTCAGGCGATAAAGTTAATTAGCGCTCTGTCCAGCTATATCTCAGAGGGAGGTCCCGCACCAATCGCGCGGCTCTTATGATAAAAAGAATAGGGAGGTCAAGAGTGTCCGGAAAAGACCCGATGGGAAACAGTCTATTGGAGAAGCGATGAGGGGCGCGGTATCTTCTGGGAGACGGTATCTGCTGGAAGAAAAGAGGAGATATTGGGAGGAGGGGGGAAAGGAAATGGAGAGAGATGGAGAGGGAGGAAAGGTTTCGTAATGGTATTGCGAGTGGAATAGAGAGAGAAGCGTTGCCCGTGCTTGTGTTTGCTCGCAAAAAAAAAAAGAATGAAGAAACGGAAATACAAAACTTCCCCAACCCGCCCACCACGCACTACCCGCGTGGAAAGGGTGTCCAAATGAAATTTCAGGTGTTGAAGGTAAAGTATGGAGTTGTGGGAGAAAGAGGAGCTTTGGAGATAAGAAAAGAAAGCTGGAGGGTTCGGGAGGGAGGGAGGTACTGATGCGATGGGAGGAGAGTAAGAGGTGGGGGAGAGAGGAGAGCAAGAGAGGGGGGGTGGTGGAATGGAATGGAGGGGGAAAGTTGTGGGGGGGGAGGGGGGGGAGGATGGAGATGGTGGGAAATTTTCCGGCTTGTCTTACGGAGTGGCTAATTGGATCACGTTTTCCGAGGGGGGGAGAGAAATGATGAGGGTTGGGTTTTTCCACCTTTTTATCTCTTTTTTTCCTCCTCTCTCTCTCTCTCTCTGATGGGGAAGGCGGAATGAGGAAGAAAAAAGCTCTCTTAAGGAAGATATGGGATGTTTGTAACTACTTGATCTCACTCCGCCTCCATCTTCCTCTCTCTCTCTCCATGTTTCTTTCCTACCACTTATATCTATTTCTCCATCTCCATATCTTTCCGTATTTTATTTTAATCTCTTTCCTTTCTTTCTCACTATTACGTTTGCATCGCCAGCTCTCTCTTTTCTCCCTCCATCCTCTCTCTCTCTATCCCCTCTCTACATCCTCCCTTCTCCTCCTCCCTCCCTACCTCCTCTTTTCCTTCTTCCCCCTTAAACTCTCCTTTCCTTTCCTCTCTCCCTCTCTCCACCCTCCATTCCTTTAACTCTTTTTTCCTCCCTGATATCCCTCCCTCCTCCTCTCCCTCTTCCTCCGTTTTCCCCTCCCTCCTTTCCACCCACGACCTCCTCCTCCCTCTCCATCAATTTGTTTCCTTCCGAATCTTTTATGTCTTTTCCAAGACCTTTCTCCGTCTCTCTGAGTCGGTTTCCCTTATTATCCAACTCTCTCTCTCTCTCTCACTCTCTCACTATTCCTCCGCTCCCTCTAACCAAATGCTCGGTTGTGGATATTGTTCCTCTATAAGAAAGGGAGTTCTTCTTTTTCCAAGGTCCCAAATGTTTCGCATTAAGATCTTCTTTTGTTTCCCCCACGACCCCAGAAAGATATGTCGGAATCCACTCTCCCAACTTACATTTTTCCCTCGCTTGAACATATTTTTCTCCTTTTCTTTTTTTTTAGGGAAATCTTTGAGTGTGTGAGGCCACTGTGCTATTGCTCTCTTTTTTCAGTCTTCACTTGTCGATTTTTGTTCTGGGACCATTAATTCGGTTCGTTTTGATTCTCTTCTCTTTATCTCCGCTAAACCGATGTAAATTTTCTAAAAGGAAGATATTTTGACGTGTTTCAATATAAATAATAATTACTCATTTAAATAAACATATCACAATTATTTCAGATCCTATTCGTATTAGGAACATCACGTTTTTTGCGGGTTAAAAAAGTGAGTATCGACAGAGCGTAAAAGATTCTCGGGAAATGAGAAAGAGCGAGTACTTTTAAAAACCGATCAAAATGTTTTTCTTTGCCATGATGGCTCAATAGTGGGCATTGATTTAAAGATCCGGCAGTGTAGACTAAAGAGAACTTTACCGATAAATACCTTCATTTATGAAAAACATGCAACCGAATAACACCGAATTTCTATAACATTTCCGTTGATATCATTTTCGTAAACATGAAGTGGTTATTAGTTTATGTAATAATTTTAATTTATAATGTAATATAATTTTATTATAATCTAATGTCATGAAGTTTTTTAAGTATGAATATTATGTTTAAGGACATATGAAAGAATGCTTATGCACACAGAATTAAAATAGATTATATAAAAACAAATATTATTTGTACAGTATAATTTTTATATTTCCTATTTTAAAAATAATCGTGCTTTTTTTACTTTTTAGGTAAGTGCAACTCACACCATTGCGCAGAATATGACGTGGAGGCTGTAACATGTTGAGTATTTCCTTTAAATATTAACTTATTTGGTAGCAATGACTATGCCAGAATTATATTATACATCATTTAATCAACCGATTTTCAGACATCCTAATTAATAATGATTATTACCTTTTTCATGCAATCGAGCGACAAAACATGGATTAGTTATTAGTGTAATTACTTTCATAAAACTATGATAACTGCCTTTATTTTTTTGTTCCTTTGGTAATTAGTAATAGTTTAAGTGTTTTAACTCTATAGTTGCAACAAAATTATCAACAAAGTGTTGTCTTCAGTATCAACATATATGTAATATATGTGCTATATAAGTTTATTCTTTAAGCCCGCGAGAAAATAGTTTATCCGACCTTTCCCGATAATTTATGGTTTGGAGACATTCTGCCAATAATAAAAATGTTTCGGCATTTTAAGAGAGAAATATAATAACTATCTTGGCATTTAGAAAGCAAAATACATCAACTGCATCCATTTCACGGTTCATCGAAGTCCTCTCCAACCCGCCGCTTCGCCTAACTCACGAACATAGTTCCTCGACCTTGCCCGCGCGCGCCATTGAAAACCCTGAGACTCCCGGAGTTGGCTCTCGAGCGATCCCTTAATTCTTCCGTTACACGAAATTAATTCTGTTCCAATCCGAGCGTAGGATTACAACCAGTCTTCGAACTGTGTTTCCGAATATGCAAATTAATTGAAACGTCGATGGTACGGGACTTGCTTGCGCTCCGGATCGCTTTTAAGCCTTTCTTAATTCTCGCCATCTCTTTCTGCCTCTCAGCACCGCCGCTTCATTAGACATTGCGTTTCAATCCAATTGAAAAATCGCTTTCCGATAATTGGAATAACGGGAATAAACAACCCGAGCGGTGAAATTTATGGCGCGCTGTGCAGCAAACTCGTCCCTGCAGCCGATTTCGATTAAAATCTTTCCGATTACCGGTATGATAAGTCTGATTCGTGCATACACGCGTAAAAAAATAGGTCGGGATGATGGATGTATGACTGTTCCGATAAATCGGCAAGTTGTTGAATCGAACGATTCAAGCGGACAAATAAGAGGTTCGATATTTTGAAAAAGTCCTCCTTGTGACATGATGGAATGCGATTCGAATTTGACCCATAAAATTCGCAGCACTATGAATAAAAGCAACACACGTGGAGAGATAACATATAAAGCATACAATAAGAACGTCGCATTGAATAAATATTTTTCAGCTTGATGCAAACTAGCAGTTATCATTATATAGGTAGACGTCGTATAATTTTAACTTTTCTGCGCTCAGAAGTCCATACGCATAAAATATACAAGGTGATACATTTAGGGTTTAAATACATTATGTCTAAATCGATGGTGTTTTAAATGAGTAGATATCATAAGAATTTCATATTTATACCGAAATGCGAGAAAAAATTTAAACCTAAAACGATGGATTAAATGTTATTCTGACCATGAGAAATATTTTGTATTGGCAATGGATTTATATTGCTTTTTCATACGCCTAAGACTTAGAAAGATATGACGAGGTCAAATACGCGCGAGATATATCGAAATCAAATTTAATTAATTTACTGCAATGCTTAAAAATAAGACACCGGACTCAAGAGCAACAACGCTTTAAAGTCCTGGAATTAATATTATTCATATTATCAAATGTCAATGAAAATCGAGAACAAAATGTTTCGGAGGCCTATATACATTATCTAAATTCTGAATGCTTTTGCAGAAAAACACGAACTGAATCTGCAACAGGGGACCTACAAAGAAAAGGCATTGCATAAGTTTATTTAACTCGAATATCATTCTACTAGTTTACTAATACATGCGCTGAATATTTAACGTTTACACGTCACATGCATGCTTATGCGATCGAAAATGATAAAAGTCATAAAATTAAATCAAAGGTAAATTATCTCTTTTTGTCACCCTCACTATATGAAGAGGAAAAAATAAAAAAATCAATGAATTATCCAGAAAAACAAATAGCGGAACGAAGAAAGTTGAGGCCAAAATGTACTGACTTTTGGGTATTACATCTATACACTCAAATTATAAGAGCAGGAAAAATTTATTTATTGCGCGCGGTATAATTAGAGAAGGAAGAATTCGCTGATTACAATTTCCCTCAATAGCGAGCTTTTTAATCACTTAACTTCTTTCCTCCCGAGTTTGACCACGCGTCTACCTAACTCTTCTTTCACACACCCTTCCTTTCTCCTCCTTTCCTGCCTCCCATTTCCTCTCTCTTTATCCCCAATTTTCCCAACCCTCGAAGTCTCGCGACACGAAATTGTATTTTATGTAACGCTCATAATCGTAAAATTGGAGAGAGAAAGAAACAGATAAGGAATGTATGCTACGTACGCATCTAATATATAAAATTGACTTCGTCGTCGTCGTCGGTGGGAAATCGGAACCCTGTAATGCTATTTTTAACAAACTTTCCGAGTAGCTAGAAGATTGACATTTGGTAGGAATGTTCGGTTCTTAAAGTAGAAGCCATTTACGAAAAAAAATTCCAAAATTGACCCGGATTCGATTACCGAGAATGATTTCCATTCCGCATAAGATAACATGGAAAAATCGATATTTCGACCGGCAACCTTATTTTATTATGCTTATTAAAATTCAAATATTTGACCTACGATTTTCGGAGTTGAACTTTATTAAAGAAAAATAAATGCAGTTTCTTATTCTTATCGTCTTTTATCGATTTCGAATCTAAATCTTTCTAATTTAACGTTTTAATATCATATTTTGACAAAATTTATCGTTTCAAACTTAAAGTTGCCTTTCCAACCGATTACATTGTTAAACTCGAAATCCTATTACTCTCACGTATGCTCACGTTCTCTCCGGACCTCCATGGACCCTCCCGACCTAATTCATAGGTATCAGAGATATCTCAGAATTAGTTTTTACTTTCTCCAATATACGTAGTATAGAGAAAGTATTGTTTTCACGAAAAAATTCGAAATCGAGATTTCAACGGAAATACACGTTTTCAGGCGCGCAAGGGGAGAAATGATTGTATTTACCATATAATACAAAATTTTATTCGCCGAAGGCCTCTGACATAACCCGGGCATCGCCGGGTACTTTCAGCTAGTATATGTATATAAATATTTTTGTATTTATGAATATATATATATATATATATATATATATATATATATATATATATATAAATATATATATATATATATATCGGCTGCGAAAGTATTGAGGGAGTAATGATATGGTGGCTGTTTCGTGACGCAGGAATAACGCCGCGAAAGACCCTTGAGCATCCTTACCCGTACATGGCCTCCAGCCCTTTCAGCAGAAAGGGGTTGTGCGCGCGCTTCAATGAAGGCGAGAAAGATGATGTAGAGAAAGAAGACGAGTTGGTGTGGAATTCGAGAGGAAGGGACGGATAGAAAAGGCGAGAAAGTAGAGAAAATCAAACCATTTATGCACTCGAGTTACCAGGTGTTCCGATACCGAGGCTATCCCGATTGATCGTATATTCCGGTTTATCGATATACTTACCATAGCAGACGCAAATGTTAAAATTACGTAATGAAAGTAAGTAAACAGAATATTCAAGGAAAAAATGCTTACTAGATAATTACAAGTGATTGTATATTATGCGTTAATTCCCGCACAGGTGCAGGTAAAGTTAATACCGAGAATGTATAAGCACAATGCATTATTAAATCTCTCTATTAGTTTTAAACGTTCTGTTAAGTCAAATTGCGGTCGTTCTGTACCCGGCTAATAGGATATTTTCTATACTTCTTTTTTGTACACTGCTTTATTGTCAGTTTCCAAAACAAAAAATAATCTAGATGCACGAACAAAATAAGGGACTAAATTTCAGAGAAGACTAAACTTCGGGGAGGAAACGGAACGTTTCCCCCGCTTTCGGAATGGTGCGTGCGTTAAAAGAAAAGGGCGATTATAAAAAGAACGGCGCGAACATTTTCCTCGCGTTTCCTTTTTTTCCTTTAGTTTCGTCTCGTTTCGGAAGGAGTTAAAGCTAGTGGCTGACAGTCCTATTGCGAAAAGCGACTTTCCCGCGACGTATCGCGTGATCTCTCATAAAAACCTCCCGCGCGTCAAAAATAAAAGGACACGTTTCTATTATTTTCCCTTCCCTTTCATTGACCCCACGTATCGTTCCGGGGCGTCATTACTTTCAGTCACCCTTTCGTTGGATTGCGCCTCCCTCCCGATCTCACCCTCCCTCTCTCTCTCACACTGCATGTCTCTCACTCTGTCTGTTCCGATACTTCGAAGCAACCGGCGTCGCCATGGACCCCTTTCTCTCGTCTCAACTCCGCGCACCACCGCCCATCCTCGCTCCGAACAACTTTCTCGGTACTCAGGAACACTCACCAAAGAGCTATCCGCTAAACGTAACAGACTTCACGACCGAACGATTCTAATTTTCGTTGCCCCCCCCCCCCGCCCCCCCCTCCCAAAGCTAAGGGGTTGAGAGGTTATAAATCCACGAGCCGGGTCGCCTCGTAACAAGTCCGCAACGATTGTTGTTTTCTATCCGACAACTCTATCAAATCATGTCGGGCATAGTAGTGAAACCGAGAACCGTAAAAGTATATTGTAGGTATTATTTAGAGGGGAAAAAACAAAATATAAAAATACTCTGGGTTTTATGTCTAACTGTTGCCATTCCGAGGGATATGACGCTAATTCGAAAGGACGAAGTTTCGAAACAGTCTCCAGAGCCTGCCTGCTTTTAAAAGTTTTTAGGACCTGGCCATTTCTTAATACACGTAACTCGACAAAAGTTTTAGATCGGTGTGACGTCACACACGCACACCCTTCAAACGAGAAAAGTGTTAATAATTAAACACATTTAAAAACCGATAAAATTCAGTTACTGAAGTAAGTAATGAATATAACAATAAATTAAACAAATAGAGCAATAAATATAGTAAATGTAAAATAACTGTGTGAATTTCCCTGCTCTACATGAGGTTTAAGGGACTTTTGGTCAACCCGTACGAGAGACACGATCCTATTCAACGTTACGGTATCTGACAAGGCCATTTTTGAGATTTCAAAATTGTGAACTCCGTATTAATGGTGGAAACAGTACATGCCTTGTAATTTTTGTGAATTTTATATATTCTTGGTTGCCACCAGGTTGTTGGCCAAGTTGCCGCATGCATCAAGATATATAACAGCAAAATAAATTGCCCGACTAAAATATTAACATTACCGTGACGATGTTTATTAATTACAAAACATACGCGAAAACAACCGAACTGGTGATGGGCGCGCTAATAAAATACTCTCGACAGGCATGAGACCTGTAAAAAGAGAAAGTATCACCCATTCGCTCCATTTCACAATCTTATTCTCTCTCTCTTCTGTCTGAAACGTAGACTTCCTTTTCCTCTAGTAATATACACTGGTCGTCTCCACCCACCCTTCTCCTATTGTCCCCACTGCGTCGCCCTCGTCTGGGAAACGGGCCCAGGAGTACGTCCATCAAGCGCATGGGGCCCCAGAGAGAGAGATGGAATAGAAAGCGGGTCCCTAGTGCGTTGGCGGCGAAATTGCGGGACGGAAGAAAGGGCCGATTTGATGTGCGGTAGGGAAAAATGAGGGCCAGATTTGGTTTAATTGAACACGTCGTTGAAGGGCGTTTTTTTTTTGTCCACAGCGAGAAAATGAGGAGAAAGGTTGGAGTGTGGAGGTTGTTATTTTCGCTTCGCCTCCCAAAGGTTCGCTCATAAAAAATTTATATAGTATAAATTCTGGAAGAAAGCTAGTCTAACAACTCCCTATTAATTCACGTTAAATTTCGGAAGAAAAAAAGATTTTTAGGTTGTTATTCTAGGCTTTGTAGGGTTTCATTTGTGAAATATTATTATTAATTTATATTCAAGAAAATTTTTAATTACAAAATTTAATTCCCTATCGTTTGAATCATTATATTAAAGAAATGTATGCCTTAGAAAAATAAACCTTGCCATTAGATCAAATATGTTAATGATTTTATAAAATATAGCGATATGAGTTTACTGCCATTCAATTGCATGATGCACCTAATATTTTCTCGGTGAAATTTGATTCATTATGATGAGGTTTAGTTAAAATAATGAACACATTTGGTCCAAGAAGTGATCATAAAAATTAACCAATACATGAAATTGGAAACACATTAAATTAAATTTTAGTGGAAACTATCCCTGTAACTTTATTTAGTCTACAGATAAACGGGAATTAAAATATTATTTAATGATAATTGTATGTTTATGATAAAACAAATCTTGTAATGCTTCGGTTGACCGAGGTGTTACTGATACATCATTACGTTTGATTTAAAAAAGATAAATCAAACAGATCGGTCGGACACGCATTATTCACTCCAGTAGATAACCGCCTGTTGCTCACTATTAATTAACACTTTACAGGCATAAGATAAATATCTTATTATTTCATCTATACATTGTAACACCGTCAAACCGCCTACGGCTGAAAAGTCAAGGAATAATAAAATCGATAAAGATTCGAGACTCGATTAAGTTTCCGGCCCACCTGAATTTTTATTTTCAAGGAGGGAATTCCGCCGATGCCCTGTAGCGATTGGAATTATTTTTGGAAGCGAATCCCTCGATTCCATAACCCTCAAGAAACTTGTTCCTTTTTTCTTTATTTTTTGTGATTTTTAAAGGACACTGTGGTTAGTAACCTCGAACAGATTTATATAAAAAAAGGTGAAAATTATGATACCTAAGCTGTGGCAAGATTTAGCGATAAAGGGAAATAGAGGAAGAGAATTCGAGAAACGTGAAGGGAAAATAAAAAAGTTAAAAGAAAATCCGTTCGGCGTGGTCGAAACATTTTCGTATATCGATAAGTCGGTATTTATTTCTCGCCATTATCCGCATTTTTTATATCCATTGCGAGAGTTTTACATCAAAATTATGACAGATTATTCCTTGCCTCAGCTTTCATGAATCGAGATCGGAGAGATTGCCTCGGACGCCGTAGAGGATTTTTTTCTCCAATCGATTTAAAGGTACGGGGCACCTGAAAGCTTCGTAATAAGACCGCTGGAACGCGTTATTTCCCCGATAACGAAAGATTCGTCGACATTTTTTATTTTATCTCCCCTCTTACATTTAAAATTTAGAAGAAACAGAAGTTACTAACAAAATTTATGCGTCATTTTCCACTTGAGATTTGTATTAAATTATTCGACCCATTGGCAAAGAGTTAACAACCAAAATATTATTCATGCATCGAAGAAAACAGCCGAGTTTCCAAAATTCTATAGCTTAAAAAAATATGCGTTTTTCAGATTATTATATATGATTTGTGAATTAATTGTTAAGGATAATAAAGAAAAATTACCTAGTGATGCATTTAAATAAATAATTTGCATTGATCACTATAGGGACACAGTAAGTTAAGACTTAAAAATTTAAGCAGTCGACTTGTCGAGTAATATTTCCCTACCTGGTCCCATTTAAAACTCTCGATGCAACAAAAAATCCGGCACAAAAATCTACTTGATCTGCAAGTTTTAATAAAATCGTAATCCATAATCGCTAGAATGTGATACGTTTAATTCAATCATAAACGCTTTATGTAACGCAAGGCTCAAGGACTTCCATCGATCATTACCGAAAATAGAAAGCAAGCTATCATGTTCTACGTCACGCCATCTCCCGAATCGACAGAATGATAAGAACTGTGACATTATCTAAAAGACCGGAACCTATATTTCAAAAATAAATATACCGATGATCTTTTCTATTTCTATAATTTCACAACCACTCAAGACGGTTCTAACATAGAAACCGCATGTAAAAGGAATTCCCGAGAGGAAAATTCCCAAGGGAAAATGACTCGTTATAACTTTTGATGAGCAATGAATATACATTTTAACATTATGTATTAAAGACATAAGAAAAACATTCGAAAACTGTAACATAAACCATTAACAACGATAAAATTGTTATTAGAATTTATTATTAATCTAGCTTTGAAGAAAATTGAAACCAATACTTTAAGACGATAAGGGGTTACCAATAAATTTAATCAACTTATATACGATTGATAAAAAATCGAATAAAATCAACGTATAACGCTATATAAAAATAGTTCCTCAAGTAAAGCAGGTTCTTCGATTGTCCTTTACTACATTAAAACCCACTAGAAACACTAGAGTTCATGGCAGCTTTCGCGTTGGTGACGCATCAATAAGGTCATCTAGTTGCCGAGATGGAATCCTGACGGAAGCGAGTTGTTACCACGTTTAACAAGCAACCGTACAATGACTCCGTTTATTCTGCTTTATGACTCCGATCTCTTGCGTAACGTTTTCCTTTCTCTTTCCAACTTTACTCCTTTCTCCTAATTCACATAAGAAACACTCTGTCGACTTAGACTCTCTAAAACGCGAAGACTAACTTTCCTCTTTGTTCAAAGACAAAATTATTCAAACGAAACAGTACGCATGAATATATATATATATATATATATATATATATATATATATATATATATATATATATATAAACAGTACATGTCTCTCCGTCGCTGAAGAAGGGCGTCAGCCCAAAAGCTCCAAATTTGTGTTGTTTTTGTGTTTTTCGTGTCTTCAGCACCCCCAGCGGCTTTCCAATTTAGTTAAGTGTCCACCACCTTTATTATCACCTTTCCTTTTCTTTAAGCATATATATATATATATATATATATATATTCGCTATCATTTTATGTCAAAAACTGGCATAGAGGAATTTTGCGGATATTATTTTTTAAAATTGGAATGCCACTACTTTACTATGGCTGACGTGGCTTTGCTAGCAAGCAATAAAAATTAAATTCACAGAAGAGAAAATTAGTTAATTTAAGAGGCTTACCGTTCATATAATAAGCCTTTAATTGTATAAGTGCCATGCTATAGGTGATTAGTATAGTATATACTAATTTGCCGTAAACGAAATATTCTCTATATTAAACAAATTCCAATTTATCCTAGGTTCATCCAGTATCAATATATATTTTATGGAGACTGCTTGTTGGATTACACTAATTAGAGAGCGTTTTAAAGAATGACACATTATGAAACAAACATATGAATATAAAAAAGGAAATGACCATTACTTGAAAAGTGCTTGAAGCCACTAGCATTCATTTCCATCAGTTTATCTGCTGCTACGTAATCCTGAATCCGCAGAACCACAAAAACTCCAAAACTTTACTATTCCTCGCAACTACCGTAAATATCAGTCAAGTATAAAATTGCGAACACAAACTCATGATGATAAATATATCCATGAATCATTCTGTGAAACCCTTTTTGTTCTTCCATCAAAATGGTTTCATATTATGAGGTAATTTCATCGGTCACTTCGATCCAATGTTGCGACCGTACTGCAATGTGGATTATTATGGATTGCTTCCCCAGCACTATACAAAGTTCATCCTAGCAATACAATTTTATTGCATATAGTCCGCCGCTGCTGCTATTTTAAGCGCCTAACAAGTATGTGCCTGTTCATTTATTTATTAGTAATATATTTAACGTTTTTGGTGTACATCACTCCGTAAAAATTATTTAAGAGACACGTGGGAAATTTTTATTAAGGGAAAGACAGAAAAAATAAGTGAGTCGTATTAAAAGAGGCAAAGAAAGGTCTGTTAAAGGAAGTCATAGAAGGGAGGATATTAAATAACGAGGCAGAGGTAGGAATATTATATGTATAAAAAGAAGAGGATGGGTAAGAGAAAAAAGTCGTCAAAACCATACGAACAGTTCTTGAGTTATTCTACTACAGGTCCCGCTAATTCTTTTTCAGACAGGAAAGAGTTCCAGTCAAGCACACAAACAAATCGATCTTAACTAGGAGTGCCCAACCTGAGGCCGGCGGGCCAGATGAGGCGCGTGGGCCAGATGCGACCCACTAAGCAATTTTATGCGGCCCACCGGCAGTGCATCGTAGTTTTAAAACCTTTTTTCATTTATTTTAATTACCTACAAAATAATATTTTCCGTGTAGCATAATTTGATAAAACATCTAACGTTAAGCAAAATGCTGTTTTTGATTTTTTTTCTCAAAGAAATTTCTAAGATTGAATTCCATCATGATTTTTAATATTGAAATGTTAACCCTAAAAAGCTAATTCTAACTTTATTTCCACGCATGGAGTCCCTAAGAATCTCTAGGTAACGTACGATTTAACTATAATCAATTGGCAATTTCTAATGCGGCTCACCGAAGGATTTCACTGCCACCAATGCGGCCCACCACTGATCTGGATAATAACTACAATAGAAGATTTTGCGTCATCCAGTATAACATCACTACAAGTCTTCCATAAGAAATTGTTCTCATCCTTGTTAAAGCTGATATCGTCACTATCTAAACGTCATTAATTCTAGAAAAATAATGTATTATAATAAAAAGATAAATTTTCTTCATGGCAATGTTTCGAAAATAATGTTAACTTTACCTTTTCCTTTATAAACCTTTTTATTTTTTATGGCTATCCATCAATAGATATAGATGTAAAATCGAATTCAATCGCAATTCCAGGTATTCTTAAGACTGAATATTACTTACCATTCTCACTCTATTTTCGAAAGGCTATAGTGGCACAGGGAGATGAGCAAAGAATGCATGTATGTAATATTTGTTCTATATTTGTATGCATATAAAGAGAGGGACTAAATTTGACTGCTACCTATAACAACGTAATAATACCATAGCACCTTCTTATCGGGCATTTCTATTATTTCTCTAAAATGTATCGCATGACAGCATCACCTCGACACGCACGATCCCTCATCTCTCTCTCTTTTCCTTTTCTCACAAATCTCTACAGTCTGTATGTGTGTGAAAGGTAGGGGTGAAGAAGAGGAAGCCCCTCCCACTATAAACCAACCCATCTCTCCGTCATCTTCCCAAAAAAACCCTTTACCATCTTCCTCTTCCCCCTCTCTCCGATATCTCTCCTCCTCATTCTCCTCATCTCGTCCTCTCCTCTCACCCTCTTTACAGACAACCCCTTGAGGCAACCGGGCGGTCTAACTTCTTGAATCGACCGGATGAGAGATACCGGGAAAGAGGAGTGGGATGGAGAGAGAGAGAGGGTGAGACGTGAGGAAAGGAGGAGGATAGAGAGGTAGATAGATATACAGATAGTAAGAGATATGGGGATATGGAAAAACAAAAAGAGAGCGAAGGAGAAAGGGAGTATGAGAGATGGAAAGTTAAGAGGGGGAGGTTTAGAGGAAGAAGAGAGAGGAGATATAAGAGAGAGAGGCGAAATAGAGGGAGGAGAGAGAGAGAGAGGGAGAGATGAGAGAGAAGGGGAAGGAGTAGAGAGGAGGAGAGAGAGGGAGGGATGAAAGAGAGGGAGTAGAGAGAGGAGTAGAGAGAGGAGTAGAGAGAGGAGTAGAGAGAGGAGTAGAGAGAGGGAGGAGAGAGGGAGGGATGAGAAAGAGGGAAGAGAGAGATGGAAAAAAGAGATGGAAAAGAGAGATGGAAAAGAGAGAGATGGAGGAATGAGAGAGGGAGAAGGAGTAGAGAGAGCAGAGAGAAGGAGAGAGAGGAGAGAGAGAAGGAGAGAGCGCAGAGATAGGGAGTAGAGAGAGGGAGGATAGAGACGAAAGAGAGGGAGGACAGAGAGCAGAGAGAGATAGAGGATTGAGAGCAGAGAGAGGGAGGAGAGAGAGGGAGGAGAGGGGAGCAGGAAGAAGACAGACAAACGACTTTATTAGGGCGAAATTGAGACTATATAGTCCCGTCTTATAGGGAGGGAGGAGATAGAGGGAGATAGGAGAGAGAGGGAGGATAGAGATGGAGAATGAGAAAGAAAGAGAAGAGGGAGGGAGGATGGGGGAGAGAGGAAGAAAGAGGGAGATATGGAGGAGGGAAAGGAGAGGGAGGGAGAGAGAGGGGGGGGGAAGAGAGAAGTAAGAGTTCAGGAGAGGAAGAGAGACATGGAGAGGAATAAAGAGGGAGAGAGATGAAGAAATAGGGAAAAACGAGTAAATAGAGTGGGAGGGAGTGGGCAAACAAGAAAGAGGGAGAGAGAGGAAGAGCGTTCGTAAGATGGTGGGAAAGGAAGTAGCGAGATACCTAACCTACTCCTTCTACTCGCTTCCCCCCCCCCCCCCCCCCGCTCCCATTTCCCCAACCCGACTCACCCGAGGGGAAAGCAGCGTCTCTACGGACAGCCGATGATGGCAGGTCGGTCGTTAAGGGAGTATGGGCAGAAGAATCGCCCCTTTGGCCATGGCGTGTGACAAAAGGGAGTTGAGCATGGGAATGTTGGGGTAGGAGGGGCGAGAGGAGTAGTAAAGGATGAAGTAGAAGGTTTGAAGGTTGAAGGAAAAGATTTGCTTGGATTGATGGAAAGCAAAGGGGTGAGAGAGAGAAGGAGGAAGGTTGGAGAAAAGTAAGCATAAGGGGATTATTATCTGAAATTGGCCAATTAAGATAATTACTGCTAATTGTTAAAAAAAATCCTTTAGCGATGATTATAAAATCTTATCTGATGCTAATGAAAGGTATTAGCTTCTTTGCAAATCAGGCAAATAAGTGGTTTTATGGAGTTCACAGATTATATTATTTTCATACATTTCCACGAATAAATTGACGAAATTAAATCAATATTTTCAACGTTATACGTTCTTCTGCAGTAAATCCGTCCAGAAAGATTTCTTGCGCCATAAAGCACCTTACAATAGTATGGGTAATTACGGGTTATAGCAGTATTAGACATATACGTTCAACTCATAAATTGAACGCTTATTTTTTTTAAAGAAAGCATCTCATTTTGTTCTAGTAAGATATGTAGGTTGGTAAAATCCAATTGCAATTTCGAAATTTATTATCTATGTAATTTTTCACGATTGGAATGTGCTATTTCGCATGAAAAAACTCAAGTACCTATATTGTTAAAAACGCTTAAATGACTCATTTTCAAATATAATTACGGCATAACGTGGGGAAAATTTTAAAAGAAACAGTAGTACCTCACGATGGAAAAATGATTTTTTTATATTGCAGTAATCTTCGATTGATTAATTTGATGAAAGAAGTCCCAAAATAATTTACACAAATGCCAATTTGACGTTGACCTAACACAACAAGCACTGAATAACGTTGAACTTAGGTATGGTATTCGTTGCTAGCTATGCAGAGGGAAATTTCACAATCAAGCAATTATAAAAGCCGTTGTAGTTCAAAATTTATGCATTTGAAACTTTAGTTATACGACCTGTTTGAATATGACATTAAATTTTAATCATTACGCAATTTTAAAGTTATAACTACTTGTAGCTTTTACAACCAATCATATAATGTCAAATCGTTAGAATACAACTTTGGAATTGGAGGTTTTTATCAATTAAATTAAATGAATACCTCATTGGCTTTTTTTTTCATTACATGACCTTTAAGTTATACGTTTATGGAACTTTAATTCTGATTTCTCTCGCTGGAAGAACGTGAAGAACATTTTGATGCGAATATTTCGTTACCATTCCGTCAAAATTAAACAAAACATGCTATAAGGCATGAATAGTAATTTTTTTAAAAACTGCCCATGTTGACTAGTTAACCCTCATTAATTCGCGCATACATTGCTCCATTTACACAATTTTCCCCCATTCTCCCTTTAATCACGAGATCATTCGATTTATACTGTTTCTCGCCATTTGCATAAACTGATTCCAGCTCGACTTTCTACACGGCAAGACTCCTTTGTTATTCCCCCTCAAATGCCAACGCTGCATTCCTCCACTCCCTCATCTACCTCTCTCTCTCTCTCCTCTCTCGCTCTTTGACTCTCTCTCCTTTCTCGCTCTTTGACCCTCTCTCTTTTGCTCCCTCCAAAATCCAACCCATTTAAAAATCCCACCCTTAAAACTTTACGCCCTCATCCACCGGTGGATCTCTGCCCGTACCCTCTTCCTTCCTCCTCCTCCACCCCCTCCTCCTCCATTTTTCCCCTCCTTTTTGTTTCTACTCTCAGCCTATCCCTCTTTCCTTTTCACTCTCTCCTCTCCCTGCCACGCTCTTTTCTCCGTCTCATTTTTATTCCTCTTTCGCCTATTCCTCTCCATTTCACTTTTATCTTCTTCCCCTCCCTCTTCCTTTTCCCTCCTTTCAATACCTCATCTCTTTTCCATCCTTTTCCATCCCTTCTGCTCTATTCTCTTTCCCCTCTCTCCATCTGGGCGCACATCATCATCTTCTCTCTCTCTCTCCCTCCCTCCCCCCCTTCCATTGCACATTCCCCTATCTCTCTCGTTCCCTCCCTTCCTCCCAAAATCGAGGCACCCGCGAAGCGATGGCTCGGGAGGGAAGGAGTTTATCCTCTTCTCCCTCTCAACCTATCGCCGCCTTTCCTTCTTCTCGCTCTCGCGAACGCGACGTATGCCACCGGAAGCTGCCGGAAGAGGGTAGAGACTCGGAGGATTCGTTACGGGAGCGGAAATTAGATGCCCCCGGACTCGGGCAAGAGAATAGCAGAAGCGTTGCGCTTTGCTTTTTCCCTTTAACCCCCTTCCCCCCTTCCAACCTTCTAACCGTTTCCTCACTTGTTCTCAGGCTCGCTCGCTCCCTGCGTTATCTACTCCATCGTCTTTCCCTCTTCCTTTCCATCTCTCACCCTATCTTTCTTTCTCAATTCTCATACTTTCCATTCCTTGTTCAATTTCTCTCGCACAATCTTTCACTCTCTCTCTATAACCCTATTCTCATCCTCTTTCACCATCCATTTATGCCCTCCAATCTCACCCCCTCTCTCTATTCCTACCTATCACGATCTCTCGCCCTCTCTCTTCCTCTCCTCTCTCACTACTGCCTTCCCTTCCTCCCTATCTAAATATCCTCCCTCTTATCTCTCCATACAACCTCATCTCCCTTCCATTATTTACTATCCTCTCTCACCCACTCCCCTCCATTCTCGCTATCTCTCACTCCCGTCCGCTCCCGTCTCTATCACCTACTCTCTCTCTCTCTCTCATCGAAGAGTCAACAGAATTTTCATTCAATTGAAGGGAAAGACGTCCCCACCCACCAAAACCGCCCCAAAGCCAAAACGGATTAGTTTTTTTGCCGTGTGGTATGTGGTGCGTCGTACGAGTGTGCAGGGATGAGAAGGGATGCGATGATGGAGGACATCCCAATCTGGCACTCCGCGGTTAATACCCATTTGACAACGAACGCTATGCAGAATGAGGAATTCCCGTGAGATGGGGGAGGAGGGAGGTTGGAGGGGGGGGGGAAAGAAAATCAACATGGAGTGTTGGTGGTCCTGCAGTCGTTGGGACGGGGAGGAATGGCGCGAGAGTGGAATTAGGGCGAAATTAATTCCGCCCGCGTGATTTCACGCAATTAATCAACAGTAGGAGGTTACGCTGGGAAAAGAGAGCGTGCGCGCGTATGATTTCCGCGACGGATTGGAGCTGATGGGGGGGGGGGGGGGGGGGGGGGGGGGGGGGCTCGCGACTAATTTTCTTTGAATATCGGCACTAGATCGCGGTATTTAGGGTTTATGAAAAGATTTTGATGTTAGAATTGCCGTGATAGCAAGACAAGCCCTTTCAACTGGGGCGTCTCCATTTCTCCGACATAACCTTTCGGTTCGTAATTACTTCGCCTACCGATTTTGCCAGTGCGTTGAAAACGTTTAATTAAACACAAATGTTATTTCGATCAAATGGCGTAAATATCCCTAGAGACGTTGACAGATCACGTTGCGTTAGAAATTTACATCTAAGATTCTAGCTCATCCTACGGAAAATTGCATGTTTTATTGTATGCAAAATAAGATGCACGAACGTCATATATAAATTAACATTTTCTCATCCCACACTAAAGCCCCATATATGAAACATATACTGTCAATATATGTAGATATATGGGCTGTATATGGGCTTATGATATATGAGCGGCCAATATATGTCAAATGTATGCAACAATATATGGAATTACCATATATTTTGTATACATATATTTTACATATATGGGAAATATGAGGATTTAAAATATATTTTTCATCCAGATATGGCTAAATATATGGATTTGAAATATATGAAAATATATTTAGTATTTTATATATTTTTCATGTATGAGAAATATGTGGAAAAAAATATATTATCCTTCCATATATGGATACATATACGGATTTAAAATATATGTAAATATATTTAATATTTCATATTGGTTTCATATATGGGAAACATGTTGAATAAATATATATATTTGAACTCCATATATTTACCCTTAGGTATATGATGAATAATATATGTGAATTTCGGAAATATTTCATACATTCTCCATGTATGAAAAATAAAGACTTTTTCGTTAACACATAGCTAAATATATGCCTTCAAAATATAAACTATATATCTTACAGTATATGACTATTTATGCATGATATTTGGAATGTGAATATACTTTCAATATGTCTCACAGTCAATACAAAGAATCCTAACTTGGTTCCATCATCATCATATAGTCTCCATATATGGATCCATATATTTAACATATATATGTGCTTTCTTGGCTCCACTTATTTTCCATATACTATTGCCCATATATGGCTCAATATATGTGAATATATGGTTTCCTAATAGAAACCATATATTTTTAAATATATGTATAAATATATTACTTCCCATATATTGGCCATATATGGGATTTTAGTGTGGGATATAAAGCAGTACGAACGAAAGGAAGCTTCATATCAAGAGTAACATTTCCAGAGGCTTGAGTTTTGAGGTGAAGAATAACGCCTTCGATGTAACATAAAATCATAATGCACTTCGTGTCAGTTAAAGACAAATTAAAACCAAATTCGTAGGCATTTATTGATCTATTGCACCTCACATTTAAAATTTAAATGATCGTGTTTCATAAATATTAATATAGGAACAATAAACAGAACTTTATGACTTTTATACTGTAAATCAAACTATTAATTTATAAAGTACCATCGTGAGAGTTTTGGTTTAAATCTGTAAAATTGATAACAAAGAAAAATAAGTTAAAGGAGAATTTTATTGTAATTATTTGTGTTATATCCTGAGAACGCTGTCTACTTCACTGACATTATACAAATTCTTTTGTCTTTTACTGTAAATGGGAATATTCCAATGGAGCATGCCAAAGAAATTAATTTTGGAAAAAACTGTATCAATGGAAAATATAATAAAACGAATTAATACAATTCTACGTTCCTGAAGTCTTTCTCCCCCCTGCTTCTGGTCTCTTTACATTAATTTAAGTATTAAAGACAATTCTAAGCACTAAACTGAGAGTACACTGTCAAACATCTTAAGATATAAATTCAAAAAGAAACGAGCGTGACGTTAAGATACAATAATGCGTGTGACCTAAAATTTATATTTTTTTTGAGGACAAATGAACAATGTCAACTATTTTTCAGGTGAATAATGAACGATAAAATAAGCCAACGCCAACGAATCCGCGCATGCATTCAGAATTTGCCGTGACCTCCGCTATAATATTTCATAAATGAGAACAAAGAAAAACTAAAGCGAGTTGATCATGCAGTCACTAAATTGTGTACGATCACGCAGTCCGTGGTCATAAACATTTCCTCTTACGGCACATTAGAGGGTGAGAAACACAAAGACCTTATGAAGTACCGCGTTAATGCTCTTGCCTCTTGTTTTTTCACGCACCCCGATATAACTGGAGATTTAAATCGCTTTGTAAGGAGGCGTTTAACACTTTAGCCCGGGAGAGAAAGAGAACAAAAGATTTTCACCAATGGGGAGGCAGTTTGGCGGGGGCCCCGGTGGACAGCTAGAAAGAAAGGACCCGGGTAGACAGCAGTGCGTATAATAAACGCGTAATATGAAAGTTCAAAAGGAAGTTTTCTGCGCTCAATAGAGAGATGTTATTTGCATAGAAAATGCCTTTTGGTTGCGGGTGTCGCTAGAGGAGTAATTACCGCTTGTTAAATTCTCCACGAGTCTTTGGTATTTTAACACCTGCACAAAGATAAATCAGTTGACGAATAATTAATTCCTAGTTGAAGACACTAGGAGAGTAATTATTCGTGAAAAACTTTCCGATAAATCCAGCTGCATAATTCAGTCACAGTTAAAGGTATTAGGCATTTATACTCCGAGTTGCGCATCAGTTGAGTGAAGCATATTTCATATTTCTGCATGTATTACTGCCTTCTAAGAAATAGAATATTTTTAGCTACAGAATTTTATTGAATGACCTTTTCAATAAGACGTAACTATGACTTTCCAATGCAAAATTTGTTTATGTTGCATATCCACAGTTATAACTAACAATTATCACATGCTAACAAAAATATCCAAGCTGAAATTTAAGTAAAAAACAATATTTCTGAGGATAAACTGTTATCGAAAATCATGATTTATCAACGATAACCTTTATTTCTAACTGAACAATTCCTGTTGATTTACAAAATCGTAATTTAATAAATACCCTAGTTAAGGGAAACTGGAAATCGTTGCACTAACAGCGATGTTGACTTCGTCAAGTTATGGTAGTGACCGCTGCTACTTTGAAGACCATCCCTTTCTTCGGAAACGTATGAGTTCGCTTTTTAGAAGTTTTGCCGTACGTATGATTAATAAACAATCTTGATTAAGGATGCTTCGATGGTTTGTAGAGAACTGCAAGCGGCATATAACGCTTAGTTTTCTTAATTGACTCGTTCGAGTTTCGCCTCGCTACTAAATTTCCCCGCAGCGTGTGATCTCGACGTTGGATCAAAATCTGAATGGTGAAGGATGCGCGCACGCATAATGATCGAAGAGGAAAAGATAAAGAGACCTTTCTATCTCTCTCGTGATGTCGCAGGTTTGTATTCCGCCACGCGAACACATACACGAGCTCGTGTTATTAATTTCCATCAATCATCCGGAGCCTGTCAATTGTTCCGCATTGCCCTGGATGTTGAAAAGGGTCGTTAAGCTCACGCAATCAATCAATCAATCCACCGGAAATGATTTTAGTTCGCATAAACGCGCCATACATCATCTCTCAATTTTTGGGAAACCGCAAAAATCGGACGAAATTTTCGAGAGGGATTCGCGCAACAAAAAAAAAAGGAGCGGCGGGAAAAATAGATTTTTTTTCTGCTCGTTTCATGTAATCTCGCAATAAGTTCCTTTTGACGGGAATCGTCGCAAAAAAATTTTTTTTTCAATCTTAACCGATATATACTTTTTGCGTAGGTAGATATTGGTTCGTTCCGTCACACCCCAATCTGCTAAATTTCTTCCCCACCCCTCAATATTTTCTTTTATTTCTCCTTTCCCTCATGTAACCCTCTCCATATAACCTTTAAATGGCGGAGCAGGGACCGAAACAAAAGGTAGCAAACCTTATCGTCAAAGAAAACTTTGATAAGGATCCTTTCCTCTTCAACGCATCTTTGTTTGTAGATTGTCTAGAAATAGAAGCGAATCCTCTCCCTTCGCAGGACGCGAAAAATACCTCCTCCTTTCAGTGTAATATAAACGAGTCATCTTCCCGTAGTAACGACGGAATCAAAATCCTCAAAATTAATGCGCGAAATTTTCAGATCCTCCCAAGAAAACAACAACAAAGAATATTACCCATAATATTTTGAGCATCGCTACCTCCATCGTTCTTAGCAAAATAAAAGAATCGTCATCATAAACGTGTATAACTACAGCAACGGTTTTGCCAATGATAAATTAAACTAATAAGGCAAAATTCAACACAACTAAAACACGTCCGTCGGGTGAAAGGCTAGTAAGACGAATAGGGCAAGACGGAAAGAGAGACAGAGAGAAAGAAAGCTCAAATTAATTAAGTGGAGCGGAAATTGAAACGGAAAAAGGAAGTGAGGGAAAAAGTTCACTTCTCTCTCCCCGCCTAATGAAAGCCCTCAAAACGCACACACGTGGCTCCCAATGAACTTGGTGGTTTTTCGAGTCCGCGGAGTAATAAAACAAGGTTCGCCAAAAGGAAGGAAGATAGCAAGTACTACGGCCGGGGAGCAGGTGGAGTATGTAGCCGTGGCATGAGGAGGGAGAGGAGAGGGGGTGGCAGAGAGGGGAAAGATAGAGAGAAGAGGAAGGGAAAGGACATTGCAGAGGGGAAAGATGGGAGGTGGAAAGAGGGTGGAGAAAGAAGACTGGAGGGAATATGGAGAGGGGGAAAAGGTACTAATAGTGAGAGAGCGGAAGGGGTAGGTTTGGGAGAGGGTAAAGAGGGAATAGATGAAGGTGGAGAGTGGAATGAGGAAGGAGAGAAAGAATGGAGTGGATGGTGGAGATAAAAGGTGGAATGGGATAAAAGATAGTGAGGAGAAAGAAAAAAAAACTGTGAAGATACAGAAAAACAAAGATAGAGAAGCCGAGAGTGTTGGAGATAAGAAAGTATACGAAATGAGAGAGAGAGAAAGAACAAGCATACAGAAGAGATAAATAGTGATACGAAAGAACGGTGGGAAACTGAGAAGGAGCAAGGGTAATGAGAATAAAGAGGATAAGAGAGGAAAAAGAGGGTAAGAGAATAAAATAAAACGAAAGATAAAGGAACGGGAGACAGGAGAGAAGAAGAAAGGGCTGGCGTGAGGTGAGAGAAAGGAAGAGAGAGGCACGGAGAAAGGGGAAAGTGAGAAAGAAAGGGAGTGAAAAGAGGAGCAGAGAGAGAGAGAGAGAGAGTAGATGAGGGAGCCACTGGATAATGATTTCCTTTTATGACGCCATCACCTCCTCCTCCTCCCCCACTCCCTTCCTCCAGTTGCCCCTCCAAGGGTACAGACGAGCCAATTGTTAAGGAAAGAAACAAGCGGCTGGCGTGCAGCTTCATAACGAGGCCATTGAAGAAGGGTTGGAAGCTGCGGGAATCGCCAAGTAAGGGAGAGGTGGCGGGAGAGAGAAGCGGTGGTGCAGGTGGAGAGGCGGAATGTGTGCTGGGAGGAGGAAGGGGTGTACAGAGAGGCATCGATGGTATCCGTGGATGAGAGGGTTTGTTAAAGAGGGGGATGGGGGAGTGTGCAGCGAGGAGAGGCCGGAGATAGGGCGTCGAATGGGGAGCGAGAGTTGGCGGGAGGAAAAAAAGGCACGGCTCTCTCTCTCTCTCTCTCTATCCCTCTTCTCCTTCTCTCCTCTCTTTTATTTTACTTCTTTTATGTCGTATTTCTACTCTCCTTCCATTGCTATTTGTGTACATACCACCCATTATGCTCTTATGCATTAAAATCTTTCCCTCTCGTGCTAGAATATACCACAATTTTTTTGTGTCCGTTCAATTGATGTTAACCTTAAAAGCATTTATGTTTATTCCCTTTTTATTTCACATTTGTCCATCAATCTCAAAATTATATGACGTATATATAAAATAACGAACGGAAAATACACCCACAAAATTATCATGGATACGACTGATGTGATGCTTCAAAAACAGTTATTTAATGGTAGTCATGTTAAACAACCGAACGAAGAACGGAAACGCATGCACAAATTAAGCGCACAGTTTCTACTTTCAAACATAGAACAGTTTTAATCCAGAGTTCGTGCAATGCTCCTAAGTAATTTTAAAATGCAAATGATAAATATGCTACACTGATAACCGTGTTAATCAAATAGAGAAAATAAACGCTCTTTGAGTCGAACCCACTACCTTATGACAGACGAATATATGTTTAAATGGTGCCAAAGGTAGATTTCAGTAGACATATATCGCAAAATTCTATTTCCCGTTCTAGAGTTATTCGCCAACAGAGCCGTTTTCATTGTAATGGCTAATCAAAACACTCAGACACTGCGGAACGAAAAACAATTATAAGGATTATGTCTATAATAAATTTTGGTTTATAAATATAATGGGTTGAAGGAAACTCCAGTAGCCACATCACGCTTGGAAAATCAATATACTTATTTCAGATAAAAATCAGCCATACTAATGTGTCTTGATCCATGGATTAGAGCAAAGAACTTATAAGTGCCCGCTCACCAACGAGGACGGCTACTTTGCAGCCAAACAGTACATTTGGATTTTTCAATAATTTTTTGTCAATGGTACAACCTTCGTCATCTAAGTTAATTACTGAAAATCATTTGTCTAACATTCGAACGTACAAACTTGAAGATTTAAACTATGATATAGGAAGTATTTTCGAAAACCATTATCAAAAGATAGTTAATAGAAACCAACATTTGAGAAGGCATTACGTAAAAATAAATTGTTGTGAAGTCAATTTAATAATCCAACCTTTAACGGAGTTTCAAATGTTAAAACTTGCATGTATTTCCTGATATATACATGGAAAAAGATTTTTTCAGTCATTCAGAAAACTTGAAGCGCAGAAGGCGTTCAGATATTATGTAAATACATTTCGATACAATGGATAAAATTTGTTCGAAATTCGAACTTATTATATTCTTCAGCAAGTTTAACTTTTTTCCGCCCTGCTCGCTAACATTCCCATTAGTACACATATTTTTTATTTTCCTCCACATCTCCCTTTATCTCCTCTTCACCTCTTCCCCTCTCCTTTTTTTTTTAAAAAAAAACTTTATCTCTCTTTCACCGCTGCACGTTATTTCGCTTATTTTTTCTCAGAGTCAGATTTCTTTTATCCGCTCTCTCCCGACAATCTCCAACTCTCTTCATTTCGTCCCTCCATTGTCAAACTTTACCCATCTTATCTCCTCACCCCTTCTCCTATACTCCTCGATCTTCCTCCTTCCCTCACCTGTTTAAGATTCGGTACTTCCTTATCTCTGGTTGTCACGTTCCTTCACCTCCTCCTTTAACCTTTTTAGCTTCACCTCCTTTGTCTTCGCACTTTTCGGTTCCTTACCCGCTATAAAGGTCACGTTCATGCCGCACACCCGGGTTTATCTTCTTTTAAAATCTCCATCTTCTCGTCTTTTTTTTTAACATTCGTGGAATATAAAAAAGTACCACGCGTGTCTTTCACATCTTCTTTCATAACTCTAACTAACTTTCAACTTTCTTCTCTTTCTCCATACATTTACTTGGGCGAAGTCTATAATATCCTTCTCCATTCATTTTTACCTGCACGCGAAAAAAATAATTCTCGAAAATGTTAATCCCCCCCTCTCTCTCTCTCTCTTCTCTTTCTCGACCGTTCAATCGGAGTTCAAAGGGGAAAGAACTCACTCTTCATCCTCTTTCCTTGGGAACAGGAAAAAATACACGCGACTTTTAAGATTGCCCCCTAGCGGTAAGATGGAAAAAGAGGAAGCGTTACCTTTGACTTTATTTACTTCAAACGTATAAATCGGTCTATCTATGTTCGCTTATATTTCTTTTAGTTTTCCTCTGCGACAAACTATTGTTTTGTAAGCCGGGGAAGATTTTTATTTAGTTTTTCGTCGACACCGGAACAGACTCCGCATGATTGATAAACATTTTCAGTGGGAATCGCTCCTTAAATTTTCCCACAAAGAAGCTTTTTGTTGTGCTGCAGTCGATATACGTAAAGCGCTTTTGGATTATAGAGTTTCGCATATATTTTAAGTTTTAGTAAGGATTTGGATACAGTGATATTTAAAAAATATATTAATAATCTCTCGAATTCTGCAGTAGCACTGCAGCTTATAGAAAATATTGCGCAATACATTTATTCTATGTCATTTATGCGTCGAGGTTCCTGTTTTTAGTAGTATTATTATCTGTTTAATTTTCGATCATATTCAACAAAGTTTTGGCGGAAGATAATGCTGTTATCTATTTCCTGAGTTGCTCTTAACAAATATTAAAAAAAGGATTTTAAAAGTCATTCTTCAAATGGCATAATTTACCAAAGAAATGTATCAGACGTCGCAGTTTGTATTTAACCATTGCCAATATGTCTCTTGATCGTGTAAAACGACAGAAACAATGCGCGGATATATAACGATTGGAATATAAATAGCTTCAAATGAATTTACAATGCATAGGTCAAAACAACAATTTTAGGACAACATTAACAAGTTAGTATGGAAAAGCACGCAAAAGCAAATGAAGCTAACGAGTGTCGGAACACATTTTCTATGCACTTCTTTTCGTGAGCATCATCGTTAATAAGTCACGTGAAATAAAACGGACATATATAGTACCAGTATATTTTGCTAATTTTATATCGTTTACAGAGGCATGCAGCGGTAAATTTATTCGAGTGGCTTAGCTCATTTGTTTTCAATGCATGAAATAACATTCTGTCGCGTGTGGTAAATTAACGAGTCCTTACAATAATATAAATCAATTCATATTTTAACAAAGTCGATTTTTCAGGTTAATTTAAATTATTTCAGCCGATTAAGTGAAAAATTGATGGCAATTATGCAGCGTTATCTATATATAATCCACAAAATTTCCAAAGCTGAGATACACGAATTTTAATGGAATAAAACAGTCGCTTATAGTGATATGGAACTACATGAAAGCGGCGAAAACTTAATTTGACATTAATATGAAAATACCCTTATTGAAGCTTTGATTTTAAAAAAATCCTCTGGTAATTCAGTGTATGGCCAAATTTTTACTACACAAAAACTTTTCTAAAGAATTTTTCTAGCCATCTTTACGTCTTAGCAGCCTATCGTTGTTGTTGTCATTATAGCTGTTTAAAGATTTGCAGTTAAACGAATCCAATTTCGATTTAATAACTAAGACCATGATTTCATACCAGGAAGTTCCAGTCATGTATTAAAGACTCAGGGATATATGGTAATTAAACATAAAGCTTTATTTACTTCGCAGCATACACACATATGACAACTTATATGAGAAGCATAGAGAAATTTGGACGTTTTAAGCTATCTAGAATAGTATATTTAGAAGCACTAAAAAAATAAGTCGACATTTACGCCAACTCAACTAAATAATCCGCTGGTACATCGTTGTGGATTGTTTTTTAAAAAGGGTTTCGTACAATATGCTCGTATAGGTTTGGGTGTTAGATTTAAGGAGGAGGTAAGTTCTTTTTCTGCCTCACGTTTACCCGAAGCGATGAGAGAAAAGATGCGGGGCTCGAGAATTACCCTAGTTGTAAAGTAGAGCGCAAAAGCGGAAGTGACGCTTTAGTGTGACCTCCCACGCAAGGGGAATCGTGGCCAAAAGCTGCATCGGAAATAGACCTTTTCTTCTTTTGTTTGACATCTTCCGGATTCGCGGTCGCAGGAGGAAGAAGCGGGAGAAAATTTCGCGTTTAAGGAAACTTTGTATGAATTGCTAAATTTTAATTTTTTCAGTTTAATATCTCTTCTCCTTTGCGTATAATATTCCAAAAACCACAACTGGGAAAAGAGTCAATGCATTACAAAACGAGTAGCATTTCGTTGACATTTTCCGGATTTATATGCAATAACATCTGTGCAGAAATAATAAGATTTCCAGAATAAAACGTCTAATTTAGAGCAAAAGATACAATCATTATTATTCCACGATTTAAATGAAACTTTATGTAATTACATTATTCTAAAGCGTTAACATTACTATAAACCGCTATTTATAAATTCCGTATATTATGCGACTGGGTGGAAGCAGTTCTCTTTTCATTGTGATGTATTTCATGAATACTTTGGTGGAATTGATCAAGTTCTAAAGGGAAATCTTAATAATTCAAATATGAATCATCCTTAAATAAAGAGCCCACAAACAAACTAAATCGCTCCATTCCCCTGTCTACAATAATTACCATAAATTTGAATTACAGCTTATGTATTTGGCTTACGAGGCTAGAATTAATCAAACAGTTATAGAATACACGTGTTTCAGAATTGCAGATGTGTTAAACGAATTTTCAACCGTAATCTAAACCGATGGAAAATATTATTGCGCAATGAAACATCAAATTTACCATAGAGATTAACTCTACAAAATTCTCTCTCTTTCGTATGAAAATAGAGTGCGTAGACAGAAACAATGTGGAAGGTACGAAATCCTAGTGTATCACCCATCTTTCCTTTTTATAATGCGGAAAACTCGCATCAAGCATTGTAACGCAAAACATATTACAGAAAAAGAGGAATTTTAAATTTCATGGTAATTTTAACTCGTTCAACAGTAGAACAGAACGATACATGTACATATTACACAAATCCCTACTGCTTTGATTTTTTTTTGTTGAGATTTTGAATAACTACCTCTCGGGGTGAGGAAATAAATCCTAGCAAATCGACCGCAAACTAAAATAAAACCCTTGAGGATAGTAATGCAAGAAAAGGAGCCATTTCGGTTTGTGATACAAACGGAATCCAATAGATATGCGTGTACTATAGGATTGCGTATTAAATAAATCCTATGAACGTTATGGGTATTAACATTCCAAAAAGCAGGCGCTGAAATGATGGGATGCTGGCGAAAATATTTTTAGGCGATACATTTTCAGAATAGCGATCCTTCAGAATTCTACTTTATTAGCCGACACATGATATGGAATTGCGCAAATTTAAGAAACATATGCGTCATATTTTTCTAATCCTTAAAGATGATACGCAGAATCAATTGATTCAATGCCCAGATGGAATTTACGATCCAATAGTTTTAATGTTTTACTCATAGCAATGGATTACTTCCATATTGTGGCATTTTCTGTGCTCGTGGATATTTGGAACTATTGCGAGCGAAAAAATATAACTGAAAGTAGGGCAGGGATCTGGCGGAACTAAAAACTAAGCCAGGCAAAAAATGCGTCGGAACATTTCAAAACTGCGTCTTTTATTTGAAAATGTTCTCATTTTTGTTGTATGTTAATCCCTCTGTATTTCCCTCTCCTCGAATATGCTGACCATAAAGTTTTTTGTAACATTTAAAATCTCAGAATCTTGACTCAAAATCCCATTCATGGTGGAATATTTCAGGAAGATTAACATTTTTTATAGTTCTAAATTGTAACACAGGCTATTTTTGACATTTCAATGGAATTTTAAAGCCCAACCGTTAAATAGAAATGAATTTAACTTTAAGGCGGTTTTCATAGCCATTGCAGTAAAAATCCGTCCGTTTCATTTAAAATACTATTGGGGAAAAATGTATTCTTACCAAAATAATACGACATTGTGCTAAATAATTGAAGTAGTCCCGTGCGCAACACGGGGGATAATAAAAAACGCGTCACGGAAATTTAATACATTATGAAAAAATCACTTATACCAAGAGCTTTTTCACGTGAAATTAATCCACAAAACACAGTGCGCTTCCAATTCAGAAGCTCGTATTGCAAAATTTGTTTACTATCGGGTAACAATTATCTCTTTATTTAACCGCGTAGAATCATACCTGCGTCGGAGAAACCAGCGTTGGACAAGGGTTCAATGCATGTTTTAAGGACGAATTAGTGAATACAATTGGAATAAAAAAGGTAATAGTACAACTAAACAAACATGAGCAAAAAGATATTTTCAATCCAAGCCATGAAATGGTCTTTTATTGAGGATTGGAACCATGTTCACACATCTATTTGAACGATCTTTATTCGAAAGCATTGGGATTTAAATCTAAATTAACAAAGTTTCACCTTGAAATCCCCCAAAGAGAAATTTCATTACTCGTCTTCTCCTCCGGCTACACATCTTACAAGCTAAAACCTAAACTAGATTAGATCCTTTTCCGAGTGGAGTCCAAAAAACATTTCACCTTTCCTCCAATTCGAAAATCGATTGAGCCGGCTATAAAAATCCACCACAAGGAAGGAATCGTCTTAACTTATAAAGTCCCGTTCCCTCCACTCGTGAGCTCGTGTTTCTCTCAGTGATTCCTCAGACCTCCCCCCTTCCTCAAATCAGTTCTTTTCCATGCCCGCATGACAGCGGAGAGCATTCGCAACGATCCACAATGGAATCCCGGGCAAACATGAGCCGCGATATCTGCCTCCGTGACCTTTCCAGACATAAAAGACTCCTTCCATACGATTCTAAAACCTTTTTTTAGAACCCCCCCCCCTTTCCAGATCCTCCCCTCTCTCTCTCTCTCTCTCTGTATATCTAACATCCTTTTAATCCCTTTTCTCCCCGCTGCTAAAACCGGATATTTATCTTTTCGGTATTTGAGGCTCTCAAAAGGAGGAAATCTCGATAGGTTGATCTGCGGAGACCTTTACGCATCGGCTCCTAAATTCTTGAAATCCAAAGCAAACATCACATAGGGAAATGCCCTCTTTTCTTCTCTACCTTACCTGCTGGAAAGGACTCCCTTTTTGCTCGTGCCTTCCTTGCCTGCGTGAGAAGGTTCGACAACTTGCGGAAAGTAAACTTGGTTCCACATCCGCCACGCGCTTATCTATTCCTCTTCCCCCATCTCTCTCTCTCTCCCGATATTCCCTCAGTTCCTTTAATGTATCCTCTTGAAACGTCCTTGTCGTTCTCCTTCCAGAAATCTCGTGCACGCACACACGCGCACACATCCCTCTCCTCCCAGTTGTTCAATTCTTTTTTTCCAAGAAAAAGAAGTCCACCGTTCTATACTCTCTTTCTTCAATATTCATTGCCACTACGACGCTATCTCAAATTCTGAGGATTCTCATTACGACGCGTGGTTACGAAACAGGAGAGAGAGATTTACTTTCCGGCGCGAGTTCTTTTATGAAACTTGAAAGGATACCTAAATTTCATTAAAGAAGGAACTGTCCGGTTTAAATACAGGCTAATATTTTTGTTGTCGTGCAACAATTTTATACATCTAACAGTGAAACCATTAAGTAACATTCTGGTATTTTTCGTGAAAGCTGGAAGAAGATCTTCCCATATGTAATAATGGACTGGAGGTAATTTTCGGTCCTCGTGAGCATTACGGTGACTATCACGAAATGAAAAATGAAAAAATCCTTCAAATACATTTGAAAAATATGGTATATAGAGTTCTTTTACATCATCTGTTAATATTAATTTGCATTACGGCGCTTACAAATAAATTCATGGACACTATTTAAAAAAAAATGAAATAGAAACAAAAGAGGGGGAATGGCTATTCGTGGTATGGTAGGAGGAAAGAATGCCAGAATATACTATTAGAGAAAAAGAAATAACGAAAATGTTTCTGAGAAAGAGGTCGGAGAGCAAAAGGTTTTGGTTGGAAATAAATAGGGAGAAATGCAAAATGACAACGCTGGCGATATTCGTATGGAATTCAATGAGCGAGTGTGAATGGAATGCCGATCGGTGGCAAAGGTATTTACGAATCTTTTACATCTATCTCGATGAAGTTCGCAGAACCATAACCAATTCATAATTTTCAAAATGAACACACAAATCACAAGAATGCCTCTTTGATTCTTGTGAAATTGCAAAATTTAATGTTTCTCATAAAATTATAACAAGTTTCCAATTGCCGAAGCTAACTACGGAAAACATTCAGCGCCGGAATAAACAAAAACCCTCAATTTTTTGTCTTACGCTTGGCTTTTCTTTTGCATAAAACCTATCGATACAACAAATATCTGAGAATATATTTTCGCAAATGTCAAATAAATTTAGGTATATTTTGTTCTAAAGATTCGGTGACATGATTCATTTAAGTATTCGTATTACTTTCATAAATAATTTGCGGATGCTCATTGAAGCGACCGCTTCTATAATTTCTCTCTATTAAGATGTTTTAAAAAACTAAAAATGCAAACTCTCGAATCCTTTCTAAACAAAACAAAAACTTTTCCGTTTGACAGCTAATAATGTTTTATGAGGTACTTTAAATTGTTAAATAACTGAGATTTTCAAGAATAAGACTAAGCGCGAGAGGTTCTGAGGAATACTTCTGCAAAACCACATTCCTAGCTTCCCCTTTCATAAACACAGATCTTTTTCCTTTTCATAATTTCCTCCCACTCCTTTCTCATCGCCCCCTCTTTTTCACTTTCCCTCACAACCTTATTTCTCACTTCATTCGCCTCTTCCGCGGCCTGGCCTCCGAACCGATTAAACCAAATATCAAGGCAAACTCTACAAACCTCTCAGGATTCAGACCGGAAAACGAAAGCCCAAATAAGAATCGAAATGGTGTGCTCATAACACATTGTTTCCAAACATCCCGCCTGTGAAAGTTGTTCACTTAAGTAAATGTGTGGCTTTTGCGCCCTCCCTTACTCGATACCTGCTGAAAATCGGCATGTAAGACAACTTTTTATGTATCATAATTTTCTTTCGCCGCGGAAGGAGTTAAGACTCGAGAAATGTCCTGCGAACGGAAAGACAAATAGATTGAAACGGTTTATTCGAGTAGATTTTTAAGCGTTGTTAAAATTTCCTTTCTTTCAAAAACGTGCAGAGCAGCGAAATTCCTATGTTGTCTTTACGTATATAACAAGCGCTGTCACCTCATCAGTTCCAACTTTTAGGAGAATAATAATGCGTCGCATCGACGATTTTTTTCGGTCGATCTGATCCGTGAAACTTCATTCCTAATTTTCTGAATTCATGGCAGTATTTTTCTATAAATAAGACACAATTTAGTCGGGTCTCCAAGGGCTTAAATTATTCAGTAAACCATCTAGAAGGCATTTTCGAATATTGGGGTGAACGACTTCCTACACTCACTTCCGCATTCCTATTCAAATCAATTTCTCTTCTCTCTCTCTTGTCCTCTCTCTCGCATCCGCATCTCTTCCCCTCCCTTCCCCTTCCGATGTTTACGCACCGAAGGACAATCATGCGAGACCTGAGCGCCTCTTCGAGCAAGACACGCCCACACACACACATCACGCCCTCCAACCCTCGCCACTCCTCTCCAGCCGGCTCGGTTCCCGACCCTTCGCCGCCACCTCATTGAGCAAACCAACCCCATTTGTTCCCGCGCTATCCCTGGGGAACCAATAATGCGGCCATAGGAGCGGAAGCAGACCCGCGCCTAGATTAGCCTATGATTCAACCCTAGAAAACTGAACTACGTGTTTAAGAAAGGAATTCGAAAGGAGTTCGACGGGTGTTTCTTACGTTTATGGCGATGAGTCAACAAGTACCTACGTATTAACTACTGATGCACGATATTTATGCGCTTTTCACTTATATTATTAAGGACAACCATGTAGCGATATCTCTGAGTAAAAATTTCGAAATTAAACATACCTGTGATATTCATACGCTTGGAAAGTTGTTTAGTTGATAGAAATTAAAAGTTTTTGGAGAGGAGTCATAGACTTAAAACGTTAACTCGGAATATTCCTATTACAGCATCAAAACTGAATTTTTCAATCGCTCCTCTTTGTTTAATTTACATATATTTGTTCGCGTTGCAATAAAATTATACCCATATAAGGAATAGTACAAAAATACGTCTTCAGGGCCGTAGTTCACTGCAAATACTCGTTACATATAGAAACTAGGTCAACATATTCCACTCAAAAATAAATTTTTAAATTCTATTCTTACCATTTGCCGAAAGGAATGCCAATTACTAACATTGAACATAATAATACCGCTTCTGGTATAAATTCGTTTAAAAAGTGACTCGATCTATTTAAAATTGACTGTTCGTCAACTACGCATAAATATCCACACGTCATCTCCTTCTTCATATAGAGTAACAGAATTTGATATAATGTACGAAGACGCGGTGAGGTAAATCCATTCCAAAACTTTCAACGGAAGAATATGTTTCACCATCCACATTCTCAGAGGCAGATTTAGGCCTTCCGGGGCCCGTGGTGCTAAAAAATTCGGGGCCCTCAATATTAAGGTACTCATATAACCTATACATATTTAACCTATTCCTACAAACCCTCATATTCATTTTTGATTTTTCTATGGGAATACAGATTTTCTCTTTATGAAGAATCACTAACAAATAAGATGGAATGTTTATAAAGAGTTAACAAAATTTATAGAAGACCATATATTTGCAAAATGTATTACATTACTTTAATAGAAATACTACATACAAATTTTAAAAATCTGTGAAAAATCCACTTCATTTCATGTAGAAAATAATATTTTTCCAAAAGAAGTAATAAGTTTCTTAAAATATTATCCAAAATTGTCATTGTGGAACTGATACAAATAAAGCATATAATTACAATAGGTATAATTACTATATTAAAGGTACTAGCAATTCATGAATTTCTTTTCCTATATTTCTTTGCAAAAATATCTACATATTATTACACTCGTATCTATATTATTTAATAAATCATTCTCAATGCAAAGTAAATCTAAACAATTCAGACGATTGTCACTCATTGTGTTACTCTGATAATATTTCACACGCTTTAGGGCCGAAATTGATCTTTCCCCCGAAGCATTTGAAATTGGCATTGTTAATAAAATTCTTAAAATAATTTCTAGATTAGGAAAACTTGATTTCATAATGGAAACCAATGTATTCACTCCAGTAATGATCCATGATTTGTCTTCTTCTTTCGCATATAATAAAAAGTGATCTAATTCACCTTAAAAATGTATGGAATCAATGTCACCCTTGTAATAGTCGCTAGAACCGAAAACTACAACATATCATCCCTGCCAAACGCTTCTGGCGGCTTGCAGGGTATTCACGTAAATGTAATATAAGACCAGAAATTACACAAACAAACTTTTTTGGATTCCCTTGCTTCACGGGGCCCATGTGCGCCCCCCCCTCCCCCAAATCCACCACTGCACATTCTCCTTCGGCATTTTCACCCTGGAGAGCATTTCCCTTAACATCCAACCCCCGTAGTCATACGCTCTATTTAACCTGCTTCCAACTCTACGCCAAAGAACTCTCTTCTAGTTTCGACCCACGTATCCCACTCTATCTCCGTGACAACTACCCCGGTGGCCCCTTTAAGCACTCTCTATCTCTCTCTTCAAATTCCCCCCCCCCTTTCCGAAATTCACCCCATATGCCAGCTTCCTCCCATCTCCCCGTCCATAATTCGAGATAACGTCGTGGCACCAAACAGGCTCCCTTGCGGAACCCCTTTCCAACTCCCCTTTTCCATTCCGTCCCACTTCCCACCTCTCCCTCACTCACTCTCCGTTGCCTCCGCTCTCGAAAACCTTCCCTTGTTCTAAAGCTTCCATTTTCTGTCGAGGGTGTCGCGTGATACCTCCCAATCATTCCAAGGAATGACGTGACACATTCCCTTGTTCCATGAGAACAGAGAGATATCAAGCGAATGGCGCCGTTAAAAGCGGAGTAGTAAGAGAAGAAAAAACATTCGGGGACGTATAAGAAACAGAAACTCGAAAAGCGCCACGTCGATAACATGTTTGTGTGTTTATTGACGGACTCGTATTTTTGGAATCGAAAGGGACGAGAACGGGGATAGAGGCGAGGGAAAGAAATATTATTGAAATTTTTACCTTCACAGCGACTTTAGGGCATTTAGAAAAATAATTCTCCATACCGCGATAGTTTTCTTTTCGTGGATTATGTTATTTGTGAAAAATGTCTTGTTCCGATGTATTCAATTTTTATCATTTGCCGCTCCATTTGTTGAAGTATTTTAGTGCCCCAGAGAATAAAATCCTCCAATAGAAAATACTGTTTTATCTTATACAAACATTTCAAAAAATTAAAATTACAAGCGTTAGTTTTTTCTAATAATTTTGAATAAATTGAAAATTTTCTCTGCGTTATATAACCATCATACGAATTTCAATCCCGCGGCATTGAAAATTTACGGTTAAAAATAAAAATTAGTGCTAAAACTGATTCGAAAACTTTATACCACAAATTAGATTTTTTATTCTATAAAATCATATTAAATTATCCTTTGGCACGACTTCAGGAAGACTAAGAAATGCTTATCAAGAAAAACGATCAAAGGAAAATCCACCAGCCCAAGAAAACTAACAAGCATCTCCAAAATTTTCAATGGAAACTCGCGCATTACATACGTCACGCGAGTCTTCGCCATTAAAATAAAAGACTTATGCAAGGGAAACACTTCAGGAGTCTAGTGCGATAAACGGAGGGAGTCATTGGAAATCTCATTAGCGTCGGAAACAATTCAAAAGAGAATAATCAGGAGAAATCAACGAAACGCTCTTTTAAAGGGGATTTTCTAAGAACCTCGTCCTCATTCATTGAAAATTGAGTCAATTCATGGAATCAACCCCTCCGTTTTTAAACCCCTTTTATACTACGTTTCCGTACCCCCTGCCACCCTCTTCACTCTCTTCTTCCCACCCCCTTCCACTTTTCCCTCACGAAATTCCATCCTACCACTTTCAAAAACCTCTTACCGTGTGTCTTATCTATCCCTTTATATTAACCCCATATGTTCTACCCTCCCCATTTACCTTCGCCGTCTCCGGAGTTTCAAAACCTCTCTCTTACCGCTCCATCTCCACCTTTTCTCTTCCCCCACCTCCCTCTTCCATCCTCTTATGTCTCTTCATTCGTCTTCCGCTCTCTCTCTCTCCCTTCCCATCCCATCTCCCTTACCCTTCAACTTCTCCCCCTCCGATTACTCCCAACCATCCCTTAAACCTTACCTCTCTCCGCTTTTCTTCCGTTCGCCCACCCCCCCCTCTCTCTCTCTCCTCCTCACCTCCTCCTTGATTTCCCCTTGGCCTCTCGACCCCATCTTCCGCTCCTTACGCCTTGAAATCCCCATCTAATTCCGCTTCCCTTTTTTTTCATCCGCCTACCGCCTTTTTGGATGCATTCCGCTCGTTCTGCCTTCATAACTAATTCTGATCTCGCAGCTTAAATTTCCCTTTTTCCCCTAGTTACCTCTCCGCCAGATTTTCCTCTCCTTTTCCTACCGTCTCACTCTTTACGTCATCCCTCCCTAATATCTCATTTTTATGCGTGTATATATATATATAATTTTTATTTCCTGAATTCGCCTGGCATAATCCCCTCTCCCGACGCTAAAAAACGCATCAGACGTACAATTTCCTCCCCAAATGCTGATTTATGAGCGCTTTTAAACCTTGCCATTTTATAATATACCACTTTAGTCTAGATCTCGTTTCTCTATGCCTGTCTTTTGAAACACATGGCCATAATCCCATCAATTCCGCTAAACGGATTACTTTTTCCTAGCCCTCATCCTTACCGTGAAAGTTACACCATTTCCTTTCCCCTCGCTTTAATTCTTCTTCCGTCATATTTCTCGTCCAATCCTCGCGTAATCTTCTTCATCCCCTACGTTCCAACCTTCCTCCTTAAGTATCTGCACAATCCTCGGGGCGTTTTCCATACCATTCCGCCAATTTCTCCCCCATCTTCTCTGAATATCTTGTTTCCCATTTGTCCATACGCCTGTTCCCCCATCCTCACACCTCTTGCCTTCATTATCTGTTCCTTCTTTCGCTCACTTCCCTCCTTCCGCCGCTTTCACGCTCCTTTTCCTTCCGTCCCTAAGGTATTCCTTTTGTTTTACTTTCATCCCCTCTTCTCAAACCATAACGTCGGCAGCATCCTTCCCTCTTTCCCATCGGTTTTCACCCCACCCCCCACCCCATCCCCTAACGAACATCCCAACTCCAGATTTCCCTCCTTTTCAATTTCTCCCTTCTGTTATGCCTACCGTTCTTCCAATCGGTTCCCCGTTCCGATCCCTCTCTGTCTACAGAGCGAGAAACCTTTCTCACCACTCTGTAACCAGTCGATGTTTTCCTTTCCTCCACCCTTAAAACTCCCAACCCTCTAGCATCCATCCTTCAATCTCGCGTGCTCCCATATCTCCGCGCCCTACCCTCCTCCCCCCCTCCCCTCCGACCTCTCTCTCTCCCCCACTTATTTTTCCTTTTCTCCGCGCGAGTCTTTCATCAAACGGGGGCCACCTTTATACGCTTCTTTATTCAATTCCCCTCCATTCCGAGAGCCTCCTCGCACTTCCTCGCCTCTCCTTTCCCCCTTCGCCTTTTCCCTTTTCACGGAAACCTATATAGGAAAGCCTCTCCCTTCCCTTCATATATATATATAACATTTCAATGTTTTCATTCTCACCCCCCGTCGACTTCACACACACACAATCTCACGTCTCTTGTTTTCTCTCTCTCTCTCTCATCGCACGATCCCTACTCTTGCGTCACCATTTCTCGTACAACCTAACCCTCCCATCTTATCCTCTTCCCTTAAGGTGAAACCACGGCATTCCCCTCCGGCGTAATGAAGGGCGTAACTGGATGCGATATTGCGGGTATCTCATCAGGATTCCATCAAGGATTTCGCCGCCTCGACCGACTTTCTCCCCCAACACACCGGGTACAGACCGCGACCCCTTCCCTTTCTCCAACTCCTATCCCCTCCATTCACTCCCACTTCCACTCTTCTCCTCCTCACCACCTATGCCCTCTCTCTCTCCCTTTTGGCGGGCCTGCCACCTACCTCTCTTCCGTGCAAAATCTTCCCATCCCACGCCCTCGAAAACCCCTTAGCGAGTGAGGGAAAGGAAGGGCAGGAGACCGCAAAACCCAACATCACCCGCATCACTCACAGCTCGCACACTCCCACTCACTCTCACCAAACACACACACACGCGCGCGCGCGCCCGCTCGCTATATGACTCCTCCCACCCCCGCGGTCTTACCTGTTCGCTCTCTTAAGTACAGCGGGAGGCTTCCCCGAAAATCTGCTTCCTAGTCGGGCCACCTACGACCATGATATACACGCGCGCGCGCACACACACATATACGCGTACACACGTCTCGCCTCCAATCCCCTCCTAGCATACACAGACATCTCTCCTCAATCTCCCTTTCCCTTTCTCCTTTACGCCTTCATCTCTGCCCCCACCCCTTTTTGATCCTTCTCCCTCCTCATATCCCATCCTTTTCGGGCCTCGACAACTCTAAAACTTCTCCTCAGCGCCTCTGCAACCTCTCTCCCTTTATCTGCTGCTTTCCAACCCAGCCCAACCTTCCTCTTCCTCTCTCACTCACCTCCCTTTGCTTAAGGTTCCGCCCTAGCACCCTATCTTGTACCCCTTTAACTTCCTCCAATCCCTACCTCTCTAATCTCTCTCTACGGCTCTCACTCTTTCCTCATCGTTCTCAGACTGCTTACCTCACCTTATCCACCCTCCTAGTGCATCCCACTCTCTCTCTCTCTCTGTCTCTCTTTCTCCGTCTGTCTGTGTGTCTTTCTTCCCACTCATCACGAGCTTATACCGCCCTTCCGCCAATATGCGTCCTTCCTGCTTAAACCGCTCCTCTGTCAACCGCTCATTTTCTACGGTACCTCTCTGTTTACGGAGCTACGCCCACGTCTTTCATTTACCTCTCCATAGCCCTCCCTCTTCCCTCCAAACTCATTTTTTTTACGCGAGCTCCCCTTACATAATGTGATTGCGATTGCTCCTCCTCCTCTTCCTACCTCCCCCCCCTCCCCCCCGATTCATTCCCTTCCTTCCTACCTCACATCCTTTAGCGCGCGTTCCGAGTCATTTCCCAGCTTTCCCTTCTCTTCCTCTCTCTCTCTCTCTCTCCGCGCCTTGCTGCTTTACACCCTATTCCTGTCCTTTTCCAGTCCCATCAACCGTTTCGTTTTCCTTTCCCGTCGGTTTTTTTCATGACGAGTACGCTCGAATTCGTCGGACATCTTTCCGTGTTTATCCAAGAAAAAATTACATATTTTTTTTATTTGTTACCACTGACCGAGTAGCAAATAGGTTTTTGATTGCAAACAGCGATCATAGATTGGAACCACGGTTCGATAGATTGAGGCGCCAATATTATTTTTGAAAATTTTTTTTTAAAAGGACTATTGTAAAAAATTAGCTTTGGGTTTTATGGAAATAACGTAAAAATACCAAAGGTCGAATCAAGGTGAGATTCCTTTATGTCGTACCGAAATTGTTTTACCAATCGTTTACCGTTTAGATAAACCTCGAGTTTTAGCCTTGGGCGATCGAATAAATTCGGGGAAAAATTCGATAAATCTTTTCAATTTCCATTCCTCTCCGATAATATTTCAAACGGGAGAGTGAAATACGACATACGCCTTGTACGTTCCTCGATACGAGTTGTCTTTATATGACGCGAAATAAAAGTGATATGCTCGAATGACATCTACATCCGTGTTTATATCATCCATCGAACGACTAAGCTATCAGTATTTTTTTATCTATACGCGAATACGTGTTAAGAGCGTTATCTCTTCTTTTTTTTAAGAGCTCAATTTATTCCACATGGCCTCGAATAAAAGAACGGGTTCGCTGAAATTTCTTTTAAACGGTACACGCATTCGATTTACACGCCTACTCGCTGGAGATATATAAAACGCGGACCTGAAAGAGGCCGCAGGGACGCCATTTCTTTCAGACTGGATTCACAATGCGCGAACAACCAACAGAACTCCTCCTATTTCGCCTCCTTTTTTTATTATCATTCTTCCCAGAGCCTTCCCCAATCTCTTTTTTTGCTATCATCTCCCTTCATCTTTTCGCTTCGTCCAATCTCTCACCTCCTCCCTCCCTCTTATTTCCCTCTCCCTCCTTCCACATCCTCTCCTCCCTATTCCATCCCCCCCTCCCCCTCCCGAATAACGCCTCCTGCCTCCTTCCCTATTTTCTTCTTCCTCCCTTTCTCCACCCTACCCATCTTTTAGAACCTCCCGCTGGAAACAATTTCCTCATAATTTATTTTTTTCTCTTTGAAGCCCGCGGTCCCTTCACTTTTCTCTTCATTTCCTCCTCCTATCTTTTCTTCTTCCTCCCCCTCCCCTCCCCCTCTCTCTCTCTCTCGATATTTCCCTCCATATTTTCCTCCGGTACCTTATCCGTTCAGATCTTCTTTTGTCTTCTCTCATATCTCCTCAAATTTCTCTATCTCCCTAGGACGAGCGAGAAGGGTATATAACCCTTTTCTTCCTCCAAGAACCTATGCTCAGACAGGAGAGAGAGAGAGAGAGAGGAAGGGAGATAGTGTTCTAGACAGAGAGTGGGAGATACACCACTACCCTACTCAAAATCCTTACTGCCGACACCTCGACGTGCCGTTTGATACAGCCATCTCGGCCCGTCTCCATCTCCATAACCACACTTTCTCGCACCATGATCCTCCTCTCTCGTTCCATTTCGATCCTTCTCCCTTTCTTTGCCCATTATCTCCCTCTCTCCCACGACACCTTATAATTCCTTTCCTTTGATCAATCACGGCTGTTCTCTCTCTCCCACTGTTTATCCCTCCCTTGTTTTTTCCCATTCTCTTCCCTTCGCTCCCTTTATATATTATATATATATATATATATATATATATATATATATATATATATATATATATATATATATCATCATCATCACAGGTAGTCTGTCCGTTGACAGGTCCGTGATTATTCTAGGTTAAACTTGGTTCTCCATATACTCCTATTTTCCACAGTTTTCTTCATGTCTTGATAGCTCTCTTTCCCTTTCAAGTCGTCTACTAGCTGAAACTTTTTCCTACCTCTTTCTCTTTTTCCATCCAGTTTTCCTTCTAGCACTTCTTTAATCATGCACTCTCTCCTCAGGTAATGCCCAATCCAGTTCGCCTTCCTCTTTCTGATAGTCTGTATAATCGTTCGCTTCTCTCCTATTCTTCCTAGTACTTCCTCATTTTTCACCCTATCTGCCCATTTTATCTTCAGCATTCTTCTCCATGTCCACATTTCGAAGCTTTCCTACTATTTTATATCATTTTTCCTTAGCGTCCATGTTTCTGCTCCGTACAAAGCTATACTCCATACATAGCATTTTATCAACCTCTTGCGGATTTCCTGTTTTATATTTCCCCTTAGCGGGAGTTTCTTTCTTCTGAAAGCGGCTTTAGCTTTTGTTATTCTAGTCCTGATTTCATCTGTACATTTTGCTTCTCTCGTTATGATGCTTCCAAGGTATTTATAATCTGAAACTTGTTCTAATGGCTTTCCTCCAATACTTATGTTCAAATTTTCGTCTTCTTTACTTGATATTCGCATAACCTTGGATTTTTCTGTATTAATTTCCATACCGTATTTTCTACCTGTTATCACTAGTCTATTTATCATTTTCTGGAATTCCCTTTCCTTTCTTGCAAGAAGTACTTGATCATCCGCGTATTTCACTGTTCTTATAATCCTTCCTCCGATTTTGAAATCTCCCGTGCCTTCTAACGCTTCCTGCATTATATATATATATATATATCTTTTCCTTTTATGCCTTTCTTTCTTTCTTTCCTTCCTGTCATTCTCCCTCCTTTTCAGGTACAATTTTTTCTCTTTCGCTCTCTCTCTCTCGCTTTTAATATCTCCAATCCTATCCTTCCTCTCTCCTTTTCAGTCCTTTACTCCTTCCCTTCCGTCACTATATCTCCGCCCCTTTTGATTCCCACTGACAACAGTAAAAGCGCCGCTGGTTTCAACAGCCATCATTCTACCCATTCCTCTCTCTCTCTCTCTGTCTTCTTCTTTCCTATCTTACTCTCTTCCTTTTCGGATTATTTTCTTTCATATCTCCCTCTCTCTCTGTTTAAATGTAAGAAGGGACTATGTAGTCTCAATTTCGCCCGAAATAAAGTCGTTTGTCTGTCTGTCTGTCTCTACCCATTCTACATCCATTCTTTTGCGTGTGTGTGTTTCTCTCTCTCTCTTATCCTTATATTTCTTTTCACTCTTACCCCCTTCTGTTATTGACCATTCCCGCCTTCTTTTTACCCTCCTGGCATATGCGCGTCTTCCTCGCTTTGTTCGATTTTTTGTCCTGGATCTCTCTCTCTCTCTCTCTCATCCTCCACCTCCTTTCCCGTATGAAATACTCGCCTCATCTTTCCCCCTTCCATATCCCCATTTTCGTTCCACTCTCAAACCCCCCAACCTCTAAGCCCAGACTCCACCCACAAACCGAGAATCTACTCCTCCTACTAGCGACGGCTGTCTGGCACACTGTTGGACCCTGGAGCCACTTGCTACCCGTCTCTGCTCTCTTTTTTAAGACCCCCTTTTTCACACAATAATCCAACAGAGAGAGAGAGAGAAGAGAGATAAAGAAAGAGAGTAGATGTTACATCATGTACCGCGCGCAGCGAGACAAGACTCCTTTTAGTTTCTCATCCTTAGCTTGCCTTGGTTGTTACGATAAACATGGAATCGAATTAATTCGGTTGGGAATGATCATTGTCCGGGTTTGTTGATCGTCGTGGCAACAAGAAAGCATTTCATAACGGTAATAGATTACGGCGCAGTGTAACACGAATAGTTAAATGAAATTTATTAGCTTTTGCGATGGGTTCCTTAGTAGGTCCCGACGATAATTTTCTTTACCTTATCGTTTAAAATTAATTATACGTGGGTGCACCCAAAGCGCTGATTTTGCTTGGAAATGTTTTTTATTTAATGTGGTTGCGAAGAATTAATTAAGAAAATGCGTCACATTTATACGCTGTTATTCAACATCATGGAAGGCATGTACACTGTCCAAACTTTTCAATAAAGGATACGCCATAAAAGTTATTACATTAAAATTTAAAAAGTTCATTTTACGATTCATTCGCATTTTTCTAAAGTAAGTGCTAAAAATTTTCAATTAGTTTTACGACCTTTGCCATTATATTCCGGGATCCAACATAGTCGCGTATAGTACTAAAAAATTCGGTACAACATACATTGTACAAACTTTCACATATATAGGTACTAATGCGTCGTTTAGTTATCTTTAGAAAATTAAAATAGTATGAGCCTGTTTTTAGAAAATCGAATTATTATTAAAGTTACCCAAGAATAAACTAGCCTTATATTCATTCATTGAGAAATATGAACAACGCAGTATTATTGAAGACGTAAACTCAAGTAACTGTACGAAATTTGATCAAAATCGTTAGAGCCGTTTTTGAGAAAATCGGATTGTTGTTAAAAATGCGTAGAATAAACTACTATTAATTACTGAGCCATGCCAACCATTTCTATGTATACTCTGCTCAGTATGATAAAATGCCTAAGTACGAGATTTCATTCATTTTCGCTCTTCTGTCTAGGCTCCAGAGCCAGTAACAGACAGACAGACGGCTTTGCGAAAACCACTTTTTCGGATTCAGCGACACCTAAAACGTACATTTCCGTAAAAATCTCGAGATCGAATTTTTTCGCGATAACAATACTTTCTCGATATTTCGTATGAGAAAGTAAAAAGCACTGTGTGAAAAGACAAAAGCAAAGACTAGTCAAGCACTGAAGGAACTTGTAGAGGATAGAACGATATGAGTTTTAACCTATTATCATTAAAATTTCTGCACATAAAAGGTAACTAATGATGAGTACGCCTTTCAACGGAATTATTTAATTGAAATCACAACCCCATAGCGAAGAAATTTAAAAAATAAAAAGATGATCGAGAGAAACAGTCACGGTTTAATGCGACGCGATTCTATAAAAAATATATATACAGCGGTCTGCCATTTAAAGAATCCTGACCGTCGCTCCAGATCGATTTTCTTCATTTCATTTGACCAAAAAAAAAAAAACAAAACGAATCACCTTCCTCTCAAGGATGCAGTTTTCGAGGCTACAAAAATTAATTTAGAACGCGAGTAATGCACTCGCCAAAACCTGTACGTAAGTAATCTGCAGCCGTAGAGAGAAAGAGGGAGAGAGAGAGGGGAGGGAGAGAGAGGGGAGGGAGTGTGAGAGGGGCGGGAGAGAGAGGGGAGGGAGAGAGAGGGGAGTATGCCAGATCTTACTGCTGTACTCTCAAATCTCTCGTACGGCGAAAATTAAAAAAAAAGAAGAGAAAAAAAAAGGAACGTAAAGGACAAGGAACGGGACACGTAGGGGGAGGGTAGCGATAGTAACGGCGAGATCTTTCTTTTATTTTATCCCGGAAGGATTAGAAAGTCTCCTTATAATACTCGCATTACTGGATGTCATGAATCACCGCCATTGTTCTCCTGATGCTTCCATTTTCATTTCGAGAGCACTTCCGCTTTCGTCATGTTTTGAAATGGACCTTTTCCTCCTCAACTGCCCCAACCCCCACCCTCCCCCACTTTTTGCTTCTCCCTCTTATTTCAACTCACAACCTCCTCAATATCCTATCCTCTCATGTTTCTCGACCTTCTCCTTCAGCTCTCTCTCTCTCCTTCTTTCTTGTCATCTCCATTGTTTCATTTTCCTCGCGAAAGGAATGGGATGAAAGATTAAAAGGGTAACTGGAGGGAAGAGATAGCGGAGGGGGAAAGAAGAGGAGGAGGAGGAGATAGAGAGGGAGGAGAAAGAGTGGGGAAGACATGGAAAAAGTGGCGGTGGGGAGAAAAGGGGGGCGGGAAGGGAAGGAGGACGAAGGTAAAAAAAGCTTATCTCGAACAATTCTTCCCTCCCTTCAATCCCCCTAAGCCCTTTCCCTTTCATCCCCTCCATCTTCTCTCCCTCCCTCGCTTCAGCTTCCATCTACACTTTCTTCGCATCGTCGCCCCCGCTCTCTCTCTCTATCCTTCAAAAACCATTTCCTCTTTCGCTTCCTCGATCATATCTCGCAATTTTCATCTGCCGCTGACGTGTTAGCTTAATTTCATTCCTCTAAAAGTTGGGAGGGGGCAAAACGGTTCGTTTGATCGAATTTAAGCCGAGTTAGGCGATAAAGCGGGTTATTGTTTTTGCGTGGATTAAGGAGAATTTTCTATTATCGGTTAATTTTATGCATTGTATTTCGCCGATAATTATTCAATCACGACTATCGCTTCCTTTACTACATTTTTACTTTCTCATACAAGAAGTATACTGAGAAAGTATTGTAATGGCGAAAAAATTCGACCTCCAGATTTTAACAGAAATATACGTTTTAGGTGCAGGTACCCGAGTCCGAAAAAGTGGTTTTGGCAATGCCGTCTGTCTGTCTATTACGGGCTCTAGAGAATAAACGTTAGAACGAAAATGAATGAAATCTCGTATTTAGGCATTTTATCATATCGCGCAGAAGCTATGAAGAAATGGTTGACATTGCTGGATAATTAAGGAAAGTTTATTCTACACATTTTTAACAACAATTTGATTTTCTCAAAAACGGCTCTAACGATTTTGATCAAATTTCGTACTGTTGGTTGAGTTTACGTCTTCAATAATACCAAATAGTTCATATTTTTCAAAAAATGAATATAAGGCTAATTTATTCTGGGCAACTTTAACAATAATTTTATTTTCTCAAAAACGGCTGGAACGATTTTGATCAAATTTCGTATACAGTAAAATTCGTTTATAACGATCACGCCTAAAACTAAATCTCGGCTATAACGAAGAAATGTCTCGGTCCTTTGAACTTCTCCATAAGGGCATTGGTTAAATTTCTCAGATGTAACGAACACGCATTTTACGAATTCTCGGCTGTAACGAACAAATGTTTGGTCCCGTGGCAAAAAATGCCCCATATATAACGAATTTTGGCGAGCAGAGCGATAAAGTAATGAATGGTTTCCGCCCGTTTACCGCGAACTTGTTCGTATAGGTCCCCTTCCTCCATCTACCCCTTCCATACGAATTTCCACGCTCCCTTTGTTTTGAAATTGATATTAAAAATGTGAAATGTTTATGTAAATTAATGACCATAATAATAATAATATTAACTGACCATTTAAAAAATCGTATGTAATAGCAGTCGAACATTTTACATGCCGCGAAGTTGATAAGCATCTCTTTGCATATGTAAGTACGGCATTGAAGTCGACTCACTGCAAATACTGCTGTGTTATCCGGCTATCTTGGGGATTGTGGAAAGCCGATTAGGAGAAATATCCGGTTAGGGGAGCGATTTCCGATTTTGACATCGCAAATTTAGCAATAACCAAACAAAATAGGGCTTAGGTTCACTATCGTACTCCCCAAACATAACTTTGCATGGGGTTTGCATTTTCCATTTTAATTCTTCCACACGTAGTTAGATATAGACACTATTTACCCATTCTTATTTAATACGCTTACATGCAAAACAAAAAGACTATTGAAAAGTTTAGGGCGTCCGGGAAGTTTGGGGATTACGGCAGTGAACCTGTTCCCAAAATAGAATTTATTGGATTATATCTTTCTTATTTATCTTTATTATTTATCTTTATTTATTCTATTAGAAAGGACGAAATTATTTAATTCTTCTTAACATTTCTGTGAAAACCAGTCATATAATATTTTATCCAGTTCCTCAATTTTTGGCTTATGAAGCGTATGATTTTATTAATTGATTTACTCGTCTCAGAAGATGACACAAATTTCATTAATTTCGCCTTATGAGCCTTAATATCGTAGAGCGTGGAAGATCCGATGTTAATTCTTTTGCAATGGCTGCTCTATTTCTTCCTTTTGCAATTCGTTTGATCAGCTCCAGCTTTTGTGTTAGCGTTAAACCAACCTTTTCTCTCCTGTTCCTTGCTTTTAGGTATTTATTTTGATGCCATATTCAATGGATGGGTCATTTTTTAAATAATAAAAAGCGATAAAACTGGAAATTGTAGAAGTACACCAAAATATCTAGATAATGCAAATGGCTTACGTAACCAAAAACGCCATACTTACTCGGCAGCCAAAGAAGTATACGGAGTAAAGACGTAATATATACATATTATATTTTAAGAAATTTTAATTCACACAAAAATTCATAAAAAAAGAAAAAGAAATACAAAGTGAATTGTATTAGTGTAATTGCCGGTATCTAAGGCTGGCCGGTTCTAAATAGCCGGATAGCACAGCTTTTACTGTATGTGTATACGTGTTATACGGGATGTATAGGCCAAAAACCATGTTTCTCGTACATAACGTAGTCACGCTTATAACGAAGCAATTAGTTGGTCCTCTCAAATACGTATTAAAGGAGTTTTACTGTAGTTACTTAATTATACGTCTGCATTAATACTACATGTTTCATTTTTCTCAATGGATGAATATAAGGCTAGTTTATTCTTGGGCAACTTCAATAAAAATTGGATTTTCTAAAAAGCGGCTCATACGATTTTCATTTTCTAAAGATAACTAAACGACGCATTAGTATATGAGATAGCTTGTACAATGTATGTTGTCCCGACTTTTTAATAAGAGATTATAAATATTTTTCACTTGTTCAGAATATTGGGTTGAAAATAATCAATTGATTATTTTTTGTTAATATTATACATTTTAAAGCAAGATATTCATGAAACATTTCTCCTTGCACAATCATTACGGGCATTTTGTTTTAGGCAATTTTAACAGCAATTTCAGTTTCTCAGAAACGGCTCCAACAATTCTGATCAAATTTCGTACAGTTACTTGAGTTTACGTCTTCAATAATACTACATAGTTTATATTTCTCAAAAAATGAAGAATATAAGGCTAGTTTATTCTTAGGCAACTTTAATAGCAATAATTGTACGAGCCATTTTTTTTAGAAAATACAATTATTGTATTTTCTAAAAAACGGCTTATACGATTTTCAACAAACTTCGTAAGTTGTATAATTTGATGTTTATAATGATTATACATAGTTCATATTTTCAAAAGATAATTAAATGAAGCATTAGTATATGAGAAAGTTCGTACAATGTATATTGTACCGATTAAAAAAAGACATTCACTGCTATATTGATATATCTCTTCAATAAATTCCTTAAAGCGATCTGAATTACCATTTAAAGTTACATTGCGAAAGAAAAGAATGGTTAACACGAAGAACTTTAGTGCAATGTCTTATATATATTGAGATGCAGGGAAACAATCTCTTATTTTCAATAGCCTATTTACGCAAAAAAACTCATCATTCAATCTTCTGAGCCTTATCGGCTTCCTAAGATTCAAAGGAAATAAAAAACTTGAATTGTTGGATAACAGATAACCCATCAGGCAAACTCAAAGTAATATTGATTCTTCCTACAAAAACTACTGGAGGAAGTTTTTATTCCGCCCTCCCAGGAAAGTTTTAATGGGTGTTTTCTCGCTATTTAGGAAATATTTCCTGTTTGTTTTGGTTTATTCCCTTCGAAGCACGATTATTATGATTAATCACTCCGAAGGCTTGAAATATAAAAAAATACAAGTTTCGGTTATTTTTATAAATCCCTTCCAGAATTCCGACTTCTTTAGAGTTGCTTAGATAAAAAATCTTGGACCGAAGAAAGTCAACATATCCGTGGCAAAAATCTTATGGAGTGCGGGGTATAAGCGAAACACCGGGACATTTTTTAAAAGCAATTATAAATTTCGTGGCCCTAATGAACTCCTATTATCCTCATTATCCCATCTATCCGAATTCTCGTGTGACCCCGTTCTTTACGCAACCGATTAGGGGAGAAAAACTCTCTCTAATGGCGTCACAATGTGGCGATGTCAGCTCCGTGTGTGTGTGTCATAGCAGGCCTCGGAGGTCTTATAATACCGCTCCCTAAGGCGCAATCTTGCGCAGGCGACAGAAAACAGAGGAGGTAATGCGGCGTAACGTTCGTACTCGTTTCATCTCTTGCGCGCTAAAAGTCTTGAAACCATTCAAAGGATTTAACTGTGTCAACACTTGACGATCTCTAAAAACGGATACTTCATCTTCATCGTGCCGCATCTAACTGAAGGCGGTTTAAGAGTTCGAAAGACTAGATTTGAAAGACGAAAGCATAAAAAAAAATTACAAACAAACGAATCAGAAGGGTAGAGACGATAAAAATTAAACAAACTCGAAAATATGAGGCGAATGCACTTGAAAATAAAAAGACATTTTTAAGGAGGGAAAGAGAGGGATATATATATATATATATATAGAGAGAGAGAGAGAGAGAGAGGGCGGATAGGGGATTGGACCAAAAATTCAAAGGTTTTCTCAGAGAGATGGTTGCTCTTTAACTTTCCAGCAACCATCACCTCCTTTTCGTAACATCCCCCACTCCACCAGTTTGTTCTGCAACGCTGAATGATTCCACCCTCCTTGTCCTTCTCTCGTCTTAAAAGGCAGCGATATCTTATTAATGCTCTCGGTAGAGAACAACTAATGAAGATAAACAAAAAATAAAAGTTCGCTCGTTTTTTTTTTTTTTAGAAGGCTAAACGAGGTCATATGCGCCATGTGTGTTAGAAATTTGGGTGAGAGGGGAAGAGATATTATATAGGTCACGCGCACGGACACACGCGGACGTGCATTCGATGTATGCGCTCACACTCGCGAGGACGTCGCAGCAGTCGCGCGGGTGGCAGCATTTGACGCATATCTCCCACTTTCACGCTCCTCACCACGGTTTTTATTCCGCATTTTCGAGTTCCTTTCCCATCTTTTTGCAACAGTTGTGGAGTTAGGCGTGTCGTCTCAAACGAGAGCTCCGAGGATGAATCAGGTAGATAGATTTTTTGACGCCCGGGATCGGGATTGAAGTTTCGGAAAAATTCTCGGCTGAGGACTACCTTCGCGACATAAAATCACGTAAAAGTGAAATATTTTCAATTTTTGTAGAATATTAAATATTTCCGGACAAAATATAACCAAATTTAATTAAATATGTCTTGTATTGTTTGTACGGTTGCATATAGGAGCTTCAGAAGATCTAGTATAATGCCTAACTGTTAACAGTTGGTATTGAGGCTCTTCGTGCCCTTTCCTTTCAACTTTGCAATTTTATTCTCATGTTCTAAAATGCAAAAATCAATAGCTTCAGTAGTTGATGATTTCGTCATATTTTCCTCGTATATACTAACGATAAGTCATCAGAGAATTATCGAGCTCGTCTTATAGCTGAGAATTTTTAAGACCAAAAATCCACGACAAGGTCATGAAAAATCAGACGCGCATTTCGACATCCGTTTTCACTGGTAATTCACCCAAGTAGATTTTAAATTTGGAATCTATCTGATATAAGTACTATTTAAAACAGTGTTTCCCAACCTGGGTGCCGCGGTACCCTGGGGTGCCGTGAAGTGTTCTGAAGGGTGCCGCAAAAAATATACTGTTTTCCCATTTTTAGCCTCATTTTGTATCGTCGGCTTTCAAAAATGCAAACCAGAGTTAAGTCGACCTTCATTTCGTCGCAAAGGCTCTTCGAAATGGAAGAAGATATGGAGATTGGAGTTAGGGGTTCAACTTCACCACGACTATTACTGACGGTGGATAGGGAGGGGTGCCGCCAAATTCTGAAAAGTCACTTAAGGGTGCCGCGACTCTAAAAAGGTTGGGAAACACTGATTTAAAGGCTTGTTCAGGAAGTACCGTATACTACGCAAATCAAATTATTCGAATCATAATAATTATTTCCAGGACCTGAATTGGTTTTCTTTGGGGCTTGTATTAATGTTCACCTTTATCGAAATGGTTTTTTTATTTGACCCGATTTATTTTGTAAAAAATCTCACATGGCTCAACATTCTACTGAAGGTCGTATTCACCCCTCTTCGCTTTAGTCATGTTCATAGTGAAATATCGTAAAGTACAATTTCTGAGTTAGTTATAATAAATAACACAAATTATATATATATAACATGCTTTCGTCCGCATCGGCGTATAAGATTACGTCAATACTCGCTCTCTTGGTTCGTCCTCTTCTCCTAGCTCCGACTGAATTTCATCGAGCCAAACATAGCTTCTTCATCGAAATATCCACAGCAGATACGGTTCACCTCCCCTAGGGGTCGTAGCAAATCCCCTCAGTGACTGCAAACGCTGACAAAACTACCAGATGCGAAATGTACCGCTCTACTATGTCTCCCCCTCTGTTGGTAAACCGAGGGCGTCAGATGCTGTTCAACGCGTATTTGCTGTCGCTTCCGCCGGGTCATGTGCAACTAGAGAAGGACATCAACTGAATAGGAAGGTTATATGTGTGTGTGCGTGCGCATATATACATAAATACCAACAATACATGCATGCATGTATACATATATACATATAAACATACATCCAGATGTATGAATGTGTTTTTAAAGACAAACGCGTCCGCATGCGAGTGATGGGATGTGCGTAACTTCGAACGAGTGACGGTTCGTGCGTATCCTGGCGCGTATATACGTATTGTAAGCGCGTGAGCATATGCGGCCTAGTGTTTTCACGTCGATACCAACGCAAGACACACGTGTGTGAAAGCGGCAGCATTACGCCACATTTTGCGTTTAAGTCCGCCATACCACCAAGATAAAGAGAGAAAGGGAGGTGGGGTCGTGTGGGAAACACGTCGAAAAAAAGGGTGAGAAAAGGTCTGCGAGGGCGTTTGTGTGTGTGCGCGTGTGTGAAAGAGAGAGAGAGGGGGGGGGGGAGAGAGAGAAAGAGAAAAACGGAAAACGCGAGACAGAAAACGAAATAAAATAACTCGAGTCAGATGTGGCTGAGATGTAGAAATTTAATAAACGCCGGGGGAAAAGAGAGAGAGGGGGGGGGAAAGAGGAGAGTTACCCGCAGCAACCTCCTCGAAAGGGGAGCTAAAACGTTGCGCAAGACCGCGAAGGAGATGAAAATCTAATTAAACTACGCGAAGGGTTGAAGAGGGAGAAAGAGATGGGGATATAAAAAAATTGCAGTAATGAGGACCGAGATGGGGATAGGAGGGGATATAACTGCGGAGGGAGGGAAAAATGGTCTAATGGCGAGAAAAGAGGCGTGTTTTTTTTGTGCGTTCGTCGAATGGAGAGGAAAGAAAAACCATCTCTTTTGCTATTGAAGATGCTTGATGCTTGAGACGGAAAGGATGAGGACGGCGGCAGGAAGGGGAGAGACACGATAAGACGGTGAGGAAAGAAGCACGGCGAAGAAGGAAGAAGGAAAAAAAAAGAAGACGATAACATTACGAACAGAGATTAGGAAATTTTTAGCAGCCGAAGGGTGTGAAAGTGACAAGAGGCAGTGATTAACTCGGGGTGTTTTTCCACCCCTTAATCTCTCCCTCCACATCCTTCTCCTCCTCTTGCTCCTCCTGTTCTGGGTAGATGACGTGGGAGGGAAAGGATAAAGGCTAAAATGTTTCCACCCCCTCTTTCTCTCCCTCACGCACTTTTTTATGTTATTTTTTGTTTCTCCGTCTCACTCTCCCTTCGAAAGACCCCGCTTCAAAGATGGATTTATAAGATAATTACGCTAATTTATAGCCGGATAATGGTCTCGCGAGGCTCTTTTAAAAGAGGGTAAAGAAAGGTTTAAAGGCGTTACTCTGCGAGGATAACACTATATTCGTCAGCAAGGGAGTGATACTAACGCGGGGGGGGACGCGATAATTAAAGAGATTAAGGATGGAATAACTGTACATCACGTGTGATTTTTTTAAATCCTTCTCCGGAAAGACGACGACGGCTACGAAATAATAACGACTAACATATTGTTCCGTGTGTGTTTTGACAGGGAAACATTGTGGTTTTTATTTCAATTTCAATTGTTGCTGCGGAGCTCGAAATTAATACGCGAAAGCGGTGGGACGTATGACACGGACTTTTGTGAAATTGGCGTAGATTTTTTCGACTGATGAGGTTTAAAAATGAAACGCTTTATATCGAAAACCTTATTAATTCTATTTCATGTTGTGCATTTCTGCGGTGGAAAAACCGTGGACTTCAGCAAATCGAAAAGTAGTTCATTATTTACTTGCAGCTGTAGTAAAATGTTTTTGTTTAAAATTGTTGTATTTTTTTTAAATTGCCGTATTTTAAACGTCAGAACCATTTCATTCTACGTACAAGAATAAAGCGGGTGATTCCATTGGAATAAAGTCGTACATCACGTAATCTATGAGCAGCTACAGCTGAACACATTCTGCTCTTAATCCTAGTTTCTTTTCCAATTTTTGCTTAATAGTTTATCCTTTTTATTTGCATATTCCCTAAAGATTAATTTGATATTAAGCTGAATGAATTGTTTTGAATGTAAAGATTGATTGTGACCGATATACCACTATAATAAGTTGGTCCCATCGCAATTATCATTCATAACCGATGAAACTAATTAGTGAAGCTAATTAGGCGAAGCATAGCAATGAAAACTTTTATTTAACTTTACCAGTTATTCTGTTCCCTTACCTTTTGCTACATATTTCTTATGTTTATGCTTTAATAATTTTATACTCACATATATGGGAGAAACGTATATGCACGTGGTTAACCAGTATTTAGGACTTATTTAATATAATGTGGCCGTGGAAGGTACTTTCCATTACGAAAAATAATACTAAAGAGACATTGTACAGAATATATACTTATCATTGGATTGGGAGTTTATTTACATATATATTGAGATTTTTTCCTGAACAAGTTTCGTACGGACCCGCGCATAAACTAGCAACGCTTATACGAAGCATAAAATAAAATGATTTCCAATTGAGCTCAAGCACATTTCCGCCATTCTTGCGACTAAACCAACAAGGGATCAAAAGACGATTAGGCCCATGATCCGTGGAAAACAATGCACGGGTAAAGAATGCTTAAAATAGCATTTTAGCTGGTATCGAAACTATATTCGGAGAGAGATTCCCACGTTCATCCGGGCGACGGTCTCGTATTCATTCATTCCGCAACACTTGTCAACCAACAAACACATTCTGCCATAACTCGCAACATTTTCCTCCCGCTACGTATTTGCGGTCGACCTTTTTTTATTCCGAAAACGTTTTTCGGATGACCTATATTTCGTCTAATTCGCACCGGATTGATAAACCGGAATATTTCTTGTTCAGAATCACGGGAGTGGATTACGTGCGTCCGTGGACGAAGCGGGGAAGGAAGTCGAAATAAAGGAAGGAAGGGATAAAAAAACGCGTTAATTTTCGGGATAGCGATATAGCTTTTCGCTTTCACACGGGCGAATTCGATTACGTTCCTAGTTCATTCGTGCTCTTGGGTGCGCGCGTCAAACAAAACGAATGATATTTTTTCCCGCATTCGCAAAGAAATCTATTCGTTTTTTCTTGCGCTTAATCATCTGTAATATTACGCGCAACTCACACGGCGTCGATGCTTCATTCGTTACTTCTGAATTCTTCCGCGCCGTCCTGCTTCTATCCATTTCGGTTACATTTCGATGCGTTGAAAATAGTCAACTTATTGCTTTTATGGATTTTCGATTGTTTATTCTAACATTTATTTCGATATTCGAGCGCGGATTGAGTCCTAATCACTAAATTTAAAATTTCTAACGAGGCACGAGAAATACAGGCTTTGAAATCCTAGTTAGGAAAAACTGTTTTTCGCATAAAAAATAAAAGTTTTACTAATGAATTTCATTGAGTAATAGAAAAACAACCTTCAGTGGTTCAATGAAATGCAATAATTCTTCTTATTCCTTTTTTAGTGGGGTCACAAATTGTGCCATGATAAGTTGTACACTGTAATCTCGGGCATACGTACACTATTTGAAGCAGTTTTAACTTTTTCATTTTATTTAACATTACCGCAATTTTTCAACAACTACCTGATTAATTACAGTTATTTTCCGTACCTAAAGTAAAATAAGTCACCGTTTCGCCAGTCTGTTGCGACAAATCAGTCCCATTAAGGACTAAATGGAATAATCATTCACATATGCTATCCAAGGTTACGTCTTAACATTTTAAATTATCCAAGCAGTAAAGGAAAAGTCATACATGCGCCAATTCATAAAAACTACACTACTAACTAAGCACTGTTGTCAAATACGAAATTTTAAAAGTAAATCTTCGGAATTACATCCATTAAACTACGAAGTAACCATTTTAATAACACTACAGTTTCGTGATTTCAGAGCAAATAAATGGAATGAAAGAATAAATATTCACGCCCCCTAAAATACGTACACATAAAATCAGTTACCGAGGAAAAATATTTGTAAACTTTTTGGAAATATTTGGATAATCACGAATTTTCTCTCTCGTTGTCCCAAAAAACTTCCTCTTTAGTATTCCTCTATCCTTTGTTTGATCCTTTTTTTCCTCGCTATTTTCTCCACATTCCATATTTTATCATTTCTGACCTTTTCCTTCCTTCCTAACCAGCTAGTTCCTTTCTCTCCTCTTTCTCATTTACCCCTCTTAGCTTTCTTTTACTCCTTTGTGCTCGTTCACGCTTTATCCCTTCTCTCTCTCTCTTTACTTCTTTCCTGGCTCTCTTCTTCCATTCAGTCCTCCATGCCCCCTTTCTCACTCCATTTACCTTTATTCCTACCTCCTTCCACTGTTCTTCCTATCTTTTTCCTTCCTTAACGGTCACCTCCATTATATCATCCTCTTATCTTTTAATTATATACTAGCAATAGGCTTTGCAGGATCTTCACATACCTCTTCTTGAGCGAGTGTTTTCGCGCAGCGGGATTTTTCCTAATGTGAATTTAAGACATTTAATTTTTCGAGCAAATATTCTTCCTCTTTTATTTCCACATGCACTATATCATGCATGTAAAAATGTAGTTATCTCTACATGGCACAGGGTTACACGGAAAAAGAAACTTACTAGTCTCAATCTCGTCCTAATAAAGACGTATATCTATCTATATCAGTATATTCTTTTTCTTTATAATTTCCTCTTCCCCTTTTTAACTCTCTCTCTCTTGCCACCCAGGCTCTACTTTTAGTCTTTCTCATCCACTTCCCTCGTCTCTACTCTCGCCATCGTTAGCAAGCCTGTCTTCCCCCGTTTTCCACACCTGATCACCTTCTTACCTATTTCCCTCATTTGCCTCCCCCCCTCATAATCAACTCCCTCCTCTCTCCCTATCCTTCACTCTATCCGACCTTCTGTCAGCCCAGGTGCTCTATGGCTGTTCTCTCAGCCTTTTATTTTTTGCGGGAGCGGCTCGTGTAGCACGGACGCTATCTTATCTCCCGTCCCGCTTTTATTCCCTTCACCACTGTGTGGAGTGCCCGCTGGAGTTTGCCTCAAGCAAGAGGAGTCGTGGGATGGGAGAGGTTACAGAGGCAGCATAAAGAGGTAGAATGTGGGCCGAGAGAAGGAGAAGATAAATAAATGAAAGAGTGGAGGATAAGTGGATGCTTTAAGAGAGATGTTGCGAGTCGGTTTCGCCGGTGGTGCCCACTATTTTGATCCTTTGATGTTCGAGTGCTCGGAATTCACTGAGATCGCCACACACACGTAGGAATCGAGAAAAAAACGCATTCTGATCAAATACGATCCGGATAACATCGCGTCTAGAATCAAGAAAAACACTCGTGTTGGCGTGATTGGAATTAGTTCGTCGAAACAACTGTGCTTTACCGCGATCGCCAGATGTGCTTCGGGCGTTTCTCACGTCTTATCCGAGTATCACGTACTAGGCGATAATAATTCATTCTAATTGCGTATTCATTTCTACGGGTCGGCCTAATCGTTAGATATATGTCCTGATACGTCCCTTCCAGATGTTTAAGTGCCGGATTTTAAAATGATCGGAGCTCGTATGGCTATACCATTTAATATTTACATAGGCGATATATAAGGCTAATATTTCACATCCCTTAGTCCCAGTAATAATTTTTAGGCACTAAACCATTAAAATTCTATTGTCAGACTGGTATAGTAGCAAGGATAAGGCATGATAAGGAAGAAATTTCCTTCTATTGCATGAATTATTTTTCGGAAAAAATTTAAATTTATATTGCTTTTAATTTAACTTCGACATTTAAAAAAATACCATTTGTCATCATTAAAGAATTGGCATCTAAGTTACGTTAAGCTAAGGTAAAGATATTCAACAGAAAAATAAAATAAATCATGTACCATAAGACTAATAAGTTAATTCAACCGTGAGCGTTTGGATTGAATTAACAAACTGAGGGGGAATTTATGGTTACTTGCTTTGGTTACGCAACACGTAAGAATTTTATTTCAGTTTATCTGATATTAATAAGAAAACGTGAAAGAATGTTAGCAATGGGAAAAATTTCCGGAATAAATAAGAGATGACCACTAAAAAACACCATTCCAGAATTGCTCGAGCAATCACGGGTCAATGATACCCATATAACCACGCCCCGAATAAAAAAAAATAACACACCACTTGAATCGGCTCGAAAAAGTGTAGCGAAGTCGGCGAGAACGAAAGCCATGCCTATTGAATCTGGAAGAGGCAGCTTGCCACCAAATTTCGAAATCCTTTCCCACCTACTTTTCCATCTCGAGGGATTGCGTACGGAAGAATCTGGCCGAGGGAACACGCACGACCCAACCCTCTTGCGCGCATGTATATGCGTGACGAGTCTTTTGTGACCGAACTCCTTCCCACTCAAACTCTCTCTCTCTATCCTTTTCCCACCACATCCTTCCTTCCTCTTTTCAATCCTTTTCGAATGTCACCTAATGCAAATCTTGGATACACGTTATTGGTTGAGCGGCCGAGCTGGCGAAACGGTTTCCTGGTCGGCGCACCCTGCGCGCAGAAGTGGTTTCTTGCCGCCTTGGGAGTGGGAACTTTGCAAAAATAGAGTGAGGGAGAAAAGGTTAAGAAGGAAGAGAGAGGGCGAGGTCACTGATTCTGGCAAGGAAAAGAAGAAAAGGGAGGAAGGAATGGATTTCGACAGAAAAGTGTTTTGACTTGGACTATATATATATATATATATATATATATATATAGAGAGAGAGAGAGAGAGAGAGATTGAAAGTGTGTGAGCCACACAAGAGGATTCGCCGAAGGATGAGGAGGGATGGTGACAGGATGAAAGGAAGTTAGAAAGTGGAAAAGATGGTTGGGTTGGTTCAAATTCTCCATCCTCCTCTTCCCGGTGCACATGCCTTTTGCCGCTGCTTTTTTATTGTGCCAGAGAAAGGAGGGAGATAGAAAGGGGTGTACAGAAAAGGTAGGGAGAGAGAAAGTCGAAGAGAAATAGGGAGACAAAGGGACAATGGAAAGGAGAAGAGAAAGGATAGAAGAATGGAGGATAAAGACGGGAAAGATAAAGAGGAAGAGAGAAACGAGAAGAAAGAGTGGAAGAGAAAGGAGGAAGAGATAAATGCGGAGGGAGCAAGGCGAAGAAAAAGGGGGGCGAGAAAGACGAGAGAAGGAAGCAAGAGAAATGTGGAGAGAGAAAAGTGTGGAGAAATGAGGAGAATAAGTGGGGTGGAGAGAGAGAGATGGAGAAGAAAGAAAGAGAAATGGGGGAGTTAAAGAGGAGGAGAGAAATTGGGAGGGAGAAATGTGAAGAGAAAGAAAGAAAGAGAAATGGGGAGAGAAAATAGCGAGGGAGGAGAAACAGAGACGGAGAGAAGTAAGTACGTCCTCTTTCGGAATCGCTGAGAATCTCGAGAGCATCACGTTCCAACCAGCCCCGGGGCCTCACACACACACACGTGCAAATGCTCACACGCACGCACACACAAAGTCGATCCAGAGCGTGCTGAAACGGTAGAACTTTGCATGTTGGCGCGAGGGAGGAGAAAGGTATAGAAACATAACATTCTAAAAGCGGTGTTCACACGAACTGGCGTCTTGCCCTGTATTTCAAAAAAAAAAGTTATTTGTTTCACGGTACCTCTATTCCTACTCCATTTTCTTTCGTCTCCTTCTTATCCTTTTCTCGCCTTCCTATTGCTCTTTTCATCTCTGGGCCATGACCTTTGAAACGCAAGGTGTTTGTCTGCGCACCACGTGACCTTGATTTCTTTTGACTTTTTGTTTTTTTTTAAATTTTATACTCGTTTCTGAAAGTCGATAACACCATCTGATCGATTTTTCTGTGTCCGTAGTAGAATAATAACAGTTTTTCGGAAACCCTCGAGCAGGCGGTTCATTTTTTTCGATCCCAAAAATTGAAGCATTTCGCGTTCGTGAAAGGATAGGCGAGGCGAGAAAGAAAATAATACGAACAAATCGAGATCAAACACTTTTCGTGTTTTCGTGAGGAACGAAAAATAATTCGGCCGCCTCATTAAGTTACAGTATATTCAATTCTAGAATTTTAACTCAAGTTTCAATAGGAATTGGAAATTCTTTTCATTTCCTCCAAGGCACAACTTCTGGTCGTGGGTTCCTTTCCTGCGCTTTCATATAACGGTACTATTGAATTAAATGTCAGCGCTCATATAAAGTAGCGCACATCAAATTTTATCTTTAGCCGCAACTTTTTATTTCCCATAAAATATAAAGGAAAATCTCATTATTATTACATTAATTAAACAAGAGTGCTGACCCGAAATATACTATACGAGTATTACACTCAACCTAAGGAAGGAAAATAAGATGTCTGATATACAAAAACATTTTCACGGTGACTTTTATATAAAATCTACTAAAAGATAGTATCAAATCAGATAAAATTTTATCACACATATATAGCATATTTGGCACAACCTCGTATTGATTGCAAAATGCACGACAAGGTTTCTATGCCAATTATTTTCCACACATTTTTGAGGGCACTGCGAATCACAGCGGATCGACTCATCCATTCCTTTCACTAAACGTTGAAAATGGAGTTATGTCTGCAGAAAAAATTTCGAGTGAGCGAAAATCTAAGTTAAGCTATCGAATTTTTTTTGGCATAAAGACGAATAACAGCAATCCGCTTCCTGAAAAGTCATGGGAAAAAGCACCTCTCTCTCTCTCTCTCAATCTTTCCCCTCACTATACACATCACCCTTTTGAGATACATCAGTCATATCCAATCCCACCGCACCTACCATCCACTCTCGAACCGACATATACATCTATACGAAAAAAAGTATAAATCTCCCATTCCGATGAAATAAAGATCCGCCGAAATTTTTCCCTGCGTCAAAAAGTATCATCCAAACAAGTATATCTATCTTCCATTTGAGTGAAGAGTCGCTCTCTCTCTCTCTCTTTCTCTCCCCTACCCCCTCTCCTTTTCCCCTCCTATTCTAGAAGAAGTTATCGATCAAAGTAAAGGGCTACTTTTAAAGCCTTCCTTTCATCTCCTACGCCCGTCTTTCACCCTCTTTTTCACTCGCGTGGCCACCACATCGCATCCGATATGACAAGGCTCCATTATGGTTCAACGCACGAAAAATGCTTGCGGCGTATCTTCTCCTCTCCTTCTTCCTCCTCTCTTGCTAAAAATCACGCTGACTGAAGAGTGAAACAGAATGGAGACGATGATACATTCATCCCGAAAACCCGCAAACACACGCACCCACTTTACATTTTTGCCGAGGGGAGAGTTGATTCGGTCCACGTCCATATCAAAAGAATGATGCCCGAGATAAAAGTAAAGATGTTTCGTTCTGAAAATGTTACTCGATGATTCAGTGTGGATGTGCGCGTGAATGAATGCACACGCAAATAAATACATATCATAAGCACGTACATAAGGACGTGTACCTTTGTACCACTTAAGAAGATATACTTTTAGTTTTCATGCCCCAATAAAATGAGAATGAGGGTTAGTAGTTATTCTCCATTTCTACATGAGCTAAAAAGCTACGTTCGATGAATTATCATTGAATACGCCTGCACTGTAGCTGAAATGATCGCCTACTTTTTTCATAAACTTATTATGGTTATTGGAGATACCTAAGATTAAGTACTTACTTATTCAATTTTTGATTCTGGAGCGTTTAGTTTTTAATTAGTTTTTCAAACTTGTACTGTCTGGATATAAAAACAAATCAAAATTCCAAAAAGACTTTCGGTTTTATCAACATGTTTTGTTTAGTAAATAAAAGCACAATATTGTAACCTCGAATAAAATTTTATAAATCCATGTACCCGATTAAGAATAATTTATAAATCATATATCTGTCTGTATGTACATTCAGAATTTTTTCGATTAAACCATTTAAAGTTTACTAAAGATTATATGGTATTCTTCAAATATGCGGTATAGGGTATTCTTCCAATATGCGGTCTATAGTCAATATGCGGTCTATAGTCAATATGCGGTCTATTGTTGTAATTGGTAGTTAGGGAAAAATAAATGCAACGAGAAACATTTTATTTTTTAAAACAACAAAAAATACAAAAGAAAATTAGTTATAACGATAGACCGCGTAGGACATCTTAATTTTCAATTTCGTATGCGGTCTATGTTATCCCGGACCCCTTTCGAAAAATAATTTTTTGAGATATCCCTTTCACGCAAAACGAAGCTTGCAAACCCATGACTGATCTGCCTGTGGCGACATTTACCCATCCGATCACCGGCCAATGGGGTGGGATAGTTTCGTTCCAGAGAGGCGAAGGGCATGATAGCGCCCGGAGACGGCTACACCCGATATAAAAGGCATTATAATGTAAAAAAAGGCGAGCCGAAGGCTCGCCAATATTCTCGCTTACATGTAATATTTACATAGTGATCCCATAAGCCACCAGCCTGTACATGTTGATAAAGATAACATACACCACATTTTGGAAGAATACCGATTATAGAACAAAGGCCAATCGATTGGAAAATTAATAATAATAAATTCTATCTTTTAAACGACAGTATCTGCATTTTATTTAACTAACAGTGAACTAAATTTTAGTTTGCAGATGGCTTAAAAATTTCTGCTCAATGAAATACAACCTATGCTATTCTTTCTGATGACTTACATAAAGAGGAGTAATATAGTTACATTCCACTACATTATTTATTTATAATGTAATATAAAATCAAAATCTACCGCAAACTCAAGCAAAAACTGTAACTATTACGTCTTCGCACTCCAAAATAAAGAAGCAGCAGCATGTAGTTTTGAGCGAAGGTCATAACATACTACATTCCGAAAATATATTTCTCCTCTGGTCCATTCTCCCTTCAATCGCCTTAAAAAAAATTTTTCTCGGTGGTAACACTCCCTCACTCATGTATATTCATACATTTCCCTCTTCCATGTCCACCTTCTCTTCGCTACCTTCCTTTTGCATAAATTCTCTCTTCCCTTTATATAAATATATATCCCTCTCTCTGCTCCCTCCTTCATCCACTTTTCCCCCTCCATTCACTCGGTTGCACTCCCCATGACCTCCTTAGACCCTCCTGAACCCTTTCCCTAGACTATATCTATCTTACCAAATCTCCTCTTCCTTCTACCTTTAACCCACTCCATCCTCCTCTCTCTCTCTCTCTCTCCTCTCTATATGCCTCTCCGTATATCCCACTTTCCATCTTGGCCCCTTGGATCCGCCCGAAACGGGGTCTACACTCCTTTTATACCTTATCGACTGGTTTTCCCCTCTCTCCTCCCCTTCCCAACCCCCCTTCCCTCTCTCTCTCTCTCTCTCCATCTCTCTCGCGACTCGTTCCTCCGTTTGGGGTCCTATTCCGAAATTGAGGAAATTCTCAAAAATATTTCCTAGCGATTTCGACGTCGATTCCCTGGAAGTTACGGAGGACTATTCTACGGAGATTTGGGTTCTTTACAAAGTACTGTTTAATTTACCTCGTCTCGTGGGATTTTTTTAATTTTAAGGAAAGACGGGAGTTTCGAGAGATCTTACAAGAGGGTTAATTAACAAACTTGACAGACACTTTATTCCACACCTGGGTTGGTTCCAATTCAGACGAATGCATTCCAACGAAGGAATTTGCTTAGTTTCGCGATGCCAAAAACACGAGTAACTTAGATTTATCGTAAAATCAGTATCAAAACAGCTTTCTAAATCGTGTAAATAATTTAATTTAATTTGATACAGTCACCGAGACTGTAACGATCCAATGAGATAAACGACAATAAAAATTCCATTAAATTAAAAGTATGGGAGAGTGGTTATTTGTTTTTTCCTAAAATTTCGCATACTATTTGCCAAGTTTTTGCAAATTACGAGCATTTTTCCACAAGGAAACGACTCGCTAGAAAGTTTAACGTGCATAAGTTCAATTTAAGGTACTGGAGAAACTTCAATAACTTATTAGATATTTATCAAGCGCCGCTATCAAAAGTTCTCTTCATCGTTAAGTTTTAAGTTTAACTTAAAAAATATTTCATCACTGGCACATTTTAACGACCCATTATATCACGACCTTAAAATTACTCATCTTACGCTTTCGAGAATTATAAAATTTTTAGTCACCAAGAGTTAAATTCATATTCTTAGGCCAAAATAACGTAATTTGGGATTTTTATTAAACGTGTTTCATCTATTACCTCGATGATCTTCATAAAACGTTCATAAACTATAATTCAAAGCTCCATATGATTTTTATTCCCAGACACATATATTACTATTTTCATCTTTTGCCATTTTAATGCTACTTTAATTACAGTCCGAACAATAAGCGGTTACGACATTTATTTAATTATTACTTTAAATTTCTCGAATCACATATTTTATCATTAACGTACCAGAAATTACGGCTTTATTAAGGAATAAGATGTTCGAATTAACGCATTTAAAATGGAATAGTGGCTCATTGAATAATCTTAAATCCCCCATCCCTTCCCAAAATTCAAAGGAACCGTTTACCTTTTCTACGCCTTAATTAAGCGCACTTAACAGAGAAAAAACCGGAGACACCAACTCGTATAAAGGAGAGAAAAATTTATTACAACATTTATCTCCGAAATCCTCGCTTTACCATACATTCTCATCACTCCGATAGTATACTACAGCCGTTAACGCAAAAAAAGGAAGTGAGAAAAAAAATCCGAGAGAGAGGAAAAAGAACAAAAAAAGAAACTCCACGTCTCACCCTATTCCTCCTCTCCCTCATTCTCCATTCAATTTTCACATCCTTGAATTTTTATTTTTTTTAACCCACCGACGGTTCTTTTTCCACAATTTTCCCCTAACTCTCTCTCTCTCTCTAACTCTCTCTCTCTTTATCCTCCCCCTTCCCTTTTTCCATTCTACCATCTCATTTCCCCCACCAACAACTCTACACCCCTCCCCCTCTTACCCCTTTCCTCTTCTTTCTGATATCTCCCACTTTTCCCATTCGCCATTCTTTAACGTCCCTTCGCTCTTTTTATATTATTTTTTTTATCTTTCACCCGACATCCAGACTCGGCCCCGTCCTCACACACTTTTCTCTCATCCTCCAACTCCTTTCCAAAAACCCCTCTCCCCCTTCACCTCCTCTCCCTATATTCCCGTCCCATCCTCTCGACGAGGGAAAAAAAATCTCGCTACGTCCCAGCCTCCCCTTTCCCTCCCTTACACGAATCCCCCTCTTCGTCCTTCCTTCCTCCATCCTTCTTTCCCTCCTCCCGCTATCCCTCCTCCATCTCTTCCTCTTTCCCTTCCTCCCTCCCTCTATCCCTCCATGTCTCTCTCTCCCTCCCCTCCACCCCTCTCTCCCTTCTTCCTTTCCCCCTCCCTCCCTCTCTCTCTCTCTCAACTCCATGTCCCCTTCATTTCCTAACCCACGTTGCAACCCCGGGGCGGGTGAGATATATGACCCGCCGAAAACCCATGGCCTCCCACTCCGCCTACGCTTAGTTCCCTCCCTTCCATTGCCCTACGGAACGCTTGCTCCTCTCGCGTCCTCCCTCTCCTCGGGCGACCCCGGTTCGATATTCTCTAACCTTACACCAACCCGACCCCCCCCCCCCCCCCGTCCTCCGCGTCCTCCTTTCTTCCCCCCCCCCCTCCCCCTTTCTCTCTTCTGCTTGTGAGTCGTAGTCGTTATCCAAAAAAAGGGGAATAGCGGGAGGGGGTAAATGGGATAGTGAGAAGGGGGCAGGGGGAACGTGGTAAGCGTAAAGGGAAAGAAGGAAGGGGGGAACACAGGGATAGGACGGATGAAGGTGTATCCTCAATTGAAGAGGGAGTAAAGAGAGATGATACGCGTTACCCTTTACCTCCTCTCCCCCTCATCGCTCCGTCCGTTAAACCCTATTCTCCCCCACCCACGACCATTTTAGTCCCTTGCCTGCGATTCCATTCCGCTAGAAACAATTGACGGCCGTGCTGCAGCGAGCGCCGATAATCCGTGCGTTTTTTTCTTCGTTCCTTTCAATAAGTTGAGCGATCCAAAAATAATAAAAGAAACGAAAAAAAACGTTTTTCTCGGGAGGAAGGAGTATCGACGGTATATAATAGTATATTTTTTCTGTTTACGGAGATAACAACCGACGACCTGATTTTCCCCGAAGATGGATCGAGTGTATTTCTTTTTTTATTTCGGGGTGTCTCGTTTTTATTTTTTTTTCATAACGGGGTTACGGAAGACTTTGCGCGGGGCGGGTAAGATAGGAATGGGGACGAAGAGAGAAGAATGGAACGGAAATTACGGCAGGTGTGTGTGTGTCTCTAAAAGTGCGACGTATTTTGACGTATTTTTTTCACGGATCGCTCGACATGCAAAAAACGACGTGTCACCGCACTCGGCGTAAACCGAGGGCATCAGCTTCGACCGAATAACCTCGAGTTCTTCTTTTGAAGAGGGAGGGAGGGGTAAAATCATTTTCGTGAGTAAAATCAAACAGAAGCTAAAAGTATATCAACAAAAAACACTTGGTTAAATTCAACAAAATTGCGGAATTTAACCAAGTGTTTTTCGTTAATGTATCAATTACCATAACGTTCAGCCATATTCCTTGGATTTTATTAGAAGCTAAAATAACGGAATATCGCACGATTAATACTGATTAATATTGAAATATCTGCTTTGTATATTTATGCGTTCGGATTTAAGGACTAATAATGTTAAATTGAGTCATCGCTAAAATATTAACAACAGGATATACGTCATGAAACCGCGTTGTAGAGGAGACCCGTGAAATTGGTCACATTAAATGTGAAAATTATTATTTTTTAATAATTCACAGCCGATTAAAACTGTTCCGTACATGATATGATGTGAACAAGCTAACATTCGCTGCCAACATGGTACATTTAAAATAAAACAATACAACAATAAGTATTTTTAACCTTATACTTTATCAAATAAAGACATCTAAATGACAATTTTAAGATCCGCGTAATACCAAGTTCCATGCAGTACTGAACCGCATTATAGTGAAGTCACAATGTAATGATTAATTTCTCGACACTTATCTCAGATTTTTCGAAACCATAGTAAAAATAAATTTTCACTGGCATAAAATAATATAAATTTTAAAGCTTATCTGAAGCACAAAGTATCAAAATCGGCGGAAACGGAAATACAAATATATTTTTTGTAGAGGTAAATGGAATATTTTTTTAAAGAAAGCATCGAATTTCAATTTATTGCTGGATGGAATCCTAAAAAAACGACAGCTATAATTCTACATGAAAAGCTGAGGTTGCTACGTTTGGACAAGTGGACATTCATGTTCCGCATACGAAAATGCATTCTTTCTCTGGTGTACATCCGAAACTAGCGATAAATACGTATGGGAAGATAAAAACTGTCACCTTGCGATAACGCTTGAAAGAAAGATATTTTATGATAGAAATTAGGGAAAGATATATGATTTAACTTTGTCGAACCTTTAAACCTTTGAAAATTGCCTGCATAATGCATTAAGAGATAGGTAATACACTAAACCACCAGTCTTGGTGGATAGGCAAACAGCGATCCATCTTCCTAATATGTACCATGTCAATGGATTCCAATCTGTAGGTAGGAATTGAAGTTTGCCCTCGTCATTGCTATCTATATAAATAAAATTGTAACCTCTGTCTGTACATTTGTTCTTTTGTCGGGGTTTTACTTTTTTGCGCGTTTTGCATCATAAGAAGACGTTTGAACCGGTTAGCAGAATTGCTGTATGTTTGTTTGTTACCGCATCACGCCAAAACGGCTGGTCGAATTTTTATGAAACTTGCAGCGTATCTTTAGACTGGTCCAGCTTAAAATATAGGCTATGTAGTGTATCTCAAAAAAAATTTAAGCGGGGGTTTGGGGGGCATCGATTTGGTTTTTCGACGATAACTCTCGAGTAAATTAAATTAGGAAGTTCAAATTTGATATTTGTCACTTTCAATACAAGTATAAGATCAAGTTTGTAGATGAGCAAAATCAGACCAAGGGGAGGGGGGTTATGGAGGGGAGCACCCGTAAGAGAAATCATAAAAAATCTGATGTGGCCAACACATGACTTGATCCATATTTGTGGTATAGATATTTAAATTATTATGAATAGCATTATAAGGTAAAATTATTATTTCGTATCGTAAAAGAATACAGTCGTCCTTATTGCCGTGAATTAGATATATTTTGAATATGTTTACAGAATTCACCGCTACATGGTGGTGACGCTGTATACTGGAAATTAAGAAAAAGCAAAATATCTCCGAAATGAATGGTTCTACGAAAATTTGTTACAAACAAAACTTGGAAGAAATATTATTCTCTACATCTTTGGTCCTCACGAAGATTACGAATAACGACGTTTTTAAGGAGATATTTAACGGAAACCGAAAAAACCGATTATTTATAAATAATTCCTAAATAATAACTGCTACGGAAAATTATTTCAAATGAAAGTCGTAGGAAATTACATTCTCTATAACCTTTGTATAGAATCGTACATACAATAATAATGTTTTAACGAAGAAATATCGCAAAAACCGAATCGGGTTTCGAATAAACCTCGACTTCCCAAGTCCTACTAATGATTTGAATTAAATTTGATACGATTGTGGAGGGCTCCTAGAAATAATTCATACGTGGTTTTGTGTCTCTGCTCGTTTTATTCAAAACGGCGGCCGAGTGAATTCTTATATACCATGTATCATCTAGAATTCCGATCGGATTTGAACCAAATTTTCCCGGGAAACGCCGGGTATTTCTGCTAGTTGGTAATAAAATCTTCGTATAATGGCGAAATCCGTGATTATTTTTAATAATACATAAATTTAATCAAATTTTGATATTCGTTGCATTTAAGTCAGCTACCGTTAACATAGGCAAAGATGTTTTCTATCGCTGATTCACAAACATTTTCGACAAATTTTACAGCTGAAACATCCACTCGATAGGCTGTGTGTCTTTTAAGAAAACGCCTATCCAATCCCACTTACAAAAAATCTATAGAAATTAAACATATTATACCTGAGGCCACATAATATATGGAAGCATTTGATCACGCATATAAACTGCTCAGAAAACAGTAACTTCCGGAAATGTGAAACCTAGTTCAATACGAAAACTTAAAAATAATGCCTATTTATTATAAAAATGAAATAAAAAGAGAGCAGTAAAAATTTCACAAGTCCACGTGAACAGCTCCTCCTATCTCGTTGAAGAATACAAACTATAGTATACATATAAAGCGCTAAGAACTGTGGGATGCCTTTCTTCGATTACGTTTCTTTTCAACTTCAGGAACAGCAACCTAGATAAATAAAACGGAAAGGGTTTTTAATACCTTTATCGTAAAAGGAAAATGATGGATAAGTAGGCGTGGGTGGGTGGAGTCGACCGGGGAGAGTGAAACGAAAAACTTTTGCTAAGTACCCCCTTCTTCTCCATCGAATTTCCTCTCTCCAGAGGCCTTAAATAAAAGACATTTTTCAGCGCCATTCCCTCTCCCCTCCCCCAAACCCCCTCCACAAGAGTATTCCGCCCGAATAAATTTATTCCATCTGCTCTCAATATATCTTTTATCATTTTCTTGAGAATATGAAGAAACAATCAACAGAAGTTTTTTTTCCTCTTCCTTTAACCGCCATCCCTCAGAATGGCCGACACCGTGACGGATTATACCCTCAGAAATAAATAGAAACAACTAAAGAAAAAAGCATCAGATGAAGAGGGAGGGAGTCGAAAAAAATAAAGGAGGAATGAGAGAGAGGGGGATAGAGAGGGACGGAGGTCGGTAGGAAGAGGTCACGGGTGGTTCGGTGGTTGGGAGGGGGTGGTTTTTTTTTTTTTAGAGCTCCAGGGCGAAGCGTGGAACACAAAGAAAGATAAAAGTTTTCGGTACGGAGGAGGAGGAAATGAGAGGGGGAGGGGGGGAAGAGAGAGGGAGAAGATAAAGAGACAGAGAGAGAGGTGCAGAGGAGAGGGGAGGGGGAAAGAGTACTGAGAGGTGTGGGAGAGAGGCCGAATTGGGTAGAAGGAAAAAAGAATTGATGGCCAGTCTTTCCCTAAGAAGAGAAAGTTAGACCAAATGGGTTCGTTTTGGCCACTGTTCCAACCCAACGTAACCCTTTTAGAGCCTACCACCCGAGCCTACTAACCCTAACCCTTTCTCTTTCTTCCTTTCCTCTCCCCCCTCCCCTCTCTCTCTCTTCATTCTGCTACCCTCTGCTCTCTTCCGCTATCCACTCTCCCCCCGTCTCCTTCCCTCAAAAGTTCGAACGAAAGGGAGTGTGAGAGAGCCGCATGAGTAACAGAATTACGTTATCAAATGCCTGTTCCCCTATCGCTGTACCCTATCGATTCTGTATATGCTGCCACCCTCCCCATTATGAAGTGAATTCCTGCTGTTATGGAGTGATTTCGATAAGAAATAATATAATAATATAATAATTACAATATAATATAATTATTACGCCAATTGATTATAATAAAAAAATTACCTTTAAATATACGTATGTGTGGAAGTGCGTGAAACAATCTTAAGTTCAGACCCTTACCTCCAAGTTCCATTAATGTACTATCATTGCGAACTTTTTCTGTTCAGTATAAATAAATAAGTATTAAAAATATTTGTTCGTTTTTTACGGTCAGTGTTCCATTAGGAAGACCTCCTTAACAATTACACAGAAATTGTTCACAGAACCAAGATACATATTGTATGCGATGTATAACGAAGAATGTCGGCGGAGGAAGTTAATTAACTCCAAAAATGGTAGGCGCATTTATATAGCATGCGTATCATTTAAGATGAGCAAAAATATAGCAATCTCTCTTGTGCTTAAAATGAAAACATAAAAACCCAATTCTCCTCGTCGTCGACGCTATTCCATCAGTAGACAACACATCCACATTTTTAAATGATTAAATAAAATACCTCAAAGGAAAACAACATTCTGCAAAATAATAACAACTTAATTATGTACTTATTTTTAGATTCCGGTGGAAAAATAAGAGAGAAAGAAAACTTTGTATAATCACGAAGATGTGAAGCGCTAAGTTAAAAAACGAATTAAGCGACGAACAACAAGATGAAACTTTTTAAACTGGTTTATTGAGTTTAATTTTTAAGTGAAGAGGAAATATTTCATTCATAATTATTAAATTCCGTGGAGTATTCTAACGAAGCGGTGACATTATTATTTCTAGAGCATTATTCCTGGTTCGAGAAATGGAATTACGCCGACGTAAATGAAACGTATTATCCCGTCAGGATATTCAGGTTTCGACTAATTTAATGTGATCCAAATTTAATTACTCGGATTTGGGACCGGAAACTTTGAAATGCATGGAATCGTAATGCAAGAAGAGCTCAATACACTTATCATAATTGAAACAAATTTTTTAAAGTTTGATTCAGAAGTAAACGATACGAATCATGGCAGCCTTGTTGTAAGGGTGGTTAACGTGTCTGAGTCCCATTACTAGAGTCGCGGGATCGAATCCAGCTGTGGGAACCGAATTATTTGCACCTCTTAGTTTTTGTTGAAATTCTTATTGTAGTAAGCCATAAAGTGCTGATATAGAATGAAATCGGGGATCGTCAGGTCGGACTACTTAGTAGATTCGAGTAGTTCACCGTTCAGGAATAGAAAATATAAATACATTACCATTTTCAATTACGTTATGTCAAATAAATATATACGCATGCATTTCTGACAGTAACGAGGTACATACATCTACAAGACGATTATTTTCCTCTATTCGTTTTTAGCTGTAATCACTCGCCGATATATATGCCACTAAATTTTTTATCTATTTATAACAACAGGCCTATGGGCCACCGATAGATAAAAAAAACGAAATCGCAATTCCCCTGAGCAATTCCGATAACGCGACTCTCCCGTGCTGTTTTTTTTTGTCCGCTCCCTGCTATACAAACACGCGCGATGTTTGGCGAGTCCAAAAAAATAGACGATTTCATTTTTAAAATGCACCCGGCACGAGATTATAGATAATCCGCTAGATCATTTTTTTTAGAAAGCCGACGGTTTGAGGGCAAAAGATACAACCGATAAAAACGTCCGCCTCAACATAGAAGGCTCCCTATTTTGGTTACCTTGCAGAAGAGCATCGAAAGATCGAAATTGAAATCACAGGAAAAAAAATTGACGGCTAGATAAAGGAAGAAGATGGTATTGTGGCGTGGGAGATAGATAGTAAAAAGAAAAGTTTGTCGTCTTTGAGAAACAAGGAAAAATATAGGACATGATATTTAATACGGACGTGATTGCCAACAAATATATTCTTCTTCCATCATAACTCTCGCTATATAAGTCACTCGATTGAAAAAATAAGTGCTTTAGAATAAAAAAAGTAGTTATTGTAGGTATCTCTAACAGCCATAACAACGTTATGAAAACCCATGGTCTTTATTATTTTATTCTTAAATGCTGATATTTTACTTTGTTTTTAGCTATAAGACGAGCTATATACGTTTCTATTGAACTATACGTTTATGTTTCTTCAAAGAGAAAATAATACCCTACATATATGGTTTCCAATTTGTTTTAAGCGAATTGTGTACATCGCTCCATTTTTCCTATCATTAAGTTACATTAAAATTTTCCTTGACTAATATATTAACTTTTTCGTGTTTCGTGTTTCTATGAGTATTTGTAGTTTAATTTACGAGATCAACTCGTTGATATATGGCATAAAGAATCTTCATCTACAGATAGATATAAAAAAACCAAGGGACTCATATCATTCATAAATGGGCATGTTAAATTATTTAGAAAAACGTGTTTTAGTAAGAAAATGTTTACAAGTTTTAAATTCATTCAGGCAATGATTAAAAAAATAATAGATTGTGAATTTTTAGATAAAGCTGTTAGTATTTATACTAAGGGAAAACAAAACTGACATTGACTAAAAAGAAACAATATACACATTCTTTTGCATTTTATCTCTATTTAATTCTTTCTGGCCTTTTGCACAATTTGTATATGTATTGATCTTGAAGTCACCGCCATATCTCCTCTTATGTGCAAGGTTATTCTCACAAAGCCTTCTGTTGGAAGTCAGGTCGAAAGGTTTTGTTAGCTCCAAGAAAAATGCACATCATTTACCATATTCCTATTATTTCATTATTACCCGTCATAAAAGAACTTTTTTCTTTAAAACAAATACGTCTACGGGTTGAGAATGAAATGTGTGACATTTTCTATTTCTATTAAATTTACTGACAGCTAGACGCGTTATTTTCTAAGAATAAAGGACATTAAATTGACATAATACAGGTTTCTTGTATGTTTACTTGATCCTATTTGAAATTTAATATATACTTTTAAAAATAGATTCTCGTAGTATCACAATAACTTTGCGCTATAATCAATTGTAATTGTAATACCAAAAGAATTTACTTTGTGTCATTATTTATGCACTTTTACAAATTAAATACGGATGTTACATTGATATTTGTCATACGTATTTCCGTTGAAAATCTGAAATGACTTTAGGTAAAAAGAAAAATGAAAAAAAAATTAATTTTATTGCAAGGATAGAAGGTGCTCTCTTCTCAGATATTTGATTGGCTCGTAATGGCTTTACCTCCCAATATGAACATATTCTTGACAATTATTCAACAAACCTCTACAATAGTCATATTTCGAGGATAGATGAAAGATATATTTCTTAATTATTTTTCTAATATTTATGGAATCGCTACAGTAAATTAATTAGGTACAAAATAACCGACAATCATGTTAGCAACCTCTCATCGTTGTATAACCCACAACTCACGATGCATTTTTAAGAGGGGACAAATGAGCATTTTTCCCTTGGCGTTAAAATCCCCTCATCCTGTCCTATCCGTGGGAATTAAAGCACATCCGAATTCCTCCACTGCGCAAATTAATCCTCGTGCGGAAATACACTTGTAAATACCAAGCTTACAAAACACGCTTTGGTTATCCACTTACGCATTAGAGCTGAACAGATTAACTGTATGAAAGAGGAATTATGTCTTACGCACTAAATCCTACCCCCATCCTGCCTCTGACTTATCGCTACTCTCCCATTTCCTCCACTCCCACTTACGTCAGGAGCTGAGCGTTCACTTCCATCTCTTCCTATCTCTCCCGTCTGACGCTTTTTATCCCTCACTTTCCCTCCGTATCCCTTCTACACTATCTCCATCTATTCCTGCATTCCCTCACGAACCCTCTGTATGTGTGAGCCAAAAGGAGAGTCGCTGGGATGTCGGAGAGACACATTTAAACACTTAGATTAAGATTTCGGGATGATCCCATATATATATATATATAAATGCGTGTGTGTGTGTACTCCCTAACCTTCAATAGATGTTTTACAGTCAAAACAATCCGGGCTCTCCTAAAAGGCTCTCCCGCACCACAACTCCGCCAATGGGTATTGGCCCACGTAGAAATCCTCCGCTCTCTTTCCTTTTCCGGTCTAAACCTCCGCTAACACCCCCACCTCAAATACCCTGGCCTCCTTTCCATGAACCCCATCCTCTTCCCATCCTCTGTACACATAGTGAGACAGTTTTAGTTATAATCTTGCGCCCGAAATCTCCAAGCAAAAGCCTACCTCTATCGCCATGGACGTCCACAACACCAAGTAAGTGTCCACTGGATCCATACTATCCCTTTTAACTACTAGTTGCTATCTTATATATATATATATATATATATATATATATATATATATACACTACGGAAGAGGAAGGGTAAATGAGGATATTTAGGACAACTAGGTGTTGAAGGAAACCCAGTGAACACTTACCGGAAGGAGAGCCGCTGGGGTGTTGGAGAGACACATTTATAGAGGTTATTGGAGAGCTTTCGGGATGATCCCATAGTCAGCACAAGAGTCCCCCCCCCCTCCCAAACATGCACACACACACGCATACTTATATATCTCTCTCCAATGTTAACTACTTGAGATGGTCGGTCACATTCTTTGGATGCTTTGGATAGTATGAAATCGTTTCCCTTTCACCTTCATTCTTAACTTGGGAAGTAGAAAACAGTCAGCCGGAGCCAAATCTGGTGAATAAGGGAGGGAAGGGGGGGGGGGGGGAGGAGGTGGTTGATCTCAGTAACCCTTTTTTGCGAAAGAAATCTCCGAACAATTAACGCGGGATGCGCAGGTGCATTGTCGTGCAACAAAAACCAGTTCTTGTTTTCATGAAAGTCTGTCTGACCCGTGGAAACGATTTCATACCATCCAAAACATCCAAGAGAATGTGACTAACCATCTCAAGGAGATAACTTTGGAGGAATTTCAAGAATGCTTTCAACGATTAAAAGAGATGTGTAACAAGTGTATAGAGTCCCATGGGGAATATTTTGAATGGTTTTCATAATAAACTTTTTCTGACCATTTGCTTTTTTAAAGAATTTTTGTCTCATTACTTTTCAGACGTGTGTGTGTGTGTGAGCGTGTGCGTGCGTGTGTGTGTATATAGAGGGTTTAACAAAAATCCGTTCTTATAGCGAAATTATATAGTATATATCAGTATTAAACGAAAAAATAGTTTTAACTATACCGACTATTGTTGCGAACTGACAGTACTATCATACTGAAAGCAACGTAATAGTGTCGCCATGTATAAATAAAACTCATCACCATAAGAAAACGGCAAATTAAGAAACTTTTCTCCTTTAATTCTCTTGTATCTCATTCCCCTAAGATAACAGACTTTTATTGCACTCTGTATAATTATACACAAGTTTATTTGTCCGCTTGTGTTACAGATCACTTTCTACAATCTCCATTTTTTCGCCACTTCCCCTTTCACTTTTACGCCCGCTCTTGCAACCCTTTCCATTCCCACTCCATACTCTTATCCCCTGACTCCAACCCAACCCCTTCTCTTTACCCCTCTCTCTCTCCCCCATCCCTCCCCACGCCACTTCTCCTCCCACTCCCTCTCAACCACTCCGTACACCCTTCTTACCCACCCTCGGGGAACAACTAGCAATAACAAGGACAAAGAGAAATGCGTGCCGCGATCCCCTCTTTTCCTTTCCCTCCTCCTCCCCCTTCCAATTACCTCCTGTTACTCTTGTCTCCCCTACCCCGCGCGCTTCCCAGTCAACCAAACCCCACTCTCCCGAAAAAAAAGGGGGCGGCGACTTTGTCTGTATGGTGACGTCAAAGACTCGGTTCCCTTTCAAAATGAAGGGTTATTGATGTTGTCGCGACGGTGGATGCAGTTTTGTAATTTTATGATCAAGGGGGAGGCGATTTTCTGAATATAGGAGATGATTAAGGGGAAAAGAAAGAGATAGTCATCTCGCGAAAATTAGATCAATTTTGCAATTTATTCTCCGTCACTTTTTTTTTTAAAAATTCCCTTGAATTCTTTTCCAATCAACTCGTATGTTCCTGTACTTAGGAAGGTTTCAATTATCATGGTCTGTTTCTATCGGAACGCGCAAATACATGCAGGAAATCAGTAAATATTACAGATCAGGGGTCCCCAAACACATTATTTCCATTTGTCGCACAAAAAATAACACAATATTCTGTACCACCCACCTCGAAAATACATAGTATTAATTTACTAAATACATTTTTATTGTGGTGTAAAAGTCGTGACATCTTTAAAAAAATTTAAAAAGCGGATTATAAAATGTAAAGCAAGAATTAAAATAAATATTTTTGCGAAATAACAAACAACTATAGTTTCTGCCAGAAGTTTTAATACTTTTCGCGAACCGTTTAAAAATATCCGGGTACCACTAACGAAAGAGCGTACTACAGTTTGGGAACCGCTCTAGTAGATCATTAATAAACCACGTAAAAATTAATCAATTTCCTTCTGGGTGGAATGACCGGTAATTTGTCAAATATATATGCAATTGGGCTATCCTGTAAGAGGAACATTATCTAAAAAATATTCCTTTTTACTCGTATTTTTTAAATAGTTTTGTTTTAAGAAGTTTTCCAGTATTTTAATTTTAATAATCTCTCGAAAGAAGAATTCGTTCCAATATACGTATTGGACTTTACCGAATTGTTGAAATTTATTACGACAGAGGAGTTGATTGACAGAAGGCTGTGAAACAACAACGCCGTGAAATTATTAAGGCAGGCGGTTTAGAGCTGCCAATATGTCTAAAATCATTCTACTTGACAGGATGATTAACACCAACCTCCTGAAGAGGCAGGGAGAAAAACTGAATAATTTGCTTTTTAGCAATTTTAATAAAATTTATTTTGTAACCTACAAGCTTCATATAGCAGTTAAAATAGGGCATTCTTCTGCTCACAAACTACAGCAAACCTTCTTTATCTAGGCCATTTCATATCTCTGTTACGAGATACAGCCAATACAAAACAAAACACTTACTATGTTAAGATAACTTTGAACGAATTACGATTATTCGATTAGATATTTTATTTTTTTAAACTGAGTAACCAACATTCTCTATTCCTTCATGTCCTCGTCATTTTTTACAGTCGAACAATTCCTCTTATGTGATCAAATTATTTCCTTTGTCGTCATTCCTCTCGACTACCCTCGGGCAACAAAGGGCTTAAAAACCCATTGATTTATGCAGTAATCATGAATTCGAGACGCAATCTAACCGGTATCAAGCTTATTCCGAGGCAATCCCAACATCCTTCGTACGCTACTTCCTCCTCTATTACGATCATACGGATTTATTTTATACATTCCCCTTCATTTCGCTTCTATTTCTTTATTCGCTATTACATTCCTACTTTCGCGTCCTATTTCCTCCTTGTCCTCACTTTCCGCTTGTATTTAGAGCTTGACAGGACTATAATCTTCAACCAGAGTATTTTGCGTCTTCTTCCAAACCCTTCCAGCTTTTTTTTTATCATCCTCAAGCGAATCTTTCTTTGCTAAAAATTTTATCCTGCCTTTATGCCAAACCTACCTTCTTTTATCTGACGAAAACTACGACAGCCTATCTATCCTAGAATCTTCCCTTAAAAGCACTGGAGGGAAAGCGGATAGATTTTTTTTCCTACCTTATAAGAATGGAGAATAAGGCAAGGTTGATCCCACTGGTTCGCATATACGACCATCTTTATAACTTTGACGAAAAACTTCACCTGCTCTTTTTTTAAAGGTCGTAAAGGGCAGTTGTTCGGGTCGATCTGCGTGTGACTCCCCGGTTTTTATTATTCCCAGCGTCTGCTTTTATATTTGAGAGAGGAATGAAATGTTGATGCCTGTCCTTCAAACGGCGGGTGACGGTCTGGTCTGCGTCGATTCTTCGTGGGAAAAAGGAACGATTGGGAGGAAAGCGGTGACGAAAGTTGCGTGAAAATGTCGAGGTTTTTGCGAAATTTTCATTCTTTTGTTAATAATTAAATACAGTTTGGAGTTAAAATCTCTCGGTACGAAGATAATCATTATTAAAAGTTCGTAACGATATGGATCCATGAATTACCTATTTTACATCTTACTCTGAGATATTTTATTAACAGTTTCTGTCGACCACATATGTAAAAATGACAAACTATATCCCTCTGAGAGACTTTGAACATGATGTATCAATTTGATTTTAGGTATAAGGTCAGCGGAAAGTTGTGGAGGGGCTGCGCGAAATATGTGACCATTTTTGTAATCCGAATTTAATAATAAATCCTAACTAAATTGCTGCATTTCGGTTGGTGAATCTTTAAAATTATTTTATGACATTTTACACACATTTACGCCAAAATTATTTTTTCGAGAAATTCATGGATTCCAAAATATTTTAAACACTTTCCGGCATAGGTTATGAGGCAGCTAGCGTGAATACCTCCCAATACCAAGTCCTGCGCATGGCGTGAATGCGTGTGATTTCCTATGTTACCGTTCGACAAAGACCTTTGTAAAATGCAGAAATAATTGTTTAACACTTAATAAAAATAACAAATAATCTAAAGTGATTCGGTACACAGCAGCACTATCCAAATTTTATAAATTTATTCGCAACAACTCACCATTACTGACGCCGTGCGTATTTTTTTTACTGCCACGCCCAGTTCGATGACCACTTGACAACGATCCCCCCCCTTTTTTTCCGAACAGAGAAAAAGCATTCGACCAGAAAGGAAACGGTTCATTTACTGGACACGTCCTCTTCCCCCTTAGCTGTATTCGAGACCTTTCCTCGAACCCGGCCAAACGACATGCTATATCTCCCACTCCTTGGTCATCATACATACACTTCGAAAGAACGGGCTATCGTCTCACCATTTCAGATGCATTATTCATGGATAAAAAAAGTCATGTTCCTCGCAGTAAAAAAAAACGCGGTCGGCACTTCGAGGAAGCTTTGCGAAAGAAATCGAGAGAACATCCCGCTGAATTTTCCAGTAAAAACGTCGCCAACCTTTTTTTTTTTTTACAATAACGGGACATTAGGTCTCCTTAACAGTTCTAACTCGTTTCTATTTCTCTCCCTCAATGCCTTTCTCTCTTTCGAGCGCAGTACGAGACTCGAATCGCGTATTTACATAAGAAAGGCACGTATAAACAAAGGGTTGGGGGTAAAATGGAACTGGATGAAGTGATATCAGCGGAGATGAACAAAAAACGGACCAAAGGGTAGAAGTGCGGAAGGGGACATTTTTACAACCGACCGTTTCTCTCCCAACAATGGAAGAGAATAAGTCAACAATGGAGTATCGTAAATGGATTCTCATTTTTATTTTTATTTTACTCTCCGAAATGAACGGGAAATGACATCGAGCATCAATGCAACTCGCATTTATACAGGGAAAAAAGTGAGCATCGGGCGGTGCTCCATTTTCGAGCCGACGTACCTATCTTGTCCGTTTTGTTTGTCGTTTTTTTTTTAAATACATGTACAACCTCAATCTCTCTATCTCTCTTTACGGCGAAGGGACTGTACTCCGCGACCTTGGATTCAGACCATAGGGATAAAAGAGCTGGCGAAATTCCCTTTACCCACATGTGTATATCTGCGCCTGTATTTTTTCTCCCTGTACTCCGAGCTAACCAAATACAGACACTGTCTCCCGTCGATATGTACACAGTACTCTGTGTTCAAGAGTCGTTTATGTAGAGTCCTTACGGAGGGGTTTTATTTTATTTGAATAATATTTCCTGCGACAGAATATTTTTTGAAAAACGTTTCCTAATCACGCCAAATAATACCAAGTGTTCTATTGGAATGATATTATTAATTGACTCTTTGTGAGAATGTAACTGTCAAGCAAGGTGAAAACCTCAAATATATGAAATTTCGATTAATTAATCGTAACTGGCAATTTCATGTATATGAACGAAGTTAATAAAAGTTAATAAAAGCACTATCCAAGTACAATGTTAAAATCATAACTACCAAAACCACATCTTGTGCCATTTAAAAAAAAGCCGACTTTATTTTTAAAATTTGAAATCTCCAGTCGTTGTTTTAATTAAAATTCTGAGGAGTCTAGGCAATTTCAAATACGAAGGTTACCTACTAATAAAGTTGAGCGTGTCATTCAAACTTTGCCTGATAAGGCAGAAATGATCAGATAATCAGAGGAATCCTAAATATTTTTTTAAGGAGCGAGAAGAAATTAAAAATCACGATCGTTCAAATAAACTAGGTTAAGAGACCAGGATGTCCAAAAATTTCCATCTAAATTAAGTCTCATTTTATATCTTCAAGAAACGTAAAATATCTCATAACAAGTTTTATCTCCTTGCTTTTTTTTTATAGGAAATGTTGCACAGAGCGTTTTAGAGCTGGCTTCAAAATGGCATTAATAAATTCAAAAAATCGGTCCATCTCCAAATTACTTTCGCATTTATAATTCTCGTTTTGGTAACGGTTAAAACGTCTGTATTTCATGTGGTCTGATATACATTTACGAAGGGGAAAAGCGAAAATTATATTAGAATCTTTGAACTCGGTTTCTCAATTAAACGAAAGAGTATTTGTTGGTGTATGAATATAATCTTTTTTTTTGTCCATTGGTGACTTACCGACTCCGCTTTGCAAACCCCAATAGAAACCTATTGAATTCGTCCGCCGCTATCCAAACACAATTCCTGACCCATCTTCTGACATTCTCCCTCTTCCCCGTCTCTCTGCTCTCCTATTCTCTCTTCCTACGTTACCTTCCTTCTCTCTTCACCTTTCTTTTCAACTCCCTTTCCAGCACATTCTCATCCACTTCATCTTCTTTTCCTTACACTTGCATTTCTTCTCCCTCTGTTTTCCCATTTATTTCTCGTTCAATTTTCCTCTCACATTATTGTCAAATTAATTGACCGTTAATTTATTTAGATCTCCTTATTCCTCCTCACGTCCTTGTTTTATTTCCTCGTTGTCCAGTCTTTGCCATACTTTCTCTTTCTCGCTCGAATTTCTCCCGTTCCCGCCTCCTCCTCTCCCTCCCTCCCTCCCTCATCAGTAGCGTAGCCACGTGTGTGTTGACCCCATTTTAAAAATTATCCGTGGGGACTTGACTTGAAAAAATAACAGTGCAAAAATAAAATAATATTATTCAAAAACACTGAAGAAGTTAAGCATAAATTTGAAATCAAGAATAAACAAACCAACGTTTTTTTGCTTGCTCATATATACATAAATAAAAATGTATACCTCTAGGGCTTCTTCCCTACTGCGCGCCGCGTAGGCGTAACTACGTCGATGTTCCGCACCTACCTTCTGTTCTCCATAACCTAAACCTATATTATTTTCTCTCCTCGTTTTTTCCCTTTTACTTAAACCCTTTACCACTTTAATGAACATTTTAAATCCTATCCAATATTTTTATGATTTTGCACTTAAAATCTTCCAGCTGTAGCATACGTATACTGTGATTAACATGTATATCGCAAAATTAACGATATAAAATACATGCTGTGAATTGAAACTGTATGGAATTATTACGTGAAAGAGGCTTCTCAACCATAAAAATCCCAAAAAAAAGTCGAATTTATTTCTTCCTATCTTTCCGTTACTACCTCTTTATTGCACACTCCTAACCTTCTGCGTATCTATTATTCCATCCCGTACTTATCTGTATAGCTTCCTTCCTCTCCGTCTTCTTTATCGTTTTCCATATCCATTCCACCGCACATTCCCGCATTGATAGCGCATTAGCGCACTCCCTTTCTGCCTTTCCTCTAATTCCCTTACCTTCCTTCTGCTGAGTGAGAGTGAATGACTTTGAATATATATATATATATATATATATATATATATATATATATATATATATTCTGACAAACACGAAAAGATAAAACTCCAAACACAATACGTTAGGGACATTCCAATTTTAATGCCTCCTGGAAGAGACTTCGAAGGCCACTCCTTGAGGCAAACGCGACATCCTAAGTGGATGATTTTTCGAGAGTGCGGGAGTGGGAAGGGATAGGATCTGTACAGGTGGAGAGAGAGAGAGTACGGCAGAAAGGAGATATAAAACGGTAACTTGGCGACATAAGCGGAGACAGAAAAATCGAAAAAGAAACGAAGAGATCGTGCATTCACGTAGAGAGAAAGGAAAAAGGACGAAAAAATAATAAAATAAACCCATGCCCTTTCGAGATGGGAAAGCCTGCATGAAAGAATACAGGCGTGGTGGGTGTCACGGAATAGGATAACAACCAGACAGTCGGGAAGAGGAGGAGCATCCAGCAGCAACAGGGGAGGGAGACAACAACTGTGGACGAGATGGAGTGTTGTCGTAGGAGTGAGTTTGCAGGAGAGGAGATATGGTTTTGGGGAGGGGAGAAGAGAGAGAGAGAGAAAGGGAAGGATGGGTATATGCCTCTTATTGTCGCATCATCGCGCGGAGAGAGAGAGGAGGAGGGGGAAGAGGGCAGAGAGAAAGAGACCGCTCAAGGACGTCGCCAAGTATAAACCAGAGGGTAATTTTCATATCTCTGTCTCTTTCTTTGGACGACGACGTAAAAGTGGAAATGGGAGCCATAAACTGTATCGGCGAGAGAAAAACTTTTAAAAAGAATCGAAAAAATACATGGGCGTGAATCAAGGGGGGAGAGAAAAATACGCCTGATACAACGTGTGTGTCCTTCGAAGAAGGTTCTCATACATCTTTTTTTGCGACTATCGACTGCCGAAGGTCGTATGTTCGAACCCAGGGGAAGAGATGGGGGTGCTACTTTTTTTTACGACCCGGTGATCAATGTGTCGCCGCAGAACATCCGCTGAAAAAAAAATCGAATGTATCCACTTCGCGAGGGTAGTGATATGGATGTTTCTCTTTTATTCTCCCTTCGTAGACTCCGAGAAACCTTAAACGCGAACATCTCCGTGACATCCGTGAGTTTTACTATTCCACTCTTGACGTTGTGGCGTATCTGGGTGAATGTGAATGGGCGCTAATGCAAAAAAATGTCATATGTATGTCTGGATTGAAAAAAAAACTGCCTACTCTTGGGGACTGGATTGGCACATTTCAATTCTAAGGTTTCGAGTTCAAATTCTGTCGCTAGACTGGAGACGTCTGTGGAAGAAATATTTCAGCGACGGCTCGTATGAAGAATAACATTCCTGGATGTAAAATGCTAAAAATGCTTTTTTTTTTGGGCGTTTACATTCCTATGATATAATCTCGGATTGCATCATCAGAATTGGTTATGGAATGTTTTGTAAAATACCACTAAAATATGCCGAAATAACGCCAAACGCTCTAATTAATTCCAATATTGATATATAAAAATGCTTAGCGACATGTCTGCACCAATGAAAAACCTTTCTCCTATACACAAAAAGGAAACACTAAATAACGAATTTCGGCTTAAGAGCAGATATCACCAATTTTCATTCTAAAACTGATACTTTGCTAACAATGTACGCATATGATTTTCCCAAAATTTTAATCTCTCTCGGAGAAACGTCATTTTTCATTTTGATCTTGGTAATAAGATGAGTTCAGTAATTCTTGCTTCAACACTACAAGTGATAACTAATTAATTCACGTCAGAACTCCTCACTTAGTTCACTGTGACGGAAACTTTTGGTCTTCTGTACACTTTACTAATGACAAATTATGCAAATTCAGGTTCACTTTGTTAGGATGACATCTTCTCCAGCACAGCAAAGCAAACTCAGTAACCCCCTACAGAGAATGGTTTCAATTGGCGAACGTATTCGCCCGTAGCTCCATCAGCGGATTATTGGAAGGTTACCGAATCTACTCCTTTGTATTTATGAAAATATCTGTTTTGGACGAGAATAAAAAATATTTACTGAAGCCAATTATCAACAGTTCCGATTTTCGGGTCCTACCATAAATACTCATCAACAACAGGGTGCGAAGAGTAACGTTGCTTGAAAATGAGCGTTCGAGACCTTTGGTTCCGATAATTGACTCGGATAGGGAAATTACAGCTTTGGAGCAACGCCAGAGATGAGAGGAAAAATAAGTCGAAAAAAAAACCGTTTCAACCCATTAATCCAAAACCTTTATCCAGTCTGGCTAATGAAGTAGACTCATCAAATTTTCCTACCCAGCGGGAAGGTAAAATTCAATTCGATCAGCGTGTAAACGAGCGAAAAAAAGGGGAGGCTCATTTCTTCCACCAATTCTCTTCCCATTATTCAATGTCCGGCGACCTCTCATTCTTATTCTCCCCGTCTCTCGCTCTTCCTCTTTCCATTTTGTATTTATCTACCCTTTCTCTTTCCACCGGACATTTTTCAACGTTCCTGTTAACCGAACTCACGAAACCTGCCCTGCACGGCCAATCCATCGGCGTATCCCTTTCGAGAAAGCAATCTTTCCCTAGTCCCGCAGAAAAAATAACAAATTACGCCTAAAACCCATTTTCCAGTCGCCATGAATTGAAAGTATTTTCTTTTCCTTGGAACCTTATTTCTATACTGTGACCAGAGTCAGGTGCAGGGAAAACATGCGATTTCCGATATTTTATTTACACAATGTTAAGTATAAAATCATTTTCAACTCCGAGATGACTTAAGTATAAAAAAGGGATATGAAGAAGGCTGCGGAAAACATATGCATAGAACCAGGTTTAACCAACAATAACTTGATGATTTTCTACGGAATTAAAAAGAAAGAAAGAACATCTTTACGAGTATTTTATTTTAACGGATACTATTACGGAGTTCCACGAAGATTCGCCTAACTCGGTTAATTATAAACACATTTTTATTCACGTTGAAATTTAACCAACCGGCTGGGATTCCGCGACGAGCTATAAAATATTTGCCTATTCCGGCCAAACAGCAACGGATGATACCCTACTTGTGCGAACATTTACAAGTAATAAAATCCAGCACTTGTGGTAAGAGCGATTCCTTTCCTCCTCATTCTCCCTTCCTCTTTTTCTTCACCTTCCCCAATCCGCTCGCCCCATGTATGTACCTCTTGTTCCGAAAAAGAAAAAGATGATCTCGCGCCGCCATCCGTCCCTTGCTAGAGCTTTGGCGACGTGAGAACAGACCGCGCATAATGTTCCACACGTAGTGCAGCGCCTCTGGCGGCGGTACCGATTACAGAGGGTCTCTTCACCGTGTTCTCCCCCTTTCCAAGACTCTTTAAACGCATGCACAAACAAAACTCGTTTATTTTTTTGTAAAGGTGCTCACTTGACCTCTCACTCCCTCTCCCCTTTAACGCTCCTCACTCCGCTCTCTCTCTCTCTCTCTCGCCTCGTTTTCACTATCTCCGCATCTCTCTCATTTTATATCCACTCTCTGTTGCTGCTCCTTTCTCTCTCTCTCTCTCTTTTCATCCTATTTCAATTTTAATTTCACAAAAGGAAGCGAAGCACCAAAAGGGAAATTATATGGGAGACTGGAATGGATAGAAAAGATGCGAGATAGAGGGAAACCTGTAAAGAAAAGGGATAGGTCGATTGAATTATGCGTTAGAGCCGTAAAGGATATGATTAAAAAAGTAGTGAAAAGAGTGGCTAGACTTAAGAGAGGGATTGCAGTCCGGTATTGATTATGGGGACTAAAGACGTAGGCGAAGGAAGGAATATCGAAGAAAAGCTTCACGTTCAATCCTTAGGCTTATAGAACCATAATAAAGCCCATTAATCATTCTAACCACTGATAAGCTACCTGCGGATAAATATTCCACCAATTAGGAAGAGGACATAGGAATTGAAGATGGTAGCAGAAGATAGAAGGGGAGGTCGAAAGAACTGTAGTAAGAGAGGGAGATAAAAGGATTGATAGGAGGAAGAAGATACACTATTGCTTTATCCGAATGGGATAAAAACCATCAAGCCCCATGTGATAATCGATACAAACTATATGTAAATTAAAATAACCAATGTAAACAAACATACAAGAAAATAGCTTTACGTTATTATAGCTTAATGATCATACTAATCACCACGAGGGGAAAATATCATCATGAATATTAATGTCTGACGATATGTATTATGCCAAACTGTGCTCAACAAATTATCCTATACTCCGCAACGTTCTTCAATACTTGGGAAATTTGTTTCCCTTTCAAGTAGTCCATCATCTGTCCTTCCTACCTATCTTTCATTCCATTTTTCCTTCAAACCCCTGCAATCATATATTCAATCATGAAGCCTCTCCTCAAAAAATGCTCGATCCAATTTCTCAGCAATCATTTGTATTATCGATCTCTTTTATAATATTCTTCTTCATATTTCACATTTTACTTGATCCTTAAGTTTTAATTCCATGAAAATATATCATTAAGATTAATCACTTCCGAGGTACTTGGTCAACACTTTGTTTTCGTCCATTAAACTAGGGCCATATTCTTTCACAGACAAAGAAAAGATCACAGAAACAAGATTCGCCTGAAATTACAGTGCGTTTACAATAAAATATTCATGAAGGAAAATATACCTTCCTAGCTCAGAAAATGAGCATGATACCAGGGGAAACTTACTTACTGTTCAATATCTGAGAATTTTAAATTGTTATATGACGCGAGATAAAAAGTGAACGACAGTGACGGCGAGGAAACGCACTCAACAGATATTAAAAACTGACGTTTCAAAAAGAAGTTGATTGAAAGGAAGGGATTGAAGAGAATTAAGGTTAAATGAGGATTCGGAGGTAGGAAGGGAAGAAGTAAAGTGCACGGGATCTATAAAGAAAAGGGAGTTGGGGAGAGAAGAGGATCAGGGCCGTGTTTGGCTTCATGCATAAAAGAAGAGGAAGGAGAAGGGAGGAGGGGAGATAAGGAAGGAAGGTGGGGGAGAAGGGACGGGGGGAGAGTACACACGGAATTTCGAGTAGGGTGCGAGAGATACGCAGGCAAAAAATACATCTACGCGCCGACGATATGGATGCTGGATGAAAAGCAGGTGAAAAGGAAAAGGCGCAAGAGTTTCATGGGCTCGAAATTAGGATTTATATGGCGCTCGATGGAGCGATAGAAACTACGAGGATATTATATGTGTGTGTGTGTATATATATATTCTCCCAAGCACGCAAATATGGATATACGCGGGCTTTCGATGCTCGCCGCGAAAATATCCTAGGGTTAAAGTGGATGTAATATGTGCGATAAAGCCTACCCTCGTTTGATGGATGGCATTAATGAAAATGTCAACCGGACCCGTTGTAAGTTATAGAGAAAAAATTGAAGTCGTTTCGTGCGCCTTAAAGAATTTAATAGATTATTTCAGGGGAGAAACGAATCATTGTTTTGATATGTAGGTTTCTTTGAGATAGTCGCACGGTTTTTCTTCTATTTGCTTCAAATATGAAATTAAAAGGTAGGCAAAATCAATTAAGCTAAGGATTGATATAATGGTCATGATATTTTATTTTCTGTACACGCTGAATTCTTTCGTTGAGGCGATATCTTTTTTCTATACCTGTGTTATTACAACCGACCCTTCTTTAAAACGGAGGATGGGTTCTGAAAAAGTGCCGTGTTATCTAAATCCGTTATGCGTGAAACTAGTTTTGCATAGTGTAATGGGGTTGCGCTCTAAACCTATTCAGGCACCATCCTCCAGTTCATAAAATTCTAAACTTCTCTTTGATGCATATACAAGTACAAAATTCATTGCAAGATACCAAATGTAATAGGAAATAAGTAGTGTTATCCATGAACCTGGATGAAATTAGCGTTTTTCTTCTTATATTAAATTCGATAATATTTTGTTTTATTTCACAACGAAGATTTATCTCGTTAACGTAATTGATGAACCGAGGAGGATTCTGAGTTTGACCACCTTTTATGTGTGTACAAATTTGGATTATCTTATTTTTTATACCACCACATATCCACATAGTCGGTTACTATGGCCTCTTTTGTGTGCAAAATCTATGCGAAAATGAAAGCTCAAAATTTCAGATTTCCATCTTTCATGCTTTCAGAGATATTAAAATAAGTTTTAATTGGCTCCTATGCGACCCTGTATGTTTTTCAAAACTCAAAGAAAAAATAAATTTCATCATAGATTGCACCCGCCCAGCAAATATTAGACTTATATCTCTTAACGCTTACTTGCTACTTGGATTTATTACAAAGACGGACTGACAGAGCGAAAACATAAGCCCGCGTATGAAATAAAACGCGATAAAAAGAATAATGCAGCCAGATAGTGATGGCACACCGACATTTAAGAGTATTTAATAAAAGTAGGCTTTAATTGCTGCGATGTGCTTATACTATCCATAACCGCATTGTCGCATTAAAAAAACTGTGTTATAAGAATCTACGTCTGTACTTTCAGGAAAAAACAGGAGTCTCAGTCATTCATTAAATTAGATAATGGTTCACTGTGATTGTAGGAGTGGAAATTACAATTATGGAAAGTAAAATGTAATATATCTTTACAGATGCCCCAATTCGCACTAACATTTTCAGAATAACTAACACAATAGGCCAGTGTTTCCCAACATTTTTAGAGTCGCGGCACCCTTAAGTGACTTTTCAGAATTTGGCGGCACCCCTCCCTATCCACCATCAGTAATAATCATAATAATAACCCCCTTCTCCATATCTCCTTTCATTTCGAAGTGCCCTTGCGACTAAATGAAGTTCGTCTTAACTCTGGCTTGGATTTTTGAAAGCCAACGATGAAAAATGAGGTTAAAAATGGGAAAACAATTTTTGCGGCACCTCTCAGAACACTTCATGGCACCCCAGGATGCCGCGGCACCTAGGTTGGGAAACACCGCACTAGCCTGTGGCATTTCCCCTAAAACGCAAGAGAAAATAATGTGAACGATTTCGCTTTACAGAAATCAATAATTTCAACCTTGGTTTGCCTTTTGACAAGCTTCGTGTAATGTAATGTTTCAATGAAATGGCCGCTGGAGGACTTAACGGACGATTTGTTACCGCTTTTATAGTCCGTATTGCAGATTCTGTATTTCGAACGTTCCCCCAAGAGCTAGGAAGTTTATAACTGCACTTGGGTGCAGCATTCCTAAGCGTATCAACGTCACCAGCTGAATGCATTGCCGTTGTTACGACGCGACGAGAGTGAAAAACAGTCCGCGTTGCCGTGGAATGGGATAATAATTAATCCGCTAAAAAGTAACGCGGTTGTTACGTACATTTGAAATGGGACCATAGTCCGTTACGACTTCGGAAGAATGGAAAAACTTCGCTTGTTTTTGCGTCACGTTATGGAAGACTACGAAAAGATGAAAAATGTTTTATGGCCGCTATTACCATTCTCAAACCTGCACGTTTGAAAAATCCCCTCGCTCTCACCAGTCTATTTTCTGCGTCTCCATTCTTTCAAAACTTTTTGTTTTCCTCGGGAGACATTCAATCAACCTTAAAGCAAATAAGTAAACCGCCCCGCAAAAATTTTGGCGTCATATAATGTGGTATTGTGGACAGACAATGCATTAGTTAGATCTTAATGGCTCTTCTGGATTTAAAAAATAATAATAATACGCGGTGTGTAATTTGTTTTGGACAACCCGGAAAAATTGAGTTTTTTTATTAACTTATTCCTGGAAACGAAAATATTTACTTTATCTATCTTTTTTTTAAACGGTCAAACCGATGGCCCCGCGATGCGTTTAATGGAACGCCGTAAATTCAGCGTTGATCGTTTTCCGCATCTAAAAAAAAGAAAAAAGAAGAAAAATACGCCGTTCCGATTCGCAGTTTCCATCCACAGGTGGATGTGTGCTTGTTCCTTAAACCATGAATTCGTTAGGAGTTGTTCATCTAGTTCTATTCATCCGCTAAATTTTTCATGGCAATCTCTGCGGTAGAGTCTGCTCGCACGTATGCATGCATATATGCATGTGTTTGGAGTCGGTGGTTCCACGTCGTGCTTAAAAAAAAAAGATATTTCACCCAAATATCGCTAACTTGTTGGCAGAGAGGGAACTCCGCTTTTCGAATCAGTAGATGAATGCGACCCGACAAAAACTAAGGACTACCTCAAGGTGTGTTATAAACACACATGGCCCGGTTTTTCGCCGACCAAATACCGAAAACGCTGCACGTAAAATGGTACGTGGTTACCTTCTGCTTCAAGTGAATATCTGCATGGACATATCGGGAACATTTTCTGCCGGATTCGTATCCAAAACATACGAAACGATTTCGGTATTAAAAGCTAAACTTCGTTGTTTGCTTATAAAGTTGACGAATGAAGTTTTAATACAAAGTATGGGTTAGATTCCGCCAACTGAATACAGCGCAAAATTTTAGGGAATATTTTACAGTCGCATTAAATTCCGAATTCACCCATTACGGAATAAAATTTTTTACCACATTTTCCGGCGGTAAATGATATTTCAACGTTGCAATCCGTGGTCACGAGGTTAATCCTGAAAATGGGATCGCATTTACTCAACTTTTCCCACTTCATAACTTAAATTTCGGTTGAGTTTACAAATAACGCATTTATTCCAATCATCTCCTATTAGTTTACCCATTACGTGAATAACTTGCAACGCCTGAAGTTATGCGAGAAAATTATTATTAGTTTTAGTTTCTCATGCCACGTGTTGCTCCGTCGTCATTCAGACTAATTATGCATAATTTTCGGTATTCGTCGTGGATATATAGACTCATAAAGTGAAGTAAATCGACTATAATCACAATGACAAATGATAATTATCGAAATTATAGGACAATGAGTCGGATGCGAGAAAATAAGATTATAATTTCCAGGGAGGTAATACGCGACGCGGTAACCATCAATCGAAACCCAAGCGTACCTAATAGTAGCACATCGAGTTAATGCTTTCACGACAAAAAAAAAACACTGCGAATTGCCATTTACCGAATCAGCAAAACATCAAAACTTACTTGTCATTTGACGTACTTGACCGACTCATTAACGCCATCACGTAGACGACGAACGTATGGAGAGAAATTTAATATGATGGATAATATATATGTAGGAACAAAAGAGGCACGAAGCCCTATGGATAAGTGTGTTTTAAGCGAACGGGTATTTTAGAAAATTTCCGGGCAATCTTATCACGGAAAAGACACCTGAACGTCCCTTCGCTCTGAAAATAGCGGCTTATGAAAAATAAAAAACATGAGACGGGAGAAGGTGAAAGTGAAAGGTGTTCTCCGTCTCATCTTAATTATTCGTATCTACCACCAACTCCTTAATAGGTTTTCTTCATCAGCGGATAAAAAATATGTGCGCGAGGAATTTTTCGTAACGTGCGTGAAAGTAAGGGTGAAAAACTGTTCGGAAGGGGAAGAACGGAGTGGAAGAGAAAGAGAAAGCGACAGGGAGCTTATCTTCTTAGCTACTACAGGAAATGTAATTTAAATGATGTGGTGGAACAGGACGGAGAGTGGAAAGAGAAAAAATATAACGACAAAAAAGGAGGTATAGGAAGAAAGTTTGTGAAATTTCTTCTGTATTTGGAAAATATATATTATAAATATATAGACGCTTCTCACACGTGATATATATATATATATATAGATAATCCGCAAGAATTTTAAAATTTTAGCATTTTTACGATTTGGAATTTTTCCCAATCGGTTTGTCCAAAATCATCTAACCGTGCCAAATTTCAAGTCTGTAGCTCATGTGGAGCTGCCTCATAATTTTTGTTCTCGTATGGGGCAAAACAGACCGAAAAATGGGGATTATATCAATATCGGGTTTCTTTCATTAGTCGTAGTTTAATATTAATACAATATAAGCCTCTGATTCCCATTAAAAGCTTACCCATATTAAAGCATTCAGCTCGTTGACAAGGTAGCAGATTGTTCAGACCCAGAAAAATTACTTTTTTCCAATGAAAACTATAATTTACGCTAATTCTACCGGGATTTGAATTCAGTCTTCAAAAATAAGAAACTACAATTTATACACTTTCCGATAGTTCATGTCCCGAGTTCGAACCTTGACGGGAAATAATTTTCAAAAGCACGTACAAAAACCTCTACACAGATTTACGTGTTTTCTTATGGGGCAAAAAAATTGCAAAAAGGGGCAAAAATAGCCCCTAAAAAGGTACGTAGGTCTCAGTTGTCAGTCAAGTGATTCAGTAATTTCTTTTCATTCCACGTGTTCACTTTTCACCGTGCCATGAATCGTTACTCCAACGCTGAAATGGCGGACATTCATTACACGTACGGACGAGCGAATGGGAACACCAGTAAAGCTCAGCGTCTGTACCGGTAAACTTTTCCGCAACGACGATGCCCAGCCAAGGATACTTTTGCAGCCATCCACCGTCGTCTTCGAGAGACGGGGTCCCTTTCGCCTGTTACCGCTGATTGGGGGCAAGACTGAAATGCCCGAACACCTGACGTAGAAGATCAGGTGACTGACATGATCGAGGATCCTGGAACTAGCAGTAATACGTATTTCACATGCAACTGTATGGAGAATTTTTCTTGAGCAGAAACTCTACGCATATGATGAGCAGCGAGTGCAGGCCCTCTCACAAGCTGATTTCCCTCCACGAGTCGTGCTTTGTCAATGGTTTCTGCAGCAGTGTATTGAACCTAATTTTCTTCTGTCTACTTTTCACGGATGAGGAAAATTTACAAGAGATGCCATTATGAATTTTCACAACGATCACCAATGGGCATAGGAAAATCCTCATGTTATTACCCGGTCTCGGCAACAGCAGCAGTTTTCTTGGAACGTGTGGGCCGGTATCATTGGAGATTACCTGATTGGACCATTTTTCCTGCCACCTACGCTCAATGGCCAAAATTAAGTTCTCCGAGACCGTATTGTGGATGTTTTTCAAACAATTCGGAACATTCCCGGAATTTTCGAACATGTTCGACAATCCATAAGAAGACACTCTTGAAGCGTGTATTGCTGCTCAAGAAGGCCATTTTGAACATTTGCTCTGATGTAAATGTAACAGAAAATCCTTAACGTTCACTTGTAATTTCACATATTAAAAGGCCACTTAAATTTTCATTAAAAAACATCTCCAAATTTCATCATAAGTCATTTAAAACTTGTATGCCGGGTTTTCCGGATATATGCCCATATGAACTTGACAGGCGTTCTTACCTTCACCTGTCTTCATATGAACTTTTTTCATCCTTATGGTCAGTAGAACACGCTCCCAAAGTTTGACGAGATCTTTCAGAAACATATAAATAGGAGAATACAAAATTATGAGGCACTTCCAGATGTGCCACAACCGAAGGAAAAACTACAAAACTGTCGAAATTCCAATTTTGAGAGGCTTTTTGGCTCCTTTTTATCCCATTTTTGCCCATAAGAAAACAGGTAAAACGGTGTAGAGGTTTTTATATTTGCATTTTAAAATTATTTTCCGTCAAGATTCGAACTCGGGAGCTAAACTATCGGAAATGATAGAAATTGTAGTGTTTTATTTTTGAAGAAAGAATTCAAATCCGAGTAGAATTAACGTAAATTTATAGTTTGTATCGGAAAAAAGTGATAACTTTTCTGCGTATGAGCTGTAGACTTGAAATTTGGCAAGGCTATATGATTTTGAACAAAATCAATTGGAAAAAATTCGAAATTGTAAAAATGCTAAAATTTAAAAATGCTTGCAGAATGCAAGCACCGTCTACTGGTATATTATATATTCATCGGAGAAGGTTGGCTACAGGAATAACTACAAGTGAAGGTTCTTTTGGAGAGAAAGAAAATTTCGGGAAATATATCGAGGATGAATATATCGTACCAAAAGTATTACTTACACGAAAAGTACGTGGGTGTGGATAAATTTCATATGCTCCACGATAGAATTAAAAATTATGCCCACATGGGTCTAACTGATCACACGGAAAAGATCTATGTGTAAAAATGTTATAAAGTGGGATATATTATATGGTAAATGAAAGGTTAAAGTTACAACTGACCTGGTTATTATCTCTAGTTATCCGAATTGAAATGAAAATCATTAGAATACGGATATGCATTAGATGTTTGAAGTACCGAAGAGGAAATATTCAGTAAAATATGAACCGATTCTGGTTGAAAGATGAATGTTCCAAATCAAAGAGAAGAAAAATATCGGCATTTGTTCAGTATACTCGTATACGGCGACTGAGCAGTATAAATTATGATAAATTGAAACTTAAAAGAAGTAGATAATTTTCATCCGACCAGGAAATATAACAAGTGGGACTCAACACAATAATGTATCCAAAGAGCCGAGAAAATAATTGGACCGAAGAACATTGATTTTTTCGAAAAATTCCGTATTTAAAAATTTCTTTGTTATTGATTGTACAGCAGCTCACCGCTCCAATTTCTTTTAGTATTTCATTTAAAATGTTTTCCTAGAGGAAAACATAAACTTGGGTGACCTCGTAAATTTTACATGCACCGAATCACCTTTACATTTTTACCGCTTAATTGAAGCAGTATACGAAATCTTTCACACGGAAATTATTTATCTTTTCGTTGACCTACGTCATGCAAATACTCCATAATCTTCTGAAAAGAGCCGTTTTCCTCTATTCTTGGAGAATAATAAAACATTTCGTTGAACACATAGTCATTCGGCCTAGAAAATTCCATAGTAGATACCGCTTTTTTCGTATTGATTTCTACCTTTACAGCCACGGAAAAAGTAACGAGTATTAAAAAATGGCGATGCAGTTATTTGCAAAGCTATCGTTAATGTGTATTTCCAAGCTTACAAATCTAAAATATGTAATAGGATATGAAAAACACACTGAAGGTGACATGTAATTTTGAGTTTCAAGCACAGTAAAACTAAGGTTTAATTTACATTAAAGTGCTATGCTTATTTCGAAAAAATGTCGCCAAATATATTAACTCTTGAAAATGACAGCTTAATTTACCCAAAACAAAACATTTTTTTCCTTAGAAAACCAAATTTATCAATTGAGGTTATATTGAATGCGTATAGTATGCAATTTTATTTTCCCTGCGATTTAATTACTACACGTCAGGCACCGAAAAAATGAATTCGCGTTTCCTCTTCCGTATGATGAAAAAAATAAGCGATTGCGAAGAAAAAAAAATTAATGTTCTTAACAGCTGCACAAAATTGCCTTAGTTTGATCGGAAAACGATCTATAAAACAAGAAATTAAGCCCAACTTTATTTGCGCAATTTTATTCCAACTGTGATGAACTTCTTCCAAAGAAACAACGAGGTTACCGCATTCTGATATAGCTCAAAAAATTACTGTCGTCGTAATAACTGTGGAGGGAAAGTAACAAAAAAGTTGCCGAGCACAAAAAATAGACCTAAAACAAAAGAATAAAGGGAATATGACGGTTTTTCAAAATCGGAGTCGAGAAAGGATGAAAATGTTTGGGTGTGTTTGTGTGTGCGCGTAGGAGTTGGGGGGGAGGGGGGGAGGGAGATTGACGCTGCGCTTCATGGTAGCTATGGGGGCGGCCGGGCGTCACAGGGAGTGTAAAATGACTAAGTGTGGAAGTTCCTGGCGTCGCGTAATGGCCCCCCTCGTTATTACACTCCGGCGACGTACCCTACGCGTTAAAATATACGTCAAACTTTACCCGCGCCACGAGTAGAGGAGCGAGATGGAGGGGGCGGGCTCACAAAATGCCCTAACTTTAGATAACATTTTTAAAAAAAAGGAGGAGTAGCCGACGTGCCTCGAAGAAAATGCCGAAAACCCTTCCGTAAAAATCGTTTGGAAAAAAATAAGGGCATTTTGAACGATAGAAGCGAAGCTAAGAATAGAATTAGCATTGCTTTGAAGGCACCTTATTGTACGATTGTACGATTAAAGCGTTCGATTTTTCCGATGCACGACGCCCGTGTTTAGCAAACTTTTTATTCAATGCAGTTCTGCTCGTTAAAATTTTATTTCGTGAAATACGCGTCGAAACTCCCTTGCAACGATATAAAAATACATAATTCTTAAAGGTACTTACGGGTGGTATGCTCAATCTAATTCCAAGTGTTTGCTGTGTTAGTTTACCAATCCAATGGTTGAGAATTTGACTCTGTTGTCACAGTTGCTTCTGAAAGACAAAAAAAGATAACAGTCTTCACATTCTAATCCCCACTTGTGCATCTGATGGAAGGTAATAAATTAGAATAATTACAATAAATTAGAGTGCCGAAAACAAATTACCTCGGCGGGGTCTTTGACCAAACAACATGGCTACAGTGACGCAATGTGGAGAGCAAGGAAAAACTAACACATTATCATTCCAAAAAATGTATTATTATGTATTATTTTTAGTATGCTAAAAAATGATGAATTATCGTATAATCGCGGAGCTGTCTGGGGACAGAACATTAAAAAATATGTCGTTCAATATTCTTCGAGTTTTCCAGTTAGACCCGGCAAAGAAAATCCATCCATTTTTTACTCTTTCTGATAAACATGCATTATCGATTGATATCCATTAACGTACTTGGTCCATAATAAAAAAACATGTCCGCGTTTATCTTAGTGGTAAAATGTTAAAAACTTTTCGATAGAGCTTCAAAGAGCTCCCCATTGATTAAAAATAAATCCTTCGGTTGATTCATGAGGAACTAAGCGCGAGGAGCTGGAAAAGGAAAGAAATACACCGACATTTTTAGTAATTTTGGGTTTTCGTTTTGTAGGATCTTCAAAATTGACTATATTCGAAGAAATGGAGGAGCTTATTCTGGGCATAAAGATTAAAAGACTGGTTCCATTAAAAGTATTCTGAGTATGGAAACAGCAAGTTTAATGGAAAATAATGAAAAAATCCGCCAAAAAATCAAATGTTAGGACCCGCTGACGTAGGAGAAAGAATCAAGTATGTTTGCGTAAAAGTAGAGTAACAGAAAAGAATTTAAAGACGGGAAATTTAAATGACATTTCTCGATAGAATTGAAAATATGTGCAATGCCCAGTAAGTTTCGAATGTCTAGATGAGTGAGAGGGAGAAATAGACCGAATATTTCCTCAGATACTTTAAATAACATGCTCAAAGAATTCCAGTGTAAACACACTCCATACATTTAGCTAAATGTTCCATTTACCAATTTTTGCATGTTAGCCTTGAAATTGCCTCGTTTGGATTTAACATTCCGGATAGCCATTGTGATGCATAGCTTGTAACGTCATTTTTTAGTCTTGATGAATCCCCGTGGAGGATTGACGCTACATTGAAAAAAAAATTAAATTAAAATTACTGAATCGAGATCCAGGAAGATTACGAAGGAAGTTCCAAGATGTCTAAACTTATAATTTTCGAAGTCTTGCGAATCACAAAAGGAATTTCTAATAAACGTCTGAAAAACAGAAGTTTCCCACTTATTTCGAGGGAATGTATGCTGACATTTAAATGACTCTCAAAAGAGTATTTGAAATCCTTTGTTGATCTGTCAAAATGTCTTTGCGGTGTTTTCCAACACGCCTCTACCCCAAAACTTCAGAAGGGGAAGAACCTGATAATTTTCAAGACCGATCAAATACAATCTTCGGAACGGACTTCATAAAAGAATTAAAATTGGCAGAAATGTAAAAAAAGTAAAAATGATGGAAAGTTCCCAATAAATTAGCTATAATAAAAATTGTGAGAGACAAAAACGCCTCCCTCCCTCGCATTCAGACGTTTTATTGGGATTAATTACCAAATAATAATGGCTATTCACAAATAAGATATTATCAAAGCTATCTTCGTGGTGAAGTTTTCAAATTTTACGTAAAATTCGGTGTTTTTTTTAACGTAGGACGTGAGCTACATAATTTACGTGACCTAAAGAAATACGCTTAAATAAATATGCACGAGGAATTTACAGCGCGAAAGTAATTATGTGGCAGTGGGAAAATATTCCGAAGAAATAAATCCCATCCGCTATCCAACGAAAACTACAGTCGTAGCGAGAAAATCAATATTTTAATCCTCGGGATCTTCGGTGCACCTGACCTCGTTTTTCGGGCACTGCATCCTCATTACGCCACCCGAGCTTTCTGCGATAATCTCAAATCTAGGACTTTCTTCTCAGTTAAATTTGCATCGTCGACGCAGGTGAAATGAGGATTTTGCCCTAAGATATTTCTATTTCATCGACTTCAGCGCTCCTCTTGAGTTTAACGACCACGATATATATCACCTTAAAAAAAATATATGGCCAATTTCTCTGCGTCTAAAATAAGAGACGGCTTTATATTCCGTAATATTCTCTATATCCAGCGGTTGGAGAAATGAATATAACATTTTTGATACGTTCAACGATCATTCGTTTTGTCAGGCGGGTTTATATTTCAGTTGGAACTTTACGCAATTTATCGCTTTGACGATAAAAACATGCCCGCACATTACATCAATGCGGCCATTACTGCGAAAATAGCATATATATCCGTATGGCGCATGTGGGTAACATATTGCCCATTCGTTCAACCACAACAACAACTTGGAAAACCGAATCAGTTTTCAATAAAATAGCTGACTATTTCACCTCCGAGAAATTGAACGCGTAATGCACTACGTTTTCAAAATAAATCCGCAATATTGAACAGGCAGTTATTCAAGGTCGCCATATTAAAAAAAAATGAAATTGTCGACGCATACTACGAGAATATAAAATTCTCTGTCGCAAATGTCGGGTGTGTCACAATTTACTGCTCACCTACACATAATCCAAGCCAGCATATATTTAACACTAATGAGTTCATTATTCGTTTATCATCAATATGTCCATCGGCTGCCATCTACCCATCCTTGTATTAATGTAGTATTTTTCTGTATTAATTACTTCCACGTGCAAGTGGTCTTTTTCTATTAATTCATAGTTATATATCCCTCGGTGGTAACGATCCTTTGCCAAGTATAAATTTCAATATTGGTTAATGTTTATATATGGCGAACACAATAAAAAGGGCTTCATAAAGCTATATAATGTCAAGGAAATACAATGACACTGGTTCAGGGAATATATTTCAATTCTCGGCAGGGACACTCTCAATCTCAAGTACTCAGGCTTTAGGGGATGTTTCCTAAGCGAGATACCTTCAGTACAGACCCACACCGAGCGCACACTTTTAAAAATATGGTTGTCAAAGCAAAAAAGAAAACATCCACACATAAGGCATTGTTTATATTAGTTATAATGCTGACACAAGCTCGCACACGACGTGTATAAAATCATTAGCTACGTTGAGACCAAAATTTTTCAGTGAAAAATGGAAAACAGAGTTGTGAATATCGTATTTCGATCTTCGATAACGCTTACGCGAAACAAAAAAATCCCATGCCGCGCGAAACATACGCAAAATAAGCAAAATTTTAAAACGTAGAAGATGACGTTAAAAAAATTCACCGCTACACTATTTCGCTACTATATCTGGACGATTTAAACGCCTCGCTCGATACTTCTGATTTATTCCCTATAGGTATAGAGACTATAGAGAGACCGGAATAAAAAAAATTTAATTATCGCCTGAGCGTTTCCAACTGCCTTTCTCACAGCCGTCGCCCGGAAAACCCCGCGAATTTCAACAATACTCTCCACATCATTTATCCATAAAGGTCGCTGGCGAATTTATTCACGCCACCCGAAATTTCCGCAGCGGAGGCGGCCGATTCGGCAAAATTCCTTTCCGATTTTCGAAAATTAATTACGCGGCTCGGTTCGAAAACGTTAAATGCAATAACTGCCATTTATTACTTCGTAATTAGAAAACATTTTCGAGCGGTTAAAAAAAAAAAAAAAAAATTCCGCCGCGTCCATCGCCCGCAAATTTTCCGAAATTAATTACACGACCCTATCGGATGTATTATGCCGGAAACATCAGCGGCGGATCGGAAAAAAATAGGAAAAAGACATCATCCCTCTCTAACCGATAATTTATCTCCGTAGCAAAATTCCCATTTCGTTCCGTTAAAAATAATCTGTGTGAAGAGGGGGTTCGCCATTGCCGAATTTCACAAATATATATATCAAACTGGAAACTAATTTAACACGAGTCCGATCTACTGTCGAAGCGCTGTTTGTCTGCTGGAAAAGTTATCGCTTTCGTGTTGTCCCACACAGACTCAAGAGGATTTAGCGGTTTCCGTACCTTGTTTGCGACTCTGGTTTTTCAAAATTTAGATTCCATAATGGAGACAAGCTGTTTTTCGATGTTTTCGTTCGAGAAAAAGGTAAAAACAAGGAAGGACTTGTATAAAAAAAAACTACCAACCGCTCGAGTGAGAAAATATTTGATTGGCGAGCTCGTTTCGAGGTTTACGTATCGTGAAGGGGAAAAAAACGTATACTCCGTGACACCGGTGCTCCGACAAAACATTCGGACGTAAATGCGCGAACGTGAATATCTATATATATATATATATATATAGGGCGCATGCGCAAGTGTACACGTTACGCGAGCACACACACACACACGGATAGCTGTTGTGTACTACATGGGACAGAACGCCCGACGGCGAGTTACAGATGTTCTTCCATCTCGACACAACAAGGCCATGGGAAATAGAAAAGGAGGATTGCAGCGTGATAAATTAACGACAAAGAAGAGGAGGTTGATTAAATTTACTCCCGACTTGTCGCCGAGCCTTTAATTGAGGTAAACGGCTTTTCTAAAGGAAAAAACAATCCGAATTCGGTCTGTCGCCGAAATTTTTAGTGGTGTAATAGCGACAGAAACATTTATATTTCAACATACCGCATATTTCCGCGGAGGTGCAAAATGGACGAAGCCAAAACGTTCCAAAACGTGAATTTGAATGCGGGCAGAAAGAGAAATGGAGAACCGAAGATAAAAAGACGAAGATAAAGGCTGACGAATAATTGTTTAAGATAGCTATACTGATAATGTGCTTTCATTTGATCACAGTTCGGTCTTCTAAAACTATTAAACGCAGACCCATTATTCATTTTATAGTAAATAATAAAATGCTACAAAATTATTTATATATACGATACATAAGGCTAAGAAATAAAGAATGACATATACCCTTTTACACGAAGTGCAAAAGAAAGAATACATGTTTTAATTGATTTAAGAAGGAGAAGCCAAAAACACGCGTTTGGTAAACACCTACTAGGAGGAAAACACACTAAGATAGCTTGAAAATCTGCTAAAATCAAGTTAATAAGGGCTAGAAAAATGTTACAAAGGTTAATAAGTAAGGAGAAAAGGAGAGCTTGGAGAGGACGGTAGAATTACAAAAAGACTAGGATGTACCCATCTACAAATCGACGTCCCACATTGCCCACGTACCACCAGAACATACTCATCGAATTCAACGCCGTTCCACACGTTGCACTGTGATCTAGAAATCGAAAAAAACCGGCAAAAATCTCATACTCGGTATAATACCTCAAATCTTTGTCAGGAACTCGTATTTAACAATTTTAAGGACATTGTACCAATTTCTACCCCTAATAATATTAGATTCTTAATTATTAATTCAACTTTAATTACTTTTCGGTCATTGCTGAAAAGCACTATTATCGTCGTGATGTCCGTCCATTAGTCTGCATACATCAGGGAAAAATTGGCCAAAGCGATTTCAACCAAATTTGATATAAAAAATTTAAAACTAAAAACAAGGCCAAAATAACATATTTGGACTGCATCAATTCATCGGGAGTTCCAATACTGCAAAATAATATTTTTAAGATTTAATGGTTTTTGAAGGTGTCGTCACAACTAATTTTAATTATATTTCAGTATATATGAAATCTTTACATATACATCAAATCAAGGGATCATATTCGGACATATTAACATATTAAGCAGGGGTGCCAATATTGCAAAATACAAGTTATAGATTTTTATGAATTTGGAAGATATTAGTTAGATCGACGAAATTTAGTATGAAAAAAGTTTACAACATAGAAAAACAAACTCAAGATGTTTAATATAAATATAAAAAGCAGGGTTGCCACAATAAAAAATAATAAAATTTATATTACAGGTATTCCTACTTAATTTTCCGCATACATTTACCCAAATTTAACATTTACAACTTATACATAAACAACACAATATTAATAAATGTGGAAAGAATAGGCCAAGCATGGCATACATTTTTTTTAACGGATCTCAACAAAATTTCCTATTTAAGATTTGCATAACATGAAATCAAGGTGTTTAATGCGGAAATTAAGATCAGAGCAACAAGAAGGTAAAAAAATAAATAAAAATCTAACCTCAATCATCAGATTCGTCATCTCCATTCCACGACTCTTCACTACATTCGGTATCTGTAGAACCTTCTGCCGATACTCGAACCCGAGGCGTTTCTGGTGGACAGATTGGTGCCTTTAGGAGACTAATTACTTCAACAGAAGGGGATCCTTTGACCTTTCCCGGAAGTTTCCGAATGGATGAAATCAGAGGATCAAATGAAAGCAATAGTCTTCGAAATATATCCTCATTTGTTGCAGATCTCGAGTACTTCCGGGCGTGGTGTTCTCTAAAAGACTTCAAGTCTTTATTTCTCACTTCTTGTGCTTCCTCGGACATTTGTCCTATGGGCAACAGGGCCATAGAGATGACCGCTGCTCCATGGAGAAGGATTTTGTGTACTGATATGGGCATATAATACTACGAGTATAGTTCCACGTAGATCTTGGCGGTATTTAAGGCAAACTCTTCTAAGGCTACCTCACACACATCATAACCACATGACAGAGCTTGCAGGATGGTGGCAAACCGTCTTATTAGGCCTTCATCAACACCAGTAATCGCAGCAGCTAGAGATGGATTTCGAAAGAATCTTTGCGCTGTGTTACCATCGTTACTGGTACCGCTTCCCCCTACTTTTAGCTGGTCAACAAGCAAACCCATTTGTACTCTTATATTTTCCTTTATTTGTGCTTTCTTGGCCTGAAACTTCTTTTTATCTTCCGGGTCCCGCACTTGCCACTTTTTCACGTCCAATCGATAAGACAGATGGAGGACACACTCCAAGAACCGAATCCATGCATATAGCGTGGAGAGACCGAACTGAAAAATACTTTTATCAACTTGCCTTTTGACTGCCTCGTTTAAATTGTTCATTTCTTTCGGCGTGACTCCACAAATGTAACAGGTCTGCGTTGAAGAAGTTTTTGTGACTGCGCTGCATATCTTCCCGTCTATCATGTTCATATTAAGTTGATGTGTAACACTGATTTCTTGCCCTGCACTCGTAATAATGCCAGTTGGCTGAAGAGATGCAATTTGATCTTCTACGTAGGACTTTTCTTCAAGTGACAACGCAGTTGTTTCCTTTTTCCATAGCATCCTAATAGGGCTACAATATGTTGGGAACGATGGACGTGGATTATTCCAGATAACTATTTTGTCTTTTGAAAAAACTTCCTGCTGATAACTCAACTGTATGGGCACAAGAGAAGATAGATATATGTGACTGTCATGTAAATTAGGATCAGAAAAGTTTTGTTTATATTCTGATTGCCCACTACTATCATCGCAACCCCATTTCCACAGCAACGCAAAGTTTTTGGGTTGAGAAATGTCCAAGGATGCTAACACGGAATCTTGTAAATAACCAGTACGGCATGTAGTATGGTCCAATAAACCCTGTAACTGTACCTCGGCAGAGGTTTCTGTGAAGTGCATTAAGTCCTTTGTAGGATAACAGCGCTCTTTAGCCTTAAGTAACCGTTCATAAGATGGATATATATTGGCATGTCTTTCTTTGGCCTACACTCGAATTAATTTATATTGCCTTTGGCTTAAATTTGCCTCCAGAATCAAAGAAATAGACTCGTCCTCAGAATACGGTTTAATTTCAATGCGTGACTTGGAAGACTTCCATGCTCGGACCATTTTCTCAGCTCTTGTTGGAGTAGTGAATATAACTTCATTCACTAATTTAGAAGGTTTATCCTCTCATTCATCCCTAAGGTTCATTTTTGCAGCGAAGGCCAATTGAGAGGAAGTATTTTCGCGGCGAAGTTCTTCGGTTTTTCAGATCTTGCTTCTTTGGCTACTCTCTTCAAAACTCACACTAGGTCGTCCCCTATTCACTTGAGGATCTGATTTTTCCGGAGGTGTACCACCAACTGAATAACTTTCTCCTCAAGTCAACTAGCATTATTTTTTAAAATACAGTTTCTTTTCTGTGGCACTTTTCTAGCTTTTTAAACACTTTGCTACAAAATCTTGACACTTCATCGCATCTTCTTCTCGTCATCTTTGGAGAGTTGATCGTTATTGAAGGAAATGATGTGATTTAGCAAATGATTTTTTTGCTGATCCCTTCCTTGCCCAGACTTTTGGTGGAGGACTTCATATAATTCTCTTCGTGTTTTGCAGATTTCCATACCGCAGCGTCGGTAATTACTTGCACATGGAATGCTTTCCTTACGTTAATATTATAACTATATTTATAAAATAAATGAATATAATACCACTTGAATATTACAACTATAATAATACACGAAAACGGTGACAAACTAGTATTAAACACACGAATATAGGTCAAACACGTCAGAGTGCTACACTGCTAATAAAGGGAAGGTTCAAATACTGATCGTGAACAGTTATCTTACAATTAGTCATACGAGTCATACTAGTCGCCCGCCTGCATGTATGCTTGAAGTGCATTTGCGTTGGTTGCCGCCCAGGAGCGCCCGCTAGGCGACAGGGTTCACAAGATACCGACTTTTTGCCTACATCTGCAATCTTCCGCAAAACATTGTAATTGTGTTATTTTAACAACACTTCTATCTATGTACTCCTCCAAAAAACTTCGCAGGGGGAGGCGGGGAAAGGTTTGTAGCTCAAGTTATATATGGAAGTTGACCTGTCCAAATAATACCGTATTTTTATAGCCACATTTAATCTCTACATGTGTTTAATTATATTTGCTGGATACTAGATAGTATATATTTCCCTACGTCAGTGATTATTTTTGAAAATACTGTAATAATTATTCCGAAAAAATTAGTCAAATTTTACCGTAAAAAGTAAGTTGGAACATAAGTTCCACTTTCCGGTCCCAAAAAAGGTATTAAGAAAGCACTTAGAAAGCCACCTATATGACAGTTTGGTGATCCAATTAGTTGTACTCATGATCATGTACGTTTTTTTCCGGTCTTTAAAAGTTGAAAATTTGATTTTTGGCGGCATTTTTCAGATTCTAGATCACTGTGCGTTGGATGAATAGAGAAACCAATGAACGTGTAGTGGGCATACTGTAAAATATAATTTCTACTTTGAGTTTTAAAGTGAAAGGAAGTCTGTTTGTTTCAAATTCTCTACAAGTTTTTTCAACCTTATAATATTAAGCGAACTACCACCTATTTACTACGCATACATTTAGAGATTTGTGTATAAGTAATCAAGTAAATCTGATTTTTTAATTAACAGAACGCATTATTGCATTGATGAGCTTTAACTGAGCAATAATGGTTTGGATTGCCGAAGGCAATTAATTTTTGTAATTCTAAAAAAATAAAAATTTGGATTTTCAGATTTAAAATTTATCTTCGAATTTGATTATACATAGGCCAAAATCCTCTTAACAATAACAAAAAACTTTATTTGATAAGTTGTATCGTCTAAAGCATTGAATTCGTACCTCACCTGTAATATAAACAATCATCCTCCCTAAAAATATATTAAGTATTACCATCGGGTTTAACCACACTTGTATTCATAAAATCTTATACAGGATATAACAGAAGTAGAATTAGCTTTTATTATAACAGAACACAACAAAAATATTTTCAAGACTTTTGACTCAAGAATAGATTAATGTTATAGACGCCAAAAAATCATGGGTATACACGAATAAGTGTTAAAAATTAAGACAATATTCCTTCCTCTTTCTTTTCGTCCCTCCCATTCACCTCCTCATTCACATTCACTCTCCCTCTCTCTCTTCCTCCCTCCCATTCTCCTCCCTCCTATAAAGCCCTCCCCCTCTCCATTCCATTCTTCCTCACTCTCTCCTTCACACTCAAAATGTAGCTATCTCATGCAGCCTGTTATATATATATATATATATATATATATATATATATATATATATATATATATATATACGTATAAAATCCTACATAATGACATATATAAAGAAACAAACGACGGACAGAAAAAACAGCATGCATCAAGGAGAATCGGGTAATAATAAGGAAATGGAAAAAAGAAAATAAGCGAAGATATTACGGAAGAATATGAGAGGGAGAGGAGCAACATTGGACGAATGAAACAAAGAGATGTAGGCGAGGGAAAGGCAGCCAGCAGCATGGATTATGGCTTTTGAGAAAGCCTGCGTGTGAATAGTAGATTAAGATGGTTATTTTTAAGATGGAGGAAGATACACTTTTGGGAAAGGGGAGAAATAAAGAGTTGGATCGAGCACTTAACTCTACTGTTAGGAGTGTTTAATCGAAAGTTTTAATTAAAAAAAACAAAACAAGAGTATCGTTACGGTTTTTTTTAGGACGTAGTGATTTAAATTTAAGATAAGAGAATTAATTATTTTATTAAGATATTCGGTTTTGAGGGATAGGAAGTGTCTATTATTTTTCCCAATGGCTTAATTTAACTCATCTAACATTTAAATACCATATGACAAGTAAATAGATTGCCTTTACACATTTATATGTATTTGTAATACAATCGTATTTTTCCTAAGAGTTTAACATATTTTTAAAAACCGTTCTATAAATTTCTGAGATGTATCTATGTATATATGTTACACCCAGAGACCGAAGTCGCTCAGTGAGCGAAAAAAACAGCCACAACGCGTTGTGGATACACCTAAACGACCAAATACCGATATTAAGATTTTTTCGATTAATGGCCGTTTTAAATCGACCACAACGCGTTGTGGGCGATTCAGAAATGACAGAATGCGTTGTGGACGGTTTGAAACGACCACGAAGCGAAATCATGCATGTTGAGACTTGTCAGCGAGTTTTTAGTATCGTATAATATCTTATAATGACTGAATAACTGTTTCTCTTATTTCAATTCACACTCAGTGATAATCACATTATTTCGCGTTGTGGTCCTAAAGAGACAGCCACGTCGCCTTTTGACAAAATATGAAGGAACAGAACGCTTCGTGGTCCACAACGCGTTCTGTCATTTCTGAACCGTCCACAACGTGTTGTGGTCGGTTTAAAACGACCATTAATAAGGAAAAAATCTTAATATCGGTATTTGGTCGTTTAGGTGCATCCACAGCGCGTAATGGCTGTTTTTTTCGCTCACGGAGCGATTTCGGTCTCTTTCAATGTTCTACTCACTAAAAACGAGGTAATCCTTTCGATTTCCCTCTTCCCTAACTAATAATCGCACTGACTCGATGAATTGCAATTCCATAAACATGTTCCTATTTCTTTCTAAGGTATTAAACATGAAAAAGTAATCTTCAGCTCATAAAGGAACTGTGAAAATTTCACTATGCCTAATAATAAACTCACGCAGACGAAATCAACGTACTGACCTCGAAAATCGACGAAGTTAACGGAATTTTTTTTCTCGTTCACATCAGAGACGCGTGTCATTCCCTCTTTCGGAGGCTTACGGCATTCCTCGTCGAGGAAGTTCTTTTTCTTCAACTTCGGACGAATTTAACTAACAATGAAAGCAAAATAAACTCTCCCTCTTTATTTACCGTAAAAACCACTTCCACTCGGGGGGGGGGGGAGGGGGGGGGGAGGGGGGGGGAGGGGGAATTCAATAAACGTTCGGATACGGCATTTCGTGAAAATGCATGCAATACAAATAAATTTCCTCTCGATGATACATTTTTTTTCGCGCGACACAAAAGAATGAGAATAAAATAAACTCCTCCCACCCAGCGGGTCATTATTTTATTTTCGAACAAATATATATATATATATATATATAACAGTTCGTTTCCGTCTATTCTACAAAAATATATATTTATTTATCTTCCCACCCCTCCCTACTTCTCTCTCCACCCTTTTCTGGCGACATCCCGCACGCACGGTACGAAAAACCTCCGAACGTAAAAGAAAAATTACATCGCTTTCCGTATATAATAGCACCTAAAGGTTTATCCAACAATGGCGCGCGGCGCGGTGCGGAAGGGAACGCGAGGCACTCCCGTATTCCGCCTGCGGCGACGGGGAAAAGTTGCGGGACACCGGATCGGGGGAGAAAGAAGAGGAAGAGAGAGAGAGAGAGAGGTTTACGAAGGGGACCCTATCCAGAAGGCCTGTGGGAACCGTCTGCTGCGGCACCCGAGGACAACGAGGGTACCGTGTCCTCCCCCATCCACAAAACCCTTCCAATATCCCTATACCTCCCTCCTACCCTCCTCTACCCCACGCCCGGGAGCTAGTCACCCACCATGAAGAATGGTAATCGCGAAGCGCCCCCCCCCCCCCGTGTTTTAATTAAAGTCCCCCCCCGGCACAACCGACGGGTAAGATGGTGAATTGTAGGCTTATATATATATCTAGATATATATATATACACACATATATATATATACATACATACACACACACGGGGGGGGGAGGAGTGATAGGGGGACGATAGGAGGGAGGGCGGTGGGAATGTAGATTGAGGAGACGTGATTGGCGGCGAGGGCAGCGATTCGACGTCGGCGAGGGCGTGGGGGAGAAGGTGGAGGAGGAGGGGTTCCGGTGATATTCAATCAATTACGTGAGTAACGGTGGGATAGGGAGATGAAAAGGAAGAGAGATAGAAAGAGGAGTGACACCCGAAAAAGAGGGATGGTAGTGAAAGGATGGGCGCGGGTAAAGGGGGGGGGGGGGGTTATTGGCGAAGGGAAGGGTATTGAGGTTACGCCGATATGGCTTTTTGATGAGTTATTATATTTTTTCTCTCTCTCTCTTCCGCTTCGTCCTCTTTCCAACTTCCTTTCCGTCTCCTATCATCACTTTGTGTTAGGTTTTTATGTTGGGATGGCGGAGAGGTATGGGGTTGGGTTGGGTGAGGTTTTAAGAGGACGGGAAAGGAAATATCGAAGCTAATATATTAAAGGTCGTGCGGTCATCGTCCTTTTGATTGGCTCTTGCGGTCTCCTTATTGGTTCGTCGACGCTTGGGGTTTTGGGCATTCGGTACTCCGCCGCGATTAGCGCGGTAAGTTTCGGTCTAGAGGGCGCTCTTCGACTTCGGTTATCATCACGGATCTTGTGTCGTAGTTTTGGGTCTTGTAAAACCCAATTATTAATTTATGTCCAACTCCTTCATTTTTAACGAAGAGTATTTTATGGCATCATCGTTAAAATATCACATACGGCTACAGAATACGCGACAATTTATTTTTATAAAGCGACTCCCAATCATGGCAGAAATCTCATTAGTTCTAGTGACTCCTTATAATTATACTGATAATTGTTCTTTTGCACTATCTACTTTAAGTATGGCTGGAAAAAATCATTAATAACTTTTTACAGCAACTATAAAATATAATATATGTAATTAAGATTATAAATAATGCTGGAGATTACGGTGAAGTTTAATATGGCAGAATGTTACCCCTTAATAATTACGATTAAATAAAAATTTCAATATAATTGTGCTTTTCCACTTATAATTTGATATAATGAAAATGGTCATTCAAATATACACGTGAAAAGACCAAACTTTAAAAAAGAGGTCTCGCTGTTACCTTTCCATCTCGCAGTACGCATGTAGGTCGACCACAAATGTTTCTTCTACCTCAGTTTTAGCTTCAAAGGATCTTTTTTTTTTAGCGGTTTCATATTCTCATCAAAGTTTCATTTTTGACCTTACATCAGGCCATTACGAAAGGCTTTACACATTTTAAGCAAATTTCACCCAGGATGTCTCATTAAGGGTATCTGGGGCACTAGCGAAATAAATGCTGATTCGAGATAAGCCAGAAAAATTCTTTTGATAATTTTTCGAAAACTCATGTCATGCGCGTTCATATACTCTTGCAGAATCTTTACACGACACTTATACATTTACAATGTAAAAACTCTAAAACGATTACGCGCATTTTCGATTACCAAACATAAATCGAAATAATATACGATATATATTATCATATAACGTTTATTATCGCTTAAAGTTAGCGAAATTCCGATTATGTGCAATTTACTGCCTCAAGTACATTCTAATTTAACTTCGAGTCCTCATTTCGTATGTCTTTCGTTTAAATACCAGCAAAAAAAACAATTCCCAAAGAAACCAGGATTATCATCTCCACATTATGACCCACATTTGATTTACAAAGAATGTTTACATTATCTAATTACTCTTATCCTCTTTCGTACTTGTTACCCTTAAAAACATGAGAGTAATGGCTATGTTAATTGAATTTCCCCCAGGATCAAAAATAAACAGGGGAAATTAACGAGTTTCATTCTTTCAACTCGGATCGCATGGGTCAAAAATATTTCAATTAAACACCAATTATTCTTGTGATATGAGGGACAAATAATTTAGAGAAAAAATATATAAAGAGCTTCATTGGGATTTGCTCTTTTTCCTGAAGCAGACAGAATAACCCTTCGAAAACATTTCAAAAACGAAGGGATGCGAAAATAAAAACAAAACCTAACGTACGCCGGAGGCGCAAAAACATTTAATATTCCCAACTTTTTAGACAAAAATAAACATCAGGTCTCGTTAAAAAAAACGACAAAAATTGGAGTTGTAATACCGTGCGAAATGAAGAAAGAAAAATCTGGCTAAAAGAAGCAGAACACGCGTCGCGTCTAAAGGCCCTCTCTTCATCCGCGTAATTGTACAAAAGGAACCCTCTGCCGAAGTTTCATTTTATCTCGCTTTAATTCCTCCCTTACCCCATATCGACGAGAGAAAGACTTGGCAACATCGCCTCAACTTTTCCTCTAGTTTTACTTCCACCTATCTCTCTCCCTCGAGCTGAGCATTCCTTCCCTTCTCTTAAAGCACCTTACCTTATCCATCAACGGAAAACCTTGACGGAGGATCAGGAGTTTATAAAACCGTCTCTCCTCCTCCTCTCATCCAGTAACACGCTCGAAATATTCTACCATCACCTATTTCCATCCCTCAAAAATATTTCTTCCCTCTGAGGTCCTTTACCGTATCTCACTCGCTCCTCTTACCTTCCCGTTTCCTTTATAACGTTCCTTTCCACACCGACCCCTCCACGTTCTCCTTATCTCCTCCACCTCTCATGCTCCTCGCTCTCCCATCTACCAATTTCACATTCCCCTACTGAACGTGGAAGCCTTTCTACCTCGTACTACCGTTCCTCTACAAAAATTAATAATTTCCCTTTAAAGTTCTTCAACGTCCGACCCTTTTTCATCTTCTCGTGTATGTATGAACCCTCTGCACTCCCTTCTCCTAGCAAACTCTCCCCCCCCCGCCCCTTTCCGTATCTTCTGTACGCCTACGCCCACTTACCCTTTCTTGCTTTCTAATTTAAAGTTCGACGGAGGAAAAATGTTCCCCCTTGACTTTCTTTTCTTAAAATAAATCGTTAATAAGCTTTCCCTGTCTATAACTGTCCTGCGGACGTAGAAATTATTCCTCCTTAACCGTAAATTACAATTATAGACTCATAAAGAAGAGACAAACGGGTAAAAATACGTAAACAAAGGGAAAAGAAGAAAAACGGAACAAATAAATACACGCCAGTTTGTGGGTAGTTATTCCTTTCCAGAAAGTTGATGTAACTTGCACTTGTATCAAGGAGTATGTGGGTCTATTGACAGCGACAATGACTTCCTAGGTACTCACTCGCTCAAACAAAAAAAAATGATAACCTCAAAGCTGGAAATAAGGATACGGGAAATTATTCGGCGCCATTATCTCGTACAATTTTCTAGAAGGTTTATGAATCCTGAAAGCGACAGGAACATGCTAATCAGCAACTCACACACGCACATACAGTATCTCTAAATAAAAAAAAACGAATTTCGACAGGATTTCTGAATCTCAAAGAAAATGAAATTGTGATTCATCTGGAATTTATAGGACAAATATTTTATTAGTAATTAGTAGTTAGCAAGTATATTAGTTATTCTTTGTGCGGGTGTAAAAATGAGTTGATATACATGAGTTAATTTCTAATGTACTGATTGAAACAATTCACTCGTATGATTAGTTTTTTTTTTTTTTGGGTTTGAGAATATTCGTGATTAGGTAGGCTCCAAATAAAAATTCGAAATTTTTTCTTTCATGATTTTTTTAGTAACACGGAACAATATCTAAAATAAAATGGATAATTTGCTGAAATAAACGAGTAATGTGTCTTTGATGATGTGTAATTTAACGAAAGAAATATTTACCAAAACCTATTTTATGGCAGAAAAATGAAATGAATTCATCATAAAATTTATTAATTACAAACACACATTCATGCATACAAAATCGCACCCTAGCGAGAAACACACATTTCAAATAAGAAGCATATTCTTTTACAGAAATTCAATCACACTCTTAGAAAACATTTATAACTTCGGCAATGATCAGGATTACTTCTTAGTAAAATTTTGGCAAAAACTCAGGGATTGACTAAGACTGTTGCCATTGAAAACACTAAAGAAAGTGTAACGATAAGGTAACATTTCAAGTTTGTAAAATTTAAGATTAAATTCGTTTTATGGACAAAGCAACAAATGACACATTTCTAGGAAAGATACATTTTAGAGATTAATACAGCTCAGTGGTAAAATTAAACAATACCATTTAGATATGTTAGTCAGATTTAATTTTTAAACTATAATTTACAAAGATAATTGTTAAAGGTCTTTTTTAGTTATTATTATAAATTGAAATCAAAGATGGCATTTTAATGACTTCCCCGAATTAAAGGATGCGAAACCAATTTTAAGCATCAATCGCTACGATAATCTCAGGGATCGGCTGATCATTAATTTTATTCGGCACGCGCACAAAAACAATCGAAAAACAAGATGTTTAAATTATTTAATATATGAAAGTAATCAATCCATTTTTCAATAAAAGAAAAAATTTTTTCTGAGATATTCGTCAAAAAAAGCAGAGGACAAAAGAATATCTGTTGGGCGAACCGACAATGGTGCGTATACCCTTAGCAATTGGCCCTTATTCCCAGACGACACAGTAAAAGGAAGGAGGGTCTTTCTGTAGCACAAACGATGGAGGCTAATTAATTAGGACGCAGGGAAATTTAACAAAATTTTCCACCAGCCAACGAATCATTTCCAAGAATCATGAAGTTAATTTACCTAATTGGCGACGGAGAGAAACGATCCGTTTTATTGCGGACGTGCTTGATAAAAGGGAATTTTTTTAAAAAAGAAATTACTTCGGTGCCGGAATCACTTCAGCAATTAGTCATCTTTGGAAAGTTTTAGTGAAAATTTTAGAAATAATGATCCTATATCCTCGTCATTAAAGACGCGCAACCGCGGCGAAGTTTTTTTTCCTGGCCGATAAAAGTATGAATATTTTCTATTTGAAAGCTATTTTGTTTAGAATTCCTTTCTTCTATAATAGTCTATTTTTAGGACGATGGAATTCAGCGAAAATTAAACGTTAACCCTATACTTGGCAGCTTTGCTCTCAAACAATTTGATTTTTTCTCTAATGCTGTATTTCCAAAACTGTTTTCTGCGACGGTAAATTGGCCCCCACAACCTTCGGGTATATGATAAAATTTAAACATGAATATACACAAACACATATACGTATTTATATTTCCGAAAGTTTGTGCGTCTCACTGTGCACGCCCAAGGCCTAGAACATCTAAATTAGCTAAGATTCTTACTTACATCATAAGTTGGTGTATAGCCACGATTTGGTCAACCGGGATTAGTCAGTGCTGCCAATACAATGGATTGTCATTTTTCCATAAGATTACGGGTAAAAATCTATTCCTTTACGTGCAGGATTCTAATCTTTTGCACACTTAAATTGTTTAAAGTGAAGATAAGATCTTGAGACTAATGTACTAAGCCAAAAGAATCACATTTACATTTTTTAAAGATAGAATTAGAATCTAAGCCGATTAAGGGCAAAAAAGACATTTTTATAGACTTGTAACAATAGAAAATGCTAAATACCATGGTAACGATATAAATTCTTTTAAAAACACTATGCCGTTGGGCAATGTACGTTGCACCATCGAGAGTTGGAAGTGGACTAAATATTTATATATGCATCGTAGCAGAAAAAACTAAGAACATCGTCTACTATTAAGCATTATCAAATAAATCAACAGCATTCAATATTCACTTTAATTAAGAACCCTCAAAATATTCCCTTAAAGTTATATTTTTATAAAAATATGAAAAAATTTCCTAGATGAAACTTTTAAAGCATAGAAATAATTTTTCATTCGTAATAATTGACTTCATTTGCAGCCATGTAGACTTAAAAACATAACCCCGAGCAATAATATATAATAATAATAATATAATGTTTGCATTTTGGCATACGTTTCAGGAACATAATAGTTTGTTGGTTGGCATTGCACCGAGGGGATTCGGTGTGTTTGGTGGCATACGCTTAGGGGCAAAGAAGCGTATGTTGGTGGCATCGAGGGTCTTTTGTATACTTCTGGTGGCATAAGTTTCAGAGGCACAGTATTGTAGGTTTGGTGGCGTAACACTGGAGGGGCTCCGATGTATTTAGGGTTACATAATTTTCAGTGGTACAGTAGCGTAGATCAGGGATGGCAAATGATTTTCGAGTCGCGCGCCAATAAAGTACGGTGAACTATCAGAATTTTTCTTCGTGTGCCACTAATTTACTCTTTCTCTAAGAAACTTCATGTTTCATACATAAAATACAAGCTTACGCGTGCCAAGTAAAATCGCCTGCGTGCCATATCTGGCACGCGTGCCAAGTATTTGCCATCCCTGGGGTAGATTGTTTGGCATATCACCGGGGGCAACTTTGTATTTTGGGTGGCATACATTTAAGGGTAATGTATTGTGGTTGGTGGCATAACACCAAGGGGCTTCTGTGTAATTTTGATGGAATAATTTTCAGGGGTAGTTGTGTATTTTGGGCGACATACGGTTCAGGGTACATTCGTGTTGGTTGGTTAGCATAACATCTAGGGGCAGTTGCTGTATTGTTGCTGGTTTACACTTTAGGCCAGAGGTCGGCAACGCGGCGATCGCGGGCGCCCACAGAGCATTTACCAGTCGCCCGCCGAACTGGGGTTTTTTCCATTAAACGTGGTCATAATGTAAAATACAAAGTTGCAGATATCACTTATGTGAATAGTTAGTCATTAGGAGAGACTACTTGCGCATTTAATACAGCTAATTAACTAGTTCCTATAGTAAATATCTCTTCCCTACTTCAGTACAAAGTTGACTGTTAAGCGAATAAGACGAGTTGCAAAATTTCTCTCGATATTTTGTACTTTGGAATCTGCTGTTTTGTGTGTGTAGTAGTTATTTTGAAATCGTTTGTTAACATGAATCCAATACCTGGAGGTACGTCAAAAATTATACCATAGTTCATATCTATTTCTCTGCATTAGTATTTGTTTTTCTTTATGTTTAATTATGCAAAAAATATTCGTAAATATTCAGCAAGACGAATAATTCAATTAGTTTTTTAGTTGTCTATCGGGCATTACCGGGCACAAATTTTTATTGCGTCTAATAATACAGTCTGTCAGCTATACGGAACTGTAAGAAAGTTTACCACATATTACCACGTCTTTGAATAAAACGTATTTGTTCCGTCACACTGTAGAGTAAATTTCTGTTCTGTATATGGCGAAATTGGTCGATCCTGTTTTACTCTCTTTGCGTTACAACGTCTTTTTTCTTACAGGATTACACGACGAACGTATTTCTCTGAGTAGGAAGACAATGTTTGAAATAATGTTTTCTGCGGATTCAAAAAAATATAGTGATAGATGTGAGCATTTTAAGAACCGCGTTATGGAAATGACGAACTTTCCGCATGAGTCATCAGATGTCATTAAACGCATACTGGCTCATTTTAACTCTGATTTAAAAGCAAAGTTAACCGCTTCTCACTGGAAGTAAGGTTGCAAGCTATATTGGACCACACTGTTCATCGTATTGCTGAAGTACAGAAAGAAGAAGTGGCAAAATTAACAACCGAACAACTTAACGGTTTACAATTAATATCTAAACTGTCGATGTTACTGTTGAGGAAGTGAAGTACAATGAAGATCAAATCAATTGCCTGATTCCAAATTCGGTGATGTATGATGAACAGCATCTCTCAATAAGGCATAACTTACAATTTACTATGGTAGACAGTAAAGTTTGCAATGCCGTATCATTAACTTCATCGACACAAAAATGTTAAATTTGTGGCGTAACGTCCAACGATTTTAACAATATAGAAGCGATACAACAAAAAAATTGACACTTCAACATTAAAATTTGGCCTTTCCACACTCCATGCGAGGATCCGTTTCTTCGAATGCCTTTTACACGTTTCTTATAATTAAACATCAGAAAGTGGCAAGCTCCAAGTGACACTGACAAAAAAATGGTTGCGGAAAATAAGAAACAAATACAAGAAAAATTTAAAGCCAAAATGGGTCTTTTGGTTGATCGTCCTAAACCTGGTTATGGTAGCACTAACGATGGAGAGACAGCTCGGCGTTTTTTTGAAAATGCGACAAATTCATCTAACATAACCGGGATAGATAAAGGGCTCATCTTACGATTCAGAATGATTCTTTTGACCATTTCGAGTGGACATGCAATAAACACTGAAAAATTCAAAGAATATACTATGGACACAGCTAACAAGTTACGTTATTTGTGAAGAACTATGGTGGTTTGATATGCCAACCACAGTACATAAAATCTTAATACACGGTCCTATAGTTATTTCGTCAGCAATATTACCAATTTGAATGCTGTCAGAGGAGGCACGTAACAAAGACCTCAAAGCGTATCGTGAAGGTTTTTCAAGAAAATGTTCCCGAGAAAAGAATTTAGAAGACGTATTCAACAGTCTTTTAATATCCTCATACCCTGTTGTATCAAGCATTCGGGAGCTTCCAAAACGACAAACAAAGTCCTTCCCTAGAGAAGTTATAGTCATGCTAATGCCTCCAGACACAAACGTATCTTCGGCAGAATCGGAGGACTCAGATGTGGAGTCATCTACGGATTCTGAAGAAACCTCTTGCTCAGAGTCAGATTAATAATTTAAAATATTTTTGTTTAAAACATTTGTTTTAATCTTTTAAGTTAGGAGTAATGCATATGTATTAAGTGTAACTATCCATTGTAAGGTAAACTGCAAGTAAAAATATTATAAGTATATAAATTAGTTTATATTTTTCTTGTAAACTATAAACAATTTTAAGTTAAGAACCAATGTTTTTATGACTTTATTTTCATTAATATAGAAGTTAACTCTATGTTAGATACTTAAGCGTAATTACGATAAAATATGCTTGTTAAAACACGTTTTTACGGCTACTGTATTTACTTCGATGTTTATTCTTCGTAACTTGTACAAATTTTAGTTTTTAATTAGAAATAATCTTATTTGTTTTTTCTTTATTATATATGTCATAAATATAATTTAAACGCTAAAGTGCATATACAGATACATATATATATATATATATATATATATGTGTGTGTGTGTGTGTGTGTGTGTATGTATATGTATATATGCACATAAGTATATTATGTAAGTAAAGTATTTTTAATATAAATGTATTCATGTTTATTTCCATTTATCGTAGAACATAAATAATTTTGTTTTGGGCAAAAAAATCAATGTTTTCATGACGTTATTTCCTTTCTTGATTAATGAGGAAGCAAAATGTAGCAATTGGTTTCGAAAGAAAATGTTAACTGGATTTTGGCCATGTTTTTTTAAAAAAAACCCCACTGTGCGCCGTCCGAAAAGAGAACAGATTAAACAGACACGGAAAACTCCCAAAAGGCGGAAAATAGAACTTTGGAACCAACAACTTACCATATAACTTGAGGACATATAATTACAATGCTGATTGAGAAGAATAATTCTGTTTTACTTATTTTAAAAGAAAGTGTGTTTGTTTATTGCGCAATGTTAGTGTCGCTCTTCCAAAGAAAAGTAATGTTGAATGGCACTTCAATACGGTCCACAGTAATTTTAATACTAGTTTTCCGGTAACAATAAGATCAGGAAAAAGAAAATTTCTGATATAAAATATATTTTAACTAAACAGCAAAGCATTTTTACTATACCAGTTCAACAATCAAAAAGAGCGACGATTGCATCATTTAAAATTTCGCATTTGTTGGGCAAGAAGAAAAAACCTTGTGAAGATGGTTTGATTGTAAAAGAAGCCATGTTAACAGTTGCTGACTCACTTTTCGAAGATTTTAAAAATAAAAATAAAATCACTTCAGCGATAAACATGATTCAGTTATCAGCAAGTACAGTTACAAGAAGAATCGAAGTTCTTGCAACTACTATGAAATCGGAGTTGGCAAATGACTTACAAAAATGTATTTTCTTCTCGTTACAACTGGATGAGTCAACAGACATATTAGACGTTTCTGAATTAGCTATGGTTGTGAAGATGGTGTTTAATGATTTTTCTGCCAAAGAAGATTTCTTAAAATTCTTCCTTGAAAAGGACGAACAAGAGGTGAAGATATTTTTTAAACCTTCAAATAATATGTCGACGAAAGTAATTTTATACCATTACAGAAGTTGACCGCAATTACAACAGATGGTGCACCTGCAATGACAGGTGGTAAAAATGGATTAATTGCGCTATGTAAAGAGGACCCTGTGTTTCCAAAATTTGTTTCTTATCACTGCATTATACATCAGGAAATATTATGCACGTTCTTCATTTTCAACATGCTATGAAAACTGTAACAAAAATTATAAATTCTATAAGAGCCGTACCAATGCAACACCGATTGTTTAAACTGCTTTTGCAAGATGAAGATGCTGAATTCAGTGATATCCTTTTACATACCGAAGTGAGATGGCTCAGCAGGCGATAGATACTAGTGAGGTTTCTAAATCTCATAAGGAGGTAAAGGAATTTCTCACGTCAAGGAATGAATATTATAAACAGTTGGATGAAAACGCTTGCTTCATGGATTTCGGATTTCATGCTGATATAACTAAAATTGAACGAACTGAATGTGGAGATACAGGAAGAAAATCATAATATTGCAAAAATGATAAGTGCAGTAAATGCATTCAAATGTAAATTGGCACTGTGGAAGTCTCAGATGGCGAGAAATTCATTATCACATTTTCCTAATTTAAAAAATATTACTGAAAGTATGTCTGATAAAAATGTTGCCGCTGCATCATTCTCCCAACACAATGAAACACTTTTGGACGAGTTTAATTCTAGGTTCCGTCAGTTTTCTGAGTTGGAACCCATTGTGACATTCTTTGTTAGTCCGTTCAATTTTACGGCTAATGACGTGTTTGTTACCGTTACAACATACTTTAATATCATTAACATCGAAGACTTAGAAATTGAAATAATAAATATACAGAATGATATTATTTTAAAGTCACATCATAGTGATGAAAACTTTTGCAGTTTAGTTGATGAACATCGCTATCCCCTTTTAAGAAAATGTGCCCTAATAATATATTCTAACTGTGCTTCAACATATTCTTGCTAGTCCATTTTTTCAAGCATGAAATATTTGAAATCCAAGTACCGATTCAGGCTCACCGTTTACAATTTAGACAACTGCCTAAGAACAGGAAACTCGATTTATGTGCCAGATTACAAGTTGACTGTGTGCCAAATTTCGCATTGATTTATTTTTCATATTTGTTTTAATGAATTATTTAATAGTTTTTCCTATATACACATTGTTTTAATAAATATTGGTATATATCTACTCTTGTTGCTCTCTGCGCCCTTCACGTTCACAATAGTTGCGCCCTCATAGCTTAAGAGGTTGCCGACCACTGCTTTAGGCACTAACTGTGTTATCTGGGTGGACTAATGTAGGGAGGAATCTGGTATAGGTTTTTGGTGGTATATGTCGTAAGGGTAGCCAGTAAGTCGAGTGGCATAAGATAAGAGGATTAGATGTACGTTTGGTGACAGTTTTTGGGGAGGGAGATAAAGTAATATGGGTTGCATGAATTCAGGGGTATTTTGTTGTTTTATACGTTTCACGAGTATAATTATAGGTTAGTCTTTTTCGAAAAAGGATTGACGTTCGTTTAGTGTGATATATTTCTGGGTAGATAAGAGGTAGATGAACCCAGATACGAGGAACTTCCAGCAGGACAAATTTGCCCTTTGTTAGATGGCAAAAAAGATTTTCACGAAAATTTAAGCGATCCATAGTGTTACGGTCGAAATAAAAACATCATGGTAGATTTTAGCTTAGAGTTATTGCAAAATGCCACTTGGTTTGTTTATTGCTCATCGTTCATTTTCCCTTGGATGCCATCTTCCTGTAGCCTCGATCGTTATGGACATACATTGAACCTTTCCATAACTTAACCTCGAATAGCAAATATTTTTTCAGCTGATAGGAAAATTACTTAATCTCAATTTATGGCTGGCTTGATCTTTTATTCAGATCATGATGTAGACTATTGATCGCTGACAGTTCATCATCGATTTATTCACAAAACTCCAAAAGTCATTTATGCCACTCACACATTCATCCACGAAACAAGTTATCTCGTATAAACAAAAACATTTTAAACACTAGAAAAGGATATGCAGGTGTTTATGATCAGAAATGATTCGCAGAAACGTTTATGAAGTATTTAACATTCAGAAGAATATATAAGATATTTTGTGGAGCTTATTTCATGCACACTCAATCTAGATGCGCACTAAGCTTACTTATATTTTTAAAATTTTATATTAACTTCTACTTGGTAATTTGTCTATTTCTGCTCTTGTATTTAAATCCCTAAGAAACTTGAATAACTCAAAAACGGGTGAATGTATTTAGCATTCTTTGAATTTACATAGGATGACACCTAAGAAGGCCTTAGTTCGATTTTAGGACCGTTTCAATAACCTGGGGATTGGTGCAGCATATTTTTGATTTGCAAATTAAAATCGATGAAAATAATCGTACAACCTTGGGACATGAGCCTAAGGATAACCAAAAGAATAAAAATTCATTTTCATATCGTCGAATTTTAAATATATATTTGATGTACAGATTTCTTTTGAATAAGACCAATATTATCAGAAGCTGTATATTAATTATTCCTCAAAAGATAAATCTTGAAAACATGCACCATATTTACCTTGGCGTAAAAAAACGTAAGATAAAAAACGCATTTTTAAATCCTTTCCAACATTACATATGAAAGGAAAAGAAAGAAAACACTTGTTCAAAACTTCCGGGTCCAACACATGACGCTTAGCGTCCCTACGTTAAGAGCGCGGGGGGAAACACGACGGCAGCAATTAAAGCGAGGAAGAAACTAAGGACGAAAATGTAATTTTTGTGCAGAATGTGTTTTTTTAGAAGAGAAGGAACAGGATACGCTGAGAGGAAGTCTAGAGGGAGCAGTGGGAGCAACGAAGAGGAGGAGGCGGGGAGGGGGGGGGGGGAGGGGGGGAGAAGAGAACATTCACGGGTCGAAAGGTTAAGTAGGACATACCAATTTGCGAACGAGAATAGGGGATGGAAGACATCCATCCGCACCGCTATGTTTAAAAAAAATACTTTTCAGTGGAAAGAGATTACGGGGTAAAGGAGGTCGGGAGGGGAAAAAGTCGTCCCTGCTGACAATTATTGTTAATCCCAAGGGAAAATTTGATATCACTTTAGAAATGAAAACACCGTTTTTCTTAATTCCGCAGTAAAAATATTCCTGTGTATTTTATCTTCGTCGGAAGAAATTCTTACGTCATTTGAAAAATAGAACGTCATCATGATGTTTTCTTAAAAGCACGCTTCGTTTACTTCTCGATTCGAGGAATACGATATTGTCCTATTCCATGAGGAACGCTTGTCAAAATCTGTGTTATTACAGGTAATAATGAATAAACTGATGATATATTTTACGACGCAACATAAATAAAATACAATCTGATTATGTAAAATGAAGCGAATTTCCAATTAATTATTATATCTACAACCGAAATCATTGCCGAGTACAAATTTCAAAAGATCATTTTATTAGGAAATTTAATTTTCTTGCCGTTTGACGTTTTAGTCTCCATTGAATGACTCAAGTGCAGCAATGTTAAACTTAAATGAAATTAAAATGAAGTAGAAAATCCATCGACGTTATTTGAAAATTGAATCTTCTGAAAATACATCGCGATAATTTGTTACAGATAAAAAAATGAATGAGAAAAACTGTACGGTAAGTATAATTTTTTGTTTTTTGTCCTCATGTTAACAATGGGCTATGACTGAATTTAATTGAATTTATGTCCCAAGCATCCTACATTTATACGATGACATACTAGCATTCAGATATATGTGATACTGCTTTGATAATCTGAGGCTATTATCGAGGAGTAGGATACGATAAACATTATTTTAAAGCTCTGGATAATGCACTGCTATAGCCCATTTCGGGGCTCATTCAATTTGTATGCCTTTTAATTGCTTTACTATGATGCAGAATACCGACGGTAGAGTGTTCTTTATTACTTATCAAAAGCTGATTTAACGTTAGATACAAAGCTCGTTAGGATAATGCTGCCAATGGGGCTCTTCGTAAATCACGTGTGCAGAAGCAGATGATGTACTTCGTTTCGCGATTTCAATTTAAGAAAAATATTGAGAAATAACCAGCATCTTTTACCCTAGTTAAAAAAATAAAATAAATCCAGCCCGAACGTTTAAAAAATACAGTCCATAATGTAATTCCCTCTACGAAATATTATAACCAATAACTTTACAAAATTTTTACAACAGAAAACGAAATTTTTCATGGTGCATAGCAAAATACTAGTAATGCTTTTTAAACTAAATATGTCGCGTTTCAAGTAACTGTTAATTAAATCCTGCTTCATCAAGAAATAGAATTCTTTCCTATGAAAGCGATATAACATTGCGAGAGTACCTATGTCTTTTCAATATATCTTCAGGTTTTTATAACTTTTTGGCACAATTCCTTAAAAGAATAAAACATAAATCTATGAATTTTCCACCGATTGGTTTTTCCGGTAGTGTACTTTCCGCTAGGTGACTTCAAAGTCGGAAAATCCAAAATTTTGAAAAATATTGAAGAGTAGATTTTAGGAGTGAAGTTTTCGGGAATGGAAAGGTCTAGTAAGCATCCACAATCCAATGGTGATGATTGTCCCTCCACAAACGGGAAGTAAAAAATGTATTTTTAGTATTTGATGAGTTTTTCTAATTTTTTCTGTTTGACTTTGTAGTAAATTAAACTTTACCGCACGTTTCAATACCACAAGAATTCCACATCTCTGGAATATTCCAAAAAAATAAGAAATAAATATTCTGTAATTTTCTAATCAAATTTCCTGGAACTTTTCAAAAAAATTATCACCAGTCGAAATATGCGAAATAAAACTGCAAACTCTTCTTAAAAGGCATAAAACAACTTATGAAAAGTTCTAGAATTTTTACGACGTCCTAAAATATAGGAGATTTCAAAAAATCTTTCGCTGGCTACAGTATGCGAAAGGAAAATGAAAATTCAAACCCAAAAAGTACGTTTCATTCGTTTCGCCCTCTAAATCCAAATATCAAATGCAACCATAAACCTGAAAATTTCAAGAAAATGTTCTTCCACCTGTTCCTTTTTTAAATACACGCCATACTACCATAACTTTTCCTTCCCGCGTCAAACAGTCGTCAGCTTGAATGTTTTCACATATTCTTTCAGATATAGGAAACAGACTAATGACAACAAAATGAAGAAACATTTTCTAACATTCTAACAATTTTATTACAATACTTTCTTTTTCTATTGATTAAAAATAGAAAGTAAAAATATTTTATTATAGTCATCGGTCGAGGTTTACAATTGCCGATATTGTATTTATAATTACCGATATTTTATTAATAACTGCCGATATTATATTTATAATTACCAATAAGATAGAACTCATCGCTTTTTGCCAATACACAAGAGTATAAATATTTCTACTTTGATTCAGATAATTGCTGCTGCTTCCGACATTTATCTGGTTCTTTAATTTAGCATAAAAATTCTTGCCGTATCGGAGTGCTCTGCAATTTCCCCTAGGGAATCCGATGAATTTTGTTCGTCTTGTTTTATTATAGAATAACGCTTCTAAAGCTAATGGAGACGCGAAGGATAAAGAAAAACGTTTGAAGCGGTATTCTACACCGTACATGCCGATTCGGCGATGTGAATTTTTCTAGTTCAAGCTATCCAAAGCATTAAAAGCAGATGTTACTCTGTGAGACTCAAATCTAAAATGGGTATTCTGATTCCTTCGCTTGGTCTCCAGCCGTTTTTTTTGAAGATACGTAAAGTCATCATAAAGAGAAAAATATAAAAGAAACTCTAACCCTAACGTTAGTATTGTGTTAGATTACAGATTATATAAAATTATTTAAAATTCTTCCGAATAAATAGAGCAAGTGGTGGCTACTTTAAACTGATTTTAAAGAGAGTTAGATTTTATTTAATTCTTATAAATTAGTTACTTTTGGACGAAAAGCTCGTAAGAAGAATACAGTTACATAAAAAAATTAAAATCGACAAGTTCTCAATGAGAAGTGTAACGTGTTTAATAATATATA